>JAAGEH010000042.1:27224764-27383062 GCA_011751065.1 Lasiurus cinereus | reverse complement strand
TCCACCTGGCTCCCACCCCTCCCTCTGCCCTTATCCCCCACCCGAATTGACCTCATCCATAGGTGTATGATTTTTGTCCAGTCTCTCCCTGCACCCCCCTCACCCATTTCCCCTTGAGAATTGTCAGTCTACTCCCTTTCTATGCTCCTGATTCTATTATATTCACCAGTTTATTCTGTTCATCAGATTTTTAATTCACTTTATTTTTAGATTCACTTGTTGATAGATATGTATTTGTTGTTTATAATTTTTATCTTTCTCTTTTTCTTCTTTCTCTTCTTAAAGAGTACCTTTCAGCATTTCATATAATACTGGTTTGGTGTTGATGAACTCCTTTAGCTTTTTCTTATCTGTGAAGTTCTTTATCTGACCTTCAATTCTGAATGATAGCTTTGCTGGGTAGAGTAATCTTGATTGTAGGTTCTTGCTATTCATCACTTTGAACATTTCTTGCCACTCCCATTTGGCCTGCATAGTTTCTGCTGAGAAATCAGCTGACAATCATATGGGTGTTCCCTTGTAGGTAATTAACTCTTTTTCTCTTGCTGCTTTTAATATTCTCTTTTTGTCTTTTGCTCTTGGTATTTTAATTATGATGTGTCTTGGTGTGGTCCTCTTTGGATTCCTTTTGTTTGGGGTTCTGTGTGCTTCCTGGACTTGTTGAGTCTAATTCTTTTACCAGATGTGGGAAGTTTTCACTCATTATTTCTTCAAATAGGTTTTCAGTATCTTGCTCTCTCTCTTCTTCTGGCACTTCCTTAATTCTGATGTTGGTATGCTTGAAATTGTCCCAGAGGCTCCTTACACTATCTTCAGATTTTTGGATTCTTTTTTCTACTTGCTTTTCTAGTTGAGTGTTTTCTGCTTCTTTGTATTTCACATCTTTGACTTGATTCTTGCATTCCTCTAGTCTGCTGTTAGATCTCTGTGTAGGGGGGGCAATGGGGAGGTATGTATAAAAAATTAATTAAAAAAAAGATCTCTGTGTAATATTTTTTATTTCAGTCAGTGTATGTTTAATTTCTAACTGGTCTTTTTTGATTTCCTCTTGGGTCTCGCTAAATTTATCCTGGTTTTCTAGGAAATTCTTGAAAAACCTTGTAAGTATGGTTTTGAACTCTATATCTAGTCATTTGTTTTCCTCCATTTCTTTCATTTGTGATCTGTTCCTTTGTCTCTGCATTTTCACTATGCTGGGAGAACTTCTGTGTTAGAATCAGCCTTAGGATACAAGACTTGCAAAACTGCAAAAGCCTCTCTGTTGAGCTTGGATGGGGTGGAGTCTCAGGGCTTAGCAAAAGGCCTTGGCTTCCAGTCAACCCCACCCTATGCAGCCCCAGGGTCTCAAGTGTCTCTTGTTAATTGCTGCAGCCATCTCTGTGCGCACACGTGTGCATGCCTCTAGACCTCTGCCTTTTCGGTTCCCTTGTGCTCTGGGACCCGTATGAGTCTGGGTCCCCAGAGTCTTGCCCGAAATTTGGGTTCAGTGCAGTTAGAAGTGGCGCAGTTGGGAGGCTCTGTCTCCCACCCACTGGAGAAAGCCAGTGGCACAATCAGCAGTCCGTCTTCTGCCTGCCGTGGTTTGCGCATCACGCCCTTTCACGGCTCCCCTAAATTTCCGGGCACTCCTCCCTTTTCACAGTCCAGACTCCCCCTGTATGAGTCTCACCCAGAACTGGGGTTCAATGCCATAGGATAAGGGGTTCAGTGCAGTTGGGAGTCTCTGTCTCCCTCCCACCAGAGGAAGCCAGCCAGGCACTCTGCCGCCCTCTGTCTCCAGCAAGCATCTTTGTATCTCAGTTTTTTGAAGCTCCTCTGAGTCTCCGTGAGCCCCTCTCTTTCCTTCTAGTTGTAGAATTTCCACTCAGCCAACTTTCCTGTGATTCTGGATGATGTCCGTTCTGTCTTTTAGTTATAGTTTTGAAATTGTTGTGCGAAGCAGCAGTTTAGGTGTTCACCTATGCCGCCATCTTGGTTTCTCTGGTAACCAAGTCAGGTTTATTGAAATATAATTTTCATACAGTAAAATTCACCCTTTTTATGTGTGTGAGTTTTGCCAAAAATGTACAGTTATGCAACCACCATCACAATCAAAATACAGAATATTTCTCTTGTCTCCAAAACATTCCTCCTTCTCATTGGCCCTGGGTAACCACTGATCTGAATTCTGTCTATAGCTTGACCTTTTCAAGAATGTCCTCTAAATGAAGATATGTACTATGCAGGCCTCTGTCAATTAGCATGAATGCTTTTGAGACCGTCTCTGTTGGTGCTTGGATCAGTAGTCCATCCCTTCTCACTGCAGAGCAGCTTTCCACAGCTGGATGCACCATCACACGTTTAACCTTCTAGCAGCTGGTAGAGACTGGTGGCTTTTAATTGGGGACTAATATTGATGTGTTATTTCTGGGGCTGCCATAACAAAGTACCACAAACTGGGTGGCTTAAACAACAGAAATGCATTGTCGAATAGTGAAAAAGTGAGGGGAGGGGGAAGAAATCACCAACTAGAGGAAATAAAGGGGAAGCTTGGAGTTGTCTCCTGAGAAACTGAAACTGCCTTGCTCTTGGCACCGATGTGCAGGTTGAATGGATACTCCGTGGCCCAGAAACCCCAGAGGTGAGAAATAATTTCAAAAGGGATCCCTGTTCATACTCTTGCAATGCTTGGCAGAAGTGATGTAAAACTGAAAAGCAACCTCTATGGGGTTCCCACAGGAAGAAAGACCCCCTCCTAACCGGAGGGACCATCTGCCATCAGCAACAGCCAGCGGGCACTGCAACCGGGAACCTCGTATTATTTTCGCAATGATATGAAAAGAGGACATAAAACAGTCCTTGTAGAAATAATTGAAGACTTGTAATCCTAAAAAAAATAACATGGCACTTTAAAAACAGAACAGGCAGATCTGAAGAGTAAGTGCAGCTTTCTAACAATAACAAATACAGTCAAGTATTTGAAGCAGCCCTGCCTAGTGAACAAACATATAAGTTGAAGAGCAAATTGATAGGTTAATCAGATATGGGTGAAGATGAAACCAATGCGCTGCAGGAGAAATGAAAGGATAGTCCAAGATCACACCCAAGAGAAATAAGAAGATACAAAATATGACTGAAATTAAGCAGGCTGGAGTGGTTTCCCATGTTTCTTTGGGATGTGCTCCTTAGCAGTTTTTTCCTTGATAGAAAAGAGACTATTACAAGGCAATACATTATTTAGTTTTTGTTTTTTTCCCCCATTTTAGGAACTTAAAACAAATGACAAAAAGGAAAGTTTTAAGAAAGAATCTGGTCTTTAGGACTATCAGGATGCCACCCCATGAAAGGGTCTCTTATGAGGGAAGTAGAATGAACTGCAAAGTGATTGAAAAAGGGTATCATTTCTGTGAAGGTAAAGGTGATTAGGACAGACAGTAACTCTGTTCAGACATTTGATAACCAAACTCTACATGCAAGAAGTTTAAATAAAAAAAATCTTTATGGGCAAATGGGAGAAATAACAGTTCAATGTTGATGATCAATACTTGAGTTCAATGTGAGAAGACAGCCTAACTTTGACCTTGGTGAATATGTTTCCTTAAGCCAAAGCATTGTGGGCGAAGTGGGAAAGTTATGTTCATAGTTTAAGTGCTTCTTGGTTAATCATCCTGATTTTCTCAGTCACATCTGGATCAAGTTTGTAACTAGGCGGGGGAGTGGGGGGTGGGGACGGGAATTGGGGGTCATGGCCAAATCCAAGGATCCAATATTTACTTGGAAATAGCAACCATGGTCACGAGCAGAATGCCAAGGAGGAAATGATCAGTCTCTTTAGAGCTGATTTGTATTTCCAGTTAATACAGTACAACAAGCATCTGATTACTATTGCCTTTCAGAACTAACACGCCTACTAGCGAAGGGACAGAGGGCAAGCCGCAGGCTCAGGCTGCCTGTGTACAAACACTGGGCGGGGCTGCTGGTGGGAGTCCTCAGACAACAATGACCTTCAACTAGTCTCTCTTGTAATGAAATAAGGAAGAGATCATCCCACGTTTTAAAATATATTTTACTGATTTTTTTTACAGAGAGGGAGAAGGATAGAAAGTTAGAAACATCGATCAGCCGCCTCCTGCACGCCCCCTATTGGGGATGTGCCCACAACCAAGATACATGCCCTTGACCAGAATCAAACCTGGGACCTTTCAGTCCCCAGGCCAACACTCTATCCACTGAGCCAAACTGGTTTTGGCTCATCCCATGTTTTAAAAGTAGATGGGTAAGAAATCTTAGCGGCATGCTTCTGGGAAAGCTATTTTTTTCTCCTCTCCCCCTAACCCTTTCTCCCACCCCACTTATGTAGGGCGTACTGTTACAGAATTCCAAAACTGCTGACCAGGTTTCTAAGGTAAACACCGTTTGGTGGCTCCAGAGTGGGCCTTGTCTTGAAAGGCAGTTTGGAAATAGGGGTGAAGGGAGAGGAAGAGGAGTTCTTCACTAAATGGAATATGGGCTTGGAAAATAGCTCAGGAGCTTGAAATGGTTGGCTTTTGTTCCTGGCGCTGAATTCCTCCTGGCAATTCTAGGCACAGAGAACGGAGGCAAAGACAACTTGGCCAAGCCCAGAGCTGGCTGTGGACCTGGAGGGAACTCAAGGGGGAGAGCCATCAGGAAGCGGGAACTGGGCTTTGTGTATAGAGACCGGTTTTAAAAGGCCATAAACGTCGAGAGAGCAGGAGTATATGAATGGTTGGGGACAACATAAGCTTTACGGAAAAGCCAGGGAAAAAAAATTGCCACAATTTAAGATGCAGATTGGGAAAAATATTCCATAGGATAAAATTTGGAGAGTAGGAGGGTAAGTCCCAGAAATGAAAGAAAAGATGTGACTTCGCGGTTGGTTGATAGTGGTTTGAAATAGAGGGTTTTTAAGACGTTTCTTTTAAATCTGCCCTTCACCATGCTGAAGAAGCCCCTTGATTCAATAAAAGTACGATAAAAAATAAGTTTCCCCTTAAAGGGTAGTAAATAGGTTCAGCTCAGTGCTTGCCAGCAACATGGAAGGGGAGAGGAAAAAGTTGCAAAACAATGGTATTTTTCCAGTTTTCTTGTAAAAGAAGCCATTGTTCCCTAACCTGGTAACACTTTTTTTTTTTTCCACTCAGAAAAATTCTACTTTTTTAGAATGCTAAAAAAAAATCTACTTCACTCTTCATTTTATGATGATATAAAGTACTTATGACATGTTTTAAATGCTTTCAAGCGTAGTTCTGATGATGGCAGCAATGTGCAAAAATCAATGCTTTAAAAATTGTAAAATATGATGCAAAAGAGTCATAAAGTTCTTTCCAAACCCTATAGAAGATGAATTGATCAACCTCAGCACTTGACATTTTGAGCCCTGAGGTGTGTGTGTATATGGGGAAAGGGAAGGCTGTTTTGTGTATACTAGCACACGTAACAACATGCCTGATCTCCCCCAATTAGATACCAATAGCATCCCCCTCCTCCTCAAGCTGTGGCAACCAAAAATGTCTCCACATACTGACAAATGTCCTGGGGGGATGCAAGATCACCCCAGGTGTGAACCACTGGTTTCTTTTCATAGTGTTAAGATGAAGCACTTAAGATTCACCTTCTAGAAATAGGTACGCCTACTTGTTTAATTGATATACTCAAAGGTAGAGTATTTGTGATCAAGAGACTGGTGTCAAGGGGATGGGTATAGAACATCCAGGCTGTGCCTGACTTGAAGAGCTTCAAAATATTAGTGATGATGATGATAGCTCTGAAGATGATAGAAGGGAAGGGAAGGGATGAAGGTAAGAAAGAGAGAATGAGGAGAGAATGAAGACCGAGCCTGTGCTCCTCTCTCCATGTAGGAGCGAGTGGACCATGGACTAGTCAGGTAGGGATAGAGAACTTGTTGAGTTTTTCTTCAAGAGACTGGCTTTCCTGGTTGCGATGACCTCTATGGCTCAATTTACTTCCAGGGCATTTCCTGGTCCCAGGGATCCCTGACCCAGCAGTGTGGAAACATACATACCCACCTAACTAGTGGGATGATTTGTTCCCAGAACAGAGTTAGAGAAAGTAGATGTTCTGTGAGTCCCCGAGTAAAGTTCTAAACTTCCTCAGATTACATTTAGATTTCTTGACATCCATGACCATTTTGATACAGATTCAAAAAACATGTGTTGGCTGTAAGGCACTCAATGAATGCTAATCGCATGCATTTTGATGAACTTGACTCTTAAGATTTTCTGAGGCAAATGTCCCCTGCATTTCAAGAGAGGATTCAGGACCCAAAACACATAAGCAGGTGCAGTGAGTTAAGCTGGTAGGTGAGCACAGATCTTGCTGAGAGCTGTGGGCTCCTCCAGCTACCTCACAGCTGCTCTGCACGAACTTGAGACCTTAAACCTCCACACAGGCGCAGGCGAGTATGCCAGTCCGGAGAGAGAACAGTGACCTCCTCCTGCTCACCTGTCCTGCCAAAGAGAGTCAGAGTTCAAGGGTGTGGTGTGGACTCTACCTGGGATGAGGGCTCTTTGTTGAGGTACAACTATCCACAAAGCCATGATGGAGGTAATTTATCTTTGGTTTTGCACTTGTCACAGAGGGTCCTTGCTCTCTGTGACAAGTGCAAAACCAAAGGGCCTTGGGTATTAGCCGGTAAATATGAGGACAACTGTGCTTAGAAATAATTGCTGTACTTCCTTCTCTTTGGAGAACTGCAGTGGCCTTCAGCCTCTGAGGGTCCCTGCTCCCATCCTCCCAAATATTTAAAAATATTTCAAATATTATTTTGCTCAGGCCAGTGCTTTGAATATTTAGCGGATGACTGGGTTCTAGAGAAAAATAATTTCATTGAATTTGCAGGTCACACCTGCAAGGAATATTAAGAGGACAGATTTGCCACTCATTTGGGGCAGAAGGCCAGTGAAAAATGGGGAGAGATTTTCAAGAAGTAGGGTGGGAATATTGTGGTGATTTCCTGCACCTTGACATTTATGATAATCAGGACCACTCTTCATTCTTGATCCAAAGTGAAAGCTGAGTGGAGAAGTGAGAAAGAGGAGAGGACAGTGGTGCTCAGGAAATATTTGTGATTGAACACATAATTGAATGCATGACTGAATGACAAGTAGAAGTACCATCTTGGGACATTTTTTTTTTTTATGATGAGGCATAAGATAATTGATTAATCAGTGCAACAGATATGAAGCACTTGTTCTATGTCAGGTTTGGTCTAAAATACAAAGTTGAATCCAGCCACAGACTATTCATCAATTTAGAAGGAAAGGTAAGGTTATGAAATGAAACTATGCAGCCAGCTGAAACCGGTTTGGCTTGATGGGACCCCTCAGTGGGCCTGTGGACTGAAGGTCCCAGGTTTGATTCTGGTCAAGGGTATATACCTTGGTTGAGAGCATGTCCCCAGTGTGGGGTGTGCAAGAGGCAGCTGATCGATGTCTCTCTCTCATCAATGTTTCTAACTCTCTATCCCTCTCCCTTCCTCTCTGTAAAAATCAATAAAATATATTAAAAAAAGAAGAGAAAGAAGGAAACTATGCAGCCAGGGATTGCTGAACTCAAGAAAGGCCTGGTATTTGAAAAAGGATATGAACTATAATGAGCAGAGTGTAAAATCAGCACCAGGCCACTGACATTAACCTGACACTGGTGTTAGCAGAAGCAGAACAACGTGCTCTATGAGATAATGCTCCCACTATACTCGACCTTTCTAAACCTGAGCTACTGAGCTCAGCCCCACCTTTGAAGAGGGATGTTGAGGACGTGTGAGTTCTCCAGGAGAGAGTAGCCAATAGGCAGAGCTAGTGTCACCATGGGTATCTGACAAGCGCAGTCACACGGTGCTCTCAGGACACTGCACTTGGTTACCAGCTCTTGCTGTCTGGGAATTAATAATTTTACCTCCGAGCTTGTGTTTTGCAAAGTAAATGGGACAGTGGGCATGCATGGGAGCAGAGAAGATGTATGCATGCTAATTTTAAAAGAAGATGAACATTCCTTTTTTCATAGGGTTTGAACTGGACTTATTCATGTATTTAATTGTCTATGTAAAGGGAAAATCAGGCATAATTCTATCAACTATACTTAATACTCTTCACCATTTACATTGATTTTGAGGTTAAGTTTTTCTTCTGAGGCAAGATGTCTATTCAGGTCCTCTGCTTACTTTATAAATGGATTGTTTGTATTTTAATATTGATTGTATACATTCTTTTAAAAATTTCCAATTACAGTTGACATACAATGTTAAATTGCTTTCAGGTATACAACATAATGATTAGACATTTATAGAACTTATGAAGTGATCACCCCAATAGGTCTAGTACCCATCTGACACCATACATAGTTATTGCAATGTTACTGACTATATTCCCTATGCTATACTTTGCATCCTCGTGACTGGTTTTGTAACTGGATATTTGTAACTCTTAATCCCTTCACCATTTCCACCCACCTCCCAATCCCCTCCCATCTGGTGACCATCAATTTGTTCTCTGTATTTCTGGTTTGTCTGTTTGAGATTCCACATGTAAGCGAAATCATATGGTATTGCCTTTCTCTGACTTACTTAGCATGATACCCTCTAAGTCCATCCATGTTGTTACAAATGGCAAGACCTCATTCCTTTTAATGGCTGAGTAAAAATCCACTACATATGTACCACTTTTTTTTTTTTTACCACCTCTTCTTTATCCATTGACCTGTTAATGGACACTTGGGTTGTTCCTATATCCTGCCTATTGTAAATAATGCTGCAGTGGCTGAAACCGGTTTGGCTCAGTGGATAGAGCGTCAGCCTGGGGACTGAAAGATCCCAGGTTTGATTCTGGTCAAGGGCAGGTACCTTGGTTGCCGGCACATCCCCATTAGGGGGCGTGCAGGAGGCAGCTGATTGATGTTTCTCTCTCATCCCTTACTCTCTGTAAAAAAATCAATAAAATATATTAAAAAAAATAATGCTGCAGTAAACACAGAGGGACCTTCATACCGTTTTCCATTGTGGCTGCACTAATTTACAATATTACCAACAGTGCATGAGAGTTCCCCTTTCGTCACATCTTCAACCAACACCTGTTTGCTATTTATTGATGATAGCCATCTGATGGGAATGGCAATGGTTTTAATTTACATTTCTCTGATGATTAGTGACACTGAGCATCTTTTCACATGTCTACTGGCCATCTGTATGTCTTTTTTCAGAGAAATGTCCAAGTCCTCTGACCATTTTTTAATTGGATTACTGTTTTGGATGTTGAGTTGTATGACGTTCTTATATATTTGGGATATTAACCCCTTATTAGGTGAAATCATTGGCAAATACCTTCTCCCATGCAGTAGGCTGTCTTTGTTTTTGTTGGTAGTTTCTTTCACTGTGCAAAACTTTAGTGTAGTCTCATTGCTTTTTTTTCCTTTTGTTCCCTTTGCCTGGGGAGACATAAAAAATATTGCTAACAGCAATGTCAGAGTTTACTGCTCATGTTTTCTTTGAGGAGTTTTATAATTTCAGTCTGCTTACATTTAAGTCTTTAATCCATTTTGAGTTTACTCTTATAGGTGGTATAGAAAAGCAATCCAATTTCACTATTTAGCATGTATTTGTCTTTATATCTCCTTTCACTGTTTTTTACGTCACCTTTCTTTTTATGATTTCCTGAATTATAAGGCTATGTCTTGCATCTTATTTGGGATGTTGAAGTACTTTAGAAATTCACTGAATCCTTATAGTACATCATTTTCAAAATATGGTCTTTCTTTGCATCTGCAGGATAATCGATTAATTCATTCAACAATTACTTGAACACTCGACATGACACTCACAGTTGTGGTGATTGGTTTAGGATGTATCAGAACAAAAGAGACAAAAATCTCATTAAATTTACATTTGGATGAGAGAAAGACAATGAGCAAAAAAGCTAAGTACTTCGGAATGTTAGGAGTGTTAAATGTTCTGGAAAAACAGAGTGGTAAGGTAATTGGATGTTGTACGCAGGGGAGACTTCATTAAGAAGGTGAAATTTGATCATACCGAAAGAATGCATGAGAATTGTGTAGCTAACTGTGAGAAAGAGCTTAGCAGATGGGGACCCAGCAGGTGCAAAGCCCTGAAGGCGGGAGCATGCCTGGTGTCCTTGATGAACTGTGAGGAGCCCAGGGAGGCGGCAGCACAGTGAATAAGGGACAGAACACAGACAAAGAGGTCACGAGGGTAACTTGGGGGTACATCATGAGAGAACTTGCAGGCCAACAAAAGGGTTTTGCCTTTTACTCTAAAGGTGTAAAGTCACTGGAGAGTTTTGAGCAAAAGCATGATCTGATCACTATGAAAAGAATCATTTCCACAATTCTGCCGTGGAGGCAATGGGGAGAGGGAGGAATGAATGGTAGATGCACTGAGACCAGTTAGAAATTATTCCAGGTGAGAGATGATGGTAGCTGAGGACCAGGTAGTTCCAGACCAGGAGGTAATGAGAACTGGTCAGAGACTGTAGATAGATTTTTGAAGGTAGAACCTGAAGGATTTCCTGATGAACTAGATGAAGATTGTGAGAGAAGTTGAGTTGGTGTGACTCCATGGTTTCTGAGCAATTGGAAGGATTCAGTTTAGATGGAATCCTGTGCCACTGAGATGGCACAGGATGCTTGTGGACTAGATCTCAGGAAGCAGACTGGAATTTTGTTTTGGACATGCTAGATTTGAAATGAATAATGTCAAAGAGAACATTGGATATAAGTCCAAGTTCACAAGTCAAGTGGGAGTCAAACCTGGGATTTGTCAGCACCTAAATGCCATTTCAAATGAGAAGAGTAGGTCAGATTACCAAGAGACGATTACCAAGAGAGAAGTGGAGAGTGGAAAGAGAGCTTCATAAGGACATTCTTTCCCTTGTGAGTGTGTTATTGGGGCCCAAGTGCATCTTTTTAGACATCACTGGATGAGATCTAGTGGTAAGATAATTGGATGGTGTACTCAGGGGAGACTTCATTGAGAAGGTGTAACTCAATGGTTGAGCTTTGACCAAGGAACCAGGAGGTCACAGTTCGATTCTCGGTCAGGGCACATATCCTGATTGTGGACTTGACCCCCAGTAGAGGGCATGCAGGAGGCAGCCAATTCAATGATTCTCTCATCACTGATGTTTCTCTCTCTCTCCCTCTCTCTGAAATCAATAAAAAACGTCATGTCTCCATGTTTGCCACAATTAAGTCTTAAAATGCCAGCCATTTTAAGGGCCTGAGAATTAATCAAGACCCAGAAAGATGAAATGATAAACCAAGTCAGGCCAGCACTAGTGCAAACTCTCACAGGGACACGTGTTCCACAGTTCCTGGCAGGAATCTATTTAAATGCAAAGAGAACTACATATATATACTAGTACAATATCGTCATATAAACAGTTCCTTTATTTTTTTATGGTTGAAATTTTTAAAAAATAATTTTATTTTTTATATTTCTTTAAAAGTGGCATACTTTATTAAAAGAAACACTGGGAATATGGATTCTTTTTTGAGAAACAACCTTCATCTTCACTAATAGGTATGGAGGAACCCGAGTTTTACACCAATTAAGGGAAAAGTAACCACTGATCAGTCTAGTTCCAACCCCCTAAAAAGGACACACACACATGCTAGAACTGACGCTGTCCACTCAGTTAAACCATTTCCACTGCTGAACTGTATGTGCTACTGAAACTGTAAGAATGTCCATTTTCCTGGGTGTCCTATTTTGTCAAAAAATTTCCTATTTATTACGTAATTTACATTAATTGGCATTGACAAAGAATGGAGAGACCAGCGACAACACCCCATAGTATGGATGACCTCTCTCTTTTTAAATGTTCTCAGTAAACTGTAAAATTTAGCAGTTACATTTAGGTTTTCATAACTTGCAGGTGTCTGAGTATCTCAATATACCTTCCTCCCTTCAAAGTTCTGTCCATTTTAAACAGAACATTTTTTTTGCTTTTTAGTGCTAATCCTAATCTTTTAAAGGGTTGTATGTTGCATACATTTTGAATTAAAATGGCCCCCCAAAATAAAACCTATACAGGATTCCTCTCCCCTAAAAATACTGACCTTTCTTCTGAACCCTACTTCAAATCGAGAGTGACGTTTATATGTCAAGATGTGCAGGGCACAAGTTCGTGTAGAACCTGCAACTTCATTATGAATTTTCCTCAACACAATAGAGGATTTATTTTTACTCTGAGCAAACAACACAAGGAGGTTGGCCTGTTTTAATAAACGTAACGTGTTTCACTGTTCTGAAAACAGAGTGGGAGTGATGGTGACCCTAGCATTTGATCACCCAGGCTCCTGACTTTATGCTCATTACTGTTGGCTAATTTGATAGTTGATTGTTCAATATACATCTCCCAGGGGACGATCAGGTGCTGCAAAAATAGCAAATTCTAGGCAGATGGCTTTGCTTCCATTAGTACTTCTGGTACAAGGGTTAGAGGGACTTAAAGAGGAGAGGACCAAGCATAAAATCAGGGAGTAGGTTCCTGGTGGATTTCACCTACTCTGTTAGGATGGTTCCTCCCTTACTGGAGGCTGATGAGGGAGACTAGACCATGACTTGTTATGGTAGCTGGTGGACACTTTAAAAAACTATAGTGATGTTCTCCAATACTTTTATTACCTCCAGTTTTATGGCACCATATTACTATTATTTTCACACCATTTAAAATTCCCATTTCCATAATACAAATACCAAGAAATTACTACACATTCACATATACAGTCAAAAATAGATTTACTGGAATGTTTTTAGTTACAGCTGAAGGCAGCAGCATTTACAACACTTAGCTTTTGTTACACTCATCAACATGGAAATCGCTTGCAAAGCAACTGTAATGTGAGAAGAATCTTTCGAATATTGAGGGAACGGCTACATAGGCTTCCTGACCCCCCACCTTAATGCAAGAGTGCAAGTCCTTAAGCCACCGAAGAGACCGTCGGAAGTCTGGTATCAGTGTTGAACTACAGACAAATAGTGAACAGGCAAGTATCTTGTTTCAAATCAGATCCTTGGAATGTGGCAGAACAGGCTGGCTGCCTTGGCCTTGAACATAATTATTAAAAGCACATTTTGCTAGAAGGGAAAAAAGATAATGGACATTCTCAATGCTCCAGTTTGAAGTGATACCTGCCTCTCAGTTTCTTGGAAAAGAAGTTTTGAAAGTTATATACATGGGTTTCATTTAAATTATGCAGCAATCTATTATTATTATTATAATTGTCCCAGATTTTGTTTAATGAAGACCTCTCTCTTCAAATCAAGTGCGGTATTTCACAACTGTAAGTACTGCAAGAGAAAAACACGAAAAAGAAACATGTAAAAATCATATCCACACACCATGTTAGAAATAATACTCTTAAATGCAGCTGTGTCCACTTGGGAAGTAGGTAATGAGGACTAATTTTGGGCTGAAAGGACAGATAACAAATGAGAACAGAGAAGCTAAAATAATCACAAAATCACCTGAATGTCTAACATTGGCATTTTGATTAAACAGATTATGGCTGAATCTTAGCATAAAATATTTTAAAAATAAATAACATGAGAAAATACTTAATGTATTAATAAGAAAATCTGTGTGCAATCTTAGTTTTTTATTAAAAACATTTATATGTTAGTAGGAAAAGGCTTGAAATATAGATGATCGTTATGTTAACAGTAGCTACCACGATGTGGAAAGATCACAGTTGAATTGTGTCTTTTTCATGCTATTCCACATTTTCTAGTTTTCAGAGGACAAGCAGAAAGTTCTGAGATGCCCTACATTATGTCTCAGCAGGACAGCAGGGACAGAGGAGATGTTTAGTGGGTAGTTGTGGGCGGTTCAGACTTCATTCCCAGGATCTGATCAATTCATGGCTAGCACTTGCTTTAACCAAGCCTTTCAGCCACGGAATTTTTTTGTCTAACATATCTTGTCAGGAGTGGAAGTCAATCTTTCCAAGGAGCAGAAAAGGATGTGACTCTCTGAGATGAGTGTGGTGCTCACATCTTGAGGCTTGATGCACAAAGCTTTCTGGGCCTCAACAAAAATCTGTTAAGAGGCCGTCTTAGATATGTACCACGTGGAAGGGGTTCCCTCGTCTGACTGGTGACTTACGAGGGACACCCTCTAGTTAGTTTTATGATGATGATAATGTTATTCACCAATATGTCTTTGTTTTTTACTTTCACTTGGGGGAAGAGGGTGTTAACTGAACTTATGGTGACATCTTGTGGCCATTTGATGCAATTACTGCTTGGGTTCTCATGGCAGACCAATACCATTAGACTATAGCTCTGAAATTATAAGATGGTGATTTTCACCCAAAAAAAGACCATTGCTATTTCTGGCCCTTCAGGGATGTTTCCAGGTGATGAGAAACCTTTGTAGAAGTGTCTACTTATTGTCTGATATATGTAGCTGTCTCACAGGTTCCCCAGCAAAAAAACATACTCCCAGTTTTAGGGTTAGAAGGGACATTTCTGGCTTGTCTGGTATACACAAGGGCTTGGTCACCAAGTACTCTAGCCCCCCGAATACTTTGTGGTGCTCAGGCTCCTCTGAGTCATATAAGAGGAGCCACCACCCTAGGAGCGGCACTCAAAATTAGCACATTTCAGACCCAAAGCAATTCCTTGGCCTTGATCAAGAACAAAATTTTTAAATTATGGGAAGTCAAAACCCCAGAACCTCTCTCAAGCCCTCTGTAAGAACCTGGACCAGTGCTATAAGAAATATGGGGCTGAATTGTGCATGCTTTTATCTAAAAGGGGCTCTGAAAAATTTCAAAGAAATTTCTCTTTACAAAAGGAGAAATTAAACTAATGAGGCCTATTTGCTATGTTAAAATTACACGGGAAGCAAAAAGCACTGTCAAAAAAAAAATACTTGTGGTATTTGTATGCATACATTATTAAAATGAATGTTCTTTTTGAAATTATATATAAAATTGCCAAGAATTTACAATGTCCTGATATTATCATTTGCAATTCCAGTTATCTTAAGTGTGAGCTGCAGAGAAAAGCACATTTGTCAGTTGTGCTGGAATAAGATCTCTGACCACGTCATTTCAGTCTCACTCATTGCTCCTATGGGAAATACAGGGTTCAATTCCTGCAAGCCCCTCGGCACAGCATTTTGTCAACCAATCAATACATAGGCTTTTTATTGAAAGACACCCTATGTAATACATGCTATTGAATTCATGGCTGATAGCCTGGTAACCGAGACCTGAGTGAGGCCTATCAAATGGTCGATTTTCTCCTTCCAGCACATCCCTGCCTGCCTGCACTCAGCAATATGAACACTTCAGCACTACACTCGGGGCCACGTTAAACAGTGAGACCTTCAACGGAGTGCACAACTGCGAGAAACATGGCGCCCACCGGAAGGACCTCTTCACATTGCCAGAGCAACACTAGAAGAGGGCATGGCCTCCTCAGCCATCAGCTGGGGACGTGTGCCTCAGGGACTCAAAGTTTTCACTGCTCTGAATACAAGGACTAAACGCAGCTCAAGTACTGAGGTGGCTAACAAATCACTGCTCGCTAGCAGGTGAATTCACAAACCCAGAATCCACCAATATAGGTGAGGATCAACTCTATTTCTTTGCAACAAAACTCTTTTCTCTTTAAACAGAGAATATTGCCATGGAATTTTGCAAGTGATTGTTTTGAGACACTTTCCAAATATTCATAAAGTCACTGTAAACACAGGGAAAGAGGCCTTGGAGAAAATGAGGTATCAAAAATGATCTTACTTAAAAAGAATATTAAGGATATCAATGACTGAAATCAAGCTCAAATCCAAAAGGGAAACAAAAAACATTCATCTGAAGAGCTTATCTCGACTTGTCCTTCAAACAATACTAAGAAATGCAAGCTGCCATTCCTTCTGGTGGATAATTAGCAGAAGAGGAGTGCCGTGGTCCTGGTGTAACAGGAGCCATATTTGGCCTCAAACAAAGCACTCAGCCCTGTATTTGCATATGATTTAGAAGCATTTTCAGAGATCACAGAGTTTAGGCGAAGAGCTCTTGACTGGGGTCAGAAATCATTACTCAATCCTGACAGACCACATCAACTGAAAACAAATTAAAAAGGGAATTAAAATGAACCCCAGAACAAACAATACTTTCCAAAATGAACAATCCAGGAAATACTTACTGATGATCACCAACAAAAGGATAATAGCAACCAACGCCATGATGGCTTTTATCTACAACACACAAAAAGGCGTAAGATAGATATTAATATTATTAATCCTGACTTTATGCGACTATCTGTTATTTACCATATTATACTAACTCGTCAGTAAACAGGCTCATCCCTTAAAAGGCTTTCAAAATAGAATTTTTCATATGAACTTGCTGTCTACTAGCATCTTTTCATTAATAATCAGGGTTCCCCCAATTTAAGGGTTTGCTTGCCCAGAATTTTTTGTTCAAGACTCACTGCCCAGTGGACAGTAATCAAAGTCTCCATGGACCTGGACTTCTTGCTCTCACTTCTAATATGAGACCAGGAAAAGTACAGCATTTTGCCAACTCTGTTAAAAAGCTGAACCGGGATAGGATAACACTGGCCTCCAACACAAATGATTTCATACACACAGTACAAGGCAGCATGTTTGTAGCCTCGCTCAAATGATACGAGAATTCTGTTTGGCTCCCCTTATTTTCTTCTTGGTACTTTTATCTCTGTTTGAGGAAGGGAATGTAGATTCTCCATGAATAACCTTATGTGACAAATAGTGTGGTTGAGAGCATTCTCTCTGTCAGTTTCTCAGTTATGGAGAAATATTAAGGTTCATCCTTAGTGAGCTGACTAAAATTTTAAGTTCACATCATTTCTCTCTATAATATTTTCATATTCCTCATTTAATTGTAAAATGCATAAATTACAAAATGATTTTGCTGATGAATTCAAATCAAAGGTTTTCACAGATGATCGATTAAAGATGATTCAGGCCCGTTGGTTGTGGCTTGGTGGTTGAACACTGACCCATGAACCAGAAGATCACAGTTTGATTCCTGGTTGGGGCACATGCCAGGTTGCAGCTCAATCCCCAGTACAGGGTGTGCAGGAGGCAACATATCAATGATTCTTGCTCATCTCTGATATTTCTCTCTCTCCCTCTTTCTCTTTGAAATCAATCAATATTAAAAAAAGTAAATTCATTTCCACCAAGTGTTTTGCAGAAATATATTAGTATATAATAATTCTCTTTTTTTTCTTGCTAATTTTTCTTTTATTTCTTATTTCTCTGGAATAATAGTGAAATATTTTTCTTAGCCACATTTGCCATATTCTGACATATAAACTGCTTTTATCCCTTTTCCAAGAAATATATTTTTCTTTAGCTTTCACCCTACCTTATTAATATCTGTAAGTAATGCTACAGGCTCCTCTAAAATGTACTAATAATAAATTCTAAGAGAAATTAATATTTCTTATGTTTAGAGGTAGCATGTTTTAATAAAATTCTAACTGTCTATGAAGAAATCCATGAAAACAACATTTAAGCATTGTTTGATTCCTTTAGTTATTCCTGTTCCCAAACTATTAGTCATTCAGCACATATTAACTGAGTTTGGCCCAGGTTCAGAGGACATAATGGAATGTGAGGCGGCCATTGGATATGTCCTCACTGAGCTTATAATCCAGGGGCCCTTTCCTTCTTGCTCTGCAGAGCACACAGGGGCTGACCAATTTTTCCACGAGCGTCTGATTTACTCACTTTGCATCCGCGCCACCACATCTGCCGTCGGAGTTGTTTGGATCTGTTGCTAAAAGCAGTTGCGTTATCCGATAAGCTTTCTATATCACATAGAGGATGGAGAGAAGGATTAAACGACATAACAGGATTCTTTTATCTAGTCACACAAAGACAAGAAAATATTAATTTCTACTTCTGCAAATTTATTCCCTTTTAAGCATGAAAACAACACCCTCCCTTTCCTCTACCCACAAACTTTGACATTCTGTATTGTAAAAAAATAAACTCAAAAAATTGCTGGTCAGTTTGTTCAATCCATATTTATAACATTGAGAAAAGTCTTTCTAGGGCCTTATGCCTTTCAAACATACTTATGAATTCTGGTAAGAAAATCCTCTTTAGGTACTTGGGGGGCGGAGGTAGGCTAGAAAGGGTCACTGGGGGAAAGGGTATATCTATATTACATTCAACAATAAAGATAAATTTTAAAAAGTAAAATTTTAAAATTCAAGTACTTGGCACATCTACTGAAAAAATTAACATGTGAAGGTTACATTCTTAGAAGACACCAAAAGTGACTGATTTAGAAGCAAAAAAATTTAAATTTTAAAAGTGGTTAAATAAGTTTTTTCTTTAAACAACTCTATGATAGGGCCTTTTGGATAGGGCCTTTTCTATCCAAATTTCAGGCTGTTCAATGAAGGATTAGTCATATATTCAGCCACTTATTATTTAAACAATATCTGAGTATCTATTATAGGCACAGAGACCAACATGTTACCAGAGGAAGAAAAGATAAAACTATCAGATACATTTGAAATAAGTGTTGATGTGATTAGACCTCTCCTGGAAATGAGAAATACAAAGCACACCAATGTACCAGGAAAAAAGAAAAACAGGCCACTCTAACTCTTCAACAATGAATTTTTAAATTTTCCATTCACAACTGATCGCTTGAAGAAATAATACAAGATGATTTAAAGAAAAGAAAGCTAAAGTGGAAACATGGCAGTCACCAGTTAAGACCCAAGTACTATTTTACTGTCACATGTTCCTAAACTTTAGCAAGGAAAATGGGAGAAGTACACTATTAAATCAGAGATTAATGATATCAAGAAATATATAAAATATCTGTACCTGATTTGTCCTGGAGTTCATCTAGTCTTTCTCCTCTTTCAATTACCTTTGTAATATTTTCTTGCATGACATCAATAACTTCATCCACCTGATTCTGAACACTAGTTTTTTAAAAAAAAGATTAACAATATTTATTTTTCTCGTGGGGATTTTATAATTTTTGACTTTCATTAAACATGATAGAAAAGAGACAATTCTCAGAATTATTCAACTATGAAATGTTAAAGTACTGAAGAATTTAGTCAAATAGTTTGACTCTGACCTATCAGCTTCATTTTCTTTTCAGCAGGGAGCTGAGGCTTCTCAACACACAGCTGTAACCTAAGCATGCTGTATGTTCACACACTAGCACTAACGAAGGAGTTTGCCCAAGGATGTTAGGAGCTCATGAAAACATTGTTTCCCAAATGGAAATGTACGGCCTGCTCTAGGACACTGACACTCAGTGGGTAAAACTCTTTTCCTCGCTGTTCCTCGGTTTTCACTTAAACAGTGTTTAAGACACTGGCAATACCCGGGAGGGTCTGAAGCACCCACAATGGAGCGACTCGGAAAACCTTTCTGTTGTCCTTCAGAATAAAAATATGATTTCCTCCTTTCTATCAGGTGATGAGGGCCTTTGCTATCCAAATGTCAGGCTGTTCAATGAAGATTTAATATATATTCAAAAATTTAATAACTGGTTTTCAGCTGCCTACTCTCACTCTGGAGTACATCAACAGACTGTTCCTATTTTAAGTGTTTACTTTCCCTCTGTGGCTCCAATCATTAGGCAAAAACTACCTTAGAACCTCGAGACCCTGTGCAGAGGGTCAGCTATGCAGTGACTGAGCTCCTGAGCCAGGGGAAACCTGAGATTGCAGTGGTGTCCTGTTTTAGGCTGCTCATTCCAGGCCCATCTGTTACACAGCAACAGAAAATAAAAACATCCTGTTTAGTACTTGAACCAATTTGTTGGTACCTTAGTTTTATATTTCAGAATCTATGAGCTAGGGTTAGGATAAATGTGGAGATATTTCACACCAGCAACTACCTGATTTTAGTCCAAGTACCTCATAAAAATGTATTACAGTATCTTTTTCCCATGATGTGCCATCTATACTCAAAATCAGGGCAGCCTATCCCTCTTCCGTACTGGAACCCTAGCTGGTTTTGCTCAGTGGATAGAGCGTCAGCCTGTGGACTGAAGGGTCCCAGGTTGTGGGCTCGATCCTCAGTGTGGGGCGTGCAAGAGGCAGCTGATCCATGATTCCCGCTGATCATAGATGTTTCTATCTCTCTCCACTCTTCCTTCCTCTCTCTGCAATCAAAAAAATATATTTAAAAACAACAAAATAGACCTTGAGGTTGTGCTAAATAGATTTGACATAAGAAAAACCAAGAACCAGGAACTGCATTTCCTCAGCTATAAGTCAGAGGTAGCTTTGTGAAAATAAAAATTGCTGGGTTTTTTAAACCCAGCAGTTATATTTTGTCTGTATCAGGGCTCAGCAAATTTCCTCTATAAAGGGCCGGGTAGATAATAGATATTTTAGATTCTGCGTGCCATCAGGTCTCTGTCACAACTACTCAAATCTGCCATTGTAGTGTGAAAGCAGCCATAGATAATAAGAAAGCAAATAGGCATGGCTGTGTTCCAATAAAACTTTATTTACAAATGTAGGTGGCAGCCAGACATGACTCACAGGTTATGTAGTTTGCCCCTGTCTGGTCCACACAGAAAAATGATAATCACTTAAACAAATGAGTATCTCAGAAACTTACTGCTTAATTTTATCATTTCTAGGTCCAAATCTTGGTCCAGATGGTCCCCTTCTGAAAACAAAATGCCAAGTGCATATAAATAATGAGAGCATTAAAAACCAAGGACAAAACAGAAAACACATAAAATCAAGCTAAATCCTAAACATGGTCATTCACCATAAGGAATCACAGTTTACTAGTATTGTTGAAACTGGATGATATATAATCATGTCTGTCCTTCATTGGTACTTAATGCTGACCACAATTAAACTAATTCTTCTGAATATTATAACTTTTAGGGAAATTTGGGTTTATATAACCTTTATACACAGGATGCTCTATAATTAAACTTTGAAATACCATAACCATTACAATGCCAGTGAGTATGAACAGCTTTATGATCAATTATAGAAAACTAAAAGTACATTCACCTTGAATTTCGGCCATAATGGAATGTTGATTTATCAGGGATGGATACAGAGAACAATCCATTTAAAACGCTAAAATTTTTAAGTATGTTTTTTGATTCTTCATCTTTAAACTTAAGCTAAAGGGAAATTTTGCAGGACTCTATGAAAATACCAACATTTTTCAAATCATTCTCTATTATAGTAAAATGCTATATCGTTTTAATTAACCCCTTTTAAAATTCCGGAAATAAAAAAAACCCCACCTTTTAGATATTTTAAGTAATTGTTCATCTTCTGATGATAGAGAATAAGATATAAACTACAAAACTAGAAAGAAAATAGATTCTGTACTAATTAAACACTAATTCCCAAGTCCTCACTCCCCCCCGCCCCTGGCAGCCTCTGCTCTACTTTGTGCTCTATAAATTCGACTACTCTAGGAACATAATATAGTGGAATCATGTAAAATTTAGCCTTTCATGACCAGCTTCTTTCATTTGGAATAATATTTTCATCCATGTTGTAGTGTGTGTCAAAATGTCCTTCCTTCTTAAGACTAAAAGTCCACTATCTGTATATCACATTTTGTTTCTCTCTCCATCCACTGATGGACACTTTGATTGCTTCCAACTTTTGGCTATTGTGAATATTGCTGCAATAAACATGGGTGTTGTTTAAATTTTTAAAATTATTTCAAGAACTTTATTTGGTGTGTCCCCCTTCCAACGCAGACAAACCCCAGGGTAGGGGAGTTGTATTGGAACAAGTGTGCTAGTTTTGTTGTCCAGCCCTTTGAAGACGCACAGCATGATCTGGGAGTGGACCTTCAGTGGTAAATTGTTGCTTGAAGAGTTCGTGTTTCCCACAGGGGTGTCTAAACCTCATTCAGGTAATCACTTATTTAACTGGACCATCTGGCCTTCTTTCCAATACCGAGTTCTTTTTTGACAGGTAGCTATTGCTCTAGACCAGTGGTGGACAAACTTATTAGACAACAGAGCAGCAAACCGCGATGGCTCTCGAGCTGCGGTTTGCCAACCACTGCCGCAGACTAAGGCTCCTTACCATAATCAGCACTATCAGCAGTTAGCTTTGTGACTCTATGGAAATCTTGTCACCTGTAGGAAATTATCTTCCCACTTCATTTGCCCTTCCTGCGAAAAATGATACTATTCCCTGTAAGTGGATTTGTTTTATATCCTGTAGGCTCTTTCTGTTCAATGCTTCATGGCTGTCCATCACTTTTTATAAAATGTTTTTATTTTGCGGGGACAGGAAAAACCTCTACAAAAAACCTCACAACATTATAACAAAGAAAAGGACAGATGGTTCCTCTCGAGATTATCTCTACATTAATCTCCAGAGTAAACTACAACAGTATGTCCTCCTTCCCAACTCTGCAAATACAAACACAGGCTATGAGAGCCCTTTCTAAACATAACTCCAAACAATGGATCGGGTCAATGAATTCTGACAAATTATTAAGGTAATTAAATGGGGGAAAGAATAGCCTTTTCATCAAATGGTGGTGGCACAATTAGATAGACATATGCTAAAAGAATAAAAAAATTATCCTTAATTAACTCAACTATGTCTAACAATTAAAGTATATTATAGACTAAATCTAAAAGGCAAAACTATAAAACTCCTAAGAAAAAAATAGAAGAAAATCTTAGTGAAACTGGCAAAGATTTCTTAAGCAAAAATAGTTTTTAAAAAATACATTTATTTAATCAAAATCAAAACTTGGATCTTCAAAAAAATACTGTTGTGAAAATGAAAAGATTTTTTTGAAAATTGGGAGAAAATATTTGTACAACATATCTGATAAGGAACTTTTTTTCTTGAAAAGCCTTATATAAAAAGCTCTTACTAGGAAAACAAATTTAAAATTGGGCAAAAGATTTTAACATATACTTTTTAAAAAAAGATGTGAGGATGCCCAGCCAGTGTGGCTCAATTGATTGTCATCCTGTGCACCAAGTGGTCACCGGTTCGATTCCCAGTGTGGACACATGCCCCAGTTTGGGGCTTGATCCCCAGTAGGGGGCATGCAGGAGGCAGCCAACCGATGTTTCTGTTTCTCTCTGTCTCTCTCTCTCACTCTCTCTCTTTCTCGTCCTCTCTCTAAAAAAATCAATAAAAACATTTAAAAATAAAGGTATGGGGATGAAAAATACGCACATAAAAGACATTCCCTAATTTGTTATTAGGGAAATGCAGATTAAAATGTAATGAGGTACCACTACACACCCACAAGAATGGCTTAAATGAAAGACTGACCATATGGAGTGCTGATGAGAATTTGGAGCAATTAGAACTCTCATGGAATGCTGATGGGAATATAAAATGGGAGACCACTTTGGAAAATAGCTGTACATATATACCAGCCATTCTACTCCTAAGTATTTTCCCAAGAGAATGAAAGCAGATGTTCACACAAAACAATCTGTATGAAAATGTTTATAGCAGCCTTATTTATAATAGCTTAAAAGTACAACTACTCCAAACAGCCATCTTAAGTGAATGAATGAGCTGCAGAATATTCACATAATGGAATACTACTCAGAAATAAAAAGAAACAAACCTGATATATGTGACAGCATGGATGAATCTCAAAATAATTATGCAGATGAATGAAGTCAGTAAAAAAAGGAGCATACTGCATGGTTCCACTTATAATAAAAAAATTATAAAAAATACTAACCATAGAAATAGAAAGCAGATCTAGGTGAATGCCTAGAGACTGGGAGAATGAGAGATTACCCAGAGGTCCGAGGAAACTTTGAACATGATGGCGCTGTTTATTATTTGATTTTGGTCATGATTTCACAAGTGTACAGTACATATGTCAAAACTCATAGTATATACATTATATGTCAATTACAGCCCAATAAAACTGTTAAGAAACTTACAGGAAAAAGTCCTCTTCTTCATCTGAATCATCTTCCAGAAGATTTCTCTGTAAAAAAAGAGAGAGAGAGGGAGAGAGAGAGAGAGAGAGAGAGAGAAAATGACTTGAGTTTCTAGATTTCAGGGCTTACCCACTGTCAGGAGTAATAAAACAAGTTCTGTCCTGGTGACATTTCTGAACTCCAAGCTTCCAGGGGGAAAAGTAATTGCATGGGCTTCAATGGAAGCTGGAAGATATAGAACCACATTGGTGGACTTTTGAAATAACATGCTTTGAATAGTGGAATCCTCTGATTGACCATGAGGCAGAAAGGTCACTGAGCTGGTGGTGTGGAGTAAGGAATGGAGGGCAGTTGGGAGGAGCAAGTCCCTTCTCCTGCCTTCCTCTATTCAGCTGTCATTCAACAGAGATGTTTGAGCATCTATGTGCTGGGCACTGGGCTAAGGGACCAAGCACTGGCTTTGAATAACACAGCCAAGATTTGAGCTCTCATAAAAAAATATCTGATAGTGATAAATGGTATGCAGAGAATTAAAACAGTGATGGGATAGAAAGAGACAGGGGGATTAAGTGAGATTAGGCTGTCCAGGAAAATCACTCTCCAGGTGAAATTTAAGCTGAGATCCAAACGGTAACAAAGAGACAACCAAAAATCAGGGTGCAGAGAATTCAGGGCCAGCAGAGAGACCAGCTAGTGCAGAAAAAGCCCCAATGGATGAATGTGAGTGGTTTGACTTTTTTTTTTAAATTTTACATGATTAGAGTTCAACATTTTCCAGCCAACATCTGTTGACAAGATCAGTAATGGAAGGAGAATTCAATGAAGTCACCAATTTAAGTATACTACTTTTTAATGGTTACTATGACGAACAAAGGGATTAGAATATAGCCATAAACTTTATAGTTTTCAAAAACAAAGTACTTATAAAAGGAATGAAAACACTTTTTTTTTAGTCTTTCTTTTTTAAAAGCTTAAAATTCTGAACTCACCCTTTCACTTTTCACAGAACCAGTGACATCATCGTCATTTAGGTGGCGCTTGAACTTGGGAGGCATATTTTTTTTTTTTTTTTTTTTTACTCTAGAAGTACTCTTCTACTTCCCAGCAGAGTAAATACTCACCACCTTAAAGAAAAAAAAATAGGTTTCATTGGATTTGAGACTTCTGGGTGTTGGGTAAAGAAAGTACTTACAACAGAGGCCAAGGCCTTATTGTGAAGGGGCCTCCTTCAACCTCTGACTTTAATGACTCCCTTCTCCCTTCCTCCTTTCTGGGGACCTCCCTTCTGGGCCTCAACACATAAGAAATAGTAAAAATCATGAAAAAAAAAGTATGTAATTTTCTTAGGAGAACATGTGGAGGACATGAGTGACAAAGTTTTTACAAAATGAAAAAGCAGACTGTCCATGAAGGAAATGACTATTGGAGGGGCGTCCCTGAAAGGGAGACAATGAATGCTTTAGGATATTTACTTGGACCGAGCAGTCAGCGGAACACTTCCTTCCAGTGCTCACGTTAGGGTAGTTGTTTGAACAATGATTCAGCTCCCTCATGTGTGAAACAGTATTTTCTAGGCTTCTGCATGGAATTGGGAGGGGTCTACTCAGATAATACATGCAAAAGCATTCTGTAAACTCTAACATCCTGTTCTGAAGCATAGCCACTGGGTGTTCCAAGAAAAGTGATGTTTGGTAAGAACTGAGCAACAAAGCTAGTGTTCTTCTTCCCCTATAGAAAGTCTCATTTCCTTTTATATGCTAATATGCATTGTGATTTTCCAGGAACATGCTTGAGTCTGCAACATACTCAAAATTTTCTCCAGAAAAAGCTGACACATGCAGTATGAGTTTTCAGATTTTTGGACTAGAAGATGGATGAATACGATGAGACTAATAAGGAGTGCTCCAAGTTTTACTGTGAGCTGGGCACTGTGCTCAGGGATTTACGTGCATTTCCTGTTATTCTAAGGCATTAGAAAACTGCCGGAAAGCTAAGGCTTAGTAAACATAAGTAATTAATAGTGTTAGCCACTCTGCTCATTGCAATAGCAGAAGCACAGGACTCAATTAAGCATGGCTGTGTAGGATCAGTCGTGATATTTATTCAGTTAGGGTTCCCGTAGGTTACACAGTTGTGTCCTAGAAAGACCACTTCCCTGTAACAATCCAGCAGCCCTCTTCCTCCTTCCACAAGAATCTGAAAAATCTTCAAATTAACTATAGGTAGACATCAGTTTGTCGGTTAATGTCATAATGTAAAAAATAAAATAAACAAGCCCACAGTCCAGTTTCAAAAACGAAATAAAATATTTGAAGCTGGCTTCATGTCAAAACAAATTGCTAAACAACTGTTCTTTAGTAAGAAATGCTCCAGAACCGGAAACTTAACCACCTGCTAAGAAAAACAAACAAAAAAAACCCCCACACAAATTCTTGCCACCTGAGTAAACAACTCTAGAGTTCATTAAACAATATTTCTGGCCTTGATTTCAGAATAATTCATTCAATGCAGAAATGTTACAAAATGCATGAAAATAAAAACCTCACCCACAAATGACAAAGGAAGCAACTGAAGGACTGAGCTTTTTATTTGTACCCGTATTTTGTTTGCATGTCAAACCCCCCAAAGAGGCTACCTCCACCTCTCCGAGCGCGTAACAGGCAGATTTACATAACATCTTTATGAAACACCCGGTGAAGCTACAAGCTTAATGATGAGCAAGACCCATCTTCAGATCCCATCATCCAAGGATCATCAGCCTCGGGAAGGCGAGGAACCAGCGTCCGGCCAACAAAAAAAGCCAACAGCAAATCAGCAGGCGGAGGAGCTAACTACGCATCACGAACCCCAGGGCAACTGATGACATCTGTACCAAACAACTCACAGGAAGAAAACCAGGCTTAGAAATTAGACTTATGTACTCTTACTAAGAAGATTTCTGAAAAACATGACAAAACAAAACCTCACGTGTGCCTTCAGGTGTTTGTGTCAAGAGTCTCCATCACGCAAATACAGCAGGGAGGGCAGAACGGCCATGCACGGTTCCCCTAAAAAAAATGTCACCGCCGTCTGCTTCCTATGCCATCCTCCCACGTTGACAACGTATGCATTTAATCAATGTTGGCAAAAACTAAACGAGCAGCCTGGTGTGTTTCATTTCGCGCCGGGCTCGCCCGCGGGCAGAGGCTTCCCCGGCCCCAGCCTCCATTCCCCGTCTGGCTCGGCTCCCGGTCTCTGGCTCCGCAGATGCAGTTTCCGGGAAACCAGCGACCGGAACTGCACGCCGCCATTCACACAACACCTGTCAGCGCAAAGATCGCCCGCTCTCGCCAGTCCGCGCACCCCGAGCCCTTTAAATCCGGACCCGCGCCCGGCCCTCCAGCCAGAGGCTCCGCCCCCGCCCCAGCTGCCGCACCGGGTCCGCTCCAACCCCCGGTCCTCCCGGCCCTGCGACACCCACTCTCTCCCGGCTCCTCCGGCCCGCACCCCGTCCCATCACCCTTCCTCGCCGCACCCCGGTCCACCCCCCACCGGCCCCCCGCTCGGGTCACCCTCCCGGGCCCCCCCCAGGCCTGACGCGGACGTTGCGGGACTGGGGGCGTCGTCTCGGTTTCCTTCCGCCTCCCTCCTCCTCTCCCCACCTCTCCGAGACCAGGCGGGCGCCCGTACCTGAGTCTCCCGGGAGGTCCTCCGGCGGCTGCGGGAAGGAATGGGGGGAGCCGGGGCAGAAGGCGGGGAGCGGAGGCAGTGGACGCCCCAGTCGGCGTCCGCCGCTCCGCCGCAGCTGCGCCCCCGCTTATCGAGCTCATTGGCGCTCCGCGGCCTGGCGCCAGGCAGGGGGGCGGGGGCGGGGCCAGGCCCCGGAGAGCGTCGAAGGAGTCGATTCCGCCCTTGTCTCTCTACCTAGAGAGAGGGAGGATCCCCGGCAGGTGCTGAGTCCGATCCGGATCCCTAGGGTTGTAAGGCGCTCGAAGGGAGGCATAACTGGTTCCCGAGGTTCCATTCCGACAGGGCGTGGTGTTGGGAGCAGGCGGAGAAGTCACGCGGGGTGGGGCTGAGGAGACCTTTAGAAGAAGGAAGCCGAGGAGAAAAAGAGGGGGTACACCTTCACCGGCATCCTTTAGAGCTCTGACCTAAAATAACGAGGTCCAAACACTATTCCCTCATCTTCCCTGGCTTTTTAATTTCAGACTGTTATTGCCCACTGGTCCCAAAGGCAAACAACTTACCATTTATACTATGCCCTTAGTTTTCCCTGGAAAAGTGCATTAACTGCCTACCAGTCCATGCGTTATCAGGAGGAAACTGGCGTGCGTGCAAGATGCCCACGAGAGAGAAGGAAACTACGGAACGCAGAGAATGCTGGGAATCAAATCTCATACTTAGGGGAGGTCTGGCTGGACTTACTGTCATATAATTTTATTTCTTTTTTTATGAATTGGAGCTTTACCTCAATTATGAGTGCTCAGTTCCTATGTGGCTCATGATAAGAACTGGTGACGCAGCCAGCGCAGGTCCCCCCACAAGCCTGCCCTCTCCCGGGGTTGGGACCGGAACTGGCCATTTCCGCGCTCCACCCACGAGCCCGCCCACTTCCGCCTCACATAAACAAACGCTCGGCGCCTGCGTGAGGCGAGCCCATTGCAGCCAATGGGGTGCCAGTAACAAAAATCAGTGACCAATGAAGTGCTGGGAGGTCCGGGCCGCCGACCAATTGCGAAGTCTCGTACCCGGATATGATTGCCGGTTCTGAAATCCAGCTCTGAGACGGAGAGGCGCTCCCCATGTGGCAGGGGCTGTGGGCGCGGAGTCGAGGTTGCGCGTGCGGTTCACTCGTAAGAGTCCTTCCTTTGGGTTTTGAATGGGAAAAACAATCAGCGTGGCTGCTTGTCTGTGGAAAGCAAGCCCATTGAGGTGTCCCGGAGCCAGCGTGGTGGAAAAGCCCCTCCGTTGGTACCTCCCTTGCAGGGGGTGGGACAGCCTTGAAGACGCAGCTGCGGAGTGGAAATATGAATCTCTTACCTAAGAGCTCCAAGGAGTTTGGCTCCGTTGACTATTGGGAGAAGTTCTTCCAGCAGCGTGGAAAGAAAGCGTTCGAGTGGTATGGAACTTACCTGGAACTGTGCGGGGTGCTGCACAAATACATGAAGCCCCGGGAAAAGGTAAGCGCGGCCTGGCAGCTGAGAGAGAGAGAGAGAGAGAGAGAGAGAGAGAGAGAGAGAGAGAGAGAGAGAGAGAGAGAGAGAGAATGAGTGTGTGTGTGTTCGTTCGTGAAGGTGGGAACTGCCTTCCCGATTATCCTGCACACGGTAAACAGGGACAGGCGTAGGGGCCCTCATTGGGCCCATAATATCAGGATTTCATGCACCATTTTGGCTGAAAGGCAGTTCAAAATATTTTTTAAAGGTTTGAGATAAAAGACTTCCCGCCCCAGCTCATCCTTCAATGAATAATCACTTCTTTTAGTTACTCAACCTAGATGTGGTCTCTTGAGAGAATAAAGTGTGCGTTTCTGTCACCGCATCTTTGTGGAGAAGGCACTAGCCATGTTTCACTGATACACAAATCTGCTGTCAAATAATTGTAGCGGGGCCCACTGAATTTCAGGCAATGTGCTCAGCCCTTAAAAGCAACAAGAGCATTAAGGTATAATGCCCTGGGCACAGTCTTGAAGAGAAAAGTGATAAGTACAGTAATAGGAGTTTTGATAGAGGAGGGCTGGTACTGGAGGTAGGGAAGGGAGGAGGGTAGAAAGCTTTAAGGAAGTTTTAAGCACCAAGCCTTATGCTGTGCTGTGTGTATGTGTGTGTGTGTGTATTTGAACGTTTGATAGTTGAATTCTCATAATAAACTCTGTGAGGTGAGTAGTGTAAACACTTTATACAGATGGATAAATGAGGCTCTGAGATACTAAGATCATATATGTAATAAATGGCCACATGGAAATTTAAACTCTGGCCCATTAAACTTCAAAGTTTAGGCAGTTCTCATTGTGTATACCATGCTTTTCCAGAGATGGTGACATCAGGGTAGAATTTTAAAGGATTAATGTGAGGTTGCTGCATAGAGCATGAGGCAACAACTTGTGTATTTAAGTTCAGCTTCAGAAAATACCAGGGTAGCCCTAGCCGGCGTGGCTCAGTGGATAGAGCGTCAGCCTGCGGACTGAAGGGTCCCAGGTTCGATTCCGGCCAAGGGCACATGTCTGGGTTGCAGGCACTATCCCCGGGGTGGGGGTGGGGGGCATGCAGGAGGCAGCCGATCAATGATTCTCTCTCATCGTTGATGTTTCTATCTCTCTCTCCTCCCTTCCTCTCTGAAGTCAATAAAGAAATCTATTTTTTTTAAAAAAAGAAAAGAGCCAAAACTGGTTTGGCTCAGTGGATAGAGCATCTGCCTGTAGACTGAAGGGTCCCAGGTTCAATTCCAGTCAAGGGCGTGTACCTTGGATGCGGGCACATCCCCACTAGGGGCGTGCTGGAGGCAGCTGATCGATGTTTCTAGCTCTTTATCCCTCTCCCTTCCTCTCTGTAAAAAAAATCAATAAAATATATTTAAAAAAAGAAAAGAAAAGAAAATACCAGGGTATCATGAGGAGCCAAAGGCATGAGTGGAATAGGATTATGAGCTAGGTTTTCAACAGTAAAACAGATAGGTTTCAACTGTAACTACTTCCTGCCTTTGGATTCTGTGACTTTCTACCAGTTCTTGAGTAAAAATGCCTGATTTAGAGAAAAGAACAACCATGGTTAGTTTGTTTCCATAATACGGAATGCCCATTTTCACATAACCTGCATGGCTGTTGCTGAGTGTGATTTTCACTAGTGAGTCCTCTAACCAAAGGTGTTTTAAGATGGAGCCTAGAGTCAGCTCTATAATGGTGCTGTCTTCTATGACAACAGCATCTTCCCCTTCTGAAAACATGCCATAGCCAAGGTGAGATTTGATTCCTCAACCTGTGTGAAGCTCATTCCTTTGCCTTAGTCACCTTCATCCTGTCGGTCTCCCCCTTTCCCCCTTCAGGTGCTGGTGATTGGGTGTGGTAACTCGGAGCTCAGCGAGCAGCTGTATGACGTGGGCTATCAGGATATTGTGAACATTGACATCAGTGAGGTTGTCATCAAGCAAATGAAGGAACGCAATGCCAGCAGACGGCCCCAGATGAGCTTCCTGAAGATGGACATGACACAGATGGAGTTTCCTGATGCCTCTTTCCAGGTGGTGTTGGACAAGGGCACCCTGGATGCTGTCTTGACAGATGAGGAGGAGAAGACCCTGCAACAGGTGGACAGGATGCTGGCCGAGGTTGGCCGTGTCCTGCAGGTGGGCGGTCGCTACCTCTGCATCTCCCTGGCTCAGGCTCACGTCCTGAAGAAAGCAGTGGGTCACTTCTCCAGGGAGGGGTGGATGGTCAGGGTGCATCAGGTGGCCAGCAGCCAGGACCAGGTGTTGGAAGCAGAGCCTCGGTTTCCCCTGCCTGTCTTTGCCTTCATCATGACCAAGTTCAGGCCAATCCCTGGCTCTGCCCTTCAGATCCTTGAGCTGTGTGCTCAGGAGCAGGGCAAGCCTGTGCGGCTGGAGAGTGCTGAGCGGCTGGCCGAGGCAGTGCGGGAGCGGCAGCAGTATGCCTGGCTGTGTAGCCAGCTGTCCCGCAAGGCCGGGCTGGGGAGTGTGTCCCTGGACTTGTGCAATGGGGACACGGGGGAACCACGCTACACCCTCCACGTGGTGGACAGCCCCACTGTGAAACCATCGCGGGACAATCATTTTGCCATTTTCATCAGTGAGTTGGGATCGGTCCCTCTCTTCCCTGGAAGGACTGGGCTGGGGCGTTGGTTGGCTGATTTCATCTTGCAGGGATGGTACTTTCTCAGAGGTTAGACTAGCCAAGGCATGCGGAAGAAACAAGAGCAACTCTCTAAGTACCTTAGATTTGAAGCTTATGTCTTCTCATCTTCCATCGCAAAGCTTTGGTGAAGTGGGAGAATGGGATTGGTAGGAAGGAGAGAAGTAATACAGATGCATTTGGGCAAATCACACACTGTAGAGGCGGTAGTTACTTTATAACGTCGAGTGGTGGGAGCTGTCCAGTCTCAGGCCTAGAGGCTTTAAGCTGTGGGACCTGGGGAAATTGCCGTGTTTCTCTGCTGAATTAAAGAGCTAGTACAGAGCAACGGCTAAAAAAAATCGGCTCTGGAACCAGATTATTCGGGTTCCAATTCTGTTCTAGTCACATCCTGGTGATGTGACATTGGATGTGTTATTTGTTTTCTGTGCCTCAGTTTCCTCATCCATAAGTGATATAACTACCTTGTGTAGTTGTGAGAAGTGTGAAAGCTCTTAGGAAGGTGCCTGGCACATGATAATTGCTTTATGGACATTAGTGTTAGTGAAAGGGAAAAACGATATCAGATTTACATTAATAATGTTCAAAAGAGAGTATGAGAGAATGGTTTCAAAAATAGAATATTTTATTTTATATATATATATTTTTTTTATTAATTTTTTTATACATACCTCCCTATTACCCCTCCTCCCTCCTAGGCATACCCCAACCCCCCAGTGTCTATGTTCATTGGTTATGCTTATATGCATGCATACAAGTCCTTTGATAAATGCAGGGTGTCGTTTGGTCACGCTGGCCACTTGTTTCCAGATGACGGAGCTATTTTTCCAAGTATTCCATAATCCTACCTGCACCTGTGGGAACAAACACGTGTCCTGGATGTGAGCATGGAGTCTGTAGCTGGACTGCCTGGATTTGAGTTCCAGCTTTGCCATTTATTAGACCTTGGGCAAATAATGTAACTTCTGTTTCAGTTTCCTCATTTATACAATGGGACTAATAATACTACCTGCATCCCTGACTATTGTGAAGATTCTATATATTTCTATTTGTTAACTGCTTGGAATAATGCCTGGTATGTAAGAAGCGTTAGCAGTATTGCTATTTTTTTCACACTTCTTATTCCCCCTGGGTCCCGTCTCATGTCTGATGGCAACTTTGCTCTGGGCCTTGTGCTCCAGGGACTCGAAGCCCCTCACTGGGTCACAGTTGGAAGGGGATTCTGGGCCTGGGCAGGGCCTGGCTCTCTGCCATGTGGTCATATCTGTAGTGGGCTTGACCACTCTTCCTGAGACTCCCTGTCACCAGGTGCCTGTTTCCAGTCCCCCAGGGTCGGGAGACCGAGTGGCTCTTTGGCATGGAGGAGGGCCGGAAGCAGCTGGCGGCCAGCGCTGGCTTCAGGAGGCTGATCACAGTGGCCCTGCACCGAGGTCAGCAGTACGAAGGCATGGACAGCATCCAGGCCGAGCTATCAGCCAGAGTCATGGAGTTGGCCCCAGCTGGGATGCCCAGCCAGCAGCAGGTAAGGAAGCTCAGGCAGCAGCTTCCACCGGTCTCTGGAGAAGTCATACTAGCAGGCAGGAAGGCGGAGGGTGTCCTGAAAGAAGCTAGGGCAGGGTCTGTGACCTAGTCAGCTCCCGGAGGGGCATGTCAGCAGCGAAGAGCTGAATAGGCATCAATCACATTTCTTTGCTCCAGGCAGTGTGAGGAAGGCAAGCGGTTGCCATTATTGAGACCCACAGGGACATCTGGGTCTGGGGTTGGGGGGGTCCTCTCACACTCCAGAGAGATGGCATGAAGGAGATGCTCCAGTTCTTGCAGGCTCTAGCTCTTCATTCTGTGAATGACTTGGACTCTATGTCTCTTTCCTTACTTGTGCACAGGACTCTCTTGACCCTTTTGCTGCTGCGTTTTATTTTTAAATCTTTATTGTTGAAAGAATTAAGTATGTTCCCTTTATTTCCCCCATTGACTCCTTCTAGCACACTCTTGCCCCTTTTGCTTAGAGCCATCATTATCTGAGGGTAAATGGATAGTTTCAGGATATGAGCAATGCCAGTTTGGTGTTTTACTGGGAAGGAAACCACTTTTTGCCAAAGTGGTGATATGGAATTACCAGTTGACATGGTCTGTCTGATGCCATTCTGATCCCAAGGCAGGGTAATGGGCAGGTGACTTTATTCTTCTTGACAAAGGGGAAAGCCAAGGTATCTGGAGTCTGGGTGCTGTAGTAACAGATCTGAAAAAAAGAATAGGCTCCCATTTCGCAGCCTGGTTCTGCCCATGAGGTTGACTTGTGCTTATGGAGCAATCTATTTGAGTCTTCCAGGTAGACGTGGGGTCGGTGCCCATCAGGGAGACCCAGCTCCTGTGGGAGGTTATTTGTGACCTTCTCTCACCAGTGCCTATGTCTCTGCAAAGTTAGGAATCCCTGGTGATTATTAAATATTCATGCAGGTCTTTGAAAAGCAACAGATGTAAAGACTGGAAAAGGAAAGAGAAAAGCTTAGGGGAGAAATGTATTTTTCTCCTAATTTTTTTCTCCTGTTTAGAATAATAGGAGAAAAGGACGAGAATGACTAAGGGAAGGGAGACATCTCTTCATGTTTGGAGTGGGTGGATCAGCTCTGTCATCTCCCCTGGATTTCGTTATCTCATCCCCGTTTATATTCCTTCTCTCATAATTATAGTCTCTTCTCTGGTGTTGATTGCTGATTGTTGAAAGTGCTTTTGAGGATTACTCTTGAGAAACTCCTATTTTTCTTGATGGAGAACCAACTGCATTTTATAATGGTTTTGGGGACATCAGTTAGTTTTCAGAAAGGTAAAGTAAACCTTATGCGATCAAGTCAAAGGCCCCAGAGAAGAACTGGAATAGAATGGCACATCTGTGTTGTTCTGCCCAGAACCATGGCATGGGTTCCTCAGGTACAGGGGAAGGGGTTCTACTTTCTCACGTTCTTAGCTGAGCTGGTGGTTTGAGCACATATCTGTTGTACCTTCAGGTGCCTTTCCTGTCTGTGGGTGGAGACATTGGGGTACGGACCATTCAGCACCAAGACTGCAGCCCCTTGAGTGGCGACTACGTCATTGAGGACGTGCAGGGGGATGACAAGTGCTACTTCCGGCGGCTCATCTTCCTCAGCAACAGGAACGTGGTGCAGTCAGAAGCCAGATTGCTGAAGGGTGTGCCTCACAGAGGTGAGGCATCAGAGGCACATTGGTGGGACCCAAATGGACATGGCATAGACTCTTGATTTCGGGTGGTCAGAAGGACCTGGGAGTGTGGCCAAGATGTAGGACAGACCTGGGTACCTGTGACCAGAGACACATGGCCAAGTGGGTTATCCTCTTATACCACCTGGGCTCTTAGGATGTGAGTGGCCATAAGCTGAATAGAGGTCTGTGTTCTGTTCTTGAGCCAAGCCTGGCTGTGAAATGATAAGGAGCAGGGCTGATGGTTTACCAAGTAAACATGATCATCACTTTAATGCCTTCAGTTTAAAAGCCACTTGCTTTACAAGTTCCACATATGTCTGGGTACTAATTCAACAGGGCTCTATAAGGTGAGCCATTTCTATTGTCTGAGTGGTACAGTAGAAAGATAATAGGCATTGGAGATAGGCAGTCCCAGGTTCATGCACTACCTACTGATTCTGGACCTACTTATTAACTCTTCAGATTCTCACTGTTCTATCTGCCAGTAATTGGAATTAAAGGGCTGTTATAGGAGCTAAAAGAGTAAAAACCTTAGGATAGTAATTGGCATAGAGGAGGTAATTTTAAGTCCTTCCTTATAAGAATTTATGAAGATTCTATTAATGGCCTTATATTTCTCATAGGAGTGGTACTAGGACTCCTAAATTGAGTTTTCCCAGGCTTTGGGTATATCTTTACCACTTTCTTTTCCAGACTCTGACATGTATCCAGTTCAAATTCCTGTATATTTGGTTTGGGAGTGAGATCAGATCAGCTGCAGCCCACTGCCCCTGGTGCTTTGCTCTCTGAGGACTAGTGGACTAAACATAGGACTTCATTGTCTCTCTTAATGTAGTCCAGAAGAAGCGGAAAAAGGACAGGAAGAAGCAGTGGCCAGCTGGTACTCCCGAGGAGCCCCCTGCAGCCCCTGGTCAGTCCATCGATAAGAGCTACCTGTGCTGTGAACACCACAAAGCCATGATCGCCGGCCTGGCCTTGCTGAGAAACCCCGAGCTGCTCCTAGGTGAGGGGGTTGTCACTGCTCCCACAGCGAGAAGCATGGGAGATGACAGAGCTAATCAAAGGAGCTGCTTGCGAATAAGAGCAGTGATCACAGACTGACAAAAGCATACACATTTGTATCTTTCTTATTTCCAACCTGCTTCTGAGTTAACAAACATCCAAATAACTTTTTCCTCAAACGGAAGTTGTAATGTTGAAATGGCCATATATGTCTAAGTCTGAAGTTTTTTCTTCCACTCATTTGTTTAAACACTTAAGGTGTGAAGTATAGCCTGTGAGATAGGTAAAGTACACAGATCTTAAGGTGTGCAGCTTGATGAATTCTTACATATGTATATGCCCACATAACCAGATTGAGCCTTTAAAAACCATGTCTCCAGGCTCTGGCCTGTATGGCTTAGTTTGTTGAGTATTGTCCCGTGCACCAAAAGGGCACTGGTTCAATTCCTGGATGGTCAGGGCACATACCTGGGTTGTAAACTCAATCCTCAGTAAGAAGTATGCAGGGGGACAGCTGATCAATGTTTCTCTCTTACATCGATGTTTCTGTCTCCCTCTCCATCTCCCTCTCTCTCAAAAAAAAAAATTTAAAAAATAAAAATAAATAAAAAGGTCTCCAGAGAAATGCCTTTGCACTTAAGAGGAATTTCTGGCTTTTCAGTAATGCATTATATGGTTCTAGCTTGAATTCCTACTTAAAAAACCCATAGTGCAGGCAGTGCAGTCTTAGCCTTCTCATTAATAACAGGTTTGGATCTGACTACAGTAGTGAAAGCGGTCATATTTCTGTCTGCGTTTGAGCCGTCTTTACCCACAGTCCTGTGTGTGTCCTTTGGCCCGTTGTGGTGTTGATCTATGTGGAATCCACTGCCTTGTGATCATGAACCAGGTGTTAGCCATTGTAGACCCCCATTTTGTAGAGTCAAAAAAGGCTTATGGTGGGGACTCCTGGTGACGAGCGCTTTGGAATTTTTAAGGGGATACAGTAACACACTGGTCACCTGGATCTGGTAAGGGAAGGATTGTGAGGCCAAGGTTGAATTTTCAGATGTCAAAATAACTCCTAAATTTTGGGATGAAACAGGGAGGCCAGGCCCCTAAATCTGTTATCCCCTGGACCAGTGGTCAGAAAACTCATTAGTCAACAGAGCCAAATATCAAAGTACAACGATTGAAATTTCTTTTGAGAGCCAAATTTTTTAAACTTAAACTTCTCCTAACGCCTCTTCTTCAAAATAGACTCGCCCAGGCCGTGGTATTTTGTGGAAGAGCCACACTCAAGGGGCCAAAGAGCCATATGTGGCTCGAGAGCCACGGTTTGCCGACCACTGCCCTGGGCAGAGCCAACAATTTGACTCCCTCTTTTGCCTCTTGAGGCTGATACCAAACTTTCCAGTGAGCAGATGGTAAAATGATGCTTTCTTTCTGTATTACAGAGACCCCACTGTCATTGTTGGTGGTAGGCCTGGGTGGGGGCAGCCTCCCCCTCTTTGTCCATGATTATTTCCCAAAGTCCCGTATCGAGGCCGTGGAGATCGACCCGTCCATGTTGGAAGTGGCTACCCAGTGGTTTGGCTTCTCCCAGAGCGATCGGATGAAGGTCCACATTGCAGATGGCCTGGACTATATTACCAGCCTCGCAGGAAGAGAAGGTACTGCTACTGGAGAATTTGGGCGGGTAGGGGGGTGGGGAGTGGTCAAGGGAAGATTGATTCAAGATTTTCAGGCCTGTGAGGGCCTCTAAAATCCATTTCTGAAAGGGTGGCATCAGCAACATCCTAATCTTTTTCCTGTTGACTTGTTGAAATTTTGTCAGTAACTACAGAGTACCAACCATATGCTTAGCTTGGTGCTAGGGGCTAGGATGTAGCAAGTACTACGGACTGTCTTCTGATCTGCTGGCGCTAATAGACAGTGGGCTTTTCTTTTGACCCTGCAACATTAACACCTCACCACCTTAAGAAACCTCCAGTATATAGCTGGGTGAAGAAAGATGAAAAAAAGTTGAGGGGTGTGTTGGAAGGTGTTTTTTCTAAAAGCAACTGGAAGTGAAGCCAGAAATAGAGCAAAATAGCATTCATGCCAACCACTGGTTTCAAATCTCGGACGTTTGGCAATGTCTGCACATGTTGTTGGTTGTCATAACCATTGGGTAGGGATGCTTCTGGCATCTGGTGGGAGAGACCAAGAATGCTCCTAAACTTCCTACGATGCAAAGGACAGCCACTGATGACAGTAAATGGTCTTACCCCTAATGTCAGTAGTGCCGAGGCTGAAAAGCCCTGAGGCTGCTTAGTGGGAATCCCGACAGCTCTCCAGCTTCTGGATTTAAGGTTCTGTTTATTCTAATATTTCATATCCCAGACTTAGGATGAAAATCCTATTCATGTTCTGCAGGAGTTCCCTTGATCCTTCTGCAAGTTTATGGATAGGCTCCTGGTGACTTGTGCTTTCTGGAGCCTGAATCCCTTGGGAAAAAGTCAGGTTGGTTCAGTTCTAAGTGAACCTGGGAGGCTCAGGCCCACCTTTCCTGGTCTGCTTATTCCGGAACTGAGGCTTGGTTCTCATTGGACCAGAATCTCTTCCAGGAAGGATGTGGCAGACCAGAATGACATTTTGGTGCTGGAATGAGTATATTTGGTGCTGAGATGGACAAATGCTGCTTTATTTTAACTGCAAACTGACCATATTAAGAGTTTCACAGGTCCCCTCTCTGAGGCTAGAGTCTTTCTGGGGCCTCAGGCCCAAGATTGCTAATACATGTGAAGCATTTAAAACAGTACCAAGCATGTGGCAGGCCAGCTCTTAAAGGCTTAGATACCTGCTTGTCCAGAGCAGTAATTCTCACTTCTGACTGCATTGATAATGACCTGGGGAGCTGAAGAGAAATACCAGGCCTTCCTGGCGATTTTTAACTCAGCTGGTCAAGAAAGGAGCCAAGGTTCTGTAGGTATTTAGAAGCTTCCCATGGTGACTTGAATGTTCTGTCAGGATTGACAGCCACTGGGACAGACAGACTCTTAACCAAGTAAGTACCCTGCAGAATGGACTCCCGAAGATGGGACCAGGCCCGTCTTTAAGGTGGGGCACCCATAGCAGAGCCTTGGTGACGATTCCTCTGGACAGTGATGTCAGTGGCCTTAACATGCACATCCTCCCTGTCGTCCTTCTGGCTCAGCCACCTGCGCCCACCTCAGGTCACAGGGGAGATGCAGTGGAGGGATGTAAATGGCCTTATTTTATCCAGCAAAGACAAAAACTCATTTGCTTCTCTTTCCCAGCGCGGCCTCAGTACGACGTGATAATGTTTGATGTGGACAGTAAGGACCCAACAATGGGAATGAGTTGTCCACCCCCAGCGTTTGTAGACCAGCCCTTCCTGCAGAAGGTCAAGAGCATATTGACTCCTGAAGGTATGAGAACAAAAGGTCGAGAAGTGGGGATGGATGGGTCTTTCAAAAGAGTTTCATAAATGTGTAACTTGATTGATTTTCTTTCTTTGAACACGCCCCCTTACCAGCACTGAACACATAGCATTTCTAGCGCCCCAGAAGTCCACCTCTTACCTCCTATTTGGGTTAACCACTCTCCCAACTTCTACCAGCACGCCTTAATCTTCCCCATTTGTGTTCTATATAAATGCAATAATCATACAGATTGTAGTCTTTAACTTCCTGTTTCACTCAACTCGATGCTTGTGAGACTCATCCATAATATTGCATTTCCATTCTTCTTTTCATTGCTGTGTAGTCGCATCCTGTGGCTGTAGCGCTCAGTCTCCCCCTCTGCTCTTGGTAGTTGGGCTGTTTTGCGATTTTATAAGTAGTGCTGCCAGTAACATTTAAACGATGCCTTTTGGTGAAACACTGGCCCATCTGTTGGGCACATACGTGGGCTATAATCACTGGATGGTAGGTGAAGCGTATGTTTAGCTTTCACAGATGCTGCAGCTGGTTTTACAAAGTGGTTGTAGTCGTTCACACTCCCACCGCCACGGCAACGCTAGCTCCCAGTCACATTCCTCCCACGTGGCCCCAGACTAGGCAGTATCTTATCTCATCTTCATAGCAGTCCGTTTCAGATGAGGAAACCGAGGTAAAGAGACCTGCCAATGTGGCCAGGGTAACAGCTGGGACTCCAGCCCAGGTCCTTGTGAAAGCTGGGGCTCTGAGTCATGTGTCTGTGGCCCCCACGTTTTGATTTGATGTATGGTGAACAGAGTTGACTTAGAACCTTAGCTGTTGCAAGGTGACCTTGGACATCCCTGGCTAGTTACTACTGCATGGTGTTTGTCAAGAACATAACATCCCTATGGAGTTGGTACATTCTTTCTTGGGGGTATTACTTCTTTCTCAAAGTGATTCTTTGGGAAACAGAGACATGGAGAATGATGAAATCATTGGTTAGCGGCATAAGAGAGCAAGAAATGGGGCTCATGTTTCCTCTGGTTTGCATATTTCCCATGCTTTTGTCATTCTGCCTTTTGTGTGTGTATGTTCTTTGCAAGCTGGCTGTCGCCGTTGGTGCTATCTTAGTCCCCCCAGCCACCCCGAGGCAGAAATTGTTATTTTCAGAGCTGTACCTTGTCTCCATGTGTCACCAGATGTGCAGTCATTCTGACTCTTTCCTTCCCACCCTACAGGTGTCTTTATCCTCAACCTTGTGTGCCGAGACTTGGGGCTAAAGGACTCAGTGCTGGGTGGGCTCAAGGCGGTGTTCCCCCTCCTGTATGTCCGGCGCATCGAGGGGGAAGTGAATGAGATTCTGTTCTGTCAGCTGCACCCCGAGCGGAAACTTGCCACACCAGAGCTCTTGGACATGGCCCAGGCCTTGGAACAGACCCTGCGGAAGCCAGGGAGGGGTTGGGATAGCACCTATGTCCTGTCTGATATGCTCAAGACTGTGAAGATTGTGTGACTGCTGGCCTCTCAGCCTCCTGCCTGCCTGACCTTGAACTCCTGGCCTGCCAGAGATTGACGAAACAGAACCCACAGTACTTTTTAAGCCTCGTATTTTTCTTGGTTTCATATTCAGCTTCATGGGACCTTCAGCCTGGTGAAGTTGCCTGAAGAGCTGGGAAAATAAAAACGTTCTTCCTGTGCTGTCCTCTTCAGTCCCACTGGGTTAGTTGCCTTTGTTCCTTTACCGTGCCCTTGGGTAGAATTCCGTGTTGGAGGAGGACCCACCAGTCGCCGATGCCTTAACGAGTGAGCACCAAGCTCCTTAAGGAAAGGGTCTTCTTTCAAGAAGCTGTTTCACCTAAACTATTTCCTGCTTCTTTCTCTTTGCCTATTTTTCTCTCTTTTCACCCAATACTCTATCCAGTCCTCTCATTCCCTATCACCCTTTTGTCCTTCCCATAAGTGTGGAGAGAACGATTTTCTCTAGGAAGGAGGTCCCCGATGGTGGAGCCCAGTGTGGACAGTCCACTGTGATGGCTGGCTTGCCTTCACTGTGACCTTCTGTCGTTCGGTAGGATGATCTCCACTCTGTGCCAGCACACTGTGAACAGAGTGGCTTCCCCGTAGGCGCCCTTCTCAGGCTTGATAATTTGCTCGAGCAGCTCACAGAACTCAGGAAGAAAACCGTTTACCCAGATCACCAGTTTTTTATAAAAGGACACAACTCAGGAACAGCCAGCTGACAGAGATGCACAGGACGAGGTGTGCATAAGGGGTGGAGAGCTTCCTGCCGTCTGTGGGCACGCCACCCTCCCCCAGCACCTTGTGTTCATCTACCCAAAAGCTCTCAGAACCCTGTACTTTGAAATTCTTAGGGAGCCCTAGCCAGCTCGGCTCAGTGGATAGAGCGTCAGCCTGCGGACTGAAGGGTCCCAGGTTCGATTCCAGCCAAGGTTTCGGGCACATGCCTGGGTTTCGGGCTCCATCCCCAGTGGGGGGCATGCAGGAGGCAGCCAATCAATGATTCTCTCTCATCATTGATATTTCTATCTGTCTCTCCTTCTCCCTTACTCTCTGAAATCAGTAAAGAAATATATATATAAAAGAAATTCTTAGGGAGACTTCATAGTGTAGGCATGATGGGTTAATAACTCAATTTTCAGCCCTTTCCTTTCCCAGAGAGTAGGGCGTGGGGCTGAAGGCTCCCAGCATGTAACCATGGCTTGGCCTTTTCTGGTTACTCACTCCCATCCAGGATCCCACCATGGACCTCATTAGAACAAAGGATGGTATTCTCATCTAACAAATCAGAGAGGTTTAGGAGCTCAGGGTCAGGAACTGGGGTCAGAGACCAATGTGCACGTTTTATTCACACACCTATCCACTCACACGCATCCCAGCTCCTTGCCCTCTGGGACGGTGAGAGGGGTCAGCTTGCTGCACTGGTGACTTCCTCTGTGGAGCACGCAGTCCCGCTCCCACTGTAACGGCCTCAGTGTACCTCTGAGGATGGTAGCCAAGCAAACCCTAGATCATCCAGTTTCCGTCCTGGGCCTTGTCTTGCATCTGGTTTCTGTAAGTTTGCTAACAGCTGACTGCTGATAAGAAGTAGAATTCTTATGTTAGGTTTTTCTTTTTATATTCAGTAGGATTTTTTTTGAGAGACTGCTCTGTGCCAGATTCCATGCTCATGCTGAGAATAGAAAGAGGAAAGGGCTAAGGCCTCTGATGTTACTGCCCAGCTTGGGAGGCGAGTTGCAGCACATGGATGAGTTCCGGAATCACATTGCCGAGAGTGTGAGGAATGCGTGCAGGGGTCAGGCAGTTGCTATGTCATCTCAGCTCCTCCTCAGAACAGACAGGAAGGTGGCCAGTCTCAGTAAAACCTGCCCCCTTACAGTGATTGAAGGCCTGGCAGGTTGTTTTTCTAGCTCAGGTTTGAGCTGGTTCCCATGCTTCCCAGTAGGTGGCACTAGAAACCACGTTTAAGTTCTGGGGCATCTGGAAAATTCCTGATGGAAAAGGGTCTTTCAAGAAGCTATTTCACTTGAACTATATTTCCTGCTTTTTTCTCTTTGCCTATTTTTCTCTCTCTTCACCCAGTACTCTATCCAGTCCTCTCATTCCCTACCACCTTTTGTCCTTCCCATGGGTGTGGAATGATTTTCTCCAGGGAAGGAGGTCCCGGATGGTGGAGCACAGTGTGGAGGCACAGACCCTTTTGCCCCACGTCCCTCATTTTTGAAACAATGGCAGGAAATAAATCAATGAGATCATGCTCATGGGTTTGAAGGAGCTTAAATCTAGGAAACATATAAGAAATAAAAATGTAACATGTTGTGGCCAGTCAAGCTTTCTGTAAAGACTAAGTAATTTCTATCATAGTAAACAGTCGTCACAGGAAAGGTTGGCAAAAGTGATTTTTGATAGAAATAATGGATAAACACCCATATACTAATAATGCAAGCCTGCCTTTAGTTGGGTTGAAAAGTAGCACCTCCATCCCAAAGAAATACCTATGTCTTAACCCCTGGAATCTGTAAATGTGACTGTACTTGGGGGAAAAAGGGGTCTTTGCAGGTGTAATTAGGTTAAGGAGCCCTAGATAAAATCATCCCGGATTAAGGCAGCCCTAAATTCACAGACAGGACCTTGACTGAGGATTCCTGCCTCCATCATTGTGGGAGAAGCAATTTCTGTTGCTTTAAGCCACCTCATTTACAGTAATACTTGTTTCAGTAGCCCTAGGAAATGCACACACAGCCTTGAAGGGTTTTGTCTGTGCTGCTCAGTCCACAGAACCGGAGATGGGATGGCCTCTGGGCCACATGCCCCCTCCAGATACCTTTAGTTCAGTCAGAAACACTGGGCAGTGCTCAGTGGAAGGTTAATTTTGCTCGGCTGCTTAGGAGGAATTCTGAGTGCTTCACCGTGCCCCAGGATCCATGTTGTCCTCTCAGGCTGAAAGAACTGTCCTGACTGTGGGAGCCCTTAGGGGAAGGATAACTTCCCCTAATCCTTGCAGTCCTCCCCGGAGTACCCGGGGCCTGCAAACCCAAGTGACTTAATCTCTCTGGAAGCTCCCTCAGGGCAGCGAGTTGGTCAGTCACAGGCTCTCCCCATTGGCCTCATCTCTCGAGGCTCTTTGTCCTTAATTGGTCAGTCTTGGAAACCATAGTTTCATCTACATACTTTGTCTTGGATTTCAGTTGTTCCAAGTGAGAAGAGAAAATCTGGTCCCTATGACTCCATTTTGTTGAAAATGGAAACCAGGGCACATATTTTAATCTTAATAACCTCATTTTCCCATGAGTGTTTTTTAGTCCAATTTTTTTTCACATTCGTAAACTTGGGTTTAGTTCTAAGCTAATTAAAGGTAAACCCAGGGTTTAATTCCGGGTGTGTTTCCTTCCCAAGCTTGAGTTCACTGTGCTAGGCTCAGGGTGTCGGTAGGCACTCAGGGCTGGGTTACAGGTAGCCTCAGTGACATGTGTGAGCTTAGTTAAGTCATGCGATTGTTCTCTGCCAGGGAACTCGAGAACCTTTCCTTGCTCTGTCCAGGGCTACTCTTTGTAAAGGCTGTGACTGACTTCCTGTGGCCACATATCTTCAGCCTGGCTTCCTGTCCCCTTTAAAACGACAACTCTATCCTATTAACTTATTTTCCTTCTTTCCCAAGTGCTTCATATTGTATCTGGCACACAAAAGGCCCCTTTAAAAGTTTAATTTAATTTATTAAATTGATTGGGATGACATTGGTCAACATGAACATATAGGCTTCATGTGTGGGGTTTCTGTTACAAGATCTGTATATTGCACCGTGTGCCCACCACCTCAAGTCAAATCTCCTGTCATCTTATGTTAGGACCCTTGTCTTCCCCTATTCCCTCTAAAGGCCACTGGTACATGATTATTGATTGAATGAATGAATGAATGAATGAGTGCATGCATAGTTGCCTAAAGAGAAGGGCACAGTCTTCAATCCTCACAGCAGGGGGCTCCCAGGACTCCACAGTTCCTGGACACCATGAAATCACATGAACCTCACCAACCAGTTACTGGCCCCATAGGCTCACTAGAACCCTTGGATCTCTTGAAACTCCTCTTCCCTCCATGTAATAGTATTTCTGAAAATGTTAAGATTTCACGAAGCAGTAACTACCAAATACTTGGAACTACTGGAAAAAAGGCGCTAATGATGCCTACACAAATAGAAGGTGCTAATTTTTGTTCTCTCAAGTCAGAACCCAAAGTCTGAAGTTCTGATTGTACTGGTTTGGGGCTATCAATGTTACCTGTTAGCAAGAAAGCCATGGCATTCACAAAAGAACACTTTCCCCAAGATACTTCCAGCTTCAATAGCTCCTGCTGATCTACCCATGTGATGACTCAAGGCCCCTTCCATTACCATGCTCAGCCATTATCAGAGACAGAGCACTTTCCTCCTATGGTTCTCTTGCTGCCCAGTGAGGGGCCAGAATACAAAGTCCCACTCTCCCCCTCCTCCCCCCACCCCATGTGTCTGTGTCCTTCAGGAATGGTGACAACCCATCCATCGCTGATTCCATAGGATGGCTAATATTAGAGGACTTTCAGGGCCCTTGAGAATTCAGTTAAATTTAGCTGCTGTTTATGGGAGCATATGCCAGGCCCAGTTCTCAGAGATGGTCTTTGGCTTTCTGTTTGTGGGCCCTAATATTTCACTCTTCATCCTGATTGTTAACTGGACATGACAGCATGGTTGAATAGTATCGACCTGGAAGAGGTAATATATATTCTTTAATGGCTATAAGAATAATTTCATCTCAATATGAAGAAGTGCTTTCTCAGTTTATTCCTTACATCACTTCTTTATGACAATCAACTCTACGAGATACAGAAACTATTTAAGAAACAGCCCCTAATCCTAAGAAGCCGATGTAAAATCAACTTCTACATGTGATCCATTGTGATTATGACCGGAAGTTCCAACAATGAAAGCCTTCCTCAATTAGACTAGATTACAAATTAAAGTCTGGGCTTTCCTGTCCCTGGATGTTTCAGGCAGGTGCTAGATATATGCAGCAAGGGAGACTCACATTTCTAGCTCACGTAGTTAAGTGAATGGCAGAGTATTTCTCCAAAACAGGATACCACAGATGGGAGCAATACCCTGGTTCTGCTAACTCACTAGTCATCTGAACTTGACAAGTTACTTGTCCTGTTACTTCTCTTCATCTATAAAATGAAATTGTGACCGCTAGATGGAATGGTATGTCAAAGATACTCCATACTTGAAGGCTAACTGTAATAATGATCCAAGAAAATCATTCTTTTGGGTGTTAAAATGTATAATGTTTTACTTCTCCCAAGAAATATAGTGTTTTAGAATAGTAAAACTATGTGTATCTTCAGAAGGTCTGGAATCCTGTGAGTATGTAGTGGTTTTGGCTTGTGCTTGCATGAGGAAGCAGAGGAAGGATAGACAACAGCCTGTTATAAGCAGTTACCTGGGGATGGAGATGTCGGTGGGGAGGATGGGGAAGGGGGACATAGGTGTGGGCACATGCTTTTGAAATGGGTATCTTTTTATTTTTATTTATTTAAAAAATATATTTTATTGATTTTTTTACAGAGAGGAAGGGAGAAGGATAGAGAGTTAGAAACATCGATGAGAGAGACATCAATCAGCTGCCTCCTGCACGCCCCCTACTGGGGATGTGCCCGCAGCCAATGTTCATGCCCTTGATCGAACCTGGGACCCCTCAGTCTGCAGGCCGACGCTCTATCCACTGAGCCAAACCGGTTTTGGCCCTTTTTATTTTTTAATTTTGAACCATGACGATATTACCTATTTTAAAACATTACATGAAAAAATATAAAGTCCTGGGGTGACTTTAATGGTATGAATTTCAGACACGTGCCCAATAGGTTCCATCAGAAGTCCTGAGGTCTTTTACCTTCTTGTCTTTGCATAAATCACCTCTTCTGGAATTTTCCTCTTAACCTGTCCCCTCCCAGATCCCCACTTTAGCTCCATTCCCCACCCCAAACCCCTGGTTCATTCTTTCTCCCTCTTCCTCTCCCTCCTTCTCTCCCTCCCTTCTTCTCTTCCATCTTCTATTTCTTTCCATTTTTCCCGCCTTTCTCTCTCTCTCTTCCTCCCTCCCTCCATCTACCTCTTCCACTCTCTCTTTTTAAAAAAATCAATGGAAAAATACCCTTGGATGAAGATTAACAACAACAAAAAATAGAATATGGAATTGAAGGATGGTAGATGGGGCTCAAATTCCCTTTTGAGGGACCTTGGCTAAATCACTTACCTGAGCCTGTATTATAAATCATGCACAAGCATTAGGTACTCCTCCTCCCACCCCCTCAGTCTCAGATGGTTAGTAGACAGTTGAGCAGTTTAACCAAAGAAAGACCTTAGCACAATGCCTGACACCAGTAAATTACTGTGTTATCTATGGAACATGTTATAGCTCAGCATGCTATCTAGCTGTTAAATATCAACATATTTGCCAGGCCCAGAGAATGATGCGGGTCTTAAACTTACCAAACCTGAAGGAGCTTCAACCAAGAGAGGAACTGGGAAGAGGGGCTGGATTAGAAGCCAGCCAGCAAAGGATACTTGCCTCAAATTGAGCTCCTTGCTGAAGCTGACATTGGAAGCTGAGAAACGAGGTTTTGGAGTCGAGGACACCGTGTACCACAAAGTGATTAAAGCAAAGTGCAGTGTTGGCTGGTGGCCATCTGCTTGTTATCTCAGAGTGTAGCCCTGTGCGCCTCTCTATCTGATTCACTTTCAGCAAGAGACTTTTTTGGTGGGTGGGGTAGGAGGAGGAGGGATGACAGAGGGACATCGGAGGCTGACAGGAGAGATTAATTGAGGACAGGACCAAAGAGACACATTCCCAGTGCTTTTTTAACTCACTGAGTGCCAGGAACCTGGGAGAGGCAGAGCACTGGTTTATTCAGCTTGGTGTCTTGTTGAAAGCAAAATGCTTGAGTCACAGAGGGTCAAGCGACTGCAGTTCCACTGATGAGTCATTGTCTTGCCTCCATGTAACATCCCAGCATCTGTTGCCTCATTTGTTTACTGAGAGCAAGCTACAGCCTCTGCAGGTAGGGCTCCTGTACTCAGATTGGAAGGTCCTGATATACACCATGCTGCAGGTAGAGGCTGCCTGTAGGGGCTGCCCAGTATGACATGAAGGTGCTCTTTCCTCTGACTTAGTACTCAGTGAGAAAAGTTTAAGTTGGAGCCCAAAGGATGGAGCAAGAGTTAGAAGGTGTGAACAGGACTAATGTCACTAATATCACTGAGGGTCTCTTCAGTCATAGTATGTTCACACTGGACTACTACAGAGTGCTTAATAAAGACTATAGAGATGTGAGCAGGGTTCAGAGAAACAAGAAGGGATGTTCAGGGCCCTTGGGAAAGCAAGAATGGGGAGCCATTCAGAGGTTGAAGAAACGAAGGGGCAACAGAGAGTAGAGCGGGTCACTAGAAAAGACCTGCAGCATCATTTAAGGGTCACAGTCCACTCAGAATCAAGCAACAAGAATGGAGGTCGAGGGGTACTCAACCTCCCTTTGGCCCTCCCTTCCTAGATGCTTGCATTGGCCAAATCTGACTGGGGGCCAGAGCGCAAGAGCGCTATTGAAGCCGACCATACTAAAGGCAGGGTCACCTCCTGGGAAAGAAGCCAGGCTGGAGAAAGAGGCTCAGGATCTGGAGATGAACAGAAAACATCTAGCACAACTTGCTAGTTAGACAAGTTAGTTTCCTCTCTGATTCTCAGCTTTGTTCATCGGTAAAATGGGAACATCACTTTGCCTACCTTGTTGTGAGAATGGAATGAGTTGATGTAGATGAAAGATTTTGAAAAGCTCTGGAGGGCTTTGCAAATGTTGAGTATGAAGTTGAACTTTTCAGAAATGAGGAAACAATGACACAGTGACCAAGGTAAATTCCTCACTTCCAGTTGGATCACCAGCCCTTCTTGAGAGCTTACTGTGCATGTAGTCCATACCTGATGAGTCCATACCATGGGGTCAATGGGACCAATGATGGCTGGGCTATGAAAAAGGTGGTGACAGACACAGGTAGCCACTACTCCTTCAAAGGCTGGTAGTATAGTTAGAAGGATATGAAAGTGGGTGTATGTTCCTATATTTATGTATAAAGTATATAGAAAAATATGAGGATATCTGTGTGAACACACATTCTCACAGAATCATGCAGTCCCATATGCAAAGTGAAGCAATACAGATGGGAATTATTAGAATTGGAATGAGAGACGATCAAATAGGTGTTCAGAAGAATAGCGTTTGAATTGGAAACCGCGTCTAGAGATGCCAGCCTCCTGACCCATTGAGATGGTTTTGCCATTTTTTCAAGTTTAGAAATACACCTTTTCAAAAAGAGGTTGAAATATTTGAGTTCTTTCTGCTTTTATCTTTGTTTCTTCTTCTTATCTCCAATGCCAGGCATGGTATTCTGAAGGTTCTCAAGAAGTGCTTGTTAAATGAATCAAGGGGGAAAAAAAGCAGTGGTATTCATGCTACTTTATTAAGTAAGAGAACACACATGATAACAGAGCCTGCCTTCTGCAGTGGTCTATATGAGAATTCTTCCAAAGGTGTTGGAGATACTGCTGCAAGAAGGGCCATACTGAGTGAGCTCAGCAAATGCTTTTGATAAGTGATTTGCATAAGATTAGGGTGTGCATAGACTGCAGTTGTAGAAATTTCCAGACAGTAAATGACTGCTCTCTGGAAGATGTTTAGTTTATTAAGAGCTATGACATGCCAGACACGCATCTCCTATCCTTCCCTTCTGGGGCTCAGTAGAAAGAGATGAATAAGGATGATGATAGTCGTCCCCAAATAGTTGTCAGCTGATTGCAAAGCTTAAAAAGTGTGTTTTTCACTTGCGTACTTGTGATGTACTAGGTGTACTGGTTAATAATGGTGGATTTTGTAAACAAAGAAAACATGGTAATTTCAAGAGAAACATCAAAAGTGCTTTATTCAAAGTAATGTCCATAGCTAGCTACACATTTCCTCCATCTTTCAGGTAATTTGTGGATACTGTCCCAGTAGAACTTCTCTTGTTTTGAGGCAAAACATTCAGAGACCCAATTTTCCACTTCTTCATATGTCATTTTTTTAAAAATATATTTTATTGATTTTCCACAGAGAGGAAGGGAGAGGCATAGAGAGCCAGAAACATCGATGAGAGAGACATCGATCAGCTGCCTTCTGCACACCCCCCACTGGAGATGTGCCCACAACCAAGGCACATGTCCTTGACTGAAATCGAGCCCGGAACCCTTCAGTCCGCAGGCCAATGCTCTATCCATGAGCCAAAGCAGTTTCAGCAACTTCTTCATATGTTTTGAAGTGCTACTCAGAAAGTGCATGTGCCATCGATCGGAACAAATGATAATCTGAAGGAACAAGATCTGATGAATACAGCAGGTGGGTTAATACTTCCCAGGCAAGATCTTTTAACGGGTCTTAAACTGGTTTTGATGTGTGGTATGGTGTGTCATCATGAAGCAAAATTACTTTGCCGTATCTTCTGGCACATTCTGGTCATTTCACAATCAAAGCATGGTTCAAATTGATTATTTGTTGTCAGTAGGTAACGGTCAATATTAACGGTTTCACCTGGTTTTATTTTTATTTTTTAAAAATATATTTTATTGATTTTTTACAGAGAGGGAGAGGGATAGAGAGTTACAAACACTGATGAGAGAAAACATTGATCAGCTGCCTCCTGCACACTCCCCACTGTGGATGTGCCTGCAACCAAGGTACATGCCCTTGGCCCAAATCGAACCTGGAGACCTTGAGTCTGCAGGTCAATGCTCTATCCACTTAGCCAAACCGGTTAGCTTCACCTGGTTTTAGAAGCTCATAATATACCACACCTTCCTGATCCCACCAAAGGCAGAACAATGTCTTCTTTCCAAAGCAATTTGGCCTTGCAGTCGATGTTGATGGTTGACCTGGACCAACCCATGATTTTGTGCATTTGGGATTCTCAAAATAAATCCACTTTTTATCACCAGTCACAATTTGATATAAAAAAGACCTTCTTTCGTGCCATTGAAGCAACATTTTACTGATGACTTTTCGGTTTTCCCTTTGTCTTTCATTCAGTTGATGTGGCACCCATTTTGCTTCCTTAAAAATCTTTCCCATTGTTTGTAAACCATCGGAAATTGTTTGCTGAGCAACATTTAATCTTTCTGCAAGTTGTTTTTGAGTTTGACTCGCATCTTCATCCAATAATGCTTGTAATTGTTGGTCTCCAAACTTTTTTGGTTGACCTGGACATTCTTTTTCTTTAACATAGAAATCATCACTTTTAAAGCATTTAAACCAGTGTTCACAAGTATCTTGAGATGGAGCATGTTCACCATAAGCTTCCCGAATTATACAATAACTTTTTCTTGAAAATAAAGTAATGAATTAAAACTTCCTGCAAATGTTCTTTTTTTTGGCATGAAATTTGACATTTTTAAGCGTAAAAATATCTATGATGTTAATACCTTCAGAAAATTTGACGTGAAGTTTTGAAGCTTGCTGTCAATACAACAAAATAGCATACATATCAAATCACATATATATCAACATATGTGTAACTCCGTGTATTGAAAAAAAAATCCGCATTATTAACTGGCACACCTAGTAAATGTGAATAGTCAAGGACTCGGGATGTGGCCACGAAAGGAAACATTAAAGTAACATCGTCCAAACTTCTTGGGGCTTATGTCAGTGACAATGATACTGGTGTGGGACTGCTCGGGAACACTGCAATGAATGCAGAAATCACTGGCTCTGAGCCCAGGGGCCACAGCCCAAGAAGGAGAGCCTGGAGCAATGCCAGCGCTTGTTGGGCTTTGAGATGAGTCTGTAGCTGGTAGGAGCTCTTGAAACAGACGGAAGGTTGTGGAAGAAAAAGCACAGCTTAAACCTACTATCAGCTCCCTGCAGAAGAGAGAGAACATTGCCCTCTCAGAAGCATGAGGCCCACAGAGAATGTGTCTTTCAACCTGGCTCTCCCCCAGGCTCAGAGCTTCCAATGACCAAAGAAAAACTGTGCCACACCTCAACCTCAAACATGGGACTGCCAAGCCCTGGTTAAGGGCTGCAGGGCATTGAGTGTCTATGCCCAGATGGGCCCTTCCTGTCTAATTCTCTTTTCATATTTTTAATTGACATAACATTCACATAACATAGAATTAAACATTTTGAAGTTCATAATTCGTTTGGCATTTAGTACATTCATTCACAGTGTGTGTAGCCATCACCATCTAATTCCTAGATATTTTCATCATCTCAAAAGGAAAACCCAGATCCATGAAGCAGTCACTCCCTTATACCCCTCTGCTCAGTCCCTGGTAAATGCCAATCTGGGTTTTGTCTCTATGGATTTATGTGTTCTGGATATTTCATATAAATGGAATCATACAATATGTGGTCTTCCGTGTCTGGCTTTTTAAAGTTAGTACACTGTTTTCAAGAGTCATCCATGTTGTGGCTTATATCGGTACTTCATTCCTTTTTATGGCTGAGTAATATTCCATTGTGTGAATCTACTACCTTTTGTTTTTCCATTCATCAGTTGATGGAAATTTGGGTTGTTTCCACCTTTTTGGCTATTGTGAATAATGCTGTGATGAAGTCCCCATGTACAAGATTTTATTTGTTTTTTTTAAAAATATATTTTTATTGATTTTTTTATAGAGAGAAAGGGAAAAGGATAGAGAGTTAGAAACATCGATGAGCGAGAGACATCGATCAGCTGCCTCCTGCACACCCGCACTGGGGATGTGCCCACAACCAGGATACATGCCCTTGATTGGAATCGAACTTGGGACCTTTCAGTCCACAGGCCAACGCTCTATCCACTGAGCCAAACCAGTTTCAGCCAAGATTTTATTTGAATACCTATTTTCAATTGGGAAGTTATACACATAGGAGTGGAAGTGCTTGCTAGTTCTATGTTTAACTTATTGAGGAACCACCAAACCGTCTTCCACAACAGCAGTACCATTTTATATCTGCACCAACAAAGTGTAAGTGTCACAATTTCTACACTTCTTCACCAACATTTATTTCCCATTTAAAAAATTTTAGCCAGCCTGCTGTATGTGCTGTGGTACCTCATTGTGGTTTTGACTTGGATTTCCCTGGTGATACTGAGCATCTTTCCAATTTTGGTTGCATTTTAGATCAGCAGAAACAGCCTAAAGCTACACTTTTTCAACCTTGAAGGGATCTATGGATGATTTAGATGGTAAATTCTCACATGTAGATTTGTTGAGCTCTCTTTGAGTCACATAGAATAGGCTACTGTTTGCAAATAGAGCCTAATAAATACCCCTGGGCGATGGAGGGATATGGAACTAGATGAAGAATTTTTTCAGAAGCCATAATTAGTAAAACGATGCTATTGATGGAACTTTATTATTTTTTTTGCATTGAAGTTTTTTTAAAAGCCTTCCTTAGAAAAACAATTGAGACAAATAGCAAATCCCCCACTTCATAAACTTTAGTCTCTCCTAGAGTGGGGCAACCAAGCAAAACTCATACTTTCAAGCTCACCTTTGTTGCTGAGTGAGTTTAACCTTGGACAAGACTTCAGACCAGTATTCTATGTGGACGCATCTCTCTGTGCTTCAATACCATTGGTTCTAGGGTAGGGAGGATGATGAGCTCCTACCAGTGTTGTCAGGTCCCTTTGGAAACACCAGGAAGAAACCCTTAAGTGGACCCATGATGAGGTTATGAGGGTCTCCGATATAAGCCATCCATTTGTTATGCCTGGCATGCCATTTCTTCTTTTTATGTCAACTACTTGATACAAATGGACAGGGTAATGTATGATCAATTAGAGAAAGAGAAAGTTGAGCATCCCCAGAATAGTTTCATATCACAGTTGGCTTTGTTAGCTACAGAAATAGATGTACATTAAAACAGAGAAATGTGGGAAATGGTATGAAAATAGAAACTATATTTTATGCTATTGTTTCTGATAAGTAGGTTAGCTCTCTAGAATTCTTAAGTTTAGAAGAGATAGAAAACTAAATAACGTAATATCAGGGTCTTCAACTGACTTGATATTGGCCAAGTGTGGAAGGTACCATGCCTGTGATCAAACTCTGGTTAGGTTTTTCTTGCTAGTTAATTCTGTTTGGATGGAGACATCTGGATAGGAGAAAAAAATCTTTGAAGAGCCTATGTCACTTTCCTGAAAGACTTCGCACTGGGAACCTTTCCTATTCTGTGGCTGTGCCTAGCCCCTTTGGATTGTGAGAAAAATTATGTCAGTGGATGGAGGGTCAATACCAACACTTCAGCCGGAACCATGTCTAACCAGCCACTGCTGACAATTGGCTTTAAAAACATAAGGGAAAAAATGAATTTTATTAGAATAGATGATAAATGAATGGTCCAAAACCTTGTGTACACTCATTCACAGAAAACATAATTGTTTCTTTGCTGTTGTCATGGCCTCCTTGGTAGAGTTGTCATTTTGCAGATATCAAGGACTGAGGGAACTCTGTGTGTGTGTGTGTGTGTGTGTGTGTGTGTGTGTGTGTGTGTGACAAATCCTATTCTATAGTAGGATATAAGTAGAGCATGCCCTCATGGAATCAAGCATTGTACACTGGAGCTCAGTCTTCTCAACTCAATTTTTATTTTTCAGAAAACAAAAATTGCCTAAGAGGGAGATGGGGGTCAAACCTGCCCGTTACCTTTTATGTGAATTTTCTTTTTCCATTCTCTCAGCCCTTATCTGCCAACATTTGTATTCCTAAAATTATTTATGTGGGGTTGGAAGAAAAACAGAGAAGAAAGTAATGCCTGCTAGCCACTCTAAAAGGAGCATATTGTGAAGGTCATGGAGGGAAGCCTGGGGAGCATTTTTCAGAGGTGATTGGGATACTGAGATGCTGGCACAATCAAGGGGCTACAGTTTTTTACCTTTTTCCAGGTTCAGCTAATGAGGCCTCAGTGTATTGACTTCCACAATGAGTTTCACTTTGGTAGAAGTGTTAAAGGACTAATTCTTAGATCTTCGAAATGTTTTTCTAAGGCAAATTCGGATGCTAGCCAGGAAGAGGGTCAACAGGCTAGGGGGAGCAGGGCTGAGTGGGACTTCTACTTGGGCAGTCACTAAGGAAAATCTATAGATGTCTCTGTAGGGTGTGGCCACTTTTGGAGAACTTTGGCTCTGTTGACCCTGGGTTTCTTTGCATAATTTTGCTTGAGAATCTGGAAATTTTCTTGTGTCAATTTTTTTTTTTACCTTGAGACAGTTTTAAGCCTTTTACAGCTGTACATGGAGAACAACAAAAATTATAAAGGAATTCAGCTTAACTGTAATTTCTCCATCACATTTAGTATTAGGCTGTTTTTGCTTCCTCTTAACTGCTTCCTGGACCTTCCATATTTGTGAAAACTCATCTTGATTTTCATTACTCTGTCATACTTTTTAAAGTAAAGTATTGTTACTTTAAAAAACTGTTTTTATTGAGTTTAGAGAGAGAAGAAAGGAGAGAAAGAGAAAAGGAGAGACATATCAATGTGAGAGAGAAACATTAAATGGCTGCCTCCTGCACGTCCCCCCGCCCTGGGGATTGAGCCCACAACCCAGGCGTGTGCCCTGACTGGGAATCTAATCTTTTGGTGATGGGATGCCCAACTGAGCAATACCAACCAGGGTGTGAATTGTTACTTTCAAGTATGCCCTCTGTATAATTATTTCTGGGCTCTTCTTAAGAGTGCTCTTTCACAATTCTAACTTAGCAGATTCCTTCCTTAGCAGAAGGAATCCTACCTCTGATGAGGTATATGAATGGTAAGATACCTGAAGATATTTTCATTACATAGATTTCTATCACCTAAACCAGTTAAAAATTACAGTTAATCAAGAAAAGAACCTTTTGTTAATTAATAAAATATATTTATAATTCCTGGATAGGTTTGGATAACTATAAGTAAAACATCTAATAATTATTTGGTACTGTGCAGTTTATAGACTATTTCAGTGTTCATTATTTATTTGCTTTCACAGTAGCTCTCTAAATTAAGAAGAACAGACATTAATATAACTCTTTTACAGATGAAATTACGGGCAAGGGGGGTGAGCCATAAAGCCAGTAGGAACCAATTCCAATCTGCTAACTCTAGGTCGTGGCAATGGAAACAATTGATGTAAAGATAAAACCTGCTCTTGTTCACAAGCAACAGCTTACCATGCATTTTTCAATCTCAGCATTAGGTTGATAATGTAGGTACTACTATAGTATTACTAGGTTCAAGGTTTTCACCTGAGGATGACCCAAGCATCTCCTAAAGCACGACAGAGAGCATCTCCGGTAGTTCTTAGCTGTATGGCATTGACCAAGTTGCCTTATCTTTGATTTCTCTGTTTTCTTAATGGTGAAACAGGATTGCTGTTGCTCTCTGACTGTTTGCTATTGCTTCAAAGGCACTGTGTATCTCGAATGAAAGAACAGACAGAGAATGGTTTGTGGATATAAAGTGTTCAAAAGCAGTGCATTTCATCACCACCATCCTTGGCAAAGGTCCAGGAGGGAGGCAGTAGGGCTTCAGTTGGGCCTCACATGTGTACTCAGAGATGGGCTTTGCTGAACTTGACATTTCTCCCTTTAAATGAAAGAGGAGACCATGTGAAATAGATTGTTTTAGGACAGTCACTCTGGTGGGTGTATGAGACCCTCTCCACTCTTGTCCCCTTGTCCCACACCCACACCACTTCTCTGAGCTGGCACCGGTAAAATGTCATCTTTCCTAAGAGATAATTTTTAAAATTTAACAATATTTATTGTTCATATTATTATAATTGTTACTCTTTTTTCCTTCCCATAGCTCCCCTCCACCCAGTTCCCACCCCACCCTCTGCCCTTACCCCCCCACCTCCACTGTCCTCATCCATAGGTATACAATTTTTGTCCAGTCTCTTCCTGCACCCCCACACCCCTTTCTCCCCAAGAATTGTCAGTCCACTTCCTTTCTATGCCCATGATTCTATTATATTCACCAGTTTATTTTGTTCATCAGATTTTTTATTCACTTGGTTTTTGGATTCACTTGATAGATTTATATTTGTGTTGATAATTTTTATCTTTATCTTCTTCTTTCTCTTCTTAAAGAATACCTTTTAGCATTTCATATAATACTGGTTTGTTGGTGATGAAGAACTCCTTTACCTTTTTCTTACCTGTGAAGCTCTTTATCTGCCCTTCAATTCTGAATCATAGCTTTGCTGGGTAGAGTAATGTTGGTTGTAGGTTCTTGCTATTCATCACTTTGAATATTTCTTGCCACTCCCATCTGGCCTGCTAGTTTCTGTTGAGAAATCAGCTGACAGTTGTATGGGTGATCCCTTGTAGGTAATTAACTTTTTTTTATTGCTGCTTTTAATATTCTCTGTCTTTTGCTCTTGGCAATTTAATTATGATGTGTGGTCCTCTTTGGATTCCTTTTGTTTGGGGTTCTGTGCACTTCTTGGATTTTTAAGTCTATTTCTTTCACCAGATGGAGAAAGTTTTCTGTCATTATTTCTTCAAATAGGTTTTCAGTATCTTGCTTTCTCTCGTCTTCTGGCACGCTCATAATTCTGATATTGGTATGCTTGAAGTTGTCCCAGAGGCTCCTTATACTAGCTTCATATTTTTGGATTCTTTTTTCTTTTTTCTTTTTCAGTTGTGTTTTTTACTTCTTTGTATTTCAAATCTTTGACTTGATTCTTGTGATTAGTCTGCTGTTAGATCTCTGCATAATATTTTTTATTTCAGTCTGTGTATGCTTAATTTCTAGTTGGTCCTTTTTCATATCCTCAAGGATCTCGCTAAATTTAATGGCCTTTTCTAGAAAATTCTTAGGACCTAAGCATGTCTTTTTAAATTTAATTTTTTATTCATAGCATTTCTCTGTGTAATTGAAAAATCTTCATGAACATAATTTTAAATGATAATTTATAGCCTACCTTTAATATATCATTATTAGTTATCATTATATGTATATATAGAAAGATTAATAATTAAATAAGAATTAAAAAGCACTGGAGGACCTTCCTTTTAAATGGAATCCTGCTCTGTTCTAGTATATGTAGTTTATACTTATAGGAGAACCCTGCTATACCTACTCTATAGATGGAAACATAAGCTGGCTGCCACATCAGACTTAGATGATATAGAGAGTTCTTTCTAATCCTTCTCTCTTCACAAGGTAAACTTGGCCATTGACATTGCCTGTGTGTGGATTTAGCTATGCTTCCATGAGACTACTGGTGAGTTTCCATCTGTCAGATCTCAAATTGACAGAAGTGATAGGGGTAGGAGACTGGATTGTTCTTCCTGAGTTATTTTGCTTCCTGATGATAGCTGATGAAAAACATGGGCAACAAAACTTGGAATCTTTGCTTTCTCATCATCCCTTTAGGCTAAAGGAGAGAGGACCCCGAGAGATGTGTCAACTACAATGGCTACAGGGCTGAGTGTCTGTATCGATGCCAACTGGATTTAATAGAACTCAAAAGATGCCTGAGCACAAGCTGATTTGTAGTAAGATCTAAAACCCATCCATGAGATAAACCCCTGGAAAAAGAACTGAAGGACTTCAATAGGTCCAAATCTGTACACAAAGCAGTAAATATTATTACTCAATGATTCCCACCCTGGAGGATATAACAAATGTTTAATGTTTCTGTTCAGTTCTGCCTCATAAATATTGATGAGCACTGACCTAAGCTCTGTGGGAGGGGTATGAAATACGATTCCTGAGTTCATATGGTCAATCATGTGTTGCTCTTCTTTGAAAGGTTAAATATTTTTCCAGGGATGTCTTCACTTCTCCAAAATGTTCTAACTTCTCTCTTTAGAGTTTGCCTTCAGCCTGTAGCATATTTTAAAAATATATGTATATAATATGAATATATGTGTGTGTGTGTGTGTATAATGCATAGTATAGATTTTTTAAATTTTATTTTTAATCCTCACCAGAGGTTATTTTTCCATTGACTTTTAGAGAGTGAAAGAGAGAGGGAAAGACAGAGAGAAATATCGATATGAGAGAAACACATCAATTGGTTGCCTCCTGCACCCGCCCCTGCACATGCCCCAACCAGGGCCTGGGCCAGGGAGGAGCCTGCAACCAGGTAGGAGCTCTTTTTAAAATATATTTTATTGATTTTTTACAGAGAAGAAGGGAAAGGGATAGAGAGGTAGAAATATCAATGAGAAAGAAACATCAATCAGCCGCCTCCCACACACCTCCTACTGGGGATGTGCTACAACCAAGGTACATGACCTTGACCAGAATCGAACCTGGGACATTTCAGTCCACAGGCCGATTCTCTATCCCCTGAGCCAAATCAGTTAGGGCAGTGGTTAGCAAACTGCGGCTCGTGAGTCACATGTGGCTCACGAGCTGTGGTTTGCCGCTCTATTGACTAAAGAGTTTGTCAACCACTGACCCAGACTCTCGATTTGAATAATTACAGACTGTTGTTTTTCCTTGTGATTAAGCCCCTATCCCAATGTTGGCAAACTCATTAGTCAACAGAACAGCAAACTGAGGCTCTTGAGCTGGATGTGGCTAGCGAGCCGCAGTTTGCCGACTACTGAGTTAGGGCCAGGTAGGAGCCCTTGAGTGTAATGGAACCTGGGATCCTTCAGTCTGCAGGTCAACATTTTATCCGCTGAGTCAAACCAAATAGGGCTAGGTTAACTTTTTAGAATTAGCTAAAAGTTATTTGACTAAGTCCTGTGAATGAGGTAGGGATTCGACATGAATATTATTCTGTTCATCTAAAATAATGTATGACTGTAGAACACTGACTTTTGATTTCAGTGGAAGAGTTCCACTGACATTGTGTGAAATGTAGTATTATTGCAATAAATCAGTCACTTCTCAAAATGATCCTGAAGGAAAATACTCATTTAGATATAAGAGCTTTGATATGTTTATAAAAAGTTCTAACTTCTCAGAGAGCCATGCCTGAAAAAGGCTGTTAAATTTTAGGATATTTCTTCCTGGTTAGGAAGGTGATGTGAAAAAATGTGATAAAAGCAAGAGAAGAGATAGATAGATAGACAGATAGATAGAGATAGTGCTCTGGTGTCTCCTCTAGGGACACTAATCCTATTGGATTAGGGTTCCACCATTATGACCCCGTTTAACCTTAATTCTTTCTTTTTTTTTAAAAAAAATATATTTTATTGTTTTTTTTTTCACAGAGAGGAAGGGAGAGGGATAGAGAGTCAGAAACATTGATGAGAGAGAAACATCATTCAGCCGCCTCCTGCATGCTCCCCACTGGGGATGTGCCCGCAACCAAGGCACACACTCCTGATCAGAATCATACCCGGGACCCTTCAGACCACAGGCCAACCCTCTATCCACTGAGCCAAACTGGTTTAGGCTTAATTATTTCTTTACTCCAACTATAGCCACACTGAGGGTTAGGAGACAGTTCAGTCCATAGTGCCCTTGGAACTACATTGTGTTGTAATAATTTGTTTACATCTGTCTCCAGTGGACTGTGGTCTTCTTAAGTGCTAATCACTGTGCCGGGCATTGAGAATCACAAAGATTGATCTTGTCTCCAGGGAGCGGGTCATTTAGTTCTATCAGTTTCACAGGCTCTGGGGGAGAATCTCTTGCTTTGCCTTTTCCAGTTTCTAGAGGCTGCCTGCATTCCTTGGCTTGTGACCTCCACTTCTCCATCTTCAAAGCCAGCAAGTTGTGCCATGTGACCACTCTTCTTTAGTCACATCTTCCTCTGGCATGACTGGGAAAGGCATAACGCATGAGACATGGCAACGCCCATGAATGAAATCCTGACAATTATGGACATTTGAAAAGAGGAAAGAGGAATTTTCTAAGGAGACTAAGAAAAACATGTCCATTTATCTTTGTGTCTCCCATCATCAGACAAGGACCCAAAGGCAAGTCTTCTCAATTTGCTTAATTTAACTGAATGGGTGCAGAGTACATGGTAATGGTTATTGATGGCCCCTATAGAAGGGAGTGGATTGGGAGGAGGAATGGTGTGAGGAGTTGCCAAGGACAGCATGAGCTTGGTAGATTGGAGAGGGAGAGAGGTGAGGGGGAAGCACTACAGACTCGACTTTAGCTTGGGCAGGCAGGCAGGCAGGCGGGGCGGATGGAGTCATCCAAATTGAATAATTAGGTGGAGTCAGACTACGCAGGGCCTGAAATGGATGTCAGATAGGAGAAGTTAGATTCCAGGAGGCCACCTTCCCGGTAAGATTCGGGTTGTGGAGCTGAGCGTGAGAACATGAGATATCCTTGGGGGAATTGTCCTCTGGAGGTGGGGCACTGATGACTGCTGGTGGTGATGACGGTGACAGTACTGAGTCGTTAGCGGTGGCAGAGCTTTCCCCTGGACTTCGGCGTGTAGTTGCCGAAAGGGAGCAGTGTCGCCGGCTGCTGCCGATTGGTTGCTGACCCAGGGCTGTATCTCCGCTCAGAGGAAGACAGCGGCGGAGGCGGAGGCATCTGGCTGCAGCTGGGAGGCAGTGCGTGCGCGCTGTCTGGGAACCCGGGGGCGGGGCGGTCTGGGAACCAGGCCACGCCCCCGCCTGCCTGCGCAGGCGCGCTGTGGGCTGTTAGCTGTCAGGAGCCCAGCGGCGGGCCAGCGGGCAGGGGCGGCGGGATCCGACGTGGGCGCTGGACCGGGCTGGCTGAACCCCATTGACTGAACCCCGCGAGGCCCGGCTCCAGGCCAGGAAGCCGAGACCAGCAGAGACCCGCGGGCGGCCGGCAGCGGTGCAGGCAGGATGGGGAACCGGGAGATGGAGGAGCTGATCCCGCTGGTGAACCGTCTGCAGGACGCCTTCTCGGCGCTGGGGCAGAGCTGCCTGCTGGAGCTGCCGCAGATTGCCGTGGTGGGCGGCCAGAGCGCCGGCAAGAGCTCGGTGCTGGAGAACTTCGTGGGCAGGTGAGCGCAGAGTGCAGAGGTGGCTACCTGCTCTGGCCCTTGGAGCCTGAGGCGGGGGGCAGGGTGGGGGGCGCGGAGGAGGCGCTGCGGTGGAACGGAGCCGGACAGTGGTGCCGGGGCACAGGCGGGGTCGTCCGGCTGCGGGGGGAACCCCTCGCTCCCTCGCCCCGCCACGCCTGGTGGCCCTCCTGTCTGCCTTTCATCCTGCAATACAAAGCCATTTCCTCCGCGTCCTCCGCCTGGCGTGGGGGGTGGGGGTCCGCCCCAGGATGGACCTCCCCCGGCAGCGCACACCAACCCTGGGCAGCCAGTCCCCGGTTCCCGGCTCCACATCTCCTCCTTTCCCACCAGCCTCCCGGAGGGACTCGCAGGGCTGTGGGGTTCATCCTTCCTCCCCCCCCCTGCTCACACCTCCCCGCCTCTGGGTGGAGATGCCCCGCTACCCGCCCTGCTTCTCTGCTTCTCTCAGCTGTGTCTACTGTTCGAGACAGTCGTCGCCTGCCCCTGGCGAGGGGAGGCGGGGTGCGAGGAGGAGAAAGACCGCGTTTGTTGTGGTGCAGCTTTATCCAGCGACACTTCCCCACCATTCTCCTCCGGGGGAGTGAAGAATAAAAGGTGGTGTGTTCGCCTGAGCACCTAATTCACAGCCCCAGGCCTGTGCCAGCGAAACCGAGGCGCAGACTCTGAGCCCGGTGGGGGGCCGTGGACCTGGCTGGTCCAGGTGCCTTGTCATTCCTGCATCATCTCGGAACTGACCAGCATCTTTCTCGCCCTCGCTCTGCGCCCCCTCCCCCAGCATCACTTCCCTTCCCCAAGCTGAGATGGGGCCTGCGAATCTTCAAGATAACAGGCTGCATCTAAATGATAGCTAGGAGTTTTTTTTTTTTTTTCGTGACTCTTCATACAGAAAAAAGCGAAGGGATTTATTTTGAATTGGGAATCAGCTTTTCTTCCACCGAGCAATTCAGGCGGGATTAAGTTACTTTAAGGGGCCTTGCCTAAGGAGTGCAGACATTTGCGAAGAAAAGCCCATTTAAAAAGCTGAAATTTGTTTCCAGGTGGAAACAGCCGAGAGAGTGGGCCGGAGGGGGGAGTTTCCAGAAATTGTACTTTACTCTTTTCATTTGTCAGGTTAGTGATTTGGGATTCAGAAGGGTCCTCCTGTCCCTGTTCCTTTTTGTTGTTGATAGTGTTTGGTGATGTGTAAGATTTAGAGTTCCACACCTCCTTTGGGACTATCAGTATCCATAACGTGCAGTTTCTATTCTCTCAGATGATGCTCTGTCTCTCAGATGGTACTCTATTTTGCACCCCCCCACCCCCGAGCTAGAAAGCCAAGAAGCCTAATAAAAAACTAAAATTGCCAACAATTGGCTGGTATTTTTTGATAAAGTCACTTAATCACTTTGCTTTGGTTTTATCATTTATTTTGAATGATGGCAAAGCATTTTGCCTATGTCATCATAGTCATGATGAAGTGTTGGAGGAATATGTATTTCACACATACACAGAACAGTCACATATGTAAGGGTCTTTACTTTCTTCAATTTATTGCTGATGAAATTCACTAAATAGAAAGTGGTACCCTTCGTGAAAGTGAGGTTTGATGACAATGTATTTTGATTACATACTCCAAAGCATTTGATATAACGTCTTAATAGTAATTTAACTACTTTTGGTTTTTAGACAGAGACTTAAAGATTAAAATTATAAGTAATTCAAATGCAATCACCATATTTTTATGCATCTTTCATACATTTACTTGGATGAACCACAATTATAATTAAACAATTATAAATACATTGTTTGTGGTAAGAACTTTTAAATCTAATGTCAATTTTATGTACATATTCATGCTGTTCTTAATGTCATAATAAAATTGTATAGATTTCCCTTCACTAGCTATATTCTTTTGAAATGAGAATTTTAAAAAAGAGATGTGGAAGAGTAAAATACTTTAGTTTGAACATTTTCATGATAGAATGAAAAATGGGGACATTATAAATAGTATGCAAATCAGAGCATTTACTGGAATACATTAGTAATTTATTATACTTTTAAACTTTTACCAATAGTTAACTACTGTTAGGATGTCAAATAAAAGGATGGATATAGAGGAAAAGCTCATTTAATACATATATAAAGGGTTTATTATCTGTAGAGATGATACCTGCCTAGAAGAGCCTATATAATAGGAGAACATTTAATTAAAAAGGTCATTTGGTTTTAGGAAAGGTTTCAGTCACTGAATTATTGAGGAATCTAATTTCTAATTATAAATCAACTTTAGGGGAAAAGGAGTTCTCTCGTTCAAGAAATTCATCATAGGCAGAAAGAACTACTCATATTCTACTATAACTTTTTATCTTCCTATTATCCAGAAATTATGCACTAAAGATAAGGTCCTTTCCTTTGAGGATGGGACTTTTCTCTTTCACATGTTTTTAAGACTGACCTTTGTGCAGTTTTCATTTTAAGACTAACTATGTGCAGTTATTGAATGTAACCATAAAACAAGGGGCCATTGTTTGTGTAAATCAATAGTGTTTGTATATCATTTATGCTTTTCAAATAATGATGCATCTTCTCCTCGGTATGTGACAATCCATGCTTAGTGGATTAATCCTTCTTCTCCTCTCCGATTGTGTCTTTATGTTGATCCTTTTGACACCATTGAATGAATTTGGATGTGAATGTGTTTATTTTTAACTGTAGCTGTAAAATTTAATTTTGGGGTGACAAGTTTGAGATTGTCATGACTAAAATGAGGCATGAATGAACTACTTGTTTGTGATTTTTCTTGCTGAAGTGATGCATTTACATATTAATGTGATATAGTATGAGTAACCAGATTGTCCTTTTGGTTGTTCAGATGAGATATATGCTGGCAGTGAGAGGTGGCTTTTGAATAGGAGTTGAGACTCGATCTGAATATGGAGGTTCACTTATTGGCTTGGGGTCTGCCCACTGGTCTGGTTTGTGTACAGAAGAATTGAACTTATTCACCTATTTTTACATCCAGTTTTTTCTTTTTACAGCACAGTGAGATGATGATGATGATACTTGACATTTATTGTTTACTATGTAAGCATCTTGTGCTAATCTAGGTACTTTTACAAGGATAATCTTATTTAATCCTATAAAACTCCAAAGAGAAAAGTACTCTTATGAGTCCCGTTTTACAGAAGAGAAAATTGGGATTTGGAGAGTTTGAGTAACTTGGTAAAGGATAATTTAACATAAAAATAGTAGTGCTAGGCTTCAACCTGAGGTGTCTGGCTCTGTACATATTTTCTGAAACCTGGGTGCCACTTTGCCCCGCCATATTGAGACTCTCCAATGTCTCTAATAAATGCTTTTAACTTATTTTTTTTATCGTACTTAAAAGCACCACCTAAATAAATAAGAAGCTGCTACATTAATACTTTTTACTTACATTTATTTATGTATGTCTACCATGACTCATTTCACAGAGGATTTGAAGCAACATCAGTTAGAACATATATTTCTTTACTATGTTAGACATCCTTGAAGGGAGCTCTAGAATGTAATTGGGTTGTTTATTTAACTGTGTGTTGAGAGTATATATAACTTGTTTATAGAGATGTTAAGTGAAAACTGTACTAGTTCCTAATGTGCAAATGTTTTTTTAATGATATGCTTTTTAGAACATTAGTTCTTTGATGCTAATTATCTAGACAGTGGAGTCTACATTATTTTACTCTAGCCTGACTAGTAAATAGACTTTGAATTTTGCACAAAAAGAATCTTTTATTTGGGGGTCCAAATAAAAGATTTTTAGCCGAAACCTGTTTGGCTCGGTGGATAGAGCTTCGGCCTGTGGACTGAAGGGTCCCAGGTTCGATTCCTGTCAAGGGCATGTACCTTGGTTGCGGGCACATCCCCAGTAGGGGGCGTGCAGGAGGCAGCTAGTCGATGTTTCTCTCTCATCGATGTTTCTAACTCTTTATCTCTTTCCCTTCCTCTCTGTAAAAAATCAATAAAATATATTAAAAAGAAGATTTTTAAAAATTACTATGTTGAGGGGAGATCATTTCAATGTGGAAATGTCAAATAATGTCTATGTATTTAATTGTGAGGTTTCTAAAGATGGATTTGTTGATTATCAAACTAAGTTGTTTTGTGGGAGAACTTTAAAAGTGAGCCATTTGATGCTGTTGTTGAATGGACATGACCATATAATTTTTTAAAAATCCAAAAGTCAGTTATATTAGTGTCATACAGACACTAATCTATTCTTAAATACTTTGATTTCAAGAGAGTATTTAAAAATTGAAGAGGTGAGAGTTCTCTAATTGCAAAGGAGATTAGGTACGAAGCATCAATATCAGTAAAACTTCTTAATTCAGACGTAGGTTTATATTGAGGGAAAAGATTTTTAAAAAAAACCAAAGCATTGGAATCAGTGAAGATTTCTCAACAAATGTCTTCCAAGTATTAAAGTTATTAGATAAATGGGTGATGTCAATTAAAATGTGATAATTGTTGAAAATCATACTTCATGGTTCCCAAGATTCTATTGAAGTAAAGTATCAGAAACATGAACTTTAAAATCCAACAATAAATTGCTAAAACCTGAAATTACGAAGACATTTTTGTTGAATTAACATCATATAACGTACTTCTAGGCTATCACAAATTTGTAGTTGGATTTAATTACCACAATCAACTTAATTTTTAAAGTTAACATCTAAGAAGCAATACAATTGAATGAACTGTCTTAGATAGAATATCTTTGTTTTAGAATTTACTTATGATAAACAGATATTTAAAAAAACGGACTTGATTAACTTCTTTAAGAATGAAGTTGGGCAGGCAGTCATTCAGAAGTCTGGAGGAATGGAAACCTAATAGTTAGCTATGCTGAAGGTAGGCTATTGGGTTCTCTACCAATGGAACACACATTTAATATATTAGTTTTTTGTTTTTTTTTTGGTAGGTAGTACCTTTTGCTAGGACTAACAAGTAGAGTTAAATTATGATGGCTTACTTATTATTACATTTTATTTAATTTTAAGAGAGAACTATAAACAACTAAAAGAAATAGATGATTTTTCCCCTCTCCCACCAGAGCCAAGTGAAGAGAGCTCCAAGCTAGTGTCCTGTATAGAATGCCTTCCTCTAAGTCTGCTTTGCAATTTCTCATACTCTCAGCATTAATTGGAACATAAATCTAATGCATAATGTGATACGAAACACATTTCTATAGAATAGAAGGAAGAAGGGGGTCAGCATTTGGACACCATTGGATGAATTTAGATGTGAATGTGTTTACTTCACTTACTGGGTGGCAGGCATGGACACTGTTCCATACTTGCCATGCCTTCCTTACCTTACCTGTTTTCTCATACCTGTCAATAGTGCAGGAGACTTCTGATTAGAGAGACAAGTAATTTGGGAAGGATCCATGGCTAGTAAATGGACAAGCTGGGATTTAGCCTTGGACTTAACTCCTATTGATACTTTTGAGAAACATGGGAAGCAAAGTAAATGATGATACATTTATTGAGTTCTAAGTATACTGGATATAAATATAGGCCCTGGCTGGGTAGCTCAGTTGGTTAGAGTGTTGTCCTGATATATCAAGGTTGCGGGTTTGATCCCTAGTTAGGGCACATATAAGAAGCAAACACTGGATGCATACATAAGTGGAACAACAAATTAACGTTGTTCTCTCTCCCCCTTTCTCTCCCAATATGAGGAGTATTTCTCTCTCTCTCTCTCTCTCTCTCTCTCTCTCTCTCTCTCTCTCTCTTTCTCTCTCTCTCTCTCACACACACACACACACACACACAGAAGTAAAGCAATAAACTGAAGCCTAAGGTATGAGACCACAATTGTCAAATGAGTTCATAAAATGAAGGCAGTTGGGTATAATACAAACTAGTTGGGACAAAATAATTTAAACTCTGTCATTTTATTTTTACAAAAAAAGAGAACAAGCCAGAAAAATTACAGTTCTGAAACTGAATTGGGATATGGGTGGAAAGTAGACAATATATGAGTTTCCAATGTCATTTGGCAGACAGTATCTTTCTAGCTCAAGGCTGCATGTACTGAAGTATCAATGTCAAAGCAGGGAGGTGGTGATCTGTGTCTGACTTGACAAGAAGGCATTGAATTTAGACCGTTACTTTATCACAAAGAGATACTGTGTATTGGAGCGGACCCAGGAGAAGAGAAACAGGAAAGAAAAGAGGTTGGAGAGATTAAAACTATAACTAGATGTAGTAGAGGCTAATTGAGAGTGAGATGCATCGGACCAACTGCTCTGAAAGGACCTCAAGGCATTAATACGTGAGAGTAATGAAATTCTACCTTTTTTTTTTTTTTAAGAATAAGGCATTTAGCCCTAGCCAGTTTGGCTTATTGGCTAGAGCATAAGCCTTTGGACTGAATGTTCCTGGGTTCCATTCTGGTCAAGGGCAAGTACCTCAGTTGCAGACTCTTTCCCCGGCCTTTGCCAGGTGCTTGGAGGAGGCAACCAATCAATGTGTTTTTCTCACACTGATATTTCTCTCTGCCTTTCCTTCTCTCTTCCACTCTCTCTAAAAATCAGTGGAAAAATAGCCTGGGGAGAGGATTAAAAAAAAAAAAAAGAAAAGAAAGAAAAAGGATAAGGCATTTATTTAAAATAGTGTAGTAACTGAAAACAAAATGTCAGGGAAAATGTTCAAAAGTCAAATCTGAGATGGAATGTGTTGTATAGAACGAAGGAACATTAAAGGTGGAGGATTGACCTTAAATGATTTGCATTTCTTGAGTTAATCACCATCCCAACGAATTAGAGGGTTTATTAATACCACATTGGTGATTTTTTAAAATTTTATTTTATTGTTGTTACAGGTAGCTTAGCTTTTCTTTTATCCGTAGTAAGGACTGGCATTTCACTAGGCTCTGTAAGACGCTTTCTTCTGGCATAATTTTTGCTAACTTCCTGGAGCTACATTAAGATACAGAGAACCAAGAGATTTGCCCAAGGTCAAGAACAGAATCCGGAGCTGAGTTTGGAACTTGGTGTTCAGAACTGGAAGCCCTGGGTCAGTTCATCATCGTCTCTTCATCCTCTTATTGTTTTAAAGTGCCTCCCTCTCAATTGGGCCTCCTCTGTTCACTCCCATGGGACCAACCTTTCCTCCCCTGGATAATCCCCTTCTTACTTTTTCTGGAAAGCAGACGAGCAGAGACATTTTATTTTTTCCCCATGCACCATAGTGGAAAGAAACAGGGAGCAGGGTTTTTCTCAGGCTTAGACCAGTTCATTTGGGTGAGATAATATACTCTAGAGCAGTGGTTCTCAACCTTCCTAAGGCCGCGACCCTTGCATATAGTTCCTCATGTGGTGGTGACCCCCAACCTTAAAATTTTGCTACTGTTATGCATCGTGATGTAAATATTTGCATTTTCCGATGGTCTTAGGTGACCCCTGTGAAAGGGTCGTTCGACCCCCAAAGGGGTTGAGACCCACAATTGAGAACCGCTGCTCTAGAGTAAATTGTGATATTCAGGGGACAGATGGACCCAGGAAAAGATTAAATGAAATAGTGGATGTTAATATTTTCCTACCACGTGGGCATCTCTAGAAAGATGTGTGTGGGATGATAATTGATAGGCCTTGCTTAAACCAAGGAAAGCTTCTGAAAAGTTATATAGAAGTAAATTATATAAATGGAAAGGTTACTATTTAAAGAAATGGGTGAACTCTTGGTAAAATAAAATATATATTTAGGTAGCAAATTCTTACCCTTCAGTTTGCCTGTTTCATATTTTTACTTTTTTTGGACTTGTATTCTTAGAGTAAGGCCCATCAATGTACAAATTTTAACAATTAAGCTGTGGCTGGTATGTATATCTCAGTGGTTAGCACATCAGCCTTCATACCAAAAGGTTTCTTGTTCGATTCCTGATCAAGGGCTTGTGCCTGGGTGACAAGTTCGATCCCCAGCCCTCGTCAGGGCGTGTATGGGAGGCAGTCAACCTGTGAGTCTCTCACATTGATCTCTCTCTCTCTCTCTCTCTCTCTCTCTCTCTTTCTTTTTCTCTCTCCCTCCCCCTCTCTCCCTCTCTTCCATTCTCTCCAAAAATCAATGGGAAAAATCCTTAGATGAGGGTTAACCAAAAATAATATTTTTAAACAATTAATTTCTACAAGCATTATATTATGTTCAATACTTAATGTAACAAAATTGATAACAGAGGCAAGCCTAGTTATTGAGGTAAAGGATAATATATTAAATTCACGAATTATATGAAAATATAGGATTGCTTTTGGTCTTGTTTTTCTCTCACATTCCTGTATTTTTAGTTTACAGTGGGTGCCTCAGTGCCCTCTTGTGATGGTGTCTCATTTTCATTTCCCATTACTTCAAGGTCATGATATACGGTGAATAACACATACATACTTTTTAGGGGAGGGGAGGGATTTTGAAGGGCCTCATTGTCTATCATTTAAGTAGCCTGGAATTGAAAAGACTAATTCATTTATATAAGTAATAGATATTTGTTTTGTTAGATTCTGAAAAGGCCAACATTTGAAAAGGAGTCATCACACCCTGGTGTGAGAATGCAGGCTTTGCTGACTAGCATTTCAGGCCCTGGATTCTTGCTGGTAGGAAGGCTTCCCAGTGAGGCACTGACTCTTACTGGGACTTAATTTTATCATCTGCAGTGTGGAGATAATAATATAGATCTAATTTTTATGTGCATGTGAGCTCTCAGTAAAATGATGTAAATCATATAGCCCATAATATACATTCAATAATTGATGGCTGCAATATTGTGATTTATAAGAAACATATATTTGGTCTTCATCTCAGGTTCTTGTTCAAAACTCCTCAAAGCCTTGGATTTTCCTTAGTGTTGATAGCATAAAGGTGACTTTTGTTATATTAAGGAGGTGAGTTTTGGATGTCCCTGGGTCTACTAAAGATGGGACTGGATCACCAGAGTAGCTAACCATGTGATTAGAGGTTTGAAGCTTTCAAGCCCCTCTCTTCACCCCCTCCATCTTGGGGGAGGGAAAGGGGCTGTGATTGATCCCAATTATCAAAGGTCAGTGATTTAACCAATAATGATTCACAAGGAAGCTTCCTTAAGTATAGAGCACTAAGAGCTGGTGAACTTGGAAATTATGGGGACAGTGATGCACTGAAGAGGCCATGGAAGCTCTGTGTCCCTTCCCCAAACCTTACCTTGTGCATCTCTTCCATCTGGCTGTTTCTGAGTTATCTCTTTTATGAGAAACCTGAAATCTAGTAAGTAGAATATTTCTCTGAGTTCTGTGAACCACAAACAAATCAGTGGAACACAAGGAGGGAGTCAGTGGAACCTTCAATCTGTAGCCTGTTGCTCAGGCACACTGGTAACAACCTGGGTTTGGGAATGGAATCTGAAATGTGTGTGTGTCTGGGGGGCAGTCCTGTGGGACTGAGCCCTTAACCTGTGAAATCTGAGACTAGCCCCAGGTAGCATCAGAACTGGGTTGAATTGTAGGACACCCAGTGAATATCTGAGAATTGTTTGAATGTGGGAGGAATCCCTTCCAACACACAAGTTGGAGATAGGTGCCTTTACGAGTACAAAGAGTTTTGGACAATCAAGAGAAAAGAGCACATCCCTCTACAGAGAAAGGAGATTTCCTGAAGGAGGTAGGATTTGAAATGAACTTTCAAGAATAAGAATTCTATGCTTTGAGACAGGACCAGAGGCACAGTGGTCACAGATGTCAGTCTTCTCTGACCCCTGATGGCTTAGGATTGATACCACACTTGTTTGGCACTGCAGGCTTTCTGATGGATTTAAATTCATTTGGGGCCCCTCGGGCAGACTGCAAATTCTTTGTTGGTGTTTCCCACAATCTCTTGCACAATTCTGTTTGGGTTATTTAATTGTTATTGAGTTTTTACTCATTAAATTGTTGAGGTGACTTAAGATGGGTTTGTACTGGAAGAGAAGATCAAGGCTTTTAGTAAGAGGTTTATTTTTCAAACTTCTGAGATAAAATTTATCTGTTATTTGATAAACTAATGCTCTTAGCCCAGGTGCCTTCATTTTTTTTTTTTTTATGTATCCAAAGCAAATATGTGGATATTTCTGTAAGATCTACCTGAGGAACTTGGTCAAAATAAGGGTTTCTGGGCTCTGCTTATGGAGACTGACTCAGTGGCTCTGGAGTTTAGCCATAGTTTTTCAAAAGCTCCCCTGGTGCTTCTGATAAGTAGCCAGATTTGGGAACTGCCAATCACCACTTATACAATTTCTATTATTTGTGCAGCTGGGAAATGTTTTCCTTTCCCCCAATACACTGAAGCTACCCTCGCCAAGGTCACCGATGATCTTGGAACAGTTTAATTTACTTCCTAAGTATTTCTCAAATTGATCATTCGTGCTGAATTCCTGCAACCACCGGGTGAGTTCAAGTTGTCATCATTCATCTTCTGGACTATAGCTATAGGCTTAATGTTTTCCCCATCTGTAACCCTCCAGTCTACCTTCCACACAGCCACAGTGTGATTGATAAGGAATTAAAAGGATGTCACTCTCTTGGTGACAACTTTTCCTGATGCCAACAAAATAGAATCTTAACTTCTTGGCATGGCAGAATGGCCCTGTGTGGCCTAGCCTTTTAGCTCATCTGTTATTCTCTTATTCAACTGTGTTTTATACCCTGCACACCCTCACCAGGCTCTTTTATGTCTCTGCCTTTTCACATAGATCCCTTTATAGGAATAATATTATAATCCTTTACCAGGTTAACTCCTGTTATCTTTAAGTCAGGTCTCTTCGCCTCCTGGAAGCCTCAGCTACCTTCCACTCGCTCATCTTTCCAAGGGTCTTATTCCTCTTCTGGGCACTCATAACTCTGAGCAGTTCTTTAATAGTATAATTATTGCAGTACGTATATGAAATTATCAACTTCTACCATTAAACTATGAGCTTCTTGAGGGTAGAGTCTGTTTGTTTATTTTCTCATTCCTAGCCCCTCGTCCCTCCTGAATAAATCTCGAATGAATGACTCAACAAATATATTGGAGAGGTTTCAGCATTTGTCATACCTGCTTTATCCGCAGCATATGATGCTGTTTATTGGACACTCACTCAGTGTGTGCCAGACACTGCCTTGACAGCAAAAGGACATTAATAAGTGAGCAGGCACATTCCCTGACAGTGTGGAGCTTGCAGTCCAGCGAAAAGACCAATAATAAATAATAAATGTGTAAGTCAGTATGGATGCTGTTACAGAAATGGTCAGGACCTGGTGATGGAGCATGATAGAGGGGATTTATTTATAAGTTGGTCAGGGAAGCCCATCTATGATCAGCCTAAGGACAAGAGATGGGTCACAGGAAGAGCTAGGGTAAAGCATTCCAGGAACAGTAGACATCGAGGCTCTGGGGTGTCAAACAGCTGGGTATTGGAGGAACTTAAGGTATGTCTGTGTCCCTGGAGCCCACAGGGAGAAGGAAAAAGTATGACAAAGAAGGTTAGCCAAAGGTAGTTCAGATAGGTTTTGTCAAAAACAGTTTAGCCCTGGCCAGTGGTTAGAGTGTCCTTGTATACCAAAAGATTAGGTGTGCAGGAGAGGCAACCAATTGATGTTTCTCTTTCTCTCCCCCTCTTCTTTTCTCTCTCTAAACGTATATTTGGGTGACTATTAAAAAATAGTTTAAATTTTGTCCAGAGCACAACAGTAAGGAACTGAGGGAAGGATTTTAATCAGGGAGTGGCATAATGTGATTTATATATAACAATATCATGGTAAGTCAGTGATGTTTAAGACACTGGTCACAACCCCATGTGGCTACTGTGGTTAATGATCCTAGAAATGGAATTTTCAATTTTATGCCATTTTAATTACTTTATTTATTTTATCTAAAACACAAAGTTTTGGTAATCAATTAATTGATTAAAATATTTTTACAGAGAGGTATGGAAAGAGAGAGAGAGAGAGAGAGAGAGAGAGAGAGAGAGAGAGAGAAACATGGATTGGTTTGTTTCCTTTAATGCCCCAACCAGGACCTGAACCCACTGCCCTTTGGCACACAAGATGATGCTCCAACCAACTGAGCTATACCAGCCAGGGCTTAATTACTTTAACCTTAAATTTAAAACATAATTGATTTAGTGATTTGAAACTTTTAAGAGGCTGTTTAGAACGGAGAGAAAAGAGCAGGTTTATTGGAGTGGTAGGAGCTTCAACTTGAAGCCTACCTGGTGGGAGTCGAGAAGAAATGGGAAGTGGGGACAGTGTGCAGACAGCTCTTCTGTAAAGGTGGAAGAGAATAGAATCTAGGGCCAAGGTCAGGCACTTTTAAAAAAAAATATTTTTATTGATTTTTTACAAAGAGAAAGGGACAGGGATAAAGAGTTAGAAACACTGATGAGAGAGAAACATCGATCAGCTGCCTCCTGCACACACCTCCCTATTGGGGATGTGCCCGCAACCAAAGTACATACCCTAGATCGGTATCGAACCTGGGACCTTTCAGTCCGCAGGCCAGTGCTCTATCCACTGAGCCAAACCGGTTAGGGCAGCAGACATGTTTTTCATGGGAGATATTAGAGCACTTTTATTTGCTAGTGGGAATGATCGGGGAGATGATACAGGAGAGAGGCAGGATAGACACGAGAACAGCAGTGGGATGAGATCCAGAGGTCAGTGGGAGGAGGACCTCTTACAGGAGGAGATGAACACCTCCTTCATGGTCACAGCAGCTGGTACAGACATGAGAGGCACAGAGAATTGCTGGGGGATAGGGAGGAGATAATAGGGCAGTTCCAATCTGATGAGGTGATGGAGAGGGAGGAACAGAAAGACAGAGGAAAAGGTGAGTGGAGAATATCTGAGGAAATGGGAGCGTGAGCTCAGTAGAGAAATAGATTCCAAATGGATATGAAATTGCCCTTTTGATGAGTCAAAAGCAGTTATGTGCACTTTGTGAAATAAAGCCACTCTGCTGCTCACGTCCCTGTTAGCCAGCTTCTTCCGATGACGTGCTGTTTTCTTCACCATCCGCCATCTGCCTCCCTTTCCCCCCAACCCTCACCGTGCACTGTGCACCGTGGCGTTTAGTCCTGTTGAACTACTCAGTTCCTAGCATGTTTTAAGCCCTTTCATGTTCCCAGGACTTAACACATGTTCTCCTCTACCTGGAAGGCTCTTTGGTTCTCCTTTGTCTGCCTAACTGTACTTACATTTCAAGACACAGCGATCGTCTCTTCTTGGAAGCTGAGCCCACAGGTAGAAGCTATTCACTGATGTACGTTGAAAGACGAGGTGCTCAGAGCTGCATTGCCCTCTTAGCTCTTTGAACACAAAATTACCCAGAAGTAGTGTGTGCATAAAAAGCCAAAAGCCTTTGAACGTATGCAGCATTCTGAGTTTGTTTCATCATTTGCAGAATGGAGATAATATACAATTCCTTTTACAAAGCCTTAAAAGTGGTTTTTAAGTGTCTAGTACATGGACTACTCAATAAGTGGTAGTTTGCAAACTAGTGCTTAAGCCAAGATTTATATGTAGCAAAACATGCCTAAGAGATCATCTCCGTCACAAGGGTCACCAGGACACCTGCTTGATTTAAAAGACTACATTTCCTTGGCATAATATTAAAGACAAATTATGAAGACCTGTAACTGAATCCTGTTTTTCTAAAAGATAATATTTCTTCAGAACAACTTGTAGGTTTCCTGGTTGGGACCCGTGGGTGGGTGAATAGAAGAAAACCTTAGATGTAGAAGGAAAGTATGTCTATTCGGATCTAGCCTGCCTATTTTCCAATAAGGTTCCCTGATGTCCCAGCATGAAGGGGCTGTGGCAGTGAGGACAAGACCTGGTAACTGGTTAAAAGGAGCAAATAGCTCATGATTAAGGCTTGCCAGGGTAGAGGACAGACTCCCAGTTGTCTGTAGAACAGATGGGACTTGTGGAAGCATAGTGTTGAGTGGAGGCCCTGGGCTTGGAAAAGGGGCTTTCCTATTAGGCTGGAACCAAGAAAAGCACAGAGAGATCATAGTTTGTATACTTTATACACACACACACACACACACACACACACACACACAGCAGGCATCACTCTTTGGATTGGAATATAACATTTATTGTTGAATTGTCATTGTATGATCTATTTTATTCAGCAGCTTCTCTAAAAAATGGAATATAGATGGTATATTTATCAATCAGGTATTTTTAAGGCTTTGTATTACTATATTATCTTAGAGATACTTTAATTTTCAGACTTTGCTTGCCAAAAATTTATAATTCTTGCTTGAAAATTTTTTTTCTTATCATGTAGTTTAAGGTTCTAATTTAGAGAGAATCTTCTTGTGAGGGTGAGTTGTTTTATAATTAAATTGAACATTCTTTAATTTGCCTTTTAAAACACAGACATTTAAAACCTAGGAGGTTTTGTTGGTTGGAGAGAAACATTCCTGTAATTCATAAGAAGTTAGCTATCGTCCCTGCAAATGAAGTCATTTTTTAAAAATCTGCTTTCCCTTAAAGGATTTGAGGTGATTTTCTACAAAGCATATTTATTTATTCATGTATTTTTTTTCGCAAATGACTTTGGAGGAATCGGATATGTAACATGAAGCAGTGAAGTAAAAGAGAAGTGCAGAGGCAGGGCCAAGAAAAAGAAGTAACTAAGGTAAGACCAGGAAATGGAGAATAAAAAATTTCCACACATGAAGATCATCATGTATGAAGCTGAACCCATGTGAGCTCCCTGGTAGTCAGGGGGGAAGTGAAATATGATTTGTTATCAGCAAGAAGAAACATTCATACTTATACCATTTCCTCCGGAGCTGTGTCAAAAACAGTTCCTCATGTTTGATAACAACCAGTAATCGCTTCCTTCCTCTGTGATCTCACCTAGCATCGGGGTTCGGTTGGGCAGGTGACTCTGGGAGCTGGACCCTGGACCCCATTTCCACATTTTCCGATGCATGCTGAGATTTCAGCTTAAGTGCTCAGACTTTTATTAATAGATTCATCAGGAGGCTCATTTCCTGTGTTCTCATAATCAACAAACCTGGGAACTTTTGTATTTCCCTCAACTCTCCTCATCCCACACCTGCCAAGTTTTGTGAGTTTCCACGTCAGTGCTGCCTTTTCTCTCGAGGTGCTTTTCCATGTCTGTAGCTATTGCCCCGTTCAGAACTTACTTCCCTCTTTTCCGTCTACAGAAATTGCTGTCTAAAAGCCTCTCTTCTCCAGTGTCAACCGCTGTCTAAACCATCTTAAATATTTTTGCAAGAGTTCAATTGAGGCACAACTTCATTGTCACTCCCTTTTCTTCCATGATATAATCCTACCTTCTTGGCATCACATTAATGTTTCCCACCATCTGGCCATCAACTACTTTCTGCATGTCTTCCATTCCCCTCTCTCACCCACCAAAGGTACCATTTTCTGGAACATTCCTAATACTTAAAAAAAAAGTTTTTATTTATTTTTAGTGGGGGTGGGGGGAGGAGAAAAGATGTAGAAACATTGATGCATCAACATTGATTGGCTACTTCCTTCATGCCCCCTCCTAGGGATCAAACCCCACAATCTGGTTATATGTCCTGACTGGGAATCGAACCGGGGACCTCTTGGTACATGGGCCCTTGTACTTTCTATCCCTTGTGTCACTGCCCATACAGCTTCCTCCATCTTGTTATATTTCAGTTTGTTAAAACTTTGCAAGCTAGCTATTGTGGATTCAAAGATGAGAACAATCTCTCTCTCTCTCTCTCTCTCTCTCTCTCTCTCTCTCTCTCTCAAAGATCTCACAGAGTAGTCAGAAGGACTGGTAAGCTGAGGTTCACATATTACTTCTCCTACTAAGCTTTTCTTTCTTTCTTTTTTTCTTTTCAAAAATATATTTTATTGATTTCAGAGAGGAAGGGAAAGGGATATAGAACCATCAAAGATGAGAGAGAATCATCAAGCCTGCAACCCTGGCATGTGCTCTGACCTGTAATTGAACTGTGACCTCAAGTTTCTTAGGTTGATGCTCAACTAACGAGCCACCGTGGCTGGCCTCCTATGAAGCCTTTCTAATTGCTCAGCTTAAATGGACTTTCCTTTTATGTTTCTTTTAAAGCCTTCCTTTGTATTTTTTAAATAGGTCTTATTGACATCTTAAATATGACTTATTTTATATGCTCCATCTATCTCTGTATAAAAAAGGCTAATTTGCAAACTTTCCCTCAGAAGTTTGACCTGGAGACTGAGAGTTTGATTGTTTACTATGACATGTGCTGACCACCAGGGGGTGGCGTGGAACGAAGGAAGGCCCCAGCCAGTAGCTGGCAGCCAGGGAAGGAAGGCCCCGGCTGGCAGCCGGAAGGCCCCGATTGGCCCTGATTGCTGACCAGGCCTAGGGACTCTACCTGTGCATGAATTTCGTGCACTGGGCCTTTAGTTATTTTATAAGCTTCTATATGTCACATCACCTGCTTCCCAAAATCCAAATGCACATCACATTGTAAGTGTCACATAGTAGGTGTTTGGCAAATTTCTTCAGGTTTGCCTATGTGGTCATTTGGCTGAGATGACACGTAGATAATGAGCAAGTAGATATCACCATCAAAACATTCACAGTTGTATTTTTAGGGTCTTATTTTAAAAGCTGCTTTTAGGCCTTCTTTTAAGAACTAAGGTGCATATAAGATTCTAATAAAGGCCAAGTATTTTAAAACTTTTTGAATGGGTGTAACTGCACATGGAGTGCAGCCTTTGAAGTCAGCAGGAACTCCACATAGTGTGAGGAGGAGCTGGGAGTGGTCTGAGCAGGGGTAGGAGTCAGACCTGCAGGGCAGGCCTCCCTAGAGGAGAAGCAAGTCAGAGGTCAGGCTTGGAACAGACTTGCAGCAAACATGTATCCCGTGTTTCCCGTGTGTTCTGTGAGAGGCGAGGGCTTATGGAATTTGATACAATTCTGGCCTGTGGAAATGGTTACTGGTTAAGTACTTGAACACTCCTCCTCTCTTTGCCCCTACCCTGGTTACTTTATTTCACTAAAGACCCTGTATTTTAATATGGCTATTCATACTTTCAGTCTCAAATACTTGCAATATAGAAGTCACATCTGGGGGTGGGTGAGTGGGTGGGAAGAGATCAACCAAAGAATTTATATGCATGCTAGAGGCCCAGTGCATGAATTCATGCATTAGTAGGGTCTGTTGGCCTGGCCTGTGGGATCAGGCCAAAACTGGCTCTCTGACACCCCCAAAAGGGTCCCAGATTGGGAGAGGGCATAGGCCAGGCTGAGGGACCCCACCAGTGCACAGTCAAGGCTGGGGAGGGACCATGAAAGGGCTCTAGGACGTGTCTGGCCTGTCTCACTCAGTCCCGATCAGCTGGACCCTAGCAGCAAGCTCACCTACTGGTCAGAGTGTATTCCCCCTGGAGGTCAGTGCATGTCATAGCAACTGGCCGACCGGTTGAATGTCTGCCTCCTGGTGGTTAGTGCACATCATAGTAAGTGGTTGAATGGCCTTAGCATATCTTAGCATATTACACTTTGATTGGTTGAATAGTTGACCAGACAACCGGACACTTAGCATATTAGGCTTTTATTATATAGGATATGCATAACCCATGGACACAGACAATACGGTGGTGAAGGCCTGGGCAGGGGTGGAGGCAGGTTAGAAGGGGTTAATAGGGGGGAAAAGGGGACTTATATAATACTTTCAACAATAAAGATTTAAAAAAAGTCACATCTGTATTAGGCTATAATAGCATCACATTTGTGGTTAATCCTGTCCATAATTCTGCTACTAAATACCTAGGTAACATGTTATGCACATATGATTCTTTTTTTATTGGTTAGTCCTAAACTAAAGTTAGCTGCACCTGAAGTATTTTTCATATATTTATGATATTGTCACTCAACAGTTTATTTGCATTTCCTTTGAATTCCCTTTTATTTAGACCTAATCTTTCTGGGAATAATGCATGTTCATATTTATGATCCACTTTGGAAATTATTAACAGGTCCTGAGTTTACATGCTCAGGTGTGGAAGGGAATCCCTGTTATCTAGTGTTTGTGGGCTTTACTTCAGTGTGGTAGCTTTGGTCATAGATCACAAATATGTGTTCCTATTTCTGTGTTTACCATAACCTTCCATATTCTATCTATCAAAGGTGCTACAATTTAAAGTGCACCATTATTGTATGTATAGTTAACAGAGAAGGGAGAAAATCTCTGTCAATTACACAGTCCTTTCCTATTCCTTAGAGTTTTTGTTTAATACTTCCTGGAAAAGCTCTCAGACTTCAGGAATAGATTTTTCTCATCTGTCACTGTTATGTATATGTTAGTTAGAAGATGAAAATGAAGTAAATTGGTTAATTATTCCCCAAACTTCTTCATATCGGTTCCAGCTCATGAATTCCTGTTACATGTGTGTTTTTCCACCCAGTATCATCCCTCATGTTATTCAGAGTGTCAGTGGTGAAGCATTTCTCTAAACGGGGCATCTTGCTTGAGTGGGAGAGTAGTGTTCTCTCCTTATAGACAAGATCAAGAGTCCACCAGGTTTGGAATTCTTTGGCTCCTGCGCTGAGACCCGCCCTCCCTGGAGAGGTTGTCAGGTGGTGTCCTGAGGATAGCTCGAGGCATGCCAGGCATCCGTCTTCTCCATCTTCTTCGTGGTCTGCCCAGGCCAAGGGGCAGAAACACACACGCCCTGAAGCACTTGGTGCCAAGCCAAGCGATTTTTCCTGTTTTCAACCTCAGCACTGCAATTTCTGCACTGTGTGAATGAGCGGAAATTTTTGAGCAAGAAATAGCTTCGTGCCAGATCTACTTGAAATGTCAGATCCACCTATTTCATGGCATCTTCACAGATGCATAATTGAGTGAGAGACGTCACAACTTAGACAAGGCCTCAGACAGAAAGAAAGGAGAATCAGCTGCTCTCTCCTATGGTGATGTTTCTTGGCAGCCCAGGCTTTATTGGGCAGGGAGCAGCCTTACCTATTGAACAACCTAAGCTTTTATTTGCTCTTTCACTGATAGAGCATCACAGCATGAGAAGGAACAAAAGAAGCTTCTAGGTGTCCTTTATAGAGTTTCTTAAACTACAGTTGCATGGCCAGTTGCTCCTGCATGTGCTTGTTATAGGCCTATCTGATCATCAACTATGTGGACTTTTGGAGACAACCATTCAGTGAATGCTTTGGGGCATGAATGGTTGTTTTGCCCTCTGAATTAAGGTATGTGAAAACACCTGGCTTGTAGCCAGGTGCTATTCATCTGGTGCTGCCCTCCACATGCCTGAAGAACTGTCCCTCACAGCTTTGAACACACAGGGTTTCAGCAGAGTCCCATGGTCCCAAGGTCTCTAGTGTGTGATTTCCACTCTTGTTGAGTTTGTCTCTTCAGAGGCATTTCCTCACAAGGGAAGTGGGTAGTTATAGCTGTCATTTCTAGTTAACTGTTGAACTGTGCCGGGTTACTGTAGAATTTCTCTTCTCTAGTTTATAATCATGTTTTTCCTGCACTCCTATCCACATAGGAACTGAAACTCTTGACCTCAAATTTTCTGGCTGTTTATTTTCTCTTTTTCCATTTACTTAATTACAAATGGATTCATGACATGATTGATAACCATTTGTTGACAGAGAGATGTGATGCTGGGTTATTATTACTAAAGTATTTTACTACGGTGCCTTACTTTTATTGTTTGAGAAATTAAAACTAAAGCTGATAGGCAATACATGTTTCATGGTACCTCCAGACAGAAATCAGCTGATTACCAATTACTTTCATTTAATTTAAGTTTCAACTAGTTCAAGGTGTGGACTGATAACATAAATGGACTCGTTAATTTTTAAATATAGGAACTTCTGACATTTACTGTAATTTTAATTACAGTAGCTCATATATGACATTCAACTTTTTTCACTAGTCATTCGGATTGCAGAGCCATAATTAGGCACCATTGGTGGACATGCAGGTGTAGTGCCTACAAAGACAGAAATTTGCATGAAAGAGCTAACCTTGCAATCAAAGTTCTGATGACTCGCTTTAGGGCCTGTTAAATACGAGTACATCCACTATGATGTTTTCCATTACTATGAAAATACTTTATAATATTTGTGTGATATAAATTGGCTCTTATAGTCCTTTACTGATTTAAAGTAAAGTAGGAAAAGTATATAATTTTTATTGACTCTCACTCTATTCTTATTAGGAAGACATCACTGAAGATAAATTTTAGGTGGGATCAATTGAAAGCTGAAGTGTTTATATTTTCATTGTGAGCTGGTCTATTATCAGGGAGTCTTTGACTTATTTGGGACTTGTAAACCTTTGAAGTCCCTCAGGCATTGTTCAGTGTTCTGCAAATAAAAAGTGAAGTGTTGATTGTCAGTTAAATAGGTTTCTCTTGGACACTTACTATATGTCGGTCACTTTGCAACATAGATTATGTATCAGAAAGGACATATTCTGGCCCCTGCACTCAAAATGATATTCTCTTGGGGAGAGAGAAAACATGAAACAATAGAAGATAGCGTGAGACTCTTAAATGCTAAACGGAACACAGTCTGATACCAGAGCAGCCTGGTCTTAACGATGCGCAGTCCACAGGAAAGTGGTCCTCATTAAAAGATAGTATCTAGGAAGAGTTTTGAAGAAGTATCCCTTAGGTGGGCCCTGAAGGATGATGGAGTTTGGGGAGACAGAAAGGTAGCAGGTGTATCTGGAGAAGGAATAGCATGGATGAACCTTGAAGGCCTGGAGAAGTCTGGGAAATATTGAGAACAGTGTGGTCACAGGATTGAGTTTATGCTAAAAGGAGGAAAGATACAAAACGAGCTCAAGTGCTAAAAGTCATGAGTTTGCAGTGGACATTGTCTGAAACGATGGGGCAGGGGCGAGGGGACCACTTGGGGTGAGGGGAGACCAGGAGGACTCCGTGGACCTTGTTGAGAGTGACACACAGTTTAATATGTCTTCACCACTCTATGCTCAATGCCTGGACCCACAAGAACAGGTGGACACATTTGCTGTCTGAGACATAATTTTCCCAAATGCTGAGCAACTCTTCCCAAACTTCCAAACTAAATAAAGTACCATCTCCTCTCAGTTTACATGGTAACTTCATTCCCAGAAAATTCAACAGGTCACCCAAAGCCTTGCTTATATTGTATAAATCAGAAATAGGCTCCCACTCATATAGTTCCAGCTACATGAGTGTGCAGCAAAAGATTAGAAAATCACACAGGATGCAGGAGAGTTGTTCAAAGAATAGGACTAGCCCATGAATTTGGGGCGTTAAACATTCCTGGTCCCACAATCACTGTGAAACACCCCCACGAATTCCGAAATTGCACTCTCTTGAGCCCACTGCCTATGGCTGTATTAGTGTATGTCACTTACATACATTAATGTCCTGTTTTTGTTTAAATGTCTGATTGTTATTGTTCTGCTGTTTTTAATCTGTCAAAGAGAACATTTAAAATGTAATCCCCGCATAACTCAGAGGTCAGATAATTAAGTGTTTTCTCTAGGAAGATAGATTCTGTGGGTTTCCAGGCAGTAAATTCTTTATTCTAGTCAATTTAGACTGCAACTGCTAAATCCCTACTGCTTGGCAGGTACCATTCACTTAGGAGCTATGGCTTCTATTCTCATGTAGCTGGCTACTAGCCCATCAGGAAAGTCAGGGACGTGATATGGGTATGTAGAACATTTGAGATATGACAAAGCCTTGTAGAGGGTTGAGGAAGGGTCAGGGAAAATGACAGAGATGGCCAGAGTTAGGTCTTAAAGAACGAGTACAATTGTAATAAGATTTGAAGAGTGCATTATTTTGTAATAGACAATTGAATTTGAAATCACAATTCATGTCATATGAATTATACAGACTTTGCAATGGATTACCAAATACCTCGTATCTCTTGAGATGACGAAGGTTCTTTGCTCTCCTTCCATTTCTAGTTTTTCTTTGTGCAGTTAATTTTTTTCTTTGTCTTTACACCCTTGTGTCTGGTCTTCTCAGTAGTCCATGAGGGAAGGACTGTGCCTTTGTATTTCACCGCATCTCCTTTACTGCCGAGCACAAAGTAGCCGCCACACAATGAATATTGAACCTTAGATATGGTCAAAATAGGTTATGCAGCAATGAATGGGAATGGTTCCTCTTTATTTTCCTATTAGCATTTCCGAGGAAATGTGAAGTCAAGATATTAGTTACTGGGACACTAAGAGTTTCTTCCAGTCTCAGCATGTTGGTCCAGTTATGCTCTAAGTTTATAGAACTGTGTTGCTTTTCTCCTAGTCCCTTTGTTTAGGTAAGAGAAAATCTGGGAAGCTAACATTTGCTCTGGGTTTTACAGAAATCACCACTCAGAAGGTCTTTTTCTGAGTATTTGTTTCTCATTCATATCCAGTTTGGACAAGATGGTCTTGTTCTGTTTAGAGTCCGTTGAAGAACACAGTTATGAATGTATTTTTTAATGGCTTAGGTAAAACTTGGTAATATTTGTAAAAGCAAGAATTGTAAAGTATTACAGAAGTTATCATTCTTTTAAGCTCAAGGGAGGAGTATAAACATCGCAAAGAGGAGCAAAATTGTTCCATAACTACTCCTAGGGTCTGAGTCTTGTGTTTGACATAATTTGTGGAGACACTTGATCGGCTGCATTAACGCACATTGGGTGGGTTTGACTATTTGGAGATATAACATTGTTAGTTCTTTAAGTCAAGTTGAATCAAGATGAAGAGGTCTTGAATGTGCTTCACTTGCTTTGAAGTTAATCTCTGTACGTGACACATTTCGCTTCAGTAAAATAATATTTATTTCACAGGCTGTTGCGAGTTTCTTTGAAGGGGTTGAAGGCACAGCATGGTGCCTGGGCTGTGGTAGGTGCTCCATCTCCGTCAGTGTTTGCTATAAAGTATTACTATTTTTTAAAAGGTGATTAAAAACCCCAAATTCAGCAGATATTTCGTGACACCTACTATCTGTCAAGAACTATTTTAATAGCTAGAGAATAAAGCCCAGATAGCAGTTAAAGATGGCTGTTCTCTGGGAACTCACATTCTAACTGGGAGATGGGCAAACAATGAGCATAGCAAGCCAGTAAATTTTATGGTAAGTTATAGGATTGTTAGGACTGTGGACCAAGGTAAGGTAAAGCAGGGCTGGGGACATTAGGACTTTCAGGGGGAGAGACTAAGGCCTGGAGGTGACAGCATTTATTATGTCTCTCCTCCTTAGCTGGCATTTCAAGTGGCAAAATAAATAAAGTTGGGAGAAATCGGTTTCAAACGAAGGACAGGTAGCTTTCAGAAGGTGAAAAGCAACATCTCTAAAGAAGTATTCAGCTTTTAAGCTCCAGAGGCTGTGATGATGCCTGATGTTCTTAACTGTGGGACTTAAAATGTGAAAATTTCTGTGCACCCCCTCTTTTTCAGTGTAGGAAAATAATGCTCTTCTATTTTCCTTTCCAATGACAGTTCAAGAAGCATTCCTAATGGGACTGCATTGTCAAATCTATGTCAGGAGCCATTTCCTTTCCTTGCTAACACACTGAGCTCTAATCCAAACCTGAGACACACCTACGTGAAGTCTCTCATTATGTGACATTATTATTGTTGAGTGTTTTCAAAAGAATGTTTTTTATTTTCTTCTGAGTGTCACTCGACTGCAGGAAAGAAATGTGAGGAGGCCTCTTGCCAGAGCTCAAGTATTAAAGTACATTATTCAGTCAATGGTAGACAGTTCTTTTTCTGGAACTCATTTGAAAACTTACTGTTCTTTTTTCTTCTATTTTCTAAGCAGAAATGGTAGTTTTTCTAGATTTTAAAATTGGATGTCATATACATACCCCAATATAGAAACATATGTATTTTTTCAGATATCTAGATTTTCAGGTATCAACATTGGTTGATATTAATATATGTACACACATTGTGTATAAGTATGTATATACACACATAAGCATGTTTTAGTGATTAAGTTAATTTGATTAAACTTCTTATTATTTTAAATGGATGGGGAAACCAGCAGTTTTTCTAGATAAAGAGTTCTTAGCCTTAAATTAATTGTGGCATTTTTGTGAGTCAAAGTAATTCCGTGTTTTAGTGGTGTCTGGGCTAGCTCTCAGCTGAGATGTTGCCAGAAGGTACACAGTGTACAGTTGATGGAATTGGATTTTCAAAAGTAATTTGGAAGCACAGTGCTTTTATCATCAAAATATGATATTCGAATAGTTCATCACTTGTCAAACACACACATGTGATTAGCACGCCAGGATGGCTTGCTACATTTGCCCTTATTCAGTTCCTGATTGCTGTCTGAATTTTGTGTCCCAAAACTTATAAAAGAGTAAAAAACAAAAGGACAGTTTGTTCCTTCTTTTTAAAAAAAATGTTTTTATTGATTTTTTTTTTTTAAGAGAGAGGGTGAGGGAGATGGATAGAGAAAATAGAAACATCACTGAGAGAGAAACATAATTGATCAGCTGCTTCCTGTGTGCCCGTCCCCTCCATCCCCCCTTACTGGGCATGGAGGCTGCAACTGGGCATGTGCCCTGACCGGGAATCCTAGGTCAACACTCAACCACTGAGCTACATCAGCTGGGCAGTTTGTCCCTTCTTATTTCTCTCCCGCACCCACCTTATTACTTCTTATGTAAATCAGGCATATCATTTCTATCTCTTTTGGTAGTTGGAATGCCACCTTGTGTGAAGGAAGCCTTTCCGTGATAACCCAGCCACTTCCATTTCCTGTCTTCTGATCTGTGTAGCCTATAAGCCATGCTGGGGCCTGGCTGCACCCTGTGTGACTTTGTCCTCATTCCCACAAATTTCCATGAGGGTCTTTTTCTGCACATCAGACCTTGTTGGCATTTGCTGACTGTAATCCAGAAAGAACAAAAAAACTTCCTTCGTGTCACAGTGTTGCTCAAGTACTATGTTCTGCATTTAAATATTATTTTAATGGTAGTCCCAAATAAGAACACGAGGGCTTTTTATTAGAGTATTTTTGCTGTTGGAGGTTTTTATCTTTGATCTTTTCAAAAACTTTAATTAGAAGGTTAAAGTCGTTTCAGATTATTGGCTAAGTTATAGTAATAATCCATCTAATTATGGAATATTGGAAATCTGAACGTGTTAATGCTTGTTTTTTACTGTATGGTTAAGGAAAGTAAGATTGTTTTTGCATCTGTGAATACACATTATTTTTCCCATTTAATGACTTTAATGATGCAAAAAGAAGTCTAGTATGAAACTGAAAAAGTTAAATATTGAAACCCAAATCATAAAAATTTGCTTTGCTTCTGGATAGATCTTGAAGCCATAGAAATAAAGGAAAATAACTATAATTTAGCCATCTAAACCTCCTTATAGCATAGGTAAGCTTTTCTTTAGGTGTATTCTTGAAACATCATATGTAAAACACACTTTTGATAAGTAAAAGCATATTTTAAACCCAATAATTTTATGTTTATTAAACATAGTTTTAAGCAGAATGTTTTTTTAATAAAGCAGAGATTATTTTAAAACAAAAAATTACAATTAACCTTTTATTTAAGTGTTTTGTAAATCTGCTTGTTTATAAGTTGAGTTTATAAAAGGTGAAGACTTCACTCATCTAAGTCTCTTTTCTACAATAAATCTTTTTTTGCAGGACATATTGCCACGTAGTGAAATTGGGTTGCCCTGAATTTGCCTTCGATCTGTAGGGGAATTCAGTTCCATCCTCTGTCGAGGTGCTGATCTATAGTGAAATAGTTAAAAGATGATGTTAAAAGCCCTAAAATGGAAGCCCTAAAGGACTTGGATAATCTGTAAACTAAATAATCCAGTTCCTAAAAAAAACACACACGAATGGGGCTATTTTGGCCAAAGGCATTGTCGCCCTGGGTGGAGGGGAGTCTGCCTTTGGTTATCTTCATCCCCAGCCCAGGGGCAGGTTCTCATTAACCCAATTCCTCGACCTTTAGCTACTGCACTGGAGAATTCAAGTTCACGGGAAATGAATTGCCTCATTCATGTCTGCAAGGTTCGAACATGGTTCAGTTTTAGGCTCGGGGCGTCTGATGCTGAAAGGGCTGTGAGGGAGAGCGGGGCTGTAGTGTGGCTCTGTGCTTGCTAAACTGTGCACTTTCACTCATTTGGCTCTTCCCTCACACTTAGGACAGTGATTCTCCATGTCATTATTGCCACACCACCTGGTATCTTTTGTTGACAAATGAGGCTCAGAGAGAATTTTAAAATCCACAATAAAATTTTCATTTAAAAATATGCCACATGGAATTATTAAGAAGAATGAAGGAATAAGGAGGTACTAAGGTTCCTATGGTTCCTACAACTCTCCCAAATGATTACTGACAGTTGTTTTGTTTATTTTTAACACCAATTGGGAAAGAAGAAAAAAAAAGGCGTGGGAACTTTTCTTCCTCTTACTTCCTTGGGGGCAGGGACCTTGTTTCCGATTCTATTACAGCTTTTCTTGGCAATTAGGAAATCGCTTTACACAAAATGAATGATCGGGAAATTAAAAATTTTCCTTTACAATTTTTTTTTGAAGGTTGGGAAAAACTGCAATCTGCTGTCAAATTGATATGACTTGTGGGAATTCATTCATGAAAGATGCTCTCACCTGGAGCTGTCTTCTCTCCTATTGAACATGCTTCTGGTAGAAAGACCTCTTTCCTCCATGAATTGGAGAACAGTTTTAAGTGACGGAGGGAAAAGCAAGCCCTAATTCATTCCACTGATTCTCTGCGTACATGTGAACCCAGACTATACCATTCTCTTCTGGGGAAGAGCCAGGTGGCCACAACTATATTGCTTTTATCTCATATTTTTACATGAAAAGGTATGTCATTATTATCCCTGGGAAATGAGACCATTGTGGTGATCCCTAGAGGCACTGAGATACTGTTGGGACCAGGCATCAAGCAGATTTTATCTACCTCATTGAGTATGTTGGAAGGTCAAGTTTTCTTTTTTTCTTTTATGAGAAACAAACAGAAAAACCCAAACATAAACGTATGGAAAAACCCCAGAAGTATGCTGAGGAAATTATCTTTCTGATTAGATCCTTTGTCATCTTGAGAAATTATTATGCTATTCCAGCCTTTATAGAAATTTTCTAAAATGTTAACGTGGAGCATATATTTTATGTCAGAATGTGTATAGTTGTACAATAAAATAAATGTATCTTATGTGATTGCATTTAATTTTATCTGTAACATTCTCATAATTTAATCTGCTATCCCCAAATCAAAAACTGATATACGTTGGCTTACCTACTAATTTGTATCACCTGCATCATTCTGCCTGCACTCTGTTACTAATAGGTCTGCCATATGAAAGGTGCTGCTTTAGATGTTCAAAGAAGCAGGAATTGGAAGGAGTTAGAATGCCTTTTCTTTGTTATAGTTTTCAAACATCAAATAACTAGAGGTCTGGTGCACAAATTTGTACACAGGTGGGGTCCGGCTGGTCCACCAATCCGGGCCAATCAGACTGGCCAGGAGGAGATGATGCCGGAGGTTGGTCGGCTGGCCCCGCCTCCGATCAGGATGTGGGGGGGGGCAATCAGGGCTGGGGTAGGCAGGGGTTGGGGAAGCCAAGGGTAGTTGACAGGCCCTGTTCCTGGTTGAACTCCAAGTGGAACTCCCCGTTGAGGGGACAATTTGCATATTAGCCTTTTATTATATAGGATAAGTTTGAATGAAAAAATGACTTAATGTGTGAGGATCTGTTTTTAAGATCTAGTTTCTTTTTGTTACTGCTCAGAGAAAAGAATGAAGGATTAAATTCAATCAGTGCTGTTTTCAGAGAGTCTAGACCACATTAGAGTACTTTGAGCATTTGATTGCATTGAGAATGTTCAGTTAGTTGAATGTTTCCATGTAGTTGTCTTAATAGTGTATCACTCAAGGGGGTCAGTTGCAAATAATAGAATCCATAGTAGCTATTTAAGCAGAAAAGAAAAATATAGGACTTACCATAAGGCATTAGATGCTTACCAATCATTGGAAGGACTGAAGGATTAGTCTGTAGGCTGGACCTCAAGGAATGGCTTCTGGAATGACACACGGGACTGGCTGCCAGGGGAACTCTGACCTCTGTTACATATAGGAAGCTGGGGTGTCAGGAAATACGTATGCCACCACTTCAGCTACTAACAGGAGTCAGGAAGCAATTGTGTTCTGGAACATTCTACCTGAGCTGTGATTCATGATCCGACTGTGCTAGCTTGCTAGGTTCGCACCAGCAAAAGCAACATCTTGTGTGCTTTGTCTCTGGATTCAGCTATCTTGGAAACGTAATGGTGAAACCTAATTGCTAGTTACAAGAGTCTGGTAAACAAAATCCTAGCATTCTAGCCTCAGCAGTATGGGTAGGCAACTAAGAGATTGGAACAGAAGTTAAGCCAGTATTTTCTGTATCCACCACATATTCTTATGTTGTTACCCCCCATAATTGCTAGAAATTAATTTTAAATTTAGAATTTGACTGATTAAATGAAGGAAACGATGTTCAGATACAAACCTTGTATGTTGCACTTAGGTCTCCATGGAGATTTTTAAAGTAGATTTTATTTTGTATTATCTAAGTCTCCAGAAGAGCATTTAATAATCAGTAACTGCACAGTCAGGTGTACCAGGTGGAACAGTTCAGATGTTTATACTTTGAATCCCATATGTCTTCTTTTCAGAACTTGGCTATTGAAATTAACCCCTTTTCCCACTGGTGATTAAGCTTGTGCATTTAATTGAGATTATTTTTGGGGCATAGAGAGTCTTAAGTAGAGCAAATAGAGCATAAGCAGTTAGTTGAGTGAATATTGAATTGAGGAGCCTATAAACGTTAAACAGCATACTCTGGAGTGTTCTATGTAGTGAACTGTCCTTTTCACAGTGCATACTATTAGGACAACTGGCCTAACCCAAGGTCAAAAAGTCAGAGTAAACTAGGATAAAATGAATCATGTGGATTGCAAGTACTTTATATCATTTTAATCTGGTTTTATTATGTAAAACTATTAGAGAAAGAGCACACAACCGGGTTTGGCCTAGACCCCCATATCCTCGACAGTCAAGGCCTCTGAAGAAATCTTGCATTACAATAACCAGGAGCAGTACCAGCCTTAGATGTGTGGACTGGGGACCTCTGTCCTAGACCTCACATTTTAGAGGGCCTTACTCTATCTTTCATATGGCTTCACGGGGGCGAGTCACTGGAAGGGACAAAGATGTGCCAGGGGGCCAGAGATATGCTAATTTAGAGGTGAAAACATCTCTCCTTCTAAATCATGTGCCTAAATGGCCTTAATTGCTATTAGGACCTGTGTGGGCCTCTTTGTTTTTTCTCTTATAGGCAGGTAGCAGCAATGTGTACCTCAAAGCCCAAGAGATGGCCAAAGGGTACTGTTTGCACAGTGGGAGTTGGGGAGTGAGTGGATCTTGGTTGGGTTGCCTATAACCTTGCTTTGGAGGCCCCTGAGACATCAACAGGCCTTAGACTAGACTGCAGAGGTAGTGGGTGGCCCATTCAGGAATAGCAAAAGGCTGTTGACAGTGGTGGAGTCTCCTGGAGCAAGAGCTAGACTGGTCTCAATTTGAATTCTGAGACATAATGAGCTTCAAACTATTAAAAAGCTATTTAACTTAACTACATTTTAGAGCAGTAAATGAATTTGGTTCCTTTTTTTGTGAAAATCTGAACAGAAACATTGGTTCCTGTTATTATATGGTGAAATTGTGAGATTGTAATCTCTCTTCCAGGAAACCTGTCTAGTTGTTAAACTGTTGTTTTTGTTTTTTTGATAAATGGTGAAATCTTTTATTTGTGGTAGAAGTGATTGGTCTGTACAGCTACACAGATATTAAATACATCAAGTGCCAATGGGACTTCAATGTTGGTATACAAATCAGATGGCAATTTAATGGGTATATAACAGAGAGGATGATAAGAGACGTTCATTTTATTAGGCATTTAAAATAGTTTTAAGAAATGGAAAGCTTGAGGGCAAAGCAGATATAAGAAATAATTGGGGGTCCCTATGGGTAGCTCACTTGATTAGAGTGTTGTCCCAATACACCAAGATTGCAGGTTCGATTCTCAGTCAGGGCACATACAAGAAGCAACCAATGAATGCATAAATAAGTGGAACAACAAACAACAAATTGATATTTACCTTCCTCTTTAAAAAATCAATAAAAAAAAGAACAATTGGGGGGACTGGTGTTCTGAGCCTGAACAATTTGTAATGATACCTTTTTTTTTCTCTACCCCTCTCCTTTGCATTTACTGCTCCCCCCACTTTTTTTTTTTAAACAATTCCTATAGTCAGTCACTTTCTGCCTGCAAAATTACCTTTGTCTTTGTATTTACATCATACTTTTAGGAATTTGAATGATGTGGGACTGCTTACCAGAAGAGTTAAAATCAAAGCTTACTGTTTTCTGGCTATGGCTTGAGACTATAAAATAAGAAAGGGCAAACATAAAATTTTTCCTATTTATAATCTGAGAATTAGGTTAAGAAGTCATTAGCAGGGAAGGTATGTCCATTAATTTCATTTGCAAGGCACTTGGTTAATGAGTACACTACAACCATTTCTTCAGATCCACCCGGCTCACTTAAAGGCACATTGTTTTTGCAAGTCCGCACACAGAGCTGCCATCGTCTTCTTCGGTTTAATGTTTAAAAGAGTCACTACACAGCTTCTTATAAAAAAGTTATTTCCCATTGCTTATAGTAGAATTCTATTTTACTGTGATGTGATTGGATAATAACATTCTCATCGAATACAATGGCAGGAGAAGGTAGGTTTACCAGGAATGGAGTTACTGGAGATGCTATTGCTGTGAGGAAAAAACCCAATTAATAGTGGGGATTGTGGACAAGGAGCTTCTAGTTCCTGCTGGAGATCTACAATTGATTAGACTGAGGCTGGTAGACTTCTGCTATTATTGATAGAATTATTATAGAGATAGAAGGATTTTAGAAATTATCTAATCTAACACCCTCACTTAAAAAAGAAGATTAAGGTCTAAGGTCACTCTGACGTTAGAACCTAAGCATCATAGATAGCCCTGAACTTCTAAATCCAGATGGTGTCTGTTTTTTGTTAATAATTAGGTATATGTTCTAGAGGTAGTCCTTTAAAAAGTTGTTTATATGTAATATTTAAAAGGTTTTCCCTAGTTTTCATGGACATACAAGCCTGTGTTTACACTCTTTGTTTTGTCTTTATTATTGTTAGGGTATCAAAGGGATACAATAGGTAGTTAAACAGGCACGAACAGAGGAGGAACAAGAGACCAGGTACTGAAGGGTTACCAGGGAGAAAGCCCTCACAATATGCGAAACTGGGGTGGGATCTGGCCCCAAGCTTATCTTTCCTATCCTGGCATGTTGCTAGTCATGTTGTAGACTCCCACAGAGGAGCAACAAGGGGCTGGAGGAAAGCCTCATAGGACTCCTGTGGATGACCTCTCCCTTAAGCATGAAGCCCTCAAGACAATGAGGTTCTGATCCACATCAAATAACCTTAGAAACAAAGCCTCAGGTCTGTTGACCGCAGAGACAGAGTTTTTGGTCAAACCAGCGATAACATCTAGGCTTCAGTTATGTTTCAGCTCCAGGCCCTGAATACTACCAGCAAGGCCAGGCTGGGTGACGCCATGGCCTACATCAGGACCAGCTGCAATGTCTAATGATCGCCTGCCACAACCCTGAAAAGGACACATGTAGAAAGCTGATGAATATTTTGTTGGGATCTTCCCCTGAGCCCTCCCTTAGAATTTCCATTTTTAGAGAACAGATAAAACCCCTTAAGATCAGTGATTCTCAACCTTTTTTAATGCTGTGACCTTTTAATACAGTTCCTCATGTTGTGGTGACCCCCAATCTTAAAATTATTTTCGTTGCTACTTCATAACTGTAATTTTGCTACTGTTATGAATCATAATGTAAATATCTGTTTTCTGATGGTCTTAGGCTCTACAGCAGCGGTTCTCAACTTGTGGGTCGCGACCCACAGGTTGAAAACTGCTAGCAAGGTCGCCTAAGACCATCGGAAAACAGATATTTACATTATCATTCATTGACAGTAGCAAAATTACAGTTATGAAGTAGCAACGAAAATAATTTTAAGATTGGGGGTCACCACAACATGAGGAACTGTATTAAAAGTCACAGCATTAAAAAAGGTTGAGAACCACTGCCTTAAGATGAAGAGCCCAATGTGTCCTCTCCGTCTCTGTCTCTCTCTGGAGCACACCTGCCCTCTTTCCCTTCTTCTTTCTCCAGGCGCCTTTTCTTAGTATTTCTTTTTCTTATGTTCTAAGGGCCTTTCTTTTGCCTCCGTAACTTGCTTCCTGAGTCCACACAGCCTAGCTGGCTCCCTTCTTCTATGGCTCACTTCTACCTCTGTGACTTTCTAAATAAAATTTTGTTTGTATTTGAGTCCTGGCTGTGAATTTTTCTTAGCCAGAACTGAAGGACAAAGGTCTATCATAACATCTGGTGCCATTCACTGTTAACAAAAGTAAGAAAAATCATTAAGTCATTCTTTTTTTTTTTTAAATGGATCTTTTCTTAATGATTTATGGGGCCCATAAAAAATGGTAAATCCTATATTTATTTTTGTTGTGTTTATTTATTTTGTTAAATAGGCACTTCTTTCACAAAAATCTCTGCTATGTTTTAACATTTATTTGATAATTTGTAAACACATTTATGCAATCTACGTATGTGTCAATGTGGATGCTACCTGTCATTATTATGAATGATTTGGAATTTTATTTCATTCACTGTTAATTTATTATAACCAAATTGTTATTTTAAAACATCATCTGATATATATAGTGTTTTTTTCCCCTCCATTTTGGCTGAAAATCTAATTCTGCTAAAAGAAGAAGGAAAATAGTATAATGGAAAAGACCCTGAAATAGGTTCCAATTTCCATTTGGTTAGCCACAGAACCTTGAGTAAATCATTTAACTGTTTGCAAGCTTGGGATTATAGCACCTGTCTTTACAAACCTCTGAGACTCTAGTGAGGATCCAGTGTAAAAATGCACGTGGAAGTATTGTGAAAACAGCGCTGTACAGATGTAAGTTAGCATTCTGCCAGAGCATCCGATACATTCTTCTTTTATCTTGTCATCTCTTTGAAGGTGGAAGAAGCAGTGGAAAAAATTGCAAAACTACTTCTTTAAATGACAAAGAATGTATTGATGATATGAACTTCAAAAGAATTCTGGGCACAGGTGGCCTCATTAGAGTTATAATGTCAAGGCAAGGCAGTTTTGGGTATCATTTTTTTAAAAGTAGGTTTTAATAAGTTTAGAGAAAAAATATTTTTAAAAATCTATGACTCATGAAGATGGTTGATAATATACAAACAACCAAGAAATGCTGATGATTTACTTTTGAATGATCTAAACAGGAGTGAAAGTTTTATGGGCAAAGAGGTTTATCTAACGGACAGTGAGTGATAGAGACAACGCAGAACAGGAAGCATACAGACAACAGACAAAATATCAAGAGGTGGGCTTGCAACTAAAGAGAACACAAGAGTGGTATTTGGAGTGGAGATGGTAACTTTCGGGTAGTACAACTGACTTTAAAATACACATTGAACAATGGCTCCTGGCTACTCTGACTCTCTGATGGGAAGGTTTAGGCAGGATAGTGTCAGGGAGGCTAAGCTGAGAATTAGCTGAAGTTTTTGAAAGGGTGAGGACAAACAAACAAAAGCAGTTTAGAGCCTGGTTAAAGGGCCTTTTGCTTGTTTTCATTAAAGCTTCTAGAAGATAGATGGGGATAAGGTTACTGTTCAAGATGCTAGAGAGCCTCCTTAAGGCCATGCTTTACAGGAAATAGATGGACAGAGACCAACTGAACAGTTGCCAAGGATAGTGGTAAAAGGTGAAAGATTTGGGTTTAGGTGTCTATTTCTAGCATTACTACTTGGTATACTCAATGTAGTGCCCTCATTGCCTGCATGTGTGGTAGCCATTCTGACCCGAGTTTAAGCCTCATTTTGTATTCCTCTGAATTAGGACTTACCAGCCATGGTCTGCATGTTTGTCATGATACTGAGTGCTCAAAAATAGGGTAAGGGAAAAAAAAATCGACGAATAGAAGTACGAGTATCAGTCTCTGCTCTCCAAACCATCCCTAGTAATTTGCAATAAGATCAATGGATCAAACGATGATTTGGGGTACAGTTCTTCAGATATCTATTCTCAAACAGTGTGGGGTCTGCCAATAAGAGTGGCAGAGGAAGAGAGAGGTGGTTGAACATTAAGGGCTTCTTAGAGCTTACCTGGGGACCTCTTATCAAACCTCTCCTGCAAAGCTGTCATGGAATGTCTTAAAATGAACTGTTTATTGGGCTATATTCTCATGTACATGCCAAGTGCAAGTTCATTATAGCTTACGTCAAAAGAGAAGAATGAGCCTGGCAGAAACCCCTGGTGTGAGGACATATTTAAAGCTTAGTTGGATATTATACTGTAAGGACACTAAAAATAATGTTCATAGTGGATCTGCTCTCCAGTTTCATTGTAAGATTTTGCTTTTTAAAGCTAAATTCAGCCTTGTATTGGAAGCACTCATTCGGTGAATTTATATAGAAGTTGCATTTCTGGCCAAGTAGGAAAAAAAAAAAGGACTAGCTGCTTCATTTTCCTAGAAAACTAACAGATGCTTTCCTAGAGATAAAACCTAATCCAGTTTATTTAAAATTGAGATGGTGACTTTCCTGAAGTAAAATTGGCTTCAAAATAGGCATTGAACAGAACCTATTTAAAATTTTGGCCTTGGGCTTAGCTGGTTTGGCTCAGTGGATAGAGCGTTGGCTTTCGGACTAAGAGGTCCCAGGTTCGATTCTGGTCAAGGGCATGTACCTTGGTTGGGGGCACATCCCCAGTAGGAGGTGTGCAGGAGGCAGCTGATTGATGTTTCTAACTCTCTGTCCTTGTCCCTTCCTCTCTGTAAAAAAAAAAATATATATATTTTAAAAAATAAAAAATAAATAAAAGTTTGGCCTTGGCTCAGTTGGTCGGGTGTCATCCCATGCACCAAGAGGTCTCTGGTTCAATTCCCAGTCAGGGCACATGTCTGGGTTGTGGACTTGATCCCCAGTGGGGGGTGTGCAGGAAGCAGCTGATAGGTGTTCCTTTCTCATAGATATTTCTCTCTCTCCCTCTCCCTTCCTTTCTCTCTAACATCAATAAAACCATGTTTAACAAAATAAAGAAATGTTAGAACAACGGTTTCCAGCTACTCCCTGGTCTCCTGGACTAAAAAGAATTCATATGAAATTTCAAATGTCATTTGACTTAACTTATAAACAAATTCCAATGGGGAAGAAAATCAGTTATGTTGGTCTTTTTAGAATTTTGACACTTCTGCAAAATCAGTTTAATAATTACATAAGTGACATACATAGCCTGCATGTGTGTGTGTGTGTGTAGGTCAAGGTGTGTATAAATCTATCTAGGACAATATTATTTTGGTCTTGATAATTAGACACCAATCACACAGCAAAAGTAGTCAAGCATCCTGAATTGTAGGCAAAATAACAATGGACGTGGTTATTGAAAAATCTGGCCTTAAAAATACATTGGTTTTGAAAACCTTCCCATATAAGTGGGTTTAATTGGCTTTGTAACTAAATTGTTCTGGGATAGCCAATAGCTCACCCAAGATAGGAGGAGCATCAAGGTGAAAAGGACATAATGACCAAAACATCAGATCTAAGTTTACCATTCGGGAAGTTGGAGGTGGCTGATGCATATAATATTAATTTAGAACTGGGGCTGGAGGTATGCATTTGGAAATCATCATATAGAGTACATCTGAAAGCTCTTCCCAAATTATTTTAAAATAACATTTTTATTTTAGAACAGTGCTTAATTATTAACTGGTTAATAATGCACATTAATTATTAACTGGTTAATAATGCAGATTAATTATTAACCAGTTAATGATGTGGATTAACTATTAACTGGTTAATGATGCAAATGAATTATTAACTGGTTAATAATGTGGATTAATTATTAACTGGTTAATAATGTGGATTTTTAAATTAAATCTTTATTATTCAGATTATTGCATTTGTTTTTCTTTTTTCCCCTTCATAGCTACCCTCTACCCGGCTCCCATCCCTCCCTCTTCCCTTACCTCCCCCTCATTGACCTCATCCATAGGTGTATGATTTTTGTCCAGTCTCTCCCTGCACCCCCATCACCCCTTTCCCCCTGAGAATTATCAGTCCACTCCCTTTCTGTGCTCCTGATTCTATTATATTTACAGTTTATTCTGTTGATCAAATTTTTAACTCATTTAATTTTTAGATTCACTTGTTAATAGATATGTATTTGTTATTCATAATTTTTTATCTTTTACCTTTTTCTTCTTCCTCTTCTTAAAGAGTACCTTTCAGCATTTCATATAATACTGGTTTAGAGTTGATGAACTCCTTTAGCTTTTTCTTCTCTGTGAAGCTCTTTATCTGACCTTCAATTCTGAATGATAGCTTTGCTGGGTAGAGCAATCTTGGTTGTAGGTTCTTGCTATTCATCACGTTGAATATTTCTTGCCACTCCCATCTGGCCTGCATCGTTTCTGTTGAGAAATCAGCTGACAATCATATGGGTGCTCCCTTGTAGGTAATTAACTGTTTTTCTCTTGCTGCTTTTAATATTCTCTCTTTGTCTTTTGCTCTTGGTATTTTAATTATAATATGTCTTGGTGTAGTCCTCTTTGGATTCCTTTTATATGGGGTTCTGTGTGCTTCCTCGACTTGTAAGTCTATTTCTTTCACCAGATGTGTGAAGTTTTCAGTCATTATTTCTTCAAATAGATTTTCAATATCTTGCTCTCTCTCTTTTTCTGGCACCCCCACAATTCTGATGTTGGTACGCTTGAAGCTGTCCCAGAGGCTCCTTACATTATCTTCACATTTTTGGATTTTTTTTTTCTTCTTGCTTTTCCAGTTGAGTGTTTTTTGATTCTTTATATTTCAAATTTTTGACTTGATTCTTGCCTTCCTCTAGTCTGCTGTTAGGTCTTTGTATAATATTTTTTATTTTAGTCAGTGTATGTTTAATTTCTAGTTGGTCCTTTTTCATCTCTAGTTGGTCCTTTTTCATGTCCTCTTGGGTCTCACTAAATTTACCCATCTTTTCTGGGATATTCTTGAAAAACCTTATAACCATGTTTTTGAACTCTATATCCAGTCATTTGTTTTCCTCCATTTCTTTTGTTTGTGATCCCTTCCCTTGTCTTGGCATTTTCACTATGCTGGGAGAACTTCTGTGTTAGATTCAGCCTTATGATACAAGACTTGCAAAACTGCAAAAGCCTCTCTGTTGAGCTTGGGATGGGTGGAGTCTCAAGGCTTAAGGGACCGCTTTGCCTTCCAGTCGGCCCAGCCCTCCATGGCCCCTAGGTCTCACGTGTCTCTGGGTAATGGCTGGAGCAGTCCCTGTGCGCACACACAGTGCATCTAGACCGCTGCCTTTCTGTCTCTCCTGCGCTCTGGGACCATATGAGTTTGGGTCCCCAGGGTGTCACCCGAAACTGGGGTTTAGTGGAGTTAGAAGTGGCACAGTTGGGAGGCTCTGTCTCCTGCACACTTGTGAAAGCCAGTGGCACAATCAGCAGTCAGTCTTCTGCACACAGTTCTGTGCCCACCAGCAGACTTCTGCCCTTTCGTGGCTCTTCTCCCTTTTCACAGTCCAAGCTAGGGCTTGTTCCATTATGTTATACTGGTATGCTATATGGCTTAAAAATGTAATTACACACACACACACACACACACACACACACACACACATCATACTAAATATTTAGGTTTGTTAACTCTTTCACTTAAATAGTAGAGAGTGAAAATTTTTTCATGTTACTAACTCTTCTGTTCTTAATGATTGCTAGTATTCCATTGTGTGATAGGTTGACCCCTCTTTTGGATGTTTATATTTTTTCCAATCACAGTTTCAAGTCATGTTAATTCAACAGGGGGTTATGCTATTGACTTTCTAGGAGACAGAGATGATGGGATTTATTTGAAACCAATGTGACGTAGGCGGGCATGTGGGACTCTGGAAGCTAGTATGCTGGGAGCCAGTGCCTTGGGCACCTGTTGCTTACTTGCCTAGCTGTGCTACGGGCTGCCCTGGGCCCTGTTTGCTCTGAGCCCAGCTGAGGAAGCAGTGACCTCAGTGGTATGAGCAGGAACAGAGCGAGTTTCATGTCTGCTCTTTGGTGCTAGTGTGCTGGTCCCTGCTGCTACCATGTGATGGCTCATAAGCAGCCTTGCACACAGGATCAGTAACTGCCTTTGAAAGCTCTATTGTGAGATGCTACTGAGTGTTAGCACAGAGGAGGTTTTTTGCCAGTGTGTTGCTTTTGGTTTCTTTTGAATGTGAACGTGCCTTCCTATAAAGAATCCCAAGTAAGGAGAGCACTAGTTTTGAAAGAATTAAAAAATGAACTGGATTGTCTTTCCTCTCAAGCCTCCTGCAATAGAACAGCAGTCTAATAGAAAAGTTGTCTGCATTGCATTGCACTGCAGTTAGTCACCATGAGAGGTGAGAAATGAGTGGGAGTGGAGTCCAGAAAGGTTTCAGAAGTGAAATGCTATTTGAATGGGTTGATGAAAGAATGGGTAAGGTTTTGAGAGTAGTAACAGAGGCAGGATGCACAGAAATGTGGACATTGGAAGTTACTCAGGATTTTTTTTGTTTGTTTATTCATAAAGCATTAATTGAGAGTCTATGGTTTCCCAGGAATTATACTAAACTCTGGATATACAAAGATGCATTAGACATGGTTCTTGCTTTCTAGCAATTGACAGGATGGTTGGGGAGATGGAAAATGGATAAATGTGTAATTGGCCCTTTAATATAGGTTTCTACAAATAATGAGTTCAGCATAGAGATATCAGGGCCCAGCCTAGGTGGGTAACAAAATCTTGTAGGGGCTGATAGCTGAGCTGAGTCTTGAAGCCCATGTGAACAAGAGGGAGGGTACTCCAGATAGAGGGAATTGTGTGTGCAAAGTCAAGGATGTAAGGAGGAAGATGAAATCTGTAGGGCACTATTCAGAGTTCAAGGTGCAGCAAAGGAAGAGACTGGGAAGTGGAGAAGGACTGGCAATAAATAATTTATAAGGGCTTGTGTTAAGACAATAAAAAATGGGTAGAGAATCAGGATGTCTTTCAGATTTGTACTTGGTCGATTGGCTGGTGGTGCCATTCATGATGATAGGAGGTAAACGAAGAGGAGCGGATTGGGACATGGGTGTGTTCACTTTGGGACATGATGAGTTTGGGTGCTGATCATATGTTGATATAATATGTAGAAGCCTGGAGCTCAGATTAATGAAGGGGAACCATTAGCAGGGAGTGGATGAAATCACTGTGGGAGAGCATGTAGGAGGAGGAAAAGCTGGAGGGAGTGCCGAGAGAGAGGTTAGCTGATAGAGATCAGAAGAGAGCGGTGCCTAAATATCAGGTGTTGCCGAAGTAAGACAAGTTCTGGGAGTCCCATAATTTTTAGAAATAAGAAGGTCATTGGTGATCTTGGTGAATGCAGATTTAAAGGTGAAGTGGAAGATTGACCTGAATGTGAGTGGTCAAGGTGTGTTAGAAGTCAAGGAGACATGATATGAGATCCCATGTTGCCATATATTTTTTATATCTCCAGGGTCAGGCAGGAAAACTGTCTGGCCGAGAAGACATTAACTCGATCAGCTGTAGAGTAGCAAATATTCATGTTCGATTAACGAAAGTAATATAGATTTAATTGCAGAATATGTAATTAAAGAATTTAAAGTACTTCAATTTTGTTAACATTTTCTGCTAATGTTAGATTTCTTGTGTTCGAAATGCTGCTTTTCATCTAGTGAACCAAGAGATTTCTTTCTATCTTCTGTCACTTCCAAATCTCATATTTTCATATTCAATCGACTGGTGTTTGTTTGTTTGTTTGTTTGTTTATTTATTTTACCCATATTGATATTAACTACTAACAATGCAGAAAACTATTCAATGATTAGAAGTAATTTGTGTGCAGTTATTTTAAAGTATTACAACTATAATTAATACATAATCCTGCATAGCCTATCACATATTTATATTTTTTAGCACCTTAATTTCAGAGATAACATTCAATAGGTGTTATCTCTGCAATATTCTCTAATATAATATATTCTCTAAATTTGAAATTTCCTAATATGATCTTTCTTAACAGCAAGAAACCCATAGTTCAAGCTGTCATTAATCACTGTTCTTTTATATGCAATGCTTTAGCCATATTAAATTATTCAGCCCTTTTCCTCCTTCTCCCATCCTCTCCCATCTCTTCAGCCCTCTCTCCTCTTCTTCCCTCCTTTTCATTCCCCTCCCCTCTCCTTTTCTTCCTTCCCTTCCATTCCACTTTTTCCTTCTCTGTAGTATTTTTGAGCACCTGCTACCTGCCATGTATGGTAGTGGGGAGAAAATAAAAGTCATAGGACTTAAATTGGATACTAATATCCTCAGTTATGGAAGTGAAAACAGGAAGCTTTAAGATTGCTTAGAATACCAGGGGTGAGATTAGCTTCTTTGCATCTTGCTTACCTTCCAGCATCGGAGACTGATAGGATATTGGAAATGGCAGAGGCATTGGGAAGAGATTGGTTCAGTCCTCATATTTTAAAGATGTAGAAACTGTGTCTCTTATAGATTAGACTAGAGGCCCGGTACATGAAATTCATGCATGGTGTGTGTGTGTGTGTGTGTGTGTGTGTGTGTGTCCCTCAGCCCAGCCTGCACCTTCTCCAATGTAGGACCCCTCAAGGGATGTCCAACTACCCTCCTGGGGTTGGGTCTAAATGGGCAGTTGGACATCCCTCTCACAATCCAGGACTGCTGGCTCCCAACTGCTCACCTGCCTGCCTTCCTGATTGCCCCTAACCACTTCTGTCTGCCAGCCTGATCACCCCATAACCACTTTCCTGCCAGCCTGATTGATGCTTAACTGTGCTCCTACAGCCTGATTTTTCAAAACAGCCCTCCTCTGCAGGCCTGTTCACCCCTAACTGTCCTCCCCTACAGGCCTGGTCATCCCTAACTACCCTCTCCTACAGGCTTGATCACTCCCAACTGCCCTCCCTTCCAGAAGTGGTCCCTCCCAACTGCCCTCCCCTGCTGGCTATCTTCCAGTGGTCATCTTGTGTCTACATGGTGGCAGCCATCTTTGACCACATGGAGTAGCCATCTTGTGTGTTGGAGTGACAGTCAATTTGCATATTTCTCTTTTATTAGATAAGATAGAGGCCTGGTGCACAGGCTGGCTGGTTTGCCCCAAAGGATGTCCTAGATCAGGGTGGGGGTTCCCTTGTGGCATGAGGTGGCCTGTGGTGGTTTGCAGGCCGGCCACACCCTCCAGCAACCTAAGCGAGGTCCTGGTATCTGGGATTTATTTATCTTCTGTAATTGAAACTTTGTAGCCTTGAGCAGAGGCCAGGGCCAGCCAGGGCAGGGTAGAAAGCTTGGCAACCCAAACCTTCTGCTCTCTCTGTGGTTGCAGCCATCTTGATTGGGTTAATTTGCATACCCAGCCCTGATTGGCTGGTGGGCGTGGCTTGTGGGCATAATGGAGGTACAGTCAATTTGCATGTTTCTCTTTTATTAGTATAGATGATGTGTCAAGGTTGCTGCTGGAACCTAAGCTGGTTTGGTAACCAGCTCTCTAAACCGCCTTCTCTGTCTTCATTGTGATGTCGCCTGCCAGATCCCATGTTGTCATATACTTTTTATGTCTGGTTTGTGCTGTTAAATACCTCTTTTTGCCACCCATGCACTGAGCTGTAGACTTTTACCATTATCGGTTTTGCTACTTGCAATTAGAATTGGAACAATTAGAGATGTGTCAGTGGAAAGGCAGTGAAAGAGGGCCATTAAGTGCTGATAAATGCTTTTCCTCATGGGGAGGGAGGACTTTTCTTTTCTGAGTATTTGAGCTCTTTTCACTGGTGCTTTCAAGTGGCTAGAAATAACACTTGCCACACGCTCGTGGAATACTCTAGATGCCAGGGGGTTCATTTCACTCCCTGTTTGAATTGAGCGCACTGTGGCTGGAATGTGTGTTGACTCTTTTGTTGGCTGAAAGCTCTCATTCCATGGTTTTCATTAACCTTTTTCATGGGCTGCAGTAGAACAGTAGTGAGAACTCTTAGAGAATGAAGCCTTTAGGTAGCTGATGATTTGTGAGGGAAAGATGAAAAGGTCAACATTATAGGTGTTTAGTTGCACATATTTTCTTTTGCATACCACCAAAAACTCTAGATATACAGTGTGACAATAGAGCCACATGCCTATGGCTAGTAAAAAGTAATCACTACTTGTTGATATGGGATATAGTAGCTTCTGAAACAAATTTGTGTAATAATTCCATGTTTTAGGGTAACTTACTACTATTTCTTCTAAAAATGATAATGTGTGATGGCAGTAACACTTACTGCATGCTAGCTATTATTGTAAGTAATCATCCCTTAAGATGTATTTTTCCAATAGACGTGGCTTTAATTCAGAGAATGTTGGCTATATTTGTACATCAAGTCACCATTGAGCATCTTCTTCCTTGTGCTGTCCTAAGGGAACTTGTCTAGGGGAGGGGATATGACTGGGTTCATGGTACTTTGGAATAAAGAGGAGGAACACCTAACTATGCTGGCATATGAGGAAATGCTTCCCCCAGGAGCTGCCAGCATTCTGTGTTTCAGGGCAAGGTAGATAAAGAAAGGTGCATTGAGGAAGGGCTTTTGTGGTAGAGGGGTCAACATAGAGGTCTGAGATTAGTGCGAAGACATTTGGGAATAAAAGCCTTGCATAGGGGGATAATGGATGAGACTTCTAGAATGTTAAGATGGAGTAGGATCCAAGGGTCCACTTAAATCCCTCCTCAATTCTTTCTTTTTTTAAACATGTATTTTTGTTGATTTCAGAGAAGAAGGAAGAGGGAGAGAGAGAGATAGAAACATCAGTGATGAGAAAGAATCATTGATGGGCTGCCTCCTGTAAACCCTCTACTGGATATCAAGCCCACAACCTGGACTGGGAATCAAACCATGACCTACTGGTTCATAGGTTGATTCTCAAATCACTGAGCCACACCAGTCGAGTCTTCTTCAATACTTAATCAGACTCATGTTCTATTAAATATATAGTGTGACTGTGGCTCTCTGTTCTGTTTTAGTGGCTAAACTAACATATTCTCTTTTGACTTTTAATTAAATACTCAATTTTTCTTCCAGTCTCTTAGAAAAAGTGAAAACAGAAGAGCACACACAGTATTGACTAGGGTAGCTTACTTCTACTTTTACATATGTTCTTCCCTTCCAGCTCCACCCCTCTCCCCAAGGAACAATAATAGACATTCAGGACCAAGGACAGTAATTGGGCCATTCTCCATGTCAGGCCTTCGTAGGGAAGGGTTGGCCATGTCCTCGTCATTAGATACGTGTTCTCTTGCCTTTCTTCTCACTGGGTGGTGCCAGAGAACATTCTGAGATTCACGTATGGGCTTCATGAAAAGGGGCAAGGGAGGCCTTTCAAGCCTCTCTGGTACTAGCCTTAAGCCTGCCTCTTAACTAAGCCAAAGGATTCCCTGTGATCCAGCCCATGTTTCTAGGGCTGGGAAGGGGATGTATTGGGGTTTGAGGCAAAAACCATTTGGCCTTGTCCTTTCTACATACATCTCTTTTAGAAACCCCACAGGAAGAAATAACATTTAGGTCCAAATATTTAGCATCCCAGGTTCCCTTATAGAGATCTATAGTACATCTTCTCAAGGGGGACAATATTGCCGCCACTGTCCCAGACACCTTGTTTTCCTTTGTTCTATGGCCCTTAGCCCACCTTCCATATTGCCTGTAGTTTAAGGCAGTTGATGCAGCTCTGCTGTCATGTATCAGTGACAGGGAGAAAAGGGAAAAGCAAAAGGTGCATATCAGTTAAATCAGACCCTTTGAAGGGAAATATCCTTGACATCACTCAACAAGCTCTAGTGACATCTTACTGACTAAAACTTAGTCATGTGGGCACCCTTTTTGCCAGGGTGGCCGGGAAATGTAAGTTTACTTGTCCATTTGTTACTCAAAGTTGGGCACATTCCTATGCCCCACAAAATTGGGGTTCTGTTACTAAGAAATAAGGGGGAAATGGATATCAAGCAGGCAACTAGCAGTCCCTTGAGTGGTCTCTTGCCATTAATTTGCACGGCAGCTACCCAGTGTAAAGCATAGTCTGTGATTTGGAATAGAGCAACAGCTAAGTGCTTCTGCTTTGTACTGTAGCTCATTAATCTGATGTTCTAATTCTTGACAAACTGACTCTGTGAACCAGCAAATAAAGTGGATTAAGGATGCAGGCATTAGGTTCCTGAAAGAGTCTCCTGGAAGGTTGGACACATGGTGTTTGTAACTTCTTCAGCCAGTTAATAGATCTCTGACTCTGAAACTTTTGCATTTTGAATGTGGCAGTAGGAACATGAATTATTGATTAAGTAAATTCAATGAAACCATATTGCTTAGAAATGTTACATTTTGGGACTAAAAGTCAAACATTGAAATTTTTTAGGTATAAGTGAAAAAATAAAGAAAAGCACCATATTTCCTGTAATCGGATTTGTATCTGTATGTTTTTCAAATGAAATACTAGAAGTGTTCATTGAATATTTCAAATTATAGAGTAACTGATAGAGTAAACACATTCTTTTATCAATCTATAAGAGCTAACATTTTTTACACTGGGCCAAGAGTTTAGGGGAAAGAAGTAAACTGCAGTGGAAAATTTCCAATGAAATCTGTGGAGTTTTGCATAATTACTTCCTTCAGCAGTTAAAGTGGCATGGCAGTGGTTGGCAAAGCTCTGGGATTGGGGCACGCAAGCACAAGGCCATTTAACAGTGCCATTGTGTTCCATGTGTGGAATACGTGACCTCAGTGCTTCCTGGGGCAGGGCGTGGGCATTAAATTGGCAGTGATTGTCTCTGTTTCTCTCTCTCTCTCTCTCTCTCTCTCTCTCTCTCTCTCTTTTCATCTTTCTCTCCCTCTCCCCCCCCTCTCTCTCAAATTGGGTTATCATTTTGAAGGGCTGGAAGATAGTAATTGTTCAGGGGTTACTTTGGAGCTCATCAAATTATATATTGAAGATAATATTTTAGAAGAGACTGCTCTGTTTTTAAGGAATGATTTTTCCAAGTATCTTGGTTCTAGGATTTTAAAAGAATTGTTTCAAATTTTATTCCACGTCTTTAGACACTCAGTACTATTGTCTCACCCAATGTCCTGTATTTTGTACTTTGGTGGATACTGCTGGATCTTAATTAATAATTCATAATCATGACCTCAGCACATGATTGGTAAATTGAAAGTTATCTTGCCTGTTCTTTCGGTTGATATACAATGCCATTTAGCTGTCTGCCTGTTGAGGAATCAGACATGGGAATGATGTCCTCCCGTGTTACAAATGTATGGGGCAGTGAGAAATCTTCCTTAAAGGGTAGGTAGGAAGTGTTAGAATATTCAATACTTGGGCAATGAGGGCGGCACGGGGGGGAACGCAGGTTGAGGGAGCTGACAGGGAAACAGACCAGTGTGACATTGTGTGTGGAGAGCTAGGCAGAGGCATGCGTGGTGTAGGGGGATTTCAAAGAGGGCTTCTCATGGGCGCTAAGTAGGAGTTGGCTAGAGGGAGAAGTGGGGGAGGGCCTCCCAGGAGGGAAGCATGGAGTGTGCCAAAGCACCGAGTTTGAGAGTGCAGAGACTGCCTCTGGGGCTTCTTTTCTGCTTTGCTTTCAGTTTGGATTTCATGCTAAAGATAATGAGGAGTCACTTAGTGATTCAGAGTCTGGGAATGATGTGATGGGACTTTTGTTACTGTTGCAGTTGGATTGGAGGCTGTTCAAATTGGATGCAGGGAAATGAATTGGGAGATTGTTATCAATCTAGATGAGAGTTGGTGGCACCTGGAGTGGTGACCGAGGTAAAGAGAGGATGCATTTAAGGGATGTGAAGAAGGTAGAATCAACAGGACCAGGTGACTGATTTGGAGCCTGAAGACAGGGGAAGAGGGTGGATGGATGAGTCCCAAGCACTTGGCCTGGATGATGAATGCTGATAATGTGGACTGTGATTGAGAATGGAGGGGAGCATGTTGGATAGATGATAATGAGTTGAATGTAGAGATTGGGTTTGGAACATCTAAGGGGAGATATCTAAGAGACTTCTGTGACTTTGGGGGTACTTCTGACTTCTGGTATCCAGGAAGCCCTTCTCCATCTCTCAGTTAGTTCTTCTTATTACGGGTGCCCATTAAGTGGTATCTTTCAGAGTCATATCCATCACCCCTCTCCTCTTCATGCATACTTATCTATGATCTTGGCCTCAACTACCTCCATTGATGACAGTCAAATTATCTCTGGCCAGGATTACCATCCTGAGTTTTACTTGCTCAGTCTAACTGTGTGTTTGTCTTCAGTTGACTATTCTCCAGGCAGCCAACATCAATATATTCTAGTACTGCGGTCACCAACCTTTTGGACCTCACAGACCATTGGTTGACGACCGCTGTTCCAAAGGTTTCCTTAAACCAGCGGTCACCAACCTTTTGGACCTCACAGACCACTGTTTGGTGACCGCTGTCCTAATATGTTCCCTCATCTCCTCCCCCCATCCTTTCACTATGTAGTATAATCTGCTGGTCAAGAGTACAGATACTAGAGTTCCCTCTCTAGGACTGAGCCCTAGATCTGTCACTTATTAGCTTTGTGACCTTGAGAAACTTATGTGACCTTTTTGTACCTCTGTTTCGTCATCTGTGAAGTCAGAATAACCATAGTACCTACCCCATAGTGTTGTTATGAGGATCAAATTATAATGCACCTGACACATGGTAAGCACTGCATAACATATCAGCTATAATTAGATCTTCCTGGATTTTCTATTCTGGTTAATGGCACCTCTATTTAACCAGCTACTCAAATCAGAAATGTGAGATCACCTCTTTATTCCACATCAAGTGACCATCAATTGGCCATTCGCTCTGTCTTCTCCCCATCTCCACCATTACTCCTCCCTCAATGTCTAAACTGGTTAGCGACTAGTCTGTTCTTTTGTCTTACCTTTTCCCAACATTCTCTCTGTAGATACCAGTGATTTTTCTGAAATATAAATCTGATCACTTAAAAACCCTTCAGTGCCTTTTTGTTCTCACAGAAGAGAAAAAACACACAACAATAACCCACAAGCAAACGTCTCTATACTTTGCTCCCATCTCCTTCTTCAGATTCTTCTGCACCTCATTTTGACCTTCTTTAGGGAGTAGTTCCTTAATGTTCTGTGTTACCTTGGCCTTCCATGTCTTTGTGCATCCTGATCCCCTGTGGAATGCCTCCAGCTGCGTCTTTCTGAAACAGTTCCTGGCTAGTCTCCCAAGAAGAATAGATTATTGTCTGTTACTTCAGGAACGTACCCCTTGTACCTGTCATGCTTATTGTAATCATTTGCATGGCATTCTTTAGACAAAGCTTATTTACCTTCGAATGAGTCAGCTACACAAATTAACTTCTTGGAGAGATTTATGTCTCCCACGTTTAGTCAAGGGCCGATGCTAAACATTTATTTATAGAACAGATCATCTGGTTAATGATCATTTATGTTTATATCTCTGTAGTTACTTTATTTGTACTATTGGGGGAAATTCCTCTCTATGTTGATAGAGTGAGTGTGTTCTTTTATTTTAGGCTTCCAAACATCAGCCATTTCCTGAGGGAGCAATAATAATACTTCCTGGTAACTAAGTTTCTGGAAGAGCCAATAAGAAATGTCGCCAAGATGGTTCTTAGACCAAAGCATTAGAATCATTCTCTACTTTTCCTGCAGAAGTCAAGAAACCAGGAAGGAACATTGACTTCTTGCTTGAAGACCAGTTGTTAAGATTGTGCTATTTTTGAGATAGACTGAGAGAGAAGAAAAGCATTTGCATTGTAGCTGCTCTGTGGTGAGAGAGAAAAGCACTCGTCCTGCCTTAAAAAAATCTGTGATCTACACCTAAATAAGGCATTCAGGCAGTAGAATGGAGTCAGTTTAATCATGGTCATTCTGCATACTGCTTTCCTCACTCTTTCCCTTAAAGTCCTTGTTGGAGGAAAATGGCATGCAAATGTTCTTTTTGTACATATGTATTAGAGCATAAGCAAACACAAAAATATGTAGTTTAAAACCAAAGTAATCCAAAGACACAGTTATGATTTTTTTCGCAATAATTTAGCAAAGTAATATGGGAGAAAAACCAACCATCTTTGCACAGAACATAATAAAATTCAAGTGGTTGATGGCACTCAATGGTGACTGAATGATTCATGGTTGTTTGTGTCAGTGCCTTGAGTTCCTGTCAATGGGACTAGGAATCAGGGCTGAGGCTTCCAAACCAGTTGCAGCTGGCCAACACCAAGGGAACAGTTCAGGTGGGGTTTGAGGCCCCTCACCTCCAAACACCATTCATGAAATGTTGAAATACAGTGGTACCTCGAGATACAAGTTTAATTCGTTCCGTAACCTTGAGGCGTGGGAAACTGGTGGGTCGTGTGCAGCCGGCTGATCTGCGCGATTACTCCTATCTCAAATGTTGCTCGTATTTCAAAGCAAAAATCGCTCGCTCGACGGCTCGTATCTCAAAAATCTCGTATATGTTAGGGCACTCGTATCTCGAGGTACCACTGTACTGTATGTAGACACTTAGTTTTTTTTTTAGATAAGAGATTGCTACATTATAAAGGAAAATGTGCTATGGCTGTATCATAGCTATAATAATAGTAACAGTACTATTTTCTCCCAGGCTATGCGTGTTTTTAAAAAGTTGTCATATGCAGCTGAGACTAGTTTGGCTCAGTGGATAGACCGTCGGCCTGCGGACTGAAAGGTCCCGGGTTCGATTCCGGTCGGGGGCATGTGCCTTGCTTGCGGGCACATCTCCACTGTGGGGCATGCAGGAGGCGGCTGATTGATGTCTCTCTCTCATCGATGTTTCTGACTTTCTATCTCTTTCCCTTTCTCTCTGTAAAAAATCAATAAAATATATATTAAAAAAAGGTTGTCATATGCAGTCTGTTTGATTCTTTACTGCCTCTGTATCTATCTTTATTTGTTCATCAGTTTATAATGTTCTTTATTATCCATAAATGAGTGAGATCATGTGGTTAAAAAAAAAAAGTTGTCATATGTTGTATTTCCTTTGATCCATAGGATTATCTCAGTTTAGTAGCAAAAGAAACTGAGTTTAGAGGGACTTTTTGCCCATTCAGTGCGAGGGCTGGACTCAAAGCCAGGTTCTCAGTGTGTCACTGGAGGGCTCACCCCTTCGCTCTCTCCTCAGGAGCCTGCTGGGCATGTGGTTTCCATGCCGCTGATCAGCATACCGAGCGTCTCCCAGATGCCAGGCTAGCTTCTCACTCTCCAGCAGACAGAAATCCTCTCTAGGGTTTCATTGCACTTCCGATCATCCTGTGAAGTCAGGAGAACTCTCCAAACAGCAAGATTTGGTTACCAAATCTTTGGCTTTGGGAGGACTAATAGAGCCATAAAGGGGGCCAGGCAGTGCAAGTTAGTAAGTAAGGGATCTGGATTTACCTGAGTCTGTTTATTCCTCTTACTGCAAAATTCTGTTTGCTGAATAAAAAAGTAAGAGGTATCTGTGGACTTCCTTTTCAGACAAACACATGGTAGTTATTTGCTATTTAAAATGCTTGGTACATTCTGTTTTGCTTTAATGATATTCAAAAGGATTATTAATATATGGCCATATGCATGAGCTGAAACAGAACCTAGCACAAAGGAATTAAGTAATGAGACTTCCTTCCCCCCTCTTCCTCCCTCTCTCCTTTCTTCTTCTCTGTCTTGCCTTTTTTTTTTTAAAGGAAATATTTTATTGATTCATTAAATGGCATTAAAACCTATATATTTTGCCAAAACTGGTTTGGCTCAGTGGATAGAGCGTCGGCCTGTGGACGGAAAGGTCCCACCTTCGATCCCGGTCAAGGGCATGTACCTTGGTTGCAGGCACATCCCCAGTAGGGGGTGTGCAGGAGGCAGCTGATCGATGTCTCTCTCTCTCATCAATGTTTCTAACTTTTTATTCCTATCCCTTCCTCTCGGTAAAAAAATCAATAAACTATATTAAATAAAAGGACCTATATATTTCTCGTTGGCATCTATACATTCTGAAAGTCATCCATAGTCCAATAGCTCAAATAGATGCCCCCAGCTCTCTGTTCTGAAATTTTCTTTTCTTTATATATTTGATGATCAAATTAACTTCTTCCTTTTTTTGGCTCTAGGATCAGAGTAAATGCTCTGTACATTTTGATTAAATTTTAAAATGATTATTGCAACCATCCAAACTGGCAGATATTCTACTATGGTCCTTGGAGAAAGACCATATAATTAAAAGAACATTAAATTATATGTATGCAGACATTTTCAAAAGGAGAGTCTCAGTCTCTCTTTCCTGAATTATGTGTAGTTTATCTGTTCTCTTCTTCACTGCTCTTCTGTGTGCAGGTCTGCATCTTCCCATTGGACTTCAGACTTGGTGCCCACCTGGTGCAGGGCCCACAGTCTCTTCTTACTCAGTGATTTTTTTAAATGAATAAATAATCTTTATTCCAGGTGGCATTTTTTAGAGCAAAGACAAGTTGGTAGTTTCACCACTCTTTATTTTAGTCACATACTAGTATAGTGACATTCTAAATGAACTTGGCCTTGGAGTTAAGGAGTAAAGTCACTTACTTAGTAAAAAGGCTGTTCTGTGTTATCTCCCCTGTCAGCAAAATGAATGGGAATAGGGGGAATTGTGCTTACATTTATGCCTGTGACTCTTCATTCTAAAGGGCAGCTAGAGGGCTTTTGCAGCTTTCTCGTTGGCCTTCACCTGTCTCATTGAAACCCCATCGTGCTGAGGTTCTGGTCTACCAGTTTCCCATACTCAGTACACCCCCTGCCATTTTCACCCACTAAATGGAGGCCAGTGCTCAACCCAAGGTGAGCATCTGAGCCTCTCTCGCCCCCCAATCTCCAAGCCTGTTAAAGGGCACAGAGGCTGCACACCCCTGAATAATTTTGAATTTGTAGGTTCAGGACAGGTGGTGGGCATCGGTGATTATAACACTTTCTGGTGGTCTCGGAACCAGTTTCAGTCAGAGACGTACTTTGAATAGAAAAGAACTCTGTGATTTTTTTTAAATGATGGTTTTTCTCAAAATTGTGAGGCATTCTAAATGTGTTTAAAAATTGTGTTTTAGCCACATGCATGAATTCTTCTTTGACACCACTGAATCAGCATGATTTATGTGGCACTGCGGATGTGATTATATAATACTTTCTTTGCTGCAGTTTTATTGATCTAGTTATATTAACATGCCACTCAAATGCATCTTTATTTATTAAAAGCTTCCATTTATCAGGAGTGAAATAAATCAAACTCACATTGCAATATATATTGCTGTTAATTCTACACACCCAATATTTATCTGCACTTGATCCCACGTTTTATATGGAGAAAAAATTCAGGATATTCAGAAGATATAATCTAATGTACCTTTAATAATGATCAGTATTTGATGGTACTAATATTGATCTTGAAGTCAGATGGAGTCCTGAATTTTTTAATTCTAAAAAAGCTTAAGGATTAATTTCTGCATCAACTGTTTCTGGTCAGACAAGTTAACTGACTATACACAGTAAATTAAGGCAAACTTTCATTAATCCCAGCCATCAGGAAAAAGCACATGGATCAGTATGCAATATAAGAAGCCCACCCTTTTATTTATTTTTACTTCTGGCAAATGCTTCTTTTATAAGAATGGGTCTGGCCTTATTTAGACATGTGATACATTGAAAAGCTTGGAATTAGAAGAATTATTCTGGAACATGACATAAATTTACAAATCATCAGAATTCTTTAATGCCTCAATCTATTATTTCTTCTTCTTTTTTTTTTTTCCAGAGATTTTCTCCCTCGAGGGTCAGGCATCGTGACAAGACGGCCTCTTGTACTACAGCTTGTTACTTCCAAAGCAGGTAAGGAGAGAAGAGGTTTGCCACGTGGACATCTCATATACCTGGTGCCTCCGTTCATGGGTGTTGGGTGGTAGCCACTGAAACGTTTCTGGGATCACCTTTCTGTGGGGAGCTGCCTGCAGTTCTCTCCAAATGCTCCCTCCTTCATTGTTCTTTTAATTCCTTTGATCACATTAATGGGAAAGCTTCATTTGGTTGTAGATTTTTAAACACCCAGCAAATAATATTTTGTCATGGTAATTATGTCTAGAAAATAACATTTATCTTTGTAATTAGTTCATCTGTACTGTACAGCATAACCACGAATACTCCTGCTTTCCGGAGAAAATAAAACCATCAAGTGTGGAATCCCTCCACTTCACCACTGAGGGCAGACTTACCTGCAGTTCCCCCCACATTTTGCTCTTTCGTGTGGTTGTGGTAGAAGAGGTGTCCTTTCATGCCCCTGAGGAGATCCCAAAGGTGTGGCTTGGGGAACGAGAGCTGGACAAGGCGTTGGGAGGTGATGGGTAAGGACTGCAGTATCAAGAGCAAAGGTGTAGGTATAGGGTCTTCATAAGACAAGGGGACAGTTTTCAGTGCCCGTTGGCCTCCCCTGTTGCCATGTTGAAACTGGCTTGGGCCAGCTTCCGAGATCTGATGGTGTACCTCCTGTTTCATCTCCATATTCAGTGACATCACGGACGTGGCTTGAAGACGGTCATGGTGGGAGTATTTACAGGATGGAAATTGGCAAATGCTACAGATCAGGCCTCTTTGGCCCTTCGGGTGCCAGCTGTTAAACATTTGCCAGCAACCCACTGAGCCTTCTGCTCAGCACCTGATCTTATTGTTTACGGGTTAAGTGACATGTCAGACTGAGAAAGCTAATATGTCTGAGTGTTCTGTTTTTTAAAAATATGTTTTTATTGACTTCGGGGAGGAAGAGGGGGGGGGGGGAGGAAGAGAGAGAGAGAGAAAGAGAGAGAGAGAGAGAGAGAGAGAGAGAGAGAGAGGGATCAATGATGAGAGAGAATCATTGATTGGCTGCCTCCTGCATGCCCCACATTGGGGATCGAGCCCATAACCTGGACATGTGCTCTGACTGGGAATTGAACTGTGACCTTCTGGTTCATAGGTCAACATTCAACCACTGAGACATGCTGGCCAGGCTGAATGTCCTATTTTGGATGAACTACAGAGTATGTTGAAAGTGTCACTATTTTAAGAAGTGATCTAGCCCTGACTGGTTTGGCTCGGTTTATAGAGCATTGGCCTGTGGCCTGGGCAGGTCCCTGGTTTGATTCTGGTCAAGGGCATGTGAGAGATGTGCAGGAGGCAGCTGATCGATGTTTCTCTCTCATCGATGTTTCTAACTATCCCTCTCCCTTCATCTCTGTAAAAAAAAAAATCAATAATATATATATAAAGAAGTGATCTATTGGGAATTTGATGTACCCTTTCCCCTGAAGGTGGTCTTTTTAAAACATCAGAATCCAAGTCTTTGGTTTGAAAGTTACTGACTGTTAAGGATTTATTAAAGTAAAACCTATAGAGCATGGGTAAGGACAAGTGGTTTTGTCTCCTGGAGTATTTTACTATGTTAAAATATTCCTCTAAATGCTATTGTATCACTTCCCTCTCCTTTATTTCACTGACATTAGTATAAGAAATGAAGATGTTAAAAATCAGAAATTACAAAATGGGTAAATTGGAGATAATTGCTCAAATTACAGAAATGATCTTTTGTAAAAGATTTCCTTGCTGCTTCCTCCTTTCATGCACATCAAATACATTATTAATTCATCAACATTTGATTTCCCACATTTGAATTGCCTTGACTGCACCATGTAACCTGTCCATGTTTTAAAAGTTACATAAGGCTTGTCATTTATTAGAGAACTGTTACTATTCAGTATTTTGGGTCCTTGGATGGAGTTGCTGTAAATGACCATTTTGACAAAGATGAAGACACAGAGTTCAGGTCTGGGGAGTGAGGCTTGTGAAGCTGGTGCATCACTAGGGTCAGAGCGAGGGGCTCAGGTTGGCATGAAAAGCCTTGTGAGTCCAGGTGCAGCTGGGCAGAGGATCTTTGAGGAGATTGCTTCCTCCTGTAACAGGCATGTCCAGAGAAAAACGTCACCTTCCCACAGGTGAGATATTTTAAAGAAGTTTGTAGATTTAGAGACACTTTTATGTACAATGGCCAGGACTTGTTTTCTACGATCATAACTTAGACTGAGACATATTAGTGAAAACACACAAGTCTTATTTTGAATAAGAATATTAACAATATTTTAAAACTACGGATCTCATTTTGTTTTATATTTAAATATCTGAATATGGTTAAAATAGATGTAGTCTGTTTTTGCAGAGGACTAAATCTTTATTTTCTTTCCACTGTTACAACTTAACCTCACGGTGAAAACAAATGTGATTCTGAAAACATTCTTTCTTAACTACAGCTTTGACCTCGTTCTGGTCCGGTGCTGGCTCCCGCTTGCTTTCCATCGACGGGAAGGTTAGCATACCAAGCGCAGATTCCTGGCTTAATGTCCCTTGAGTAGAGTTATTTTGACATTTCCGTGTGCATAAGATTCCTGGGGATTGCTGGGCATCCCCTGCAGAAGCTGTGATTCAGCAGGTCCAGGGAAGGGCCCAGGTTGCTGCATTGTGAAGAACGAGTGCCAAGGAAGAAGTTCTTTAGAGCTGTTGCTCCTCGAGTCACACTGTGAGAAGCACTCCTAACCGGTTCATCTAGTTCTTTCCTGTTGTTTTTCTTTTTATAGGTTCCTTTCCTTCTTCTTTTAATAGGCTCCTTTTATTGAGAAGTTACCCATCATTTAAAAACAACTGTCCATATATTTGCTCATGAAGCCTTTATCAGGGTTTGCACACTGTGCTTGGACCAAAGCAGGCCGAAGTGTGTTTACGGACAAAGTGCGATGTCCTGCTACTGTCCAGGGCCCCCAGCTCCAACACCAGCACATCTAGCCCTGGCATTTCAGGGCCTGAGGACCCGTACCCCAGCTTTATTTAAATATAATTAACATATGACATTGTGTAAGTTTAAGGTGTGCAATGTAATTAATGATTGGATCTATGTATGTCTGAGGATCTTCTCGGACTATCAGAGGCTGAGGTTCTAATAACACCTAGTTAGGTTGTTGTTACCTAATCGACTTACCTCCCTGGCAGAGTTCAAACATCCAGGTGAAATCTTTGCAACAGTAACCACATATCCGCTCATCTCTCTGAGCTGGCGTCCTCCTCCTTCCTTCCTTTTCACAACATTCGAAACCTGTTATTTTTTACTGCTTTTTTTGTTGTCGGTAATTTTTTCTTACCTTAAAGATTGAGTACACATTTATTATTAGACTTAGAATTTCCAGTTACTCAGTTATGTAATTTCTAACACAAAGTCCACCATAATTTTCACTCAACTCTCAAAATGTTGAGAAAAGTCACAGAGCTATTCTAAGCAAACCTGACCCAAATTTTATTTCTTCCCAGTTAGATGACTGCCCTTTAACACCACGTACATTTTCCACTGAGGAAGAAAATTATTGAGTTAAAGATATATTTCTTCCTGAAAGAAAATGAAAAAATTATATTTTCAATAGAATTACCACTCCTGATTATGAGGTTAAGATGACTTGAGGTGACAATCATTTGTTGGTCTCTATTCCATTGTGGGGTATGGAGTGGGAGAAGGAATTATAATTGCCTTGAATTTCCAATCCAAAAATTATAGTTCTCTGACCTGAGACCCCTTTGGTCCATCTAACATCTGCTCTAGAACTATGTCTGCTAAAAAAGGCTGGATGGAAGGGAGACATCACGGTCCTTAATTTGGGAACTTCTCTTTCTTTCTGTCCTCTTCTGCACTCCCATTTTTTTTAATTGTATTGTCTTGAAATAATTGATGGTGAAGAGGATTAAAAGATAAGCTGTAGGTTTGTAGATTTATTAATATCTATTTAGATCTGAGTGGAAAAGATGTATGTGTTTTTTATTGTAGGAAGATGAATAGACTTATTTCACATCATGCCCATAGCTGAGGTCAATAGTCACTACTTACCTACCCCTTCCACTCTCATCCTTTCCCCTTGGACTTCCAAATCACAGGTGTTGGATGAGTCGGAATAGTCTGGAATGTCTTCTCTCTGCCTTCCCCTCCTCCATGGGACAGGCGTTATCTTTCCCACAGCCACAGCCTGCATCTTCATTCTCCACAAAACATTGACGTCAGGGCAGGATGGGTTATCTCATCTGTTGACTGCTATCACCGTGGTTTGCTGCTCAAGGCACATTCAGGAGTTTGCCCACCACTGGCCTACACCTTATAGATACTGTTTTCTTTTTCTGTTGTCCAAACAGCATACCAACAGACCATAGTGGAGCTACTCTGCTGGCTTACAAGATGGTTTTATATTAACTAGGGAGGTGTTTATTTTACAAAGGGAACTAAATTCTCATTAAGTACTTTTCAAGCGATTGTGTTAGTTTAGTAACAGATCTCCTGCATGCCTGTTGGAATTTCTTCTCATTGTTTTCCCAAAGTGTATTTGTTGGATACATTTTTATCCTCATATTTTTGCATGCATGCATTCATTCAGCAGGTTTTGAATGCCCACTGTGTGCCACACAGCAGAGAAGTTGCCAGCTTGTGTCCTGCATACGATGTTTCTTCAGTTGTCTTCCTGTTACTCTCATTTTGTCTGATATTTAAAGAGACCTAATTTTTTAAACCTCTGCATGAGTAGCAGGTCTGGATGGAATTACCTGGCTCACCTACCAGGTAATTTTATTGCTTAATTAGATAGGAATTTGGGGTCATGCAATACTTAACAAGTAATGAGACTTACAAACCATGAGTCAAAAGCACTTTGGAAGTCTCTGTCCTTGGAGGGTCTCAAATCTAAGGCATGTTAATTATGGTTTTCATTTTGAATATCCATGTGCCTTTGTTCCTCTCATTACTCATCAAAACCCTTCCCCCCCCTTGACATGTACATGACATATCTAACGCTTCATCACTGTATTATTTTAATGTTTCATTTTGCTGTGTCCAGGCCTACCAATGTCCATATTAGACTCTATGTAGGCTTTTTGTTGACCAAGTATAGGTGCAGGATTCAGAATAAACATCAACATAATTAATAATGCAGGTCTATCTTGATAGGTATAATTTGGGATGTTGTCTAAATTGTTTATTGTTGTCTAAGTTGTTGCTAGCCTTTTAAGTAAAATTTAAAATTATTTTGTATCTATGCTGTTGAGATTGTTAAATTGGGATATTCATAAAAGTAAGTGCATAATGAATACGTAATCCATGGTTTACTGAGCACCTTCTCTCTTCTCATGGTCAAACTGTTTCTTCTGGTTAGTGAGGGATGATCTATCAGAAGTGAGAAAAGAGGTGTTGGAAGCAGAACCTGTCACTGTGATGGCAGCATGGTGGTTGGCAGGCAGGGTTTGTGGTTCCTGTGGATCAAGGGGCTGCATTTGGACTTCGGCTTCATTTCTTTTCTTCAGCTTCAAAAGAATTGCAATCTGCCCTGGCTGGTTTGGCTCAGTGAATAGAGTCAGCCTGGGGACTGAAGGGTTCTAGATTCAGTTCCAGTCCAGGGCACATTCCTGGGTTGTGGGCTCGATCCCCAGTGGGGGGCACGCAGGAGGCAGCCAATCAGTGATTCTCTCTCATCATTGATGTTTCTATTTCTCTCTCCCTCTCCCTTTCTCTCTTGAAATCAATAAAAATATATTAAAAAAAAAGAATTGCAATCTACGATACGTGTGTGTGTGTGTGTGTGTGTGTGTGTGTCAATATACACACTATACTGTTTTTTTGATTAATTTATTAGAGCGAGTTTTGTATGTATGTATGTTGGGGAAAGGGATATGCATTATTTATCCATCAAGACTTCTAATTGGACTGTGCTTAGCTACTTTAAAAAGTGATACTTACAGTTTAAATGTTTTAAATTTCATGATTCCAGGCTGAGAAAAATCAGTATTTCACAACAGACACTGGAGATCTTTCATTTGACTTTACTTTCAAAAAAGTTGGCCAGTATTGATTGTAGGTATACTAATAACAATAGCTCCTTAGTGTTTGTGTAGAATCTCAAGATTTATCGAAGATAAAATGGTAAAATAGTTAAGGGAAGTAAGTTGGTGTTTTGGTATCAACATGCTATATCTATGTTTATTTTTCCTCCTTATGTTATTGTATCTCTCCCAGGTGTCTGAATTTTGCATCCTCTTATCACCTTGAAAGTCTTTTTAAGGAGCATCTGATAAGTTCATTTACATCAAGATACAAGTAATTGATACAGTTTAAAGTGTTAATATCCCACCCTGGCTGGCATATCTCAATACTTAGAACATTGACCCATGCACCAAAGGGTTGAGGGTTTGATTCCTGGTCAAGGACACATACCTGGGTTACAGGTTTGATCCTCAGCCTCTGGTCAAGGCACGTTCAGGAGGCAACAAATCGATGTGTCTCCCTCTCTCTCCCACTCCCTCCCGGCCCCTCCTCTCTGCCTTCCACTTTCTCTAAAAATCAATGGAAGACCTGGGGTAGGGGGTGGGGGCCGTGGGGGGCTAGAAGAGGTCAGTGGGGGGGGGAAATGAGACATATGTCATACTTTCAGCAATAAAGATTAAAAAAAAAATCACTGGACAAAATATCTTTGGATGAGCATTAAAGTGTTACTATCCCAAAGGTCTTTGCATTTTAACAGCAAAAAATGAGAAGCCTTACCTTATAGAAGTTAGTCTGTACTAGCGGAGTTTTCTTGTGGGAAGGAGAGTTTTTTGTTTATTTTTTAGTTTGTTTTTAATCCATAGGAGCTTTCTCAAGCTCTTAAAACCATATCACCTAAGTGGCAACAGCTACTAGCACTCTACCCAAGGTTAGCAGCTCAAGGTAACTCCATCTTCAGTAAGTTCAGAGTGATTTATAAATTATTTCTAATCTTTAAAACACCCTACTTGTAGTGAACAGACAGCATTTCAACATTTCAATCTGTTTGACAGCTGATGAAACAAAGACAACATTTCAGAGAAATAAAGTGACACATTTGAAAACACTTGGAAAAGTGTTAATGTATTATACAAGCAACGTTTTATTGATAAATTGCTGCAGACCTGACAATTTAAGCAGTGTCACTAAATTTTTAATCAGTGGGCTAATTTATAATGCATAAGGGAAGTAGGAGATGTTAATACTGAGATGCTTTCAGAATGAGCTGGGTTAAGAATTCTGATATTTATTTTTATTTGTTTATTTATTTTAATTTTTTTAAATTGATATTTCTTTACTTGAGTGCCCAAGTTAACCTGTGATTTTGATTTTTTAGAGTTTTGGGTCTTCAGGAATGGAAGAGTGATATGATAGACCAGCGATTTTCAACCGGTGTGCCGCAAGAATATTTAAAACATGCAATATCTGACTATCTAGTCAGGGGCACAAACCTCTTTTCCCTTAGATTGTCAAATTAAAAAAAAAAATGACAACAGCCAACATGACAATAGCTGTCTGGTATGAACGAATCAAGTTATAACTTTTTTGGGGGGGTCAGATCAACAAAAAGTGTGTTTTTTGGTGTGTGGCAGAATTTTAGTAATTGGTTCATGTGTTGAAAAGTGTTGAACGTCTCTGATAGATTTTTAGGTGCCCAGCAGCCAAGGTGAAAATGTCCACGTCATGTATGTAAGCTCACATCTGAATGGGCTTCTCACGGATGTGCTCACTGCTGGAGAGAAAAGGGAAGGCAGCTCTTCCCGGATAACACAGGTGACTGAAAGAAGTGGTGCCAAGGGAAACAGTCCCCCCATGTTCCTGGTCCTGCAGGGAGCTCTGTCCACAGACTTCCTCAAACTGACCAGCTTCCTGAGGGAGCTGGACTCCTACTTGGTAATCTGACCAAAGCACGAAGCGATTCTTCTGGTTAAAGCAGAATCCGGAGAGAGGAAGTACTAAGGTCGAGATTTGTCAACTACAACTCAATTATGAAAACTATTCTGTTTCCTCGTATTCAGGCATTCAAGAGGTCCGGGAAAAAAGTGCAGTGTTATGTGACTTCCTCAATTATGTAATTTGTTTAGGTCTATTGGTTAGGAAGTACAACTATAGTACCTCACTTAGACTTTATCTGATTTTTATATTAAAGAGAGTATTCCTATCTATTATTATTTTTTTAAGAGGAAAACATTAAAGTTACAAAAAATAAAAACAACGCAAAACAATACCTTCACCAACCCAAATTACTATTATTATTAATTTTTTAATTATAGGGAAACCTCAAGAATTTACTGATAACATGAAATAAATAGCAGGCCCATGTGTAAAATACGCATATGGAAAATTGCAGACTATATTTTAAGTATTGTAAGATATTGCCAATCGTGCCAGTGATAGGAGCACATTGTCCTACCAATACTTAGTCTAGTCTTACCTGAATGTGGGAGTTGACATATTAGGCATGGATTCTCCATCCAGGGATGAGGATCCGTAGTTTACCGAGGGCGGGGTGCAGAGTGGAGCTGCCAGTGCAGGCAGAAAGAGGGGTGGCGAATAAGCACCTGGAAACCTCCTCAACATCCTGAGTCAATAGGAAAAGCCAGCTGACACCAGAAGCAGATAGCGCCATGCAGCCCTGAGGCTGTCTGAAAGGAGGAAGACTGGCCCTGCAGAGTGCTGATGGGGACCTGGAGGAACTGGACGCTCACCCACCGGTGGTGTCTGGTGTAAAATGGTACAACCACTTAGAACTGCTCGCAGATGTGACTTCTGAGCCGCCCTAATCCTGTGAACCTACACCTCCGAACAAATCTCTTTCTATAAATCTTTCTGTATGTGACTAGGCCACAACAGCAGAGACATTGGATAGATGGACACACAATATTTCTAACAGAAAATCGTGTCCATCTACCCAATGGCTCTGCAGCTGTGGTCTAGTCACATACAGAGATTGTTACTTATTTGGGGGTTTTGGGGGGCAGGAGGATGTGCCTTCGCACCCTGCTCACACTTTGGTTTCTGCGCCTTCTCTTTCCCAAAGCTGTTCCGTAATAAACACGATGTGACTAATCATATACACACTGTCCCAGGGGTAAATCCTCTTTAAGATATTGTACTAGGCTCCTATTTGCCGAGTCTTTAGTTCAAATAAGAAGAAGCCTTGATGGTTCTTTATAGTTGCGATGATCCTGGTGATTGCTGTTCAGTCCTGTTGTGTTTTTTTTGTTTTGTTTTGTTTGTTTTTTTTAGAGAGGAAGGGAGAGAGAGATAGAAAGTCAGAAACATCGATGAGAGAGAGACACCGATCAGCCGCCTCCTGCATGCCCCACAGTGGAGATGTGCCTGCAAGCAAGGTACATGCCCCCAACCGGAATCGAACCCGGGACCTTTCAGTCTGCAGGCTGATGCTCTATCCACTGAGCCAAACGGGTCTCTGCCAGTCCTGTTGTTTTACTTAAAACATGACGGCCACTCTGAAAAACCTCCCATTTGATCTCAAGGCAGGAAAGCATGGCAAATCTCTTGTCTCTGCCTCTTTTGATGAATGTAGGACATGGTGCCTACTTGGTTATCAGCTGGTCCAGGATGATAGCAACCAGGCCTTGAACTACTTTACGTGCGGTGCTTTGCATTCTAAAAGCCTCCTTTGCCGTCTGCTTGCCTTTCTTTTCCTGCAATGTGCTAACGTGTGCCCGAGTGAGAATTTGTTTCTGAATACTCAGATTTCTCAGAGGCAGATTTTCTGCTTAGGTAGCAAAACTCGGTGTAACTGAATGGTATTGAGGATTTATCGTGTGACCTTGGCCAGTACAGAGCATACGTGGCCTTGAGTTCTCTTCTTTGAAATATGATGTCCTAAGCATAGTGCTACAGTACATTCTGGCATGGAATCCCTAGACAGTGGTTTCCCAAAGCCTCTGCATTTCATCGCCAGATTGTGTGTTCTTCCCTCAGGAAGAACTCCTCTTCCCCATATGTCATGCTCTACCATACAGCGCTAACTCGACTGGTGACATTCAAATAAGTAAAAACCAGACATCCTCTAATGGTAGTATATAAGAATCAAGGTGTTCATATGTTAAAAAAATTTTATTTTTAAAATACCCTTGACGTACAGTATTATATTAGCTTTAGGTGAATAACTCTTTGTAAGAGATTATATATATATCTCATCCTGATAAATCTAGTCCCCATTTGACATCATCTATTGTTATTAAAAATATTTTCATATTTTCAAAAAGAGTTTAAAAATGCGTTCTCTGCTCCCAATGTCAACTGGAACCATTTGTTTATCTGATACTTCACTGCACAGTTCTTGTACATAAGGCCCAGTATTTGCAAGGCCTCGGGGGTCATATGGTTGAAATAAGGGCCATGGTTTCTGTACTGGGGAGACACAGCAGAACTGACCATTCAGTGATAAGCTGGGTGGTTGAGAAGAAGCTCAGGGCAAGGAGAGATCCGAGTGGGTTTGAGTAGTTAGACGAAATACAGTGGAGGCCCTGAGCTGATGTGCTTCAGATGAACAGAGGGCAGGCTGGGTGATTTGTAGGTGGAGAGACAGAGTTAAAGTTAGGTCTTGAGGGTGGGATATATATTGATGATGAGGTGGACTTGGTCTAAGATGACAAAGACTTGAGGCTGCAATCTTAGCGAGAACAGTGGCAACTCAGTAGGGAATTTGGAATGTTGTGGTTGAAGACAGAAAGCCATTGTAGATTTCTGAGCAAGGGGATACTATATGTTAAAACATTTTAAGAATCCTGTCTAGAAGGCTTACCGCAATATAAGCTCAAGGGCAGTGGACAATTGTTTAACCTAAGGCATAAATCAATTATTCAGGTTTATCCCCGGAACCTTCTGAGTGTGGTCCAGTCTTCCAGTCTCATTCCCTTTTTGTTAATCAGTCAACAGTGAGCCTGCCTGTCTCAGGCCGTGTTTCTCTCTGGAATTCCTTCTGTCATCCACTCTTCCTGACACACTTGAGTTCTCCTGTGAAAAGAGCTTAAGCTCAGAGGCCACCCCTTCGGCAAGCCTTCTCCAACATCCACCTTCCCTTCATTACTTGTGCCTTTCCTTCTGTCCCATGGTACGCTATCATATTGTTCCATGACCTGGTATTTAGCTGACTGTCTCATCCAGTAATAATGAGCTTCTTGAGGGCAGAGGCTGCTATACTTTATGCCCAGCACCTGCATATAATTCCTGTAAAATGGTAACCACTTGTTTAAATGCATATGTGGGTCATTCTCCATCTCCAGCAAATGCTGATGTTGAGAACTTGTGAGATCCTATCCAATATAAATTTCCATGGGTGAAAATACAGTGGCAGTTTGTATCCCATAAAAACTATCATCTCACACCTGTCAGAATGGCAATCATCAACAAATCAACAAACGACAAGTGTTGGTGAGGGTGCACTGTTGGTGGAAATGCAGACTGGTGCAGCCACTGTGGAGAACAGTATGGAACTTCTGCAAAAAACTAAAAATGGAACTCCCATTTGACCCAGCAATCCCACTCTTAGGAATATATCATAAGAAAGTAGAAACACCAATCAGAAAGGATTTATGCACCCCTATGTTCAGAGCAGCACAATTTACAATAGCTACAATTTGGAAACAGCCTAGGTGCCTGTCAGTAGATGACTGGATCATAAAACTATGGTACATCTACACAATGGAATACTATGCTGCCATTAAAAAGAAGGAATTCTTACCATTTGCAGCAACCTGGATGGAACTGGAGAGCCTTATGCTAAGTGAAATAAGCCAGTCAATGAAAGAGAAACACCACATGATATCACTCATTTGTGGATAATAAAGAACATTATAAACTGATGAACAAAAGGATAGATACAGAGGCAGTAAAGCATCAAACAGACTGTCAAATTACAGCATAAAGATGAAGGAGAGGTGAGGTAGATAAGAGATCAACCAAAGGACTTGTATGCATGCATATAAGCATAACCAATGAACACAAGACACTGGGGGGTTAGGGTATGCCTGGGAGGGGGGAGCAATGGGAAGATATGTATACATGTAACACAATAAAAAATTAAAAAAAAACTAATGATGTGGAATTTTGTACATGAGCTTAAATGGATAGATCAGAAAATTCACTGGCTATTTTTTATATATTTTATTGATTTGTTACAGAGAGGAAGGAAGAGGAATAGAGAGTTAGAAACATCGATGGGAGAGAAACATCGATCACTGCCTCTTGCACACCTCCTACTGGGGATGTGCCTGCAACCAAGGTACATATGCCCTTGACCAGAATCGAATCTGGAACCCTTTAGTCTGCAGGCTGATGCTCTCTCCACTGAGCCAAACCGGTTAGGGCTATTTTGAAGAGAGTTATTTTGTCATGTGAATGATCAAGTAACTTACTCAGTTGCTTTTTTGCTGCCTTAGAATGCAAAAGAGTTTCTACACCTGGAGGAGGGATACATCTCTACATTTCCAAATTATGATTCTTTTCTTTTAAGGGGCTATAATTTCCATTTGTTATCATTAATAGCATTGATTTTACTGCCAACATATGAATAAAGCACTTTCCTTTTTACTTTGCTTCATTCTCTCAGAGAGGTAGTTATTATGGCTTTTGGTAAAAAATGGCTGATTACTGTAGACATTTATATAATAGTTCTTCTTTGGAGAGAAGGAATTCAGAGCTTTAAAACCTTCAAATTCCCAGCAAATAAAAATTGCCATTTAAGAAATGGTCTCAGTCTCTTCTTTAGTTTTTAGATGCAGATACCCAAAATTATGGCTTCATAGTTCTGGAAGATATAGTTCTTTCAAACATCATATTCTAGCTGAATGTGATATTTGCAATTATCTACAGATCACAAACTTGGCTGTTATTTTCCCCTTTGCAATTAAATGTCATATTTATACTTTTGATCATAATAATTATTTCTGGTTTTGGAAGTTTAGGCAAATTATCTCGCGCTTTCAGTGATACCAGTTACCTGAGCTTTAAAAAGATATGAACTTAGGGAAGCACTCAGTATACCCAATTCTCAGTTCTTTATTTTTATTCACAGTACCTTTTTGCTCCCTCCTTTTCCTCAAATTTAGCTAGCGGAATGCTGCTAGCCAGAATGATGCTTTCTGGCTTGGAATTAAATTCCTCCAGAATAAAAAGCACTGACTCTCTGTTAAGCCTCTGTTTTAATTTTCTTTAGGAAAATGGGGGTGTGGGTTGAGTTTCCTCACTGCTGTGGACATTATCCTTTTCCATATGCTTCAGTTTGTCAGGAAAGCTATTTGCAGAACCTGTGGGCTCTACCGGCAGTAGCTCAGAGGGATGGCTGCCTCTCATGTTTTATTTATTTATTTATTTTAAAGTTTTTTAAAAAATATAGATTTTATTAATTTTTTACAGAGAGGAAGGGAGAGAGATAGTTAGAAACATCGATGAGAGAGAAACATCGATCAGCCCCCTCCTGCACGCCCCCTACTGGGGATGTGCCTGCAACCAAGGTACGTGCCCTTGACCGGAATCGAACCTGGGATCCTTCAGTCCTCAGGCCGATGCTGTATTCACTGAGCCAAACCGGTTTCGGCTGCCTCTCCTGTTTTAGACATGGGCCTGCAATGGATGCAGTCTTAGGTCACATTACTTTGGGGGCAGAAGCATTTTATGATTGGTTGTTATTGAACTTGAAGTCCACTCTACTTGCCAACTCTTTTTTCTTCTTTCTCTGTACTTCACCTGGATCTTCTACTTATTGACATAAGAGCAGGACTTTATATTTATTATGATAATAAATTTCTTTGGTGATGATTCCTGCCTGTTGAGATAATTTTGGGTCCTGATTCTCTTTTCTGATTTGTTTACTGTTTCTCCTCTGCGTTTGCCATGAACTTACCATCTTATGTCCCAGTGAGGAGGTTGGGACAGGGCCTGTCAGAACAGGGTCTAGGACCTTCTGAAGTAGCTAAAGGACTTCGTTCTCCCCCTCACACATTTCTTGATGTTCTTTGATTTCTGGGTGCCTACTGTTATCCCTTGGTGACAAAAGTAGAAAAGGAAATTGTCTTAAGATAGCAAAGTGACTGTCCGCTCTGATGTTCTTAAATCATTTGGCTGCTTAGTATTCTTATAGTTGAAATGCAATTCCCTTTGGGGCCAGTGCAATTTTATGGTGGTCACCTTCCATTTCAGCTAGCACGCTTACTTATTCCTACAAAGGGAGGTTTAGCTCTCAAGGACAAATCCAGAAACTTCTAAATCACACCACTTGAAAACATCACTGGAAAATGGGTGATTTTTAAAAATATATATTTTTATTGATTTCAGAGAGGAAGGGAAAGGGAGCGAGAGATAAAAACATCAATGATGAAAGAGAATTGTTGATTGGCTGCCTCCTGCGTGCCCCACATTGGGCATCAAGCCCTTAACCTGGGCATGTGCCCTCACCAGGAATGTAACTGTGACCTCTTGGTTCATAGGTCAGTGCTCAACCACTGTGCCACACCAACCAGTGAAAATGGATGATTTTTAATGACAACATTTTCCTATTGTGGCATTTCAAGTAGGATAAGTAGAATTGAGGGAACTGGGGCAACACTTTGTTATGCAATTTTTCCTGAGATAGCTAAAAATATGTTCTCAGCAGAGAATTAGTGAATTATAGTGATCCAATGCTGAGCAGTTCTGTTTTAATTAGGGACATCTAGCTCACTAATACAATGTCACCACAACCTGAAGGTAGAGAAGTTCTGGTAAGACAGCTTAAACTGATAATCTCTTTTTAAAATACCTGGCTCAGCATGTTAAAATTTTTTTTGAAGTCTTTATATGGGTAGCATTACCATGTAATGGAAACCTTCATTCTTTAATTCCAGATGGGTAGGCTCTTAGCTCTTACTCTCTTATGAATCAGGGAGTTGCTGGGTACATGTTATCTCTTAGCCAGGGGAGCAGTTACCATAAAAATGCTGTCTGCATGAATGCATTGGTTAATGAACTACTTAATGGCATGGAAGCTATGCACAGCTGTACTCGACAAATTTCCATTTATAAGACACAATAAGTCTGATCAGTCCACAAATAATATAATTTTCTAAAGTAAGATGCTAGCCCGGCCGGTGTGGCTCAGTGGTTGAGTGTCAACCTATGAAACAGGAGGTTGCTGTTCGATTCCTGGTCAGGACACATGCCCAAGTTGTGGGCTTGATCCGCAATAGGGGGTGTGCAGGAGGCAGCCAATCAATGATTCTCTCTCATCATTGATGTTTCTATCTCTCCCTCTCCCTCTTCCTTCCTTTCTCTGAAATCCATTTAAAAAATGCACAAGTACCCACACAAACAAACAAACAAATAAAGATGCTAACTTTCCTAGTTACACGAAAACAATTATAAAATAACTCATTCCCTCTTTCCCAATATATGCTGAATGCATCGTATGTTTCAGGCTCTGGGGAGATATAGAGGAACCAGAGATGAATATGATATAGTCTTAGACCTGTAGGAAGCCACATACCTAAAGGGGAGTCAGATACTTAAAAAGCACAATGTGGCCAGTGAAACGATAAAGCTGTGATCACAACCACAGCAATAACCACAACCATATATACATGTTGAGTGGGTTGCTGTGCAGACAAGAGGAGGGTAGATCAAACAGGGCGAGGCCAGGGCATAAGGTGTCCAGGTGAGAGGTGATAAGAGCTACCCTCACCTGGAATTAGTAGGAAGGAATCAGAATGAAGTCAAGACATTTTCAAAAAGCAAGTGTCAAAAAATTACTAGCTCTACTAGTCCATATGGCATTAGGACTTGCAATTGGGCAAAACTACAGATTTATGCTGAAACAGACAAAAATGAGTACTTTTTCTCACTTAGTTTAAATAGTTCTTTCATTTGCAGCCTACTTCTATGTTCACAGTATGGATGGACTGTTCTGAAATACAAAATATCCACTATGTCTTGAAATATTTTTTGAAAGGGATCCAGTAACATATTTGGAATTACTACAGAGTAATAAAGGTGAACTCATATACAGTAAAAAATTTAAGGTTAATATTTTTGGTAAATCTTGATTTTGTTAACTCTGTGGGATATTATTATTATTATTATTATTATTATTTTATTTAGGAGGAAACTGAAGTACAGAGAAGTTACAGATTAGCTGGGATAATAACGCCTGCTTTCCAGGATATTGTAGGTATTAACAGAGTTAATGTGTGTGTGAATTTATATCCTGACTTATACAACTAATATGTTCTAAGAATTTGTGTAGAAAATAAAATTTTGGATTCAAACTCTATTTTAAATGTGATAAATGAAAACATTTTGGGGAAGATTTATAATTACTTCCAGTTTACTTTTGGGGTGATTGTAACCTGTGCATGTGTCCTTGACTGGAATCGAACCAGGGACACTTCAGTTGCCAGGCCAATGCTCTATCCACTGATCGAAATTGACTAGGAGCATTGGCTAACTCATTAGTCAATAGAGCCAAATATCAACAGTACAATGATTGAAATTTCTTCTGAGAGTCAAATTTTTTAAACTTAAATTTCTTCTAACAAAGACTCGCCACTTCTTCAAAATAGACTTGCCCAGGCCAAGGTATTTTGTGGAAGAGCCACACTCAAGAGGCCAAAGAGCTACATGTGGCTCGCAAGCCTCAGTTTGCTGACCACGGGGCCAGGGCAAGCTCACATTTTTCATATTCTGAGCATGGAAGGACCAGAGCCGAATGATGCATATGCAACATCTTCTTTAGCTTGTACCCACAAAGAGGGGCGCATGTAGTCTTTGACACTCTTCTGTAAATGCTTTATTCTTTCATTCACTCTACAAATATGTTTTTTAATTGGATGTTTACTTTTTTGCCCAGCTGCTTCATCCCTAGTTCCCTTTTGCTTTTCCACGGGGGTGGTTTTGTTATCATTTGTTCGTAGTTTTAAATATTCTCTTTTTTCTTCTTGGCTTTTCCCCAATTCCACTTACCCTCCTATGTCCAGCTCAGACTCAACTCCTTTCATAAATCCCGTATAGACCCCAATTTAAAGACCCCACGCTTCACTAAATCCAAAAGGACCGAAGCACACCTTTCATTGGCCAGTTGTTCATGATGCTGATTTTTATCACGGCATCTTATTGAAATCTTTTGCTTCATTTTTCACAAGTTCATCTTCTTTTTCCAACTTGGGTAAGTCCTGATAAGTGTAATACATGTGAAAGTGTAATACATGTTATATGAACTTTCCAACTTGGATAAGATTGTGAATCACAGTTAACATTTTGTGTCCCCTAGAGTAAGTAGTTCCTTACTCTAATAAGTAGTAGATTTTTGTATTGGTAGAAAACTCAACTCCCAGTTGAAAGGATATATCATATTGCAGGATGGAAAACAGTCTCAGTCTGTAACCTAAGAAGCACAATGTGCAATTGAAGGCTGGCTAACCAAGGAAATTGAAAACCTTAGCACAGAAGTCAGAACAGCTTTTGGGAGCCTAAAAATATAATATTTTTGTGGTATTAAATATCTTACTAAGATGAAGCCCAGAGAGCAATAAGATACTCTCAAGCATCTTATAGCTGGTTATCTATAGCAGGTTAGACTAGGAGAGAAGAAGGCTCATGATAAGACCCTGATCTTTTGTCTGTGCAGAGAAATATTTTGTTCCTTAGTATTGATTCATACTAAATGAGGAAAAAAATACTGGATGTTCTAAAATACTGAAAGACACATTTAAATCCTCACTAGTCCTTAAAAAATAGTGATTTAGCTTTCATTTGGAATTATTCATTCATTCACCCATTTATTCTTTTAATCATTCCTGAATCTTTATGGGATGTTAAATAAAAGATGTGGAAGAGGCAGTTCCTGCATCTAAGCATTGGAGACAAGATGTATAAACAAATAGTTACTATGCTGTGGACGTGTAATACATGTTATATGAATAGTCTTAAACATGTCATTTTGGATAGAGTCTTTAAGGTTCTTTCTACCTGTAAAATCACATGAATAATATATTCACAGGGCCATAAGAAACCCAGAGGAAAAAAGCATTCCTTACAGTGGAGGTGATCAAAGAAAGTGTTTAGTGGAAATGGTACTGGAGTAGGGCCTTGTTAGGTAATATTTTGATAGGTACTGATTATAATCATGATGATGATATAGACCACTTATTGAGTCTCTGCAGAAGGCAGTATGCTAGGTGCTTTAAGCACATATTCCGGTCAGGAAGAGGGTAGAGCAGAGTTATCTATGGATAACCTGAAATTCTACCGAAAGTTCCGTACGTATGTAAATTTGTACATTTTTATGGGGAAAGGTTCCAGAGCCCCATAGACTACGGACCATGGCAGAGAGAGCAGCACATGTGGTTCCCGGACTTGGAGAGTTGCCCAGATAGAGGGGGTGGCAGGTGGAAAGAAGGAACTGTGGACAACAAAGAAGTTGTGAAAATCTGAGGGTTGGAATCTCTGAGGAGGGGAGAGATTGTGAGAAGCAGTCTGTGTAGGATGGTCCACAGATGGATTGGAGCCAGAATGTCTGGATTTAATAAATCCTGGACTGCTATCTTCTAGCTGTGTGACCTCGGGCAGCTTACTTCACCTCTTTGAAATGAAGACCTCTGCTATCTGAATCAACTGTTCCATATTTAAATTTTCTGTGGACTATTTTTAAAATGAAGGGCTTACTATGTGTTAAATGCTTTCATTCATTTACTCTGATAAAATACAAATTTTCTGAGCTTGTATAACTAGTCAGTGGGAGAACTTTGGTGAAAGAAGCAGACAGCCATGCTCACAGCAACCTATGGAAGAGACATTATTTACTTTTAGGGGTGATTATAGAGACTTCCTGGTTGAAAGAGGAAGGATACAGGTATTTCTGATGAGCTGTTCTAATGTAATGATACCAAAAGGGGTTATCAAATGATAGAACATATTTTCAAATCATCTTTTAGTAAAATGACATTTGGAGGATCAATAATTAATCCATTGTTATGGAGATTGCAGTTTTCATTGTGGTCCATGTTGTAGATTCATGTTCAAGGACCCTCTAAAATGAGTATACTGGACTGTCTGGCAGTGTGCAGAACTCAAGTCAAAGATCTGAAATACAAAGAAGCAAAAAAACCAAAAAACACTCAACTGGAAAAGCAAAAAGAATCCAAAAATATGAAGATAGTGTAAGGAGCCTCTGGGACAACTTCAAGCGTACCAACATCAGAATTATGGAGGTTCCAGAAAAAGAGAGAGAACAAGATATTGAAAACCTATTTGAACAAATAAGGACAGAAAACTTCCCCCACCTGATGAAGGAAATAGACTTACAAGTCCAGGAAGTGCACAGAACCCCAAATAAAAGGAATCCAAAGAGGACCACATCAAGACACATCATAATTAAAATGCCAAGAGCAAAGACAAAGAGATAATATTAAAAGCAGCAAGAGAAAAACAGTTGGTTACCTACAAGGGAGCACCCATACGATTGTCAGCTGATTTCTCAACAGAAACTATGCAGGCCAGTCGGGAGTGGCAAGAAATATTCAACGTGATGAGAATACTCTATCCAGCAAAGCTATCATTCAGAATTGAAGGACAGATAAAGAGCTTCACAGATAAGAAAAAGCTAAAGGAGTTCATCAACTCTAAACCAGTATTATATGAAATGCTGAAAGGTACTCTTTAAGAAGAGGAAGAAGAGAAAGTAAAAGATAAAAATTGTGAACAACAAATACATATCTATCAACAAGTAAATCTAAAAATCAAGTGAACTAAAAATTTGATCAACAGAATAAACTGGTGAATATAATAGAATCAGGAGCACAGGAAGAGAGTGGACTGATAATTCTCAGAAAAAGGGTGAAGGGGGTGCAGGGAGAGACTGGACAAAAATCATAAACCTATGGATGAGGTCAATGGGAGGAAGGTAAAGGTAGAGGGAGGGTTGGGAGCTGGGTGGAGAGGAGCTATGGAGGGGAAAAAAGAGAAACAAATGTAATAATCTGAATAATAAAGATTTAATTTAAAAAAAGAGGAAGAAGAAGAAAAAGGTAAATATTATGAACACAAATACATATCTATCAACAAATGAATCTAAAAATCAAGTGGATAAAAAATCTGATGAATAGAATAAACTGGTAAATATAATAAATAGAATCAGGAGCATAGAAAGAGAATGGACTGACAATTCTTGGCGGGGGGATGAGTGTGGGAGGTTTAGGAAGAGACTGGACAAAAATCGTACACCTATGGATGAGGATAGTGCGGGGGGAGGAGAGGAAGTAAGGGCAGAGGATGGTGTGGGAACCAGTGGAGGGGAGCTCTTGGGGAAAAAAGAGGAACAATTATAATAATCTGAACAATAAAGATTTATTTTAAAAAAAGAATTGGATGAATTGACTATTGTCCGAGTCATAGGGTAATTTTTGTAATTTATAAAGCAAAGGCATTTTATCAGAGAGAGTTACTTTGCATTTTAATTTTCTGCAACCAAGTGTAAATAACATGCTCAAGAATTTTCACATAGTCAAGATAAAAATCTTTATTTTTACTTGTTCAGACTTCTGTTGCAAACCTTTGTGTCCTCATTACAAAGCTATACCACACCAACTAGTAAGATAGTGCTTGGCCCATAGATATACATTTTTGTACACTACCAACAACACTGATGTGATTGCTCTAGTGAAACAGAGTACCTCCAGTTATAAAAATCTGTATTTCATTAAAGTTTAATGCATTTATCAGAGTAGGCATTCATGGGAAAATGCCTACGCTTTTAGTGAAATGTGCTGTACATGCATGCATATGTACATGTGTGCAAAGTTGGGCCAGGAGAGAACACCTTTTCCAAGTAACATTGCAGAATGCTGTAGATAAGATTCTAACATGGAATTATTTTGTAGAAATTGATAAGCTGATTCAAACATGTGTAGGAAGCACAAAGGACCCAAAATAGCCAAAACAACTTAAAATAAATAACACCACAGTTGGTGAATGAATGCTACCTGATTTTAACCCCTTTTGTAACGTTAAAATAATCAAGATAGATAGTCACAAAATTAGACCAATAGAACAATGGGACAAAATAGAGTTAAAAAATGAACCACAGATATAGACAGCTGATTTTTAATGGAGAAAAGGCAGATTAGTGGAGAAAGGGTAGCATTTTCAACAAATGTTATTGGAAAAATTGAATATATATATATATGCAAAAAATGAACTATTTGTATCTTTTATAACTTACAAATGTTAGGATTGGCTCTGTTTCCATTTGATAGTGACCTTCAGCATGCTGTCATGAAGACATGTGAGTTTACGAAACACTGCTTGTTAAAATGTTTTCTTCTGACAACTTGTACATAAAGTGCATACTGATAGAAAAATGCTCTTTGGTTAAGCAGATAGGATATTATAATGCATCCAGCCATGCATACTGTAGCTCTGATGCTTTCTTTGAGACTGTCTTTGTTTACATATTTATATACTTGTAGTTCTGATATGATTACTACTTAAATCTCATTTATAAGCTTCATTCCTTGTATATATTATTCTACTGGGATACAGTATTTATATTGTGCAAATCTTAGACTTTCTATCGTATTTTTTTGGATTGAAATCTGATTACTTGAATTCTCATGACAAAGTCTAGTCATCTCACTTTCATTGACTCGGGGTTTTTACTTGGCAAATCATCTTATGTTTTGTCTTATTAAAACAAGATGTGACATTGAATTTCGGCTGTTTCTGAATTTGTACGTTTAGTTACTCTTAAATATTGTAATAACTCAGTTTTTCAAAATTCTCCTTTTTACTTTCAGTTTCTAAACTTAGCTGATTATCAGGCGGAAGCACAAGGAGGCTTGGGTAGCCAACATTAATATTACCAAGTCTGAGATCTAAAGCTTATGCATTGCAGGGTCGTGGCCTTCCTCTGGGCCTTTCCAATTCTGTTTTAGACCAGACACACACCCTGGGGGACTGGACTTTTCAGTCTAGAGTAAAATGTAAAGCTACAAGTTAGAGTGGGAATACTGCTTACCAACAAATGCGCTGCCAACAGCTAGAAGTGACTGTGTCACCCTGATAGCAAGGGAAGAGACAAAGGAAAAAAAGCATAAAAGAAAAAGAAAAAACAATTTTCAAGAGAACAAAGTCATCTACAGCAAAAGTTATTGCAACCACAAGAAATATTGAAATTATGTACAGAACATTAAGAATCCAGGAATTGAATGCTCAGTTTCTATAAATTCCAACAGCTATTTGTCAGTACTTAACTCGCCCTTTCTGTAGCTTTTTAACACTATTGATTACTGTCTCCCTCTATTCTTTTAGCTTCCATGATGCCAATTTCTCTCTCCTTGGCCTCTCTGTCACTGGTGCATTATCTTTTCACCTGGCCTTTAATATTTGCATCGACCCAAGGCTCTTTTCTGGACCATTTCATATTCCCCCTTAGATATTCTCCTCTGCACCATGGCTTCAATTACAACATAGTTCTAGCTCCTGGGCTAACCTCAGACTCACATTCTATCAAATGCTGGCCTTGGTCTCATGGGCCAGCACCACCCAGCCACATGTGGGCTCAGCCTGACCCGGTCTTTAGAACCAGCCCAGATCTTAAGCAAGAGCACAGTGAAGGCCATGGCTGAGCAGTGACCATCCAGGCAGCACTGATCTGATCTCTCTTCACCCCGAGGCCCCTCTGGGTGGCTTTGGCTTGGCATGCTATGAAAACGGCTCTGCCTTCCTGCCATTCCAGGACTGAGTTCACATCTTGGTTTTCCGCCTAATACCAGCGGCCTCACTTGGGTCTGGAGTTCTGTTTTGATCTCCTACTGTGCCTGGGAAGTCCCAGAGGCCTGACCCTAAAACCTGGTCTTCAGTGTCTTCCTGGCACCTGCCTTTGGTCTGCTATGAGATCCTGGCTCTCCTTCAGCCCACCCTCCCCCATTTCACCCATTGTTCTTCACCCTCCCACTGAGACCTCTCCCTTTGGTCACTGCTGGACTTCCTCCCTCAGGTTAACTCAGTGCTTCTTTAGATGTCCTCTCGCCTTTTCTGTTTCCCTGAGTGGCCCAGTTGACTTCTGCTCCATATGTGGGTCTACTCAACCTCAGTTCTAGGACCTTGCCTTCAGTTTGGAATGACTCGAAGGCTCCCTGGAAGTATTTTTTCCCCCCTTTAAACTGGCATTGCTCAATGATGTTAATGTGGACTGCTTTAGAGAATGGAGAAATCCATAGATGTTCTTTACTCTCAATAGGCTAGACACCAGGGAAACCCAGTTGGGTTAAAGGTAGAGGAAGTCTGTTTTCAGTGTAGTCATATCTAGATGCTCTTTACAGCCAATCAGCTCACTGCATGGAAACTGCTCTCTGTGGGTGTGGCCCTGTGCTCCGTTTTCATTGGAGCCCTGTGCTCACAGAGCTTTGCTATTAAGACAATTCAGAAATAAGACTCCAGTTAATGTATTGGGAACCCCAGTTCTTAGAATAAAAATTGACAAGAGTTTATGCATGTGCTCCATATTAATTCCCTTCTGCTTAACCTTGATTAATTGAAACATACGCATGTTTCCCCTCCCCCCCCATGGAAGAGGCATGTTGGAAATATTTAAATTTTTAAATATTTAAATGGTCATGCTGTGCTTTTCACAGATGATTGGAACGCTGCCCAGGCATAAATTAATTGTATCATCCTTCCCCCAAACAATTTGTCAGTTGTTTAACCCAGTATAATTTGTTTTCCTGACCCATGGAAATGACAGTGTTTTATGGGGAAATAAAAATAAAATAGAGCGATAGCTCTGAATTTCTAATACCTCTCCCCTCCCCAAAATTATTCTTTCATATAAAAATGTATTTCAAAGATAGGTTATTTTTAACAGGGGGACCCAGGAAAGATGTTTAAAAGCAGGAATTTCATTTTGTGAAACTGAATACATACAGGAATTTCAGCAAGACAGATTATGGTGACTCACACTATAATTTCGTGGATGCGGTATCAAGCTTTCAGTGCTTATGCATACATAGCCTTCATTCTTTACATAAACTCGTGCCTAAGAGATTTAATTACCATCGGATTGGTCTTAGGCGGAAGCCTGGTATTGTTTTAAAAAAGAGATAATTTCATGTGCCCAGTAACTGAACATTCAGGATGAATGGAACACGGAGGACACACCAAGAGAGCTGTGCCACCAGAAATTGTACCTTCCTCTGAGGAAGAGTGTACCTCAGAGCCACAGGTGAGGTTTGTTAAGCTTTCAGACATATCACTTTATCATCACATAAAAGTCTCAGGAGATACACATTTATCACCTCTTGAAAAGTGTAGCTGTTGATCAGCTTGCTTAGCCTGTGTTGAAGGACAAATCATTTCCCAGGAGGCTCTTTGGGGTCCATTGAAAAAGGATTTTGTAGCTCCAGCTTCTTTAGGTTGTGGGGCCCAATTTCACTGTGGTAGGGGCGGGGATCCTCACAATAAGCCATTCTCCCACCATCTGGGCATCCTGCAATTCAATTCTGACACCCCTCTACCCAGAGGTTGAAGGCTCAGTCCTATAAGACTGCCATGTCCCCAGCCACTCTGATTTCAGCCACCAGTCCCAAGGCCAGGCTTTTGACAGACTGGCTACAAATTGGAGGTTCCAGTCAACCCCTTTCCCACTCAGGGTGCCCAGTGCCAGTCCAGTTGGTCATCTGTACTTCTGACCAAATGGCTGTTAATCAGAGGTTCCCATGACCTTCTTCTTGGGTTCAATTAATTTGCAAAAGTGTCTCACAGAACTCAGAGAAACATGTTGCTTACCAGGTGATTGGTTTACTCGAAAAGGATACTTGAACTTGGGAATAGCCGTATGGAAGAGATGCTCAGGGCAAGATCATTGGGAAGGGGCACAGCTGCCCTCCCACTTGTTGTCTTCGTCTTTACAACAAAACTCCTTGAAAGAATTTCAAGAACTGTCTATGATCAGTCTCCACTCTCTCTTCTCGCATTCTCCCTTAACAGGCTATCATCCACCCCACTCCACTGTAACAGCTCTTGTCAGCCTCCTGAAGGACCCCCAAGTCACCCAATTCCAGCGTCCAGTCTTTGTTCTCCTCTGACCTGACATGCTGGCTGCATTTAATGGAGTGGAAGGTCTTCCTTCATGAAACACCCTCTTGGCTTTGGGCCACCTCTCTCTTCTGGTTTCCTTCTGTCTGGCTGAGGACTTCTGCTCACTCTTCAGCTCCTCACCTCTGAACATCAGGAAGCCCAGGGCCCAGTACTCTGGCCTCTTCCCCATCTCACTCTCTCAGTGATCTCATCCTTCACCAGACTTTAATGAATTCCAAATATACGTCTCTAGCTTAGACTTCTCTAGATGGAAGACTCTCACATATCCAGCGCTAAAGGCATTTTTTTTTGGGGGGGGGTGCTAATTAGAAAAAGCTGCCCCTTTTCTCAAGCACTCGACTGCCACCTTCTGGGAAATTTTCAGAATAAACACACCCAGCAGACAGCTGTGAATGAGCATGGTGTCTGGCACAGCTGTGTAATCCCGGCCATTAACAGCAGCCCATTTTCCCACTGGGTGGGTGTGTAAGGGCATCACAGGCCCCCAGCTGGACTCTTGATCCCCAGCCCCCATCTCTCCAACCTCTCCCTTTTAGTCATTTCTGTTTCCAAAGTTCTTCTCCTTGCTGAGGTCACACTTCCTGAAGTTGTCCTCCACTCTTCTCTTTCTGCCACACTACACCTTTAATCCATCAGTGAACCTGTGGGTTTTTCCTTCCAAATACATTAGAATTTAACCACGCTCACCACTCTCTCTGCTGCTACACCGATCCGAGCCCCATCATCCCTCTCACCTCCATTATTCCAAAAGCCAGCTTCCTCTTTTGCTCCACATCAACTGTTCTCAATGCCTTAGCCACAGTTACCTCTTTAAAACCTGGGCCACCTCTTCTTTTCTCTCTACCCCAGACCTGTCAATTGGTCTGATTGGATCTCATCTCATACCTCCTCCTCTGTGTGCTCTGTGCTTCGGGCACGGGGCCTCCTTGTTGTTCCTGCCACAAGCCAAGTGCACATCTGCTTCAGGCATTTCCGGGATGCTCTTATGGAAAGCATGGCTTATTCCCTCCTTTCATGAGTGTTGGCTTGAATGTTCTCATATCAGAGAAGCCTTCCTCAACCAAAGCATAAAACAAAGTATCCCTTTCCCCCAGCATTTAATACCCCCCTTACCGTTCAGTCTTCTTCATTGCACTAATTGCCTGGCGTGCACACACATTGTTTATTGTTTCTCATCATTGGGATTTAAATTTCATGAGGCTACATTCCCTGGTTTCTAAAACAGTGCCTGCCTGGCAAGTAGGAACTCAATAAATGTTAGTTGAAACATACAAGCATCCCTAAATCTAGCTGTGGGGTCCTATCCTTAAAAAGACGCAAAAGGTTTGAGATAGTCCTGCACAATTGTAATCTCTCAATCCCAAAATAAAAACATTTTCAGGAGTCCAGGAGTGAATTTAAATCTAACCTGAAAATTGCATTGATTTTACAACCTTCTAGAAGGGCAAGCGTTTCCTACAGAGAAAGCAAGTAGTCGCCATCTAGTGGCACTAAGAGAAGACCGCATTTGTGTTACTTAATGATTCAGAAGCTTATTAATCCTGTGAAAGTGGTGCTTGTTCTAAATCCTCAAGTGTGCATTTCCCACAGAATATATTAACCTAGAAAGTACATTTCCATTTCTTCTAAATTATTTATGACTTATTTTACTGGCTAATTTTTGTTTTCAGGGATTTGGCATCTTCTGTTCCTCTTTACTTTTCCTATTATATTATCCTCTGCTTATCTTAACCACTTATGTTCACATGATACTAGCCTAGTCATTGAGTGGGTGGATACAGGCTCTCTCTGAGAATTTATATTCTAATAAAAACAGCATCTCTGAGGGTAGACTTGTGAATGAGCTTGCCAAGTGACGCAGTAACTTCTTAAGACCAGCCTTCCGAAGCCCATTGAAGGCTTCGGTGTTGAGTATGTCCCCACCATTGGGCAGTGAGTTTTCAGAGTCTCAGTGGGCCATTTTCCAGAAAATGCACATATAATGATACAGAGAAACGAAGGTAGAAACATTTGTGCCCATACCCACTGACAGGAGCGACAGAAATTAATTACAGTCTCAGGCTGCTGGTCAAACTTTGGAACAGTTGGGTCATTACAGTGCTTGGTAAGTTAAAGCGGAAACTCATCAGTCCACTTCTGGGGCCTGTGACCTTTCCAGTTGGGAGCAGCTGGGGTGGGGTTGGGCAATGGGTGTTGCCACCAGGAGGCCAGAGCAGCACCGATCAGCCCAGCAGGTGAAGGTCATGACAAGAGAGGCCGGGGAAGGTGGGCCCTGTGTGCCCATGCTTAGTTACTCAGTCTGGAGGAAGACTGTGAGTTGCTCCAAGGGGCAAAAGTTGGACCAATGGAGTATGATACGAAAGCAGATTTCATGCCAACGGTAGAAGCATTTTCCAACGAGAGTGTTTTCCAAAGAGATTTTAGTCTCAGGTCCTCATCAGTGTGGGTTCAAGCAGAGGCGGGATGATACCAACCAGGCATTTGCTGGTTGTTAAGATTCTCTGATTCCTGGCTTTCTGTCTACACACACAGAAACCTCCCTACTCTTCCACCCTCAGTTCATACCCCGCTTGTTTGTTGGTTTTTTTTTTTTTTGTTGTTGTTTTAAGCACTGCAATAATCTTTAGCCCAGCAGTTCTCAACCTGTGGGTCGAGACCCCTTTGGGGGGTCGAACGACCCTTTCACAGGGGTTGCCTAAGACCATCGGAAAATGCAGATATTTACATCACAATGCATAACAGTAGCAAAATTTCAAGGTTGGGGGTCACCACCACATGAGGAACTGTATGCAAGGATCTCGGCCTTAGGAAGGTTGAGAACCACTGCTTTAGCCCCTAAGCTGATGCTCAGCTACTTGAAGACAGGGGACCACATCTCATAGTTGCTTGCCAGTTGTTGGCCTTGCCAGAGCAGCTGCAGGTTACAGACTGAGGTGGGGAGAGACCACGAATGCTCCACTCAGCGGGCCTCCAGGCCCTCAGCAGCCTTAGGGGAGCAGTTCTTTAGCTAAGTATTAGAGAAATGAACATATTTGTTAAGACTTGTTTCCATTTAAAAAAATTATAATAATTTTTGGGGGCACTAGTATCCACTTCTTTTTGTTATTTATCACGTACCTGTTATCCTGGAAAGCAGATATAGTAATTGATAGTACAGGTATAGTAATTGATAGTTTGTAGAATGCTACTGAAATTTAAAAAACACATTTTCTGCTTATTGGTAGTTATTTTAGAGTTTTTCCTCCAGCCTACAGATAAGATATTTCTTTAAGATTGTAGGTAAAGAAAAATATTTTCTTTGATGTAATATATTTTTGTTTGCTTTTCTCAAGAAAATACCTTTTAAATTACAGAAGTTGGGCCCTGGCTGATGTTACTCAGTGGTTAGAGTGTCAGCCTGTACACAGAATGGTCACGGATTTGATTTCTGGTCAATGGCGTGTGCCTGGGTTGCAGATTCAATCCCTAACCCCAGTTGGGGCACATATGGAGGCAACCAATGGATATGTCACTCTCACATTGACGTTCCTCTCTCTCTCTTCCTTCCCTCCTTTCCACTCTCTCTGAAAAGCAAGGGAAGAAATATCCTCAGGTGAGGATTAAAAAAGAATTTACAGAAGTTGGTGTGGTATTTTGAATAGTATGTTGTGAAGCTAAATTATTCCACATATTTTTCTTTTTAAAGAATTAAGCTCATTTTGTTTTTAAATCTTTTTGCCTTCTGAAGCTGTATTTATATAACCTAGCATTCCATCATAATAAAGTGGTGCTATTGGAAAAGGATGTGCTAATGGGATTAGAAGATAGGCTTTGTGCGTTCCCTCTATCCAATTTCTTTGACAATCAGATGCTGCTGTTTGTTTTGTAATTTCAGGGACCCAGATTCTCTTTAAATTATTTAATAAGCTGCTTATAGTATTTAATTGTTTATGTGAACATTAGCAAGTGTAGCATGCTTGGCATTTGCGCTGTGTTTAATATTTCTACAGTATTAACTGTGCTTGTTTGTAACCCTTTGTTTTCTCCTTTTGATAGTTGAAGAGACAATATTGAATATTCTGACTTATAATTAAAAAAGAGTTTCCGTACAATTATTGCAAGAGTAGATGATTTTAGGTTTTTTTAATTTGTCTTTTTGTAGAATATGCTGAATTTCTACATTGCAAAGGAAAAAAATTTACAGATTTTGATGAAGTTCGCCATGAGATTGAAGCAGAGACAGACCGAGTGACGGGCATGAATAAGGGCATTTCCTCCATACCCATTAACTTACGAGTCTATTCCCCACATGGTAAGTAAAGTAACACAGCTCCAACTTCTTATCCTCAAAAAAATTCATGACATCAATTAACATGCATTATTTGTATAGAAGATGGTTTGTTCTCTCGAAAAACATCAGGTTTCTAGGGTAATGTATGGATGTTGCCATAAATGCTGTGGTCTAAAGTTCATAAATTTATTTATGGGGAGGCAGAAGGAGGTGACTTTTAAAATGATCAGAATTGAGTGAGTAATTTCTTTATTTTAAATGTTTAGAATTCCAAAGAGGTATGCTTGAAAGCTTCAATTTTTCAATACCCTCAGTCTTTGCAAATATCTTAGCTGTGCTTGGTGCTGTGGTTGAGTCTTCTCTATTAGATTTTTTTTTGCAGCCCTGTGTATTCTCTTTATTCTCTTCTTTAGCAATCAACTGCGATTTGTTTTCCAGGCTATCAGCAGTAACTTACAACTTAGACAACCAATTCATGGTGTGGGATGTCGAATAGCCTCTATTTAGAGTAAATTTTTAGCAGGGTAGGTTTTAGTCTCTAATTTTCTATCCAGCTCTGTTGCTTTTCAAACGGAGCTTGAATGAAGTAAGCTCAATTGCAATGTCCCAAGAAGACTTGGTGTCAACAAGCTTCTGTGCAGAGAACAAGAGCCAGGTCAGGGCTGGAGTCACCGAGTCAGGGGTCGTTGCCTGCTCTTTGGAATGCTGCTCCATGAGTCTGTCTGGGTAGCCCCCAAAGGACCATGAATGGTGAACAGCTTTCCAGTGGGCTAAGTGGCTAACCTTCTGTGAAGAACATCTGGTGCGTGTGAAGAGAAGGACAAATCTTACCCTGAGAATCTGACACCATTTGAAGGCAGTGTACTGCATGAGACTGGCAGACAGTGTCTGAACATATAGCCAGTTTTTACTTACAGCCCTTTAGTTGTGGATATGACAGCTCTCCAAGAAAACAGACAAGCAAATCAGGGCCATTCAAAATTATGTGAAAATGACCATTTGGAACAGCACAATCATATCATAAAACAGTGAAAACTTACAAAGCCATTGCCTATTATTTGCTTTTTATTCTACACACCTGAGTTGGGGTTATTTGGATGCACCATCTACAAAGCTGAGCTCTTTCATTTCCACGAAAATGACAGGTGATTCTGAATAGTTGATGTCTTTTAGCACGGAGGGTATACATAAGACTCTCTTTCCTGTCTGCACAGTGTTAAATCTCACCTTGATCGACCTACCTGGGATTACTAAGGTGCCCGTGGGAGACCAGCCAGCCGATATTGAGCATCAGATCAGGGAAATGATCATGCAGTTCATCACGCGGGAAAATTGTCTGATTCTGGCTGTCACCCCAGCCAACACCGACCTTGCAAACTCAGATGCACTGAAGCTGGCTAAAGATGTCGACCCTCAAGGTGAGTGTGTGGCCCTTAGAATGAAAGGAAATTCATTGAAAATGAAAGGTAATACCAATTCTCAAAACTTGAATTCCTTATTCACTAAATTTGCCATTATTAATATTGTTAGAGCTTTTATATTTAGGATGTTGAAAGAAAAATAACGGGAATAAAATCTAAACCTATTCAAATAAATGTAATTTTAACTGAGATCTAAGAAAATAGACATTTCTAATCTTCGTGCATTACTTATTTTAAAAGTCAATAAAATAAACTTCTGGGACAGAATTTAGACAGTCTCCTTGGTTATTATAAGCATTATCTGAATAATTACTCCCAATAAAAAATCATTTTTTAAATTTATTTAAAACAGGAAGCTCTTTTAATGCATGGAAGATGTTTAATTTACAATTACTTGACATAAATATATATTATTAAAGCAGGGTTTATCTGTTATTGGCATTTCAGAATCCAGACAAGTACTTTATTTATGCTGATGATCTGATTTCTTTTCTTCCTCTGAGTTGAATAATAACAGTTTATCTGCAGAGACCCTAGTGATGGGTCTTCTTGTGCATTTGTTTAAAGTAACTGTGAAAGTGCATCAGTGATGTGTCTGTTTAATATGGAGATGAATGGTCTGTGATTCTAGGATTTCTTCTCTGATCATTAATCACCCCCATTTTCCCTCTTAACCTTATCATTAGCATGTTAGAACTCCTGGATCAATCCCTCCCTTTAAAAAAAAAATCATCTGCTTCCTCATCCTTTTTTGTTCTGCAGTTTGCAGCATCCAGACAACTTTATCTTCAGCTTGTCTAATTTTTCATTGCTGATTTCACTTAATAAGTTGCAACAGCATTTTCCTTATTGTGTAAATGTTATTTTTATTGTTTTCTATCGATTCAGCTCTTGGTTTCTCATGCAGTGTCCTCTCTAAAGGTTTTAACGAGAACATTTGGAGATTTCCTTTTATAATCTACAACGTTTCTGAGTTCATTTTATCCTCTTGGCTGTTTTGGTCGTTGTCTTTGATCTCAGAGACCTCTCTCAAGTGATCTGGTGATTGTTTGCTGCTTATTCAGATATAAGAGCAGAGCACTAAAAGCTGAGGGAAGCTCTGTGTGGGCAGGAATGAGGGTCATTGACTTTACAAGCCGCTAGATTTCACTGTGATGGAGGGGTTATCAAGGCTACTGCAGAGCTGAGGAGACAGGAATGGGAAAAAGAGGACATTCAAACACCACCAATGTCACTGTTCTCACGGAGATTCGGTCATTTTTGTTGGATCAATACCTTTCAGTTTGGTGTAAACCTTTGATTAATTTCCAGAGTTCTGAAAAAGTTAACCTTGACAGTTTTTTGCCCATGTTCTTATTGCTTTTATGGAGGAATGGCTTTCTTAGAGATTCTTATTCCACCATTTATTATTCCATTGCATTATTCCCCATTCTGATCTGAAGTAACTTTAATAATCAGGAACTTATCATATAGAACACCTGTGAATTGGGATAATGAGGGAAATTTGGTCATGGCATCTGTGACACTGTTGGTCTTCATGACTAACTTGGTGGCTTTGCAAGGGGCCTGTCCTCAGCACTTTATGTCCGTCTTTCCTGAAGTTTTGTCCTTGCCTGAGGAGGATGAACTATTTAGATAACAGAGAACCATTATTTATTCTAGGTGCCTGACTTATAATCTGATTCACCAAGGTACATAATTATATAATTTCCCGAGAGATGGTCTGTTTTGGGCAGTAGCTACTTTGTACTAACTTAAGGCCATTTTCACTTATGGAAGACTTGCATATACAGTACTAGTATTTAAAAATGGGAGAGAGGTGTGAGCAAATGTAGGTTTATGGTTGTGAGTACATGAAAGTGTTTATTCTTCTATTATTATTTATTAATTATTGTGTTAATTTTCAGACAAACAACCATAAACCTACTTTTGCTCCACCATGTATATACTTGGGAAGGAAGTTTCTGTTGGTAAATTAGTATTCAGTTATTTGCATAATGATATTCAAAATGAAAGCTTTTACAGAATAAACAGTACTGTCATACTGGAAAACGTGTTTCTGTGCTATATATCAAAATGAGTTTCATGATGAATTACTCTCTCAGTGTATGTTGAATGTCACAGATTTGTAGCTAGACAAAATCCAACCTTATTTGTTGCATCACTTGTGAAAAATGTTTTTACTGACTAAACGAGAATTTTTAGCACAACCTTAAAGGGAATGGCTGTCCAGTTTAAAAGGTCAAATTCCTAGTCATCAGAAGTATGTAAAGTTTTACGTGTATTTTTCCCTGTAGAGAGGTCTTGACTTTTCGAAGTGCTCTTACACACTTTGGTTTTAGTTTCGGCAGAATAATGTGAGTTTGGTCGGAATGAGATCCTATTTTGGGGAGAGGGAATTGATTGGGGGATGACACACTGTGTTTGAATAACATGCCTCTGACCACACAGTACCTTGTGGTTGCCCCTCCCTCCTCACCTAGTGCTCTCCTCACTGCATCAGATCACTCCGCAATTAAATGCTGTATTAAATGGTATAGATGGAAGACCACTGGGTTTGGAAGCAGATCTTTCACATCCTGATAGCATATCCTTGGGCAAATTATTTAACTTCTTTGAACCTTATTACCTCATTTCTAAAATGAAATGAAATTGTAATAAACCTTATCTCAAAAGGTTGCTATGGCAATTAAATAAGCTTAATGTGATCTTAAAGATAATTCTAACTCCAAATGCTAGCAGTTATTTTCCTCTTTGAAAGATTCAAAGGACCCTGCCTTGTTATTTTAGTTGTTGTCTATAGTTTAGAGTGATAATAAACCAGTAAAAACAATCAGTAGCTTTCTGTATTCCAAACTGCTGCTTACACTAGTATGAGTTAATAAGGCTTGATAACACTTAGAATGATAATAGAATTATTTTGAATATTTAATACTGTATCATAAAAATAAAAATGATTCCAGATTCACCTGAGAGTTGCTCGATTAACTGTGGATAAAAGAAGACCTTATAGGGGCCCGGGCTGAGGCTGAGGCTGGGGTTGGATGGAAGGAGGATTGTCCTTAGCTTAGCTTGATGTGTTTAAGGCATTATACCAGCTCCTGTTCATGGATGTAAGGTAAAAGGGCCTTACTAGGTTCTCAGCACAGTCTCACCGTGGAGACTGCATTGATTCCTCTCAGATACACTTTCTCTGCTAGTTAGAATGCCTACTCAGATACATCAACAATTCAATCACTGCCTTTGTTAGCTAGTTCATTAAGTTGCTGTTCAACAAATATTTAGGAGGCATCTCTTGAGCCAGGCAAAGTGTTTGTGATCAGGAGTGTAAATTCTGTATGCTGGACCACTCAGTAGGACACTAGACGAGGTAGATGCTCAGTACACATTTCTGATTATTTTCGTGACTCTCCACCGTAACAAATACGTTCTTTGTTTGTATCGCATCTTCTCACATGCGTGTGAGTTCATGCAAGTCACCAGGGAAATATGACAGAGGATCTGCCTGATGAGATGAACATTTTAATATTTTAGGGGGTGTAATTTGGCTCACAGCATGTATTAATTCTAGTGAAATGAGTTGTGTAATAGCTCTCTGTGTCAGATGTAATAACCACAAGTATTCTGTTAGGTAGGTGGCATGGCCCAGTTTTATGTAAGAGGAACTGGGAGAGGTTCTGGAACTTGCTTTCGGTAAGTAGCGGGAGCATGATAGGAGCCCACATACCTCTGCTCCTAGTAGGTCTAGTTTGCTATTGTATCATTCAGCTTTCTCATCCCAGTTGTTTTTTAAACACGTTATTCAGGTATAATCATGAAAACACATGTTAGAATTTTATAAAAGTGGAATGAAAGGTGCTTGATGAAGTTTTATGATACTGAACATGGCAAAACATTGTTAAAATTACATTGAATTAGGTTTTGCCTTATAATTTTTTTTGTGTGAGGTAGAGATTTATTAGAATATCTCTGCATCTTTTCTCTGTATAAGAAACAGACTCCCTTGACAAATGTAAAGATGGAATTTCTAGAGCAAATATTATAAATGCTGGAAAAAAAGAATCAATTTGGAAGAGTTCATGGTTCTATTCTCATGTGAATACTTCCTCATTATTTCCTAAAAGCAAAGCACTCAGTGAACATTATCTTCAACTGATTTGATGTGATTTCACCTGTGTATGTCAGTTTTTAACCTGGCTACATTGCTTTACGTGATTTTGGATCAGTTTAGCTGCTTGTGCATTTACCCAGCAAATAATTAACGAGCAGGGACTATATGACAGGAGCCTTTCTGAACATCACGACTGCCATGGCGAACAAAACAAAATGCTTGGCCTCGTGAAGCACATATTCTAACGAGGGAAACAGAGGGATGGCAGATAACTGATAGTCGTGATGCCAGGCTGGCGTAATGTCAGGTAGTGACAGAAAATTAAAACAGGACACAGGAAGAGAGAGTGCTTGGGAATGCTATTCTAGACAGAGGGTCCGGGAAAGCAGCATTTGAGCAGAAAACTGGGGGGCCAGGCCCTATCAGTTCCAGGCTGAGGGGACAGCAAGCACAAAAGGACCCGGAGTGGAGCTGGCTTGACATGTTAAAGAACAGCAAGGGGGCCACTGAGGATGGAGCTTGGTGGGAGCGAGAGAGGTGTAGGTTCTGCCATCAGAGAGGTCGGCAGGCCAGAGCCTGTGGTGTCTTCCAGGCCATCACAACAGACACTGTATTTTATTCAAAGTGTGACGAGCAACCACTGCAGGGTTTTGAGGGTAGAGAGAGACGATCCGACTTATGTTTGCATGGGTGAGTCTGCCTACTGTGAGAAGAAATGATTCTAAGAAGGGTCAGACTAGAAATGGGGAGAGCAGTTAGATTATTCCTTTAAAGAGGTCCCGCAGGGGGAGAGTTGATGTGGCTTGGAATCAGAGAGAAATGGACTGGAGGGAAGATACCGTCAGATTCAAGGTCCACTTGGAAAGTAGAGCTGACAGTATCACGGGTTTGCTGCGAGTAAAAGCAAGCAGGCAAGGAGGACTCCGAGAGTTGTAATAAAAGAAACCGCTTAAATGGTAATGTCATTTACTGTGATTAGAATTACTAGGAGAGGCAAATGTTTGGAGAGGATGAAGAGTTTTATTCTGGAAATGTAAATCTGAGATGTTTATGACTCATGATATTAGAGACTGGAATGTGAGAGAGAATTCAAGTTGGAGTTGTGAACCTGGGAGATAATCAGCCTGGAGGCGGGGTAGTGAGTTGAATGGTAACCCCTAAAAAGATGTGTCTAAGGCCTAACTACCCATGCCAGCAAATGTGTTCTTACTTAGAACTAGGTTCTTTGCAGAATCTTTTTTTTTTGGGGGGGTGAGGGGAGATACTTTTATAAAACCAAAACAACCATATTTCAGATGCAATTTTAATTTTACTTGAATTTCACAAAAGAAAAATTGATGGAATTGCTGAATTCATATAAATATTTCCTCTAGACAAGAGAGACTTCCCCTAAAATATCACTTCAAGATAAAAAAAAAAAAGAAACAGTGAGAACATTAAAGGTTGAAGTCATTATGATTTGTTCCAAGGACATATTTTTATTTTTGTTTGTATAGACTGACTTCTTGCTGTGAAAGATGAGTTCTTTGTCCCAACCACACTGGCATGCATGAACACGCAGTTCTGAAAATATTGAAGCCCTTCTGTACCAGTTAGTGAATGTCAGCCACTGGACTCTCCCCAGGCCTCTCCTTCTCTCCTGGCTGCCCCGTCCCACCGCCAGGACCAACTCCCATTTCCCCAGGACCCAGAGCTACAGGGGAAAGGGGACTCTGGTCCCCTCTCCCAGGTGCCTTCAACATGCACCACTTTGCCCAAGCACTTAGTTTCCATCTGTTTTATATAATGGCATTGTTTGCAGGAAGTATTCAGTGTAAAAAACGTTTGAAAACCTCTGCTCAAACCTCCTCAAGCCCTTGAAGTTTTGCACAGTCCAGGGGTTTCTGAGAATGAATGCCTTTCTCCCCAAAACACCAGCTCCTTATGAAGTCAAGTGCACATCTGCTTCCTGGTGTGATTACCTTGCTCCAAATGGGCAACAGACTCAGGCCTGTGGGTATAGAGAGGACCCTGAGCCGGCTCCCAATGGGATGAGGCAGAAGGTGCTGGAGCCCAGGCTCAAGTGGAGGCGGCAGGAAGGGAGTGGGCTTTGCTCCGTGCCCAGCCCTGTGCCAGGTGCTCAGGGCCCAGATCCTCTCCAATCCCAGGAGAAGTGTTTCTTTGCTCCTTTCCTTCCCTCCCTCCCTCCTTTCTTCCTGATTTACTGAGCACCTATTTATGCCAGGGGCTGGGGTACAAAGACAAAGCCAGCATCCCCCAGACCTCACCACCCCGTGAGAGCATCATCAAGAAAATGGCTGTGACCTCGGTGGGTGCAGGATGCAGGGGCAGCCCCAAGGACTCAGGGGAGGTTCTCCAGTGGAGTTGAAGCCGGCTGGGACCTGAATGATGAGGAAGGGCGTTCCAGATGGCGGGAACTGCATGCGCGAAGGCAAGGAGGCAGGAAAGAGCCCGCCTGGTCTGGGAACTGTGGGAGGGCGATGGAGCCCAGGCCCAGGGAATCTGCTCCCTGCACCCTCTGCCTTTTTGACCTCCTTGACTCCTGGCTAGGAAGAAGCTCTGGCCCAGCTGTATAAATGGATGCTGTGACATTGGAGAGAGGGAGTGAGGAAGGAAGGGCCAGCTGGTGTGTGTTTTGGGATTGCTTCTCAGAAATCTGCTTCCCCCCTTCTCTTCCTCTGACACCATGGCAACCAGGAGGCAGCTGGGGAAGCCACCTGTGAGCTGGGCTGAGCTGAGAGGGAGATGGGCTGGGCATGGAACAAAGGACTCCAGGAGCCACTAAAGGGAGGGATCTTGGCCCTGCTGACACCTCATTTCTCCCCCTCTCTGAGCCTCAGTCTTGGCATCTAGATTATGGGCACCACAACCCAGTTGTGGGCTCCTGTCAACCCAGATGCTCCAGGAAGCCCAGGCCCAGGTTGGACTTCTTAGGGGAAGACCTGAAAGGTAAGGGCTGGGCTGGGGAGTGCCCTGCCTCATCCTGCAGCTGGGGGCTGGGTAAGGTGATGGGGAGTCCCTGTGCTTCCCATTAGCAGCTCACCACCAAGTAGCGTCTCACCAAGCAGCCTGTCTGTGGTGCCCACTGACTGTCACTGCCGAGGAGACCTCAGGAGCAGGAGATGGCCGAGGCACAGACACAGGGATGGATCTCCCTGTGAGCCCTGCAGTGAGAGGTGTAGGGGGTCTCCCTTGATGGAGCACAGGGCCCAGCTGTTCCCAGAATCTAGTCAAAGCCCCAAAAGAAGGAAGGGCAAGGAGGGGTTTATTTCCAGAGGCTGCTGCTCGATGACTACAGACCGGCCTAAACCCACAGGAGCCAGTGCTCTCCCTGTCTGGGCGCCAGAACCGAAATCAGGGCATCGGGGGCTGTGCTCCCACAGAGGGCTCCCCGCAGGGTCCTTCCTGCCGCCTCAGCTTCCGGGGGCTCCCAGGGCTCCTTTGCTCCTGGTCCCATCCCTTCAGTCTCCCCTCGTCTTCAAATGGCCTCTCCTCCATCCTCCATCCTCCTCCTCCATCTTCAGGCACCTCCTCCTCCATCCTAACTTAACCCCACACTGTGTTCACGTGCCCACTTCTGGCTGATCACTGATATGGAATTTTTGGACTGGAACTTGGATTCTTTGTCCACCAGAGTGGAAGAATGAATCCATGGACAGAGGGTAGTAGAGCAAAGGTGGAGCTTTATTGAAGAACAAGTACAGACTCCCAGGTGGGGAGAGGAAAAGAGTCCCATAGAATAGACTCCCAGGTGGGGAGGGGGAAAGGGTCCCCGCCCTGTCCCTTCTTCCACAGTTTATAAAGGCTGCAAGTCCCTTTGTTTGGATATCCCCTCTGGCCACGATTCCCCTTTTTGATTTTGTCACTATAGCAACCCCTGAACTCAAAAGTCAAACACAACTTGGGACATGTAATGCCCTCCTCCCTTATTGTTCTTATCTTTCTGGGCTTTATTCCTTCTTCTTTATTTTGTAAATATAAAATATCTATGTTGGCTGTTGCTGCTCCGTGCACCTGGCTTCCTATGTTTTTTTCCATGGACCCCAATTCTAAACATTCTCTAAACCTGCCTATATTCCACTAAAATTCCTTTCATCACGTGGCTCTACCCCCACCTCATTCATGTGCCCAGTTCTGGCTGTTTCTGTGTCCCTGCCCCCCATCCACATGCCCACTTCTGGCTGATCACATGGCCTCGCCCCCTTGTTCACGTGCCCATTGTACAGGTGAGGCTACTGCAGCACAGAGAGGGCGAGGGCACACAACAGTTAAAGGGCAAAGCTAAAAATGTAACCCTAGGCTGCCCTGAGCCTGTGTCTCTTTAATCTGTGACTTCTGGTTAAGCAGCCCCTCACCCTGTGGCCATTTGCTCTGATGGGCTTCATACTTCCCCTCATCCCCCTCCCTCCTAACCTCCCCAAGGACAGAGGTCCTGTCATAGCCCCAGGGCCTCTGGGAAGCTGCTCTCTTTGTCCCTCGGTCCCTCCCAGCTGGGAACCTTGGCGGAGCCGCACTGGGGCAAGGGCCTTGTGTGGAAAAGGCCCTGCCTCCCCTCGCCTTCTGCGGCTTAGATTACAAAGTACCGATATTTTCCCCTTTGGCTTCCACCGCCTGCCTCTCCTGGCATCTTTCGTTTTACCTCGAAAAGAAATCGATTCTCTTTGCAGAATCTTGAAATGAGATCATCCTGGATTTAGGGTGGACTCTAAGTCCAATGACCAGTCTTTGTTAGAGAAAAGAGAGGGAGATTTGAGAGAGAGAGAGAGACATAGGGAAGGCCTGGTGAAATGTTGGCAGAAATTGAAGTTATGCTGCCTCAGCCAAGGACTGACTCCAGGAGCCACTCAAGGGAGTGATCTTGGCCCTGCTGCCACCTTCATTTCAGAGCTCTGGAGGCCAGAACCATGAGGAAAGAAGTTCCTGGTGTTTTGAGCCACCGGTGTGTGGTAATTCATTGGGACGGCTCCAGGGAACTAATCAGATACTGTAGTGTCAAATTTCGTGAGACCAGATGAGTTGAAACCATGTAGAAGATGAATGAAGACAGAGAAGAGGAGGAGGACCGAGGAAATAACCCCGACGAAGAGGAGGAGAAAAAGCAGAGGTGACTGAGAAGAGGCCGAGAACCAAATGGCATTCCAGAAGCCACAGGAAAGAGGGTTTTAGGAAGGACCTTGTGATTAGCTGTGTCCGATGCTGCAGAGAGATCAAGGTCAAGGCTAAGTTTACCACTTAGTCTTGAGGAAGGTGGATGACACAGTAAGAATTGGAGTTCAGGAGTTGCTAGCTATGGGATAGTGAGATTTCCCTTCCATTGCCACGAAGCAGTGCACCAACATAATGGCTTAAAAGGCAGTGCATCCGTGTTTTTTGCCTTTCTGGCTTGGCGATCTCCCTAGTCCTCACCGGCTGTATTCATCTTCAGGCTTAAAGTGCTCCTCTGCAAGGAGCCAGGGAGGTGCTGGGAAGCAGCCCCCATTGAGCCACATGTATTCTTAGCCCACAAATCCTTTCTACTGCTTGCTGAAATATTCAGCAGTGCACAGAAGCAAAGCAGCCCTGAACCTGGTTAAGTCCTCACTGTCTCCAATCTTTGTGTCCAAACCAGGCTATTATGTGCTCCTCCAATGGAGATGAGGGAAGAGAATTGACCCTTGAATTTGGCACATGAAATTCATCGGTGACCTTAATAGGAAGGGGTTGGTAGGAAATCCTTCTTTAGAGGAAATTCAAAAGACACCTGCATGTGAGGAAATGGAAAACAGAAGATAGACCGAAACTCTTTCCAGTGTCACTGTTGAGATAAACAGAAAAATGGGACACAGTAGTATAAGATCAAGAGAGTGTTTCTGAAAGGTGGGGGACATTATAGCATGTTTGTGTGTTGATAAGAATGACCCAGGAGAGAGAAAATTGGTGATGAAGGACAGAGATGGGGTAAGTGTAGGCAAAGCAGGATAAAGAATCCTATCTAATAAAGAGGGAATATGCTAATTGATCATCACTCCATTACAAAGATGGTTGCACCCACAGCTGAGGCCAAGTTCCCATTAGGAGCCTTAGGGATATGCACTCTCCTGCCCCAGTGGGGCTTAACAGGGGATCTCAGGTCATGCTCCCGAACCTGGGAGGGCATTACAGGGGGCCTCAAGGTGCGCTTCCCATCCTGGTCCCGGGCTAGGGGACCTCAGGCTGCTCCCCCCACCCCAGCACCAGGCCAGGGGACCTCAGGCCATGCCCCCGACCAGGTAGGACTTAACAGGGGATTTCAGGCCACACCTCCTGTCTTGGCACCAAGCCGGGGGACCTCAGGCTGCGACTCCCACCCACCCTGGCACCAGGCCAGGGGACCTCAGGCCACACCACCACCCAGCAGGGCTTGATGGGGGACCTCAAGGTGCACTTTCCGTCCTGGTGCTGGGCTAGGGGACCTCAGGCTCCCCAGCCCCAGCACTAGGCCAGAGGACCTGAGTCTGCGCCCCCCTGCCTGGCGGGGCTTGAGAGGGGACCTCTCCCCACATAGTGGGGCTTCATGGAGGACCTCAAGGTGTACCCCCAGTGCTGGGTCGGTGGAACTCAAGCCATGCCCCCTGCCCAGCAGGGCTTGACGAGAGACCTGAGGCTGTGCCCCCACTTCCAGTGCTGGGCCGGGGGACCTGAGGCTGTACCACCCTGCCTGGCAGGTCTTGATGGGGGACCTCAGGCCATGCCCTCACCCAGTGGGGTTTGACAGGGGACCTCAGGCCGTGTCCACCACCTGGTGGGGCTTGACAGGGGACCTCAAGGCATGCTCCCCACCCCGGTCTGGGTTGTGGGACCTCAGGCCATGCCCCACATCCTGGTGCCAGGTCAGGGGACCTGAGGATATGTCCCCAGCTCAGTGGGGCTTGACAAGGGTGCTTCTGTTTACTACTGGCTGGGTCTGATCTAGCCCCCTGGTGGTGGGGGGAGGGCAGCTGGGTCTGGGTCTCATGCAATTTTGAGGTGCATGTGGGTGGGTGGGGACTTGACTCTGGGTTCTGTGGTGAGCCTAAGACTCTGAAAGGAGGAAGGTTTTCATATGCATTTTACTAATTTTCTTTCATCTCTGACACTTCTATTATAGAGAAAGGGCAAATAGCAATATTAAATTATTTCCTCTAATTAATCCCCCTCCCTTTTTAAAATATATTTTATTGATTTTTTACAGAGAGGAAGGGAGAGAGATAGAAAGTCAGAAACATCGATGAGAGAGAGACATCGATCAGCCACCTCCTGCACGCCCCACAGTGGAGATATGCCCACAAGCAAGGTACATGCCCCCAACCGGAATCGAACCTGGGACTTTTCAGTCCACAAGCTGACGCTCTATCCACTGAGCTAAACCGGTCTCGGCTAATTAATCCCCTTTTAATGTGCACAAATTTTGTGCACCAGGCCATTAGTGGATAAATAGGAAAAAAAATCCTTAATTAGGGGAGAGAGAGATAATGTAGAGTACCTGTGAGAGTCCTTGCCCTACACAAGAGAGGATTGGATATTGTTTCTCATTTTAACAGTAGGAAAAGCAGAGGATATGGATACAGATGAGGTTAATTGGTTAGATTGATTGGTGGGGAGATAGTTTTTATCATAGTGAGTTTATTTATGATGGTGTAATGTTCACTTTTCCTGTAGGTTGTAATGGTCATATAATGAAGACTCCACATTAATGGAGAAATGACACAAATATCCATGAGTTTTATAGATACCGCTGTACCTTACCTGAGCAGTTCATCATAATGTGACACATTATCTGAATAGAAAGCCGAGGAATCCATCCCAACGGTGGTGTTGATTTATTACCTGAGCACAAGTTCATTACCCATAAAGACTCTGACTGTGCCTTTTATCTTCTCGGCGCAGCCATATGTCAGCATCACCCATCAAGCTTGTCGTCTGCAACACAGGGCTGTTCAAAGGCCTCACCAGGGAAGCAAATATGTCTGGAAATTCCTTTCATGGTGATTTATTTAACAGAAAATGAATTTCATTTCTAAAGCTAGCATGACCAGAGTTCATCCTGAAGTGTGTGTGTGTGTGTGTGTGTGTGTGTGTGTCCTATACAATAAAGGAGTAATATGCAAATTGACGTACCTCTGCTACACCTACAAACCACACCCACCAGCCATAGCCACTAGCCAATCAGAGCAAATATGAAAATTAACAGAGAAGCAGGAGGGAGGCCTGGGTTGCCCCTGGTGATAGCGGAAGCCAAACTTTCCCCAAACCCTGGCAGGCCAAGACCTTCACTTAAGGTAACAAAGTTTCAATGGCTGTGCAACCATGCTTGGCTCTGCTCCAGGCTACAAAGTTTCAATTGTAGAAGATAAATAAATCCCAGATACCATGGGCTCCGCTTGGGTCGCTGGGGGGCGTGGCCAGCCTGCATCCACCCCAGGACCCTCTCCCAGGCTGGCCCACACCACAAGGGAACCCCCACTCTGACCCAGGACACCCTTCAGGGCAAGCCAGCTGGCCCCCACCTGTGTACCAGGCCTCTATCCTATCTAATCATATCTAATAAAAGAGTAATATGCAGATTAACCATCACTCCAACACACAAGATGGCTGCCCCAATGTGGTCAAAAGATCCTGCCCCCATGTGGACACAAGATGGCCAGCAGGGGAAGGCAGTTGGCAGGGACCAGGACTGCAAGAGAGGGAAGTTGGGGCTGATCAAGCCTGCAGGGGAGGATAGTTTGGGGTGACCAGGCCGGCAGAGGTGGGCAGTTAGGGGCAAACAGGCTGGCAGGGGAGCAGTTAGGCATCAATGAGGCTGGCAGGGGAGTGGTTAGGGGGTCATCAGGCTGGCAGGCAGAAACGGTTAGGAGCAATCAGGAAGGCAGGCAGGTGAGCAATTGGGAGCCAGCAGTCCTGGATTATGAGAGGGCAGTCAGACATCTGTCAGGGGTCCCAGATTGGAGAGGGAGTAGGCTGGGCTGAAGGACACCCTTCCCCCCGCTTTCCCTCCCCCCTGCCATGCACAAATTTCATGCACTGGGCCTCTAGTGTGTGTGTGTGTGTGTGTGTGTGTGTGTGTGTGTGTGTGTGTATGTGTGTGTATCTCCTATCTAATAAAAGAGTAATATGAAAATTGACCATCATTCCAACACAAAGATAGCTACCCCCATGTGGACACAAGATGGCCTGCAGGGGAGGGCAGCTGGGCTGATCAAGCCTGAAGGGGAGAGCAGTTAGGGGTGACTAGGTTAGCAAAGGAGGGAAGTTGGGAGTGACCAGGCCTGCAAGGGAGGGCAGTTAGGGGGGACTCAGGCCTGCAGGGGAGGGCAGTAGGGGTTACCAGTCCTTCAGGGGAGGGCAG
>JAAGEH010000042.1:27208780-27223181 GCA_011751065.1 Lasiurus cinereus | reverse complement strand
TCTGTTGAGAAATCAGCTGACAGTCGTATGGGTGCTCCCTTGTAGGTAATGAACTGTTTTTCTCTTGCTGCTTTTAATATTCTCTCTTTGTCTTTTGCTCTTGGTATTTTAATTATGATGTGTCTTGGTGTGGTCCTCTTTGGATTCCTTTTATTTGGGGTTCTGTGTGCTTCCTGGACTTGTAAGTCTATTTCTTTTACCAGATGTGGGAAGTTTTCAGTCATTATTTCCTTAAATAGGTTTTCAGTATCTTGCTCTCTCTCTTCTTCTGGCAACCCCACAATTCTGATGTTGGTACGCTTGAAGCTGTCCCAGAGGCTCCTTACATTATGTTCACATTTTTGGATTCTTTTCTCTTCTTGCTTTTCCAGTTGAATGTTTTCTGCTTCTTTATATTTCAAATTTTTTACTTGATTCTTGCCTTTCTCTAGTCTGCTGTTAGGACTCTGTATAATAGTTTTTATTTCAGTCAGTGTATTTTTCATCTCCTCTTGGGTCTCACTAAATTTATCCATCTTTTCTAGCATATTCTTGAAAAACCTTATAAGCGTGGTTTTGAACTCTATATCCAGTCGTTTTTTTTCCTCCATTTCTTTTGCTTGTAATCCCTTCCCTTGTCTCATCATTTTCACTATGCCGGGGAAACTTCTGTGCTGGATTCAGCCGCAGAAGCCTCTGTTGAGCTTGGGATGGGTGGAGTTTCAGGGCTTAAGGGACTGCCTTGCCTTCCAGTCGGCCCTGCCCTCCACGGCCCCTGAGTCTCAGGTGACTGGGTAATGGCTGGAGCAGTCCTTGTGCGCGCGCCCGCAGTGCCTCTAACCGCTGCCTTTCCGGCTCCCCTCAGCTTTTTGCAGCTCCTCTGGGTCTCTGTGAGCCCCTCTCTTTCCCTCTAGTTGTAGAACTTCCACTCAGCCAGCTTTCCTGTGGTTCTGGATGATGTCCGTTCTGTCTTTTAGTTGTAGTTTTGAAATTGTTGTGCGAGGCAGCAGTATAGGTGTTTACCTATGCCACCATCTTGGATTTTCTCTATCTTCACATTTTTTATTCTTTTTTCATTTTGCTTTTCCTGCTGAGTATTTTTTGCTTCTTTGTATTTCAAATTTTTGACTTGATTCTTGTGTTCCTCTAGTCTGCTATTAGGTCTCTGAATAATGTTTTTTTTTATTTTAGTCAGTGTATGTTTAATTTCTAGTTGGTCCTTTTTTATATCCCCTTGCATCTCACTAAATTTATTGGCCTTTTCTAGTAAATTCTTGAAAAACCTTATAACTGTGGTTTCGAACTCTATAACCAGTCATTCGCTTTCCTCCATTTTTTTCATTTGTGATCTGTTTCTTTGTCTCCACATTTTGGCTGCTTCCCTGAGTTTGTAGAGTGGCTTTGTGTGCTAGGTGTCCTATAGCGTACAGTGGCTCAGCTCCTCAGTTACCTGAAATGGACACTCTTGGTGCACTGCTTTGTGGACTGTGTGCTCAGTCTTGTTGTAGTTAAGCCTTGATTGTTGTTGGTTTTACTGGGAGTAATTGACCTCCAATTGACTGTGAGCATCAACTGTATCTACACTGGGAGAACTTCTGTGCTGACACTCTTCTGAGACAAGACTTGCAAAATTGCAAAAGCTTCTGTGCTCAGCTTGGATGCGAAGGAGTTTCAGGGTGGGGCAGACAGGACTTCCCATTAGCCATGCCCTATGGGCACCCTGGATCTCAGTGTCCCTTGGTAATTGCTGCAAGCACCTCTGAGAGAAAGTCACCCTCGAGTTTTGCCTGATGCCAGACAGTCCAGTTTCTCCCTGAATGAGTCGGGGTTCCCAGAAACTTGCCCGGAACTGTTGTTTAGTGCAGTCGGGAGCTTCCATTTCTCTCCTGCTTTAGAAAGCCAGCCATGCACTCAGCTGCCCGTGTATTCAGCAGTCAGTCCTCTCTGCACGCTGCCTCTGGACCTCTACCTCCAAAGCTCCCAAGTCTCAGTGTGTTTCTCTGTTCCTGACAATCCAGATTCCCACCCACTCACTCAGCTGCCCATCCTCTCCATGTGCGTGGTTCCGTACCTCAGCCTTTTGCAGCTCCTCTGAGTCTCAAAGTGCTTTCCTCTTTTCTTCTAGTTGTAGAGTTTCCACTCATCCAGCTTTCCTGTGGTTCTGGATGATGTCCGTTTTGTCTTTTAGTTGTAGTTTTGATATTGTTGTGAGAGGCAACAGTTTAAGTGTTTATCTGTGCCGCCATCTTAGTTTCCGAAAACTTTCTTTAGGCATTTTTAAGATGTCTCTTTAATAGGATATGACATTTCTTTCCTTTTTTTTTTTTTAATCCTCACCTGAGGACAGTTTTTCATTGATTTTTAGAAAGCTTGGAAGAAAGAGGGAAAGACAGAGAGAAACATCAATGTGAGAGGGAAACTTCGATTGATTGCCTCCTGCATGAGCCCTGACCTGGGCCCCAGCCAGAGAGGAGCCTGCAATCTAGGACCATGCCCTGGATCAGAATCGAACCCGGACCCTATGGTCCACAGGCCAGGCCAAACCGGCTAGCGCAGGATATGACATTTCTTATCCCCTCTAGCAGTGGACCTTTATTTTTTCCTCCAGGAGTGAGGTGGAAAAACCCTAGATCACCATCTTGGATTCTTATTATCCAAGTTACCATGAACACTGCGAGTGGCGTACCAGGAACTTAGCCAATGAGTGGTCAGAAAAGGTGTATTTCCTCTGTAGCTCACACACAGAGGTGGGAATGCTGGTGTATTAGGGCTGGTAGGCCCCCCGTCTCCGTTCTGGGCCTGCTCAAGCTCCTGTGATGGCTTGGGCAGGCCCCATGTCTCCGGGCCTGTGCCATCCATGATGTGCCTCACCTCGCACACAGTCCCGTACCGCCCACCTGTGCACGCAGCCTCCTCCTGAGCGGTCATGACATTACGGATTCCCGGACAATTTGCATATTACCTCTCTCTCTCTCTCTCTCTCTCTCTTTCTTTCTCTCTCTCTCTCTCTCTCTCTCTATATATATATATATATATATATATATATATATATACAGAGATATATATATATATTTTTTTTTTTTTAAAAACCCACCTCTCCACGAGGAGTGATTCCTCTGGTTGGGAAGAGGGCAGCATCCTCTCTTGAGATGAAATTGGTGAATTTGTCAGATGCTGGAGGCAGACTTCTTTATTTGTTTTGTGGAGGTGTGTCCAACCCACCTCCTCAAGCTTTTCGCTTTCAACAAGTCTCCCTCTTCAATCTGGAAAAAGTTAAAGTCCACGGGTGATGTAAACTGATAGTCACTGACCTTTGGCAACACTTAGCAGACGTCTGCTTTACTGTCTGGTCCTGGAGGTGCTGTTAAGTTGAACAGAAGCTTCAAGCGTCAGGCACTAAGTCGCACTCAGAATCTGATGAGTGTATTTATCAAATGCAAACACAAGAGCCCTCCATGGAGAGAACCTGTTTCCAGGCAGCCTGTCTGCAGCGATTTTTCCTTTTAATTGGATTCCCAGCTTATCTTGAAATTCTGAGCCTTAAATATTTGACCAAATTAAAGAAGTCAATAGATGTTAAATAATTGCACATGAGCCCAAATCCTCCCTGCTATTAATTGAATCAATTTGCATGTGTAAACATATTTTATACTTTAAGAAGGAATTACTTAGTTGTTCACAGATGCCGTGGTTTGACTTCTTAAGGGATATATTTTTGATCTTAGTATTTCTAACATGAAGAGACTCAGAGAATCAATTAGATTTTTTTCTTTAATAGAGAAAGTGCTAAGAACAGAGGCTAAAACCAAAAAGGCTCCTGGTCTTTGAAAAAAAATAATTTTTATAACAGTTCTGTTCAATCAATCATCCTTTTAAATGAGCATCTACTATGTATTAGGCTTGACCTGGGAATAACTTAAACATCTGCTCTGAAGAAAGCAGGGAGCATAGAAACACATGACCCTACACTCCTGTGTGATCAGAACTCTGATATGAAGTGTGTGCAATATAGCATCATGCCATAATACTCTGAAGTCTGGGAATCACAGGTGCACATTTCAAGTCATGCTGCTATTTTGCATTGTATGTACTTGAATGTTAAGAGTTCCATGCATGTACAATTCAAGTAGGTTTGTTCATGCTTTTGTTAGAAATTAGCCCATTTTCAAAAGAAAATAATTAGTTCATCTGTAGATTGATGAATAGGCTGGCTTAGTGTAGAAAGCTTCTATTTGAGCTTTTAAAATATACACTGAATGGCCAGATTAATTATAATCTCTGAATGCATAATAATCTGGCCACTCAGTGTATATCCTATATAATAAAAAGCTAATAGGCAAATTGTCCCCTCGACCAGGAGTTTGACCAGCAGGCAGGCCAGCCAACTGCCCATGTCCCCTCCTCCTGGCCAGGCTGGCTGGACCCCACCCATGCATGAATTCATGAATTCATGCACTGGGCCTCTAATATATATACACTTGAATTGTACATGCATGGAACTCTTAACATTCAAGTACATACAACACACACACACACACACACACACACACACACACACACACTGAGTGGCCAGATTATTATGCGGTCAGAGATCATAATAATCTGGCCACTCAGTGTATGTTGAATCATAGAAATTATGTCTAAAATTATATCAAGATTTACATATACCATAAAAATATGTTGAACCAGAGACTTGGAAACATGACAACAAAAAATATTTATCTTATAGGTTTTTAAAAAAGCCTTTTTAGTTGCTAAGAGAGTAGATCTTAACAGTATATGCTCTTTAGACATGCTATTTTTATTGGGAAAGATAAAATGAACTTCATTGTGAAATGTACTGTGAAAGAGAAGAAAGATAATAGATTTAGATCAGGAATTTGAATAGATATGTATTTGAATTCTTTTATAAAAATAGGAATGAAAGAGAGAGGTGTGAAGGCACATTGCCAGAAGTGAATGTGCTATGAAAGTGGAACGTGTTATTGTCATCAAGATCTTATCTGTGTGAAAGGAAATGTGAGATGTGAATTGCTAACACTGACATGTTCCTTCCTTCAGCCACTGGGGGTCACTATAGAGACGTGGCATGAACATGTTCGAATTTTCCCTCCATTGCTCTTTGTGGAGGTTGAATGTTGAAGTTTGTATGTGCAAAAGGAATACAGTTTATGAGAAAGTCTAAAAAATATGTAAGAAAGCAATAAAACATAATCTCTCCCTTAATTGCAAATTAGAGATATGAATCTTTTCTCCAGAATTCTCATTATATTAATACTAAAGACCCGGTGCATGAAATATGTGCATGGTGGTGGGGGTCCCCTCAGCCTGGCCTGCACCCTCTCCAATCTGGGACATCCCGGGGAACGGGACTAATCCAGCAGTCGGACATCCCTCTCATAATCCTGGACTGCTGGCTCCTAATTGCTTACCTGCCTGCCTGCCTGCCTGGTCACCTCTAACTGCCCCTACTGCTGGCCAGGTTGTCTCCAACTGCTCCCTCCCTGCCAGCTTGCTTGCTCCTGAAGGCCCCCTCCGTTGGCCTGGTCAACCCCAACTGCCTCCCTTGGCCACCCTGGGCTCCCCTTACTGCCTCCTGTCCCCGCCAGCCTGGTTGCCCCCAACTTCCCTCCTTGCTGGCCTGATCACCTCCAACTTCACCTCCCCTGCCAGCTGGTCACTCCTCACTCCTCCCCTCCCCCTGCTGGCCTCGTTTTGCCCAAATGCCCTCCCTGCTGGCCTGGTCACCCTTCATGGCCCCCCTGATGGCCTCGTCACCCCACGCATCCTGCTGTTCAGTTATTTGGTCATCCCTCACTAATCCCCTTGTCAGCCTGTTGCCCCACGCAGCCTGCTTGATCAGTCATTTTGTTGTCCCTTACTAATCCCCCTGCCAGGCTGGTCATAGGCAGCCATCTTGTGAGGGTGTGATCGTCAATTTACATATTACCCTTTATTATATAGGATATGAATGTGTTACATTGCTTTTCAAAGTACATAGACGTGTTTAATTAAAATGACTTTAGTATTAAAGAACAGTTGCGTTTTCATGTCTTTTAGTTTTAAAATTCAAAGACCTTTAGCTCTGGCAATGTGGTTCAGTTGGTTGGAATGTAGTTCCCTCTTGTACACCAAATAGGTCACCATTTCTATCCACTCCCTGGGTGTGTGTGGGAGGCAACCAATTAATGTTTCTCTCTCACATTGATGTTTCTCTCCCTCCTTCCCTGTCTCTTTCTTTGTCTAAATAAAGTCAATTAAAAAAAACACCTCACAACATATTTCAGGTGAGGATTAAAAAAATTCAAAGACATTTAAGCACAATTAATAGTCACTTATACATTTAAATATTACTCCTGAATTCTGATGGGACCACAAACTTCTGACATTACCATTGGCATAGTATTATTTCTTTTAAAAGTTGCTATAAAAACATATTCTACAAGCCATCCCCAGAATATCTGCTCAAACCAGATCCATAGAGTTATTTTGTGGCAGTTTATTTATATAAAATATGACCATTAAAAAAAACCACAAATCAAAACTTCTAAATTTCTCTAAGACTTTCATTTTCCCTAGCTGATTTCAGGAGCCTTCCCTCCAACTCCCTTCCTTTCTTCTTTCTTCCTCTCTTCATTCCTCTCCTTTTCTCCCTTCTTCTTCCCTCCCTCCCTCCTTCCATACTCCCTCCTCCTCTCCCTTTCCCCCTATCCATCCTCCACTCTCCCTTCTCTTTCCTTTCTTTCTGTTTTCCTCCCTCTATTCTTTCTCTGCAATGTTTCTTGAATAGAAGGAGAACCATTTCTTCCACAGACACAAGAATGAAGTAAGAAAGTACATGCAGATAGTGGTTAATTTGGAGATATCTGGAGAGGCATTTGAAGAATTTATTGCCTGTTGACGTAGATTTTTCTCTCTAAGTTGGAAGCAAGGCTATGGGCTGAGAAAAAACTGGGAGTGGAGGTTGGAAAGGAGGATGGGAGAGCAGGAGGTTGTGTAAGATGTTTGAGGAGCAAGGTATTTTGAACAGCCGCTGCGGGGAAAGGAAGAAGGAGCAAGTGGGCAACACCAAAGGACTCCATTGGGGCAGAGCGCATGTGCACCAAGCAGCCAGGGGGCCGGACAGGCAAATATTTGGATTGCTTTTGGGAGTCAGAATTTTGCAGGATCTGTTGGATGGAAGACAAAGTGGGCAAAAGAGTTGAGGATATTGGAAAAACACTCATTGGAAAGGTGGACTGTGAAATCCTTGGAAGAAGGGAAGAAAGTGAAGCCAGACAGGACCTGTAAGTTTTTTTGCGGGGGGGAAATGGGATGGTTCAGGGATGGGGTTCTGGATGAGGTAGGAGAGCAATGGCATGGGAAGAAAAGGAATCTGTGGTTAGAGACTAGACTGTAAGAGTCTATGATGTACAGGTGGAACAAGTCCACATTACAAATGTCCAGGATGTGATCATGGGAGGAAACAGCTAAAAATGCCATATGCAGGTAACAACCATTGAGTAGGGGAGGTCAAGAAACTCAATACATAAGAGAACTGGTGGAAAGGAGGATGGGAGAGCAGGGGGTTGTGTAAGATGTTTGAGGAGCAAGGTATTTTGAACAGCCGCTGTGGGGAAAGGAAGAAGGAGCAAGTGGGCATCACGGAAGGACTCCACTGGGGCAGAGCGCATGTGCACCAAGCAGCCAGGGGGCTGGACAGGCAAATATTTGGATTGCTTTTGAATCAACATCTCCACAAACAACAAAGCTGCTCGGATAGTGGTGGAACTAAGGATAGTAAGGAACAGCATGGTACTAAAACCTTCAATTAAGAGTGTGTGTGTGTGTTGAATACGGTGGTGTCTGGGCATTTCCTAGATGGCAGCAACTAGGAGGAACAGAGGTTTGGAGCAGCTCCGAGGCGCGAGAAAACGTCATTAATGTCTACTCTCTTTTCCTCCAACGCTGGACTCCAGGGAGCTCAGGAAAACATACAGTCCCCACCCGAAAGGCATGTGGGGAGAGAACGGGGAGTAAGTGACAGCAAGGAAGTGAGAAGCATTGTTTAGACCAGAGCAGGAGTGTGTTGGAGCAACTTGGTGACAACAGAGATGCTTCCAGATGGCGCAGTGAGAGGACTGGCAGAGTGGCCGCAAAGGGAGGAAGTGGGCAGTTTGCTGGGACTGAAGGACAAGCTGTTCAGCTAAAATAACCAAGAGACATTTTACAGAAATGTTGCCTTCATAAGAAGTTACATAAATAAAAGCATACAACATATTGTCAAACAGGGCAGCCTAGTGTTTAGTAGCATAAACTGGAGCCAAACTTGCCTGGGTTTGAATCCTGGCTCCATTCCTTACCAGCTTCTGATCTTTGGGCAACTGACTTAACTTTTCCGTGCCTCAGTTTCCTCATCTGTAAAATGGGGGTAATTGTAATTCCTTCCTTACAGGGTTGCAATGAGATGAGTTACTATCTGGCAAAGTACTTAGAAAAGTGTCTGGCAGTTTAAAGGTATGACATACAATTAATTTGTTTCATTGTTTAAAAAGTGGGTTTGTGGCTGTCAAGTTTCAGATATGCAGTTATTTTTCCTGCAGAAATCCCTGTTAAAGAAGACTTTTTGAAAAAAACCAAGAGTTTTGGCAGTTTCAGGAAGCATAGGACTATTAAACTTAAACATCTCCCTGTAAAGTTAACCCTTGCTTTCCACTTCCTGTCTGCCTGGCTTTGCTCAGGATTGCCAATGTTATCATTTGCCAAGGCTCCTTCCACATTTGCGTTGTCATCTTTATAAGCCATGATGACGCACAGAGCTGGAGCCAACCCTTTCAGAAAGCAGTTTTAGTTCCTGTGTGCGCGCATGTGCAGGCGTGCATGTGTGTGTGTGTGTGTGTGTGTGTAAACCATAGTTTCTTGTAATGGTGCTCATAGTGGCCCATATAATGCAAATCAGGTTCCCTATATAGTAGTTGCCAGCAGAACCGATGGATTGAATGAGAAACTCTTGCTGTAGGAGGAGCTTTTCAGTTTCTCCTGTTCAGAAGAGGAGAGATGACCAGCAGATCTTGGATGTGGCTTTGGAGTGAAGAGGGACTTTAAAAAGAGAGAGAGAGGGAGAGAAAGAGAGAGAATTGGTGTTATCTAGTACCGAGTTCACCAGCTGGAACCCCGGACAGTTTCCTTGCTGTTGCTGGCAGAGGCCTGGATGGCGTTCTGAGCCAGAATATTTTGTGGTCAGCAGTCAGCTGTCTGAAGTATCTGTTCAGGATTCCACATAGATTGCTGAGGGCCGAGTTACTGTCTGCAGTAAAAACTCCTGCACGAGAAGGTAAGAGTGGAAGGCCATAACCATTCCAGCCCACAGCCAGGGACTCCTCGTTTCTCTCCTTTGTCTTTCTTCTCCTCTCTTCTGTTCCTTCCACAAATATTAAATCGTTTGCCCGGCTGGCATGGCTCAGTGGTTGAGCATCATCCTATGACCCAGGAGATCATGGTTTGATTCCCTGTCAGGGCACATGCCTGAGTTGGGGACTCGATTTTCAGTGTGGGCGTTATTATGTTTCTATCTCTCTCCCTCGACCTTCTTCTCTGAAATCAATAAAAATACATTTTAAAAACATGTTTCAAGCATTTTGCTAGACTCTGGGCTTATATTGGTGAGCAAGATAGAGTCTGTTACCATAGCAACTATAATTTTTATGTTTTCTATCACTTGATATTTAACCAAGTATCACATGGAATAATATTACCTGATTTTGAAAATGAAAACTGTGCTATTCAGAATTTTTGGAAGTAACAAGGAAATAATGTTCATGGAAAACTTATAGAAAAAAAAAAACCCACACACACACACCATGAAACTATTCCCATTCATTGCTGATTGCTTGCAGAAATAAAATATTCCATAGTCTTTGCCAAGCAGAAAAAACACACAACATTTACTTCATCCCCTCCCAACCCCCACCAAAACCCAAAACAACAACAACAAAAAAAATGCATTAACTGAAGGACATCTAATTCCCTAAGTCTGCTTTTAATTTTGCTATATACATGTTTACACTAACTCGTCATTGATTTTTTTCTTTGCTGTTGTGTTAGTGTGCAGTGTTCCAGATTACTTTTCTGGAAACTGCTAATGTGGTTCCTGGCTTGGTTTTGTCCCATTTCTTAATTAGGTGAAGCAGCACACTACTTGTAATTTAGTTGCATTCATCAATGGAAGGAATGGCAGTGTTCATATAGGAAAACCACTGTGCTGTCCACAGACACAGGGAACATGGCAGAATGGTATCTTTCCTTTCTGGAATGTGTATTTCAATTCTTACCTGAACCTAAAAAAATAACAAATAGGCTTTTTTCCCCCGCTCATTTATTTGTTGAATAAATAAACACGTATTGAGTTCCCCACTCTGTTTGGCTTCTATATGAGTTGCTTCAGAATATGCAGATTCGATCTTATTTTATTCTTGAAGAGACCCTGACATGCTTATTGAGTGAGACAGACAAATAAGCAGATTCCTGGTGTCATGTCAGAACTCTGAGGTTTGTGTACACAGAGAGCTCTGAAGGCACGGAGGAAGGACTCCAAACGTCCACTGTGGGAGTCTGCTTACGGACCTGCAGGACAGGCCTGAAAAGGATTTTGAAGATGGTAGGTGCTGACCAAGAGAAGAAGAGAAGGGAAGGCTATGTGGAGGTGAGGGGATGGTGATAGGAAGTGAGGAGGCGAAAGCGCATGATCCCGTGGAGAACTGCATCTGGGTGTGTGATATTGAGAGCTCAGGACCAGAGCAGAGTGAGAGCAGTGATGATGGGAAACGAAGCTGGTGAGATCACAGCTTTCATTTACTGAGTGGTTTTTATGTACCAAGTACTTTACATGTGGTGGTATTTAATTGTCTTTAATGAATAGACTTTGCTTTTTAGAGCCATTTTAGGTTCACAATGGATCTACACTGACACATTGTTATCTCTCAGAGTGCATAGTTTCCCTTAGGGGTCACTTTTGATGTACATTTGATAGGTTTGAACAGATGTATAATGACATGTATCCAACTGTAATCGTGTACGGAATAGTTTCACTGCCCTAAAAACCCTCTGTGCTCTGCTTTCCACTCCTGCCTCCCCTTCCCCTGGCAACCACAAATCTTTTTATTATTGCCTCCATAGTTTTGCTTTTCTCAGAATGTCATGTGGTTGGACTGCTATAGTATATAGTCTTTTCAGATGGCTTCTTTCACTTAGTAATAACAGGCATTTAAAGTTCCTCCATGTCTTTTCATGGATTGACAGCTCATTTCTTTTCCTTTATAAAAAAATATGTTTTATTAATTTTTTTACAGAGAGGGAGAGGAAGAGAGAGTTAGAAACATCGATGAGAGAGAAAAACATTGATCAGCTGCCTTCTGCACACCCCCTACTGGTACATGCCCTTGACCAGAATTGAACCTGGGACCCTTAAGTCCACAGCTGGATGCGCTATCCACTGAGCCAAACCGGTTAGGGAAGCTCTTTTTTTTTTTTTCTTTTAGCATTGACTAATATTTTATTGTCTGGATGTGCCACAGTTAATTTACCCATGTACCCACTGGAGAACATCTTGGTTGCTTCCAAGTTTTGGAAATTATAAGTAAAGCTGCTGTAAACATCTGCATACAGTGTTTGTGTGGGCATGCTTTCAGGTCCCTCAGGTAAATACTAAAGAGTGCAATTACTGACCCCCCCTGGTAGGAATACGTTTGGTTTCGTAAGAAACTGCCAAACTATCTTCCACAGTGGCCGCTCCGTTTTGCATTCCCATCAGCACCTAAGGAGCGCTCCTGTTGTCCCACTTCCTCACCAGCAGTTGGTGGTGTCAGTGTTCTGGATTTTGGCCACTCTATCGTGGGAGCGTAGTAATACAGTATTTCACTGTGGCTGTAATTTGCATTTCCCTGATGACATGTGGTCTGGAGCACCTTTTCAGATACATACCTGCCATTGGTAGATCTTCTTTGGATAGGTGTCTTTCCAGCCTTTCACTCAGGTTGTTTTCTCCCACGGGAATTATGAGGGGATTTTTCTCGGGTAATCACTGTGAGGATTTGGTTGAGCTCCCAGAGGCAAAACTGACACAAGTATGGGTACCTATTATGACTGGGTCCCCCTGTAGGTTTCTACTCTGAGATTCTCCACACTGAACATTCAACAGTTCACCAGTTACAGGTGTTCCTTCCTGGGCCTGGGTTCCCTTGGAGTTTTCTGCTTCTGGGTTGTGAAATGTCTGTATACATCTGTCTGTCTCTCCACATTTGGTGGGGGGGGAGGACAATGCTTTATGACTCCACTTGTCTGAGGAATCTAAGGAGGATTTGTTGATTTTTCAGTCTGTTCTGCTTTTGACTTACTCTTTGGACACAGTGGTAGCTTCCAAGTTCCCCACTTGACTCATTTTATTGATGAGTCAGAGTGGACATATGACTTATTAAAAAAAAATATATATATATATATTTTGTTTTTATTTTAAAGAGAGAGGAGAGGGAGAGAGAGGTAGAAACATCAATGATGAAAGAGAATCATTGATTGGCTGCCTCCTGCACGACTCCTACTGGGGATCAAGCCCTGACCTCTTGTTCATAGGATGACACTCAACTCCTGAGCCACGCTGGCTGGGCTATAACTTACTCTTCAAGCAGGAAGTCCTGTAAGAGTTAAAGGGGATGCTGTTAAAAATTATCCCAGCCCTGGCTGGTGGAGCTCAGTTGGTTGGGAGTTGTCCGGTGCACTGAAAGGTTGCCAGTTCAATTCCTGGTCAAGGCATGTGCCCATGTTGTGGGCTGATGAACAGTAGTGGGTGGCTCTCCCATCAGTGTTTCTCTCTCCCTTTCTTCCCCTCTAAAAATTAATTTAAAAAAGGAATCATTATCCCGGCATCAAATGTAAGCTGTGACGAATGGTTCTGCTATTGATGTGGTTCCACCTGATGAGGAAACGAATGTCTTGGAGCTAATAGGAGGCAGTGCTTGGGGCAGTGCTCTTGGCCTCTAGGCCATATAAGAATCAGACCTTTGATAGGCGTTGGGTCTTTTCAAGGTCATTATTAGAACTCACCAGAGCTCATCATTGTGGCTATTCTTTCCTGAAGAGAAACATAATTGGAAACCATATCACACATTACTTATTAGCTCTTAACTTATTTATATTTGGAGGGCAAGAGTTTTATTAAATTACTCTTCAGTTTACTTATTACTTTACCTAATCTCTTCTAAATTTGGGAGTTGTTCTCCATCCCAGAATTCTGGGCTCAAAAGAGACATCAAGTGAACCTGCCAAAGAACACAGATAATCACTTGTAGAATCTAGCGAGAAATTGGAAGGCAGAAAAATACAGTGATTAAAAATGGAAGTGGGCTGCCTGGGTTTCACACCCGGCCGGCTGTGAGCGTTTACACAAGCGTACTCTTCTTCTCCAAGTCTCCCTTTCCTCCTCTGTGTAATTGAGGAAATAATAGTAGTACCTACTGCGTAGCGTCATTTCAAGCCCTAGATGAGGTGTGGGCTCTTCATCAGGGCTCAATAACTGGTCTCTATTACTGTTTTTATCTAAGTCTTCAGATTTCCAGTGAAGTGTTTGCAAAACAGGCTGCCTTGGGAACTCTCTAGCCAAGGCTTTGGGGTCTGTCAGTGTGGGCCTGCAGGCTGGTAGCAGGACTTCGTTGGTGATGTTAAGCTACCTATTGCCTATTTGAACATCTAAATAGGAAAAAGCCAGGGATCTCTTTGGGCACATAGCCAAGCATAGACTCCTTTGCCTTCTTATAAATAAGGGAGCAGTAAGGAAAATGCTTTTAAAATTCAACTTTTATTTTTTATTAATGTTCTAAATGTACATAGCTTTAAAAAATCAGTCCCCAAAGCTTTGAATCAAAGTGTCAGTCCCTTCCCCATTCCTCTCAACTTGTCATTACTTATTTACAGAGGCTTTCACTTTTTCCTTTTGTATTCCCCTCCATACTTTTCTGTGATCTTTTTATGCTACTACTAGAGGCCTGGTGCATGAAATTTGTGCACGTGTGTGTGTGTGTGTGTGTGTGTGTGTGTGTGTATGCGCGCGCACGCATATGTGCATGCATTTGTGTATGTCCCTCAGCCCAGCCTTCACCCTCTCCAATCTGGGACCCCTCGAGGAATGTCTGACAGCCCTCTCACAATCCAGGACTGCTGGTTCCCAACCGTTCACATGCCTGCCTGCCTGATTGCTCCTAACTGCTTCTGCATGCCAGCCTGATCATCCCCTAACCACTCCCCTGCCAGCCTGATTGATGCCTAACTTCTCCCCTGCTGGCCAGATTACTTCTAACTGCCCTCCCCTGCTAGCCTGGTTCCCCCAACTGCCCTCCCCTGCTGGCCAAGTCACCCCTAACTGCCCTCCCCTACTGGCCTGATCACCCCTAACTTC
>JAAGEH010000042.1:27197933-27208770 GCA_011751065.1 Lasiurus cinereus | reverse complement strand
CGCCCTAACTGCCCTCCTCTGCCAGCCCTGTCACCCCTAACTGCCCTTCCCTACTGGTTTGATTGCCCACAACTGCCTTCCCTGTTGGCCTATCACCCACAACTGCTCTCCCCTGCTGGCCATCTTGTAGTGGCCATCTTGTATCCACATGTGGGTGGCCATCTTTGACCACATGGGTGCAGCCATCTTGTGTGTTGGAGTGATGGTCAATTTGCATATCATCTCTTTATTATATAGGATTTCTTGATTTTTAAAAAATTTTAGTTATTTTTCTTTGACTTTCTGCTGCAGAGAAGATTCAGCTGTTCTATGTCCCCCTCCCATACCCACATATACTTACACACATGCATATACTTACCCTTCACATTTCACTAATGAATATGTATGATTCTGAAATGTTATTCACAGCTAAACCATGTGATAAATTATGATTACATTTCCATGATGCTGTCTTTGAGATGAGTAGTTGACTCTCTGTTTGCATCATCTTCTATAAGTCTATCACTAATGCACCCTCAATCTCACCTTCGGAAGTTGAAATCTCTTAATACCTTCAAAGTGATTAGGTATGTTCTATGGATCCTGTTGTCGTGGACCCAGTTATGAGTAACTGGAACGGAGCAAAGGGAAGGCCAAATGGACACATACCCAGGAAAGTCCGAGTGACATAGGGAAGATATTTGTCTGTCAGTCACACCTGGGAACAGGTCGTTGGCCAGAGTAGAGGTAGCCACTGCAAGCATGGGAAAATTGGAGATGTATAATCTCCTAAACAAAGGAACTCTCTCTCTTGCTCTTGGTTTGTGCTCCTGGCTTGTGGGCCCTCACACTCTGCATTTGCCCACATGGCCCAAAGCGTTGTAGGCCCCATACACAATGGACTGATGGGCTGTCACTAGCTTAATGCTGTACTGGACCCAACTCTAGAACTGGACCAATAATAAGACTTGATTTTTAGTGCACTCTCATCATTGGCCCATGTTTATGTTTTTAAATAATATCATACATAAAAAAATGTAAGCATTGCATGTTATGTGCAGTACCTGGAAGGAAAATTTAAGTGTATAATTGCCAAGTATGCAAGATATAAAAAAAACAACAACTCATGAATGTAAAAGTACTTGGTGATACAACTTTATTGTTTCCCTGTTGAATGGAAAGTTAGCTCATGGATGGGTGGTTTCACATCTCTCCTCCTCATCTCATTGGAGTCCCCCAGCCCAGCCTGGGGTAGCAGATTAGAGAGAGGAGCAGGAAAGGGATCAGGCATATGAGTGCTTTATGCTTCGCATGGGGAGAACCATGTCTCGGCAATTTGTTCGTTTCCTGCAGACTGTGCAATGTCGGGTTTGTTTGTATTGCAGGTCTGAGAACCATTGGCGTCATCACCAAACTGGACCTTATGGATGAGGGAACGGATGCCAGGGACATTCTAGAGAATAAGCTGCTGCCTCTTCGCAGGGGTAACGTACTGTGTGCCCCACGGGGATTCCTTTGATGACGTGGCAGAGAAACAATGGGCAGACCAGTGGGAGGCTTGGTTTTAATGCTGCCTCAGGTGTGAGGAATGGGCTTATGATTAGCTACACTTTTTATGGAATAGACATGTGGAAAATGATCCAAGGGGAAAACTACTTAACAGAAAAAGGGAGGGGTTGGAAGGAAGGGTATAGATACTCAAAGACTGCATAAATATATTGTCCTCTTCTAAATCTGACTTACCTGCTAAATGACAAAACTGCTAAGAAACATACTTTATTAAAAAATGTTTTTAAAAAGTTGATTTGAGAGAGAGAGGAAGGGAGAAAGATAGAAACATTGATAAGAAAAAATCATTGATCGGCTGCCTTCTGCACACCCCCTAATGGGGATTGAGCCCACAACCCAGGCATGTGCCCTGATCAGGAATCGAACCTGGGACCTCTTGGATCATGGAATGCTCAACCACTGAGACACACCGGCCGAGCAGAAACATACTCTATTAAAACGCACAGAGCTTTTAAGGGCAAAGGACATTATTGTGTTAATGCTAAAATATTGCCATTAGCCAAATCAACCAGCCTTTGTTAAATACTGATTTCTCAAGTTGGGTTTTGTAAAGGGACCCATTCCTCAGGCCTTGAAATTTTGCCTTTTTTATTCAGCCTCTTTGAGAGCCTTGCAATCTTCCCAAAATAAACAGCAAAGAGTGCCCCAAACACCATAGGTGTGTGTTCTGTTTCAGGTTACGTGGGGGTGGTGAACAGAAGCCAAAAGGACATTGATGGGAAGAAGGACATCAAGGCCGCCATGCTGGCGGAGAGGAAATTTTTTCTCTCACACCCGGCTTACAGACACATTGCCGATCGGATGGGGACCCCACACCTACAGAAGGTCCTTAATCAGGTAAATGTAAAATGTGCTTTCAAGCAACAAGAACAATTAAGGAAATATGTAAGTGACTATTGGAATTCATATTTCTTATTTTTATATTCATTTTTTTTCTTAACATAAGACATGCAGCTTAAATGGTAGGAATTTAAAAAATGAATATAAATATTTAGAGCCACATTTGTTACTATTCTCTTGAAGAGAATCATCCACCTTAATATTATTGAAAGAGCAGTGCTCAGAGCAGAAAGACATCTTTGTTGAGGAACAGAGAGCCAGGGGTACACATTTTAGCACACATTTTTATATGTAACCTGTCGAACACATAAGCCAGTGACCCAGCACGGTGAGGCTGGGGCCTAGAGGTGGAGGCAAGAGGAAGCACCTGTCTGGGCTGCAGCATGGAGAAGAGGCTCACAGCTGACAGGTACCTCCGAGCTCCACCAGGGTGGGGGGCCCTGTCTCCTAAGGACGTCACCCGGCACAGCTCTCCACTCCTTCATCTCCACCACATTGTAACTTAAGGTTTCAATGGTAAGTGATCTGCTCATCCAGCCCTGCCTGGGCTTCCTCCCTGGTAACATCAGCTGCATTGGAACAGGTGACCCCAGATGGCCCCCCGAGAGCAACTCTGAGACATTCCGAGCATCACCCTCCAGCAGTGGAGGAGAGGGTGTGAGCTGCTTCCGACTACCTCTCTCTACATTCAGTCTCACCTGTGTGTGTTATTTGTCCAGGGTTGGGCAATTAGAAAAACAGTGAAGCAAAGCATGGAGGCAGGCAACAGACTGACATGCCTCAATGTGGGGCTGGGGAGACGAGAAGAGATAAACCAAAAAACTTACCTACTTACATGCATAGCCCATAGACACGGGCAGTAGGGTAGTAAAGACCTGGGGGGATGGGAAGGGGCTGGGAGGAGAGGGGAAAAAAGAGGGGTGGGGAGAAAGGAGAGAGATCTGTAATACCATTAACAACTAAAAAAAGAAAAACAGTGAAGGCCAAGTTTTTTGTCGTAGGGCACGTGTGAGATTTTGTTTTGTTTCATTTAGCAACTCACCAACCACATTCGAGACACCCTGCCAAACTTCAGGAACAAGCTGCAGGCCCAGATGCTCTCCATAGAACACGAAGTCGAAGCCTACAAGAACTTCAAGCCCGAGGACCCCACCAGGAAGACCAAAGCCCTGCTGCAGTGAGCCCCCCCCCTCCCCTGATCCGCCTTCCAGGTTCTCCCCTTGGCTCCTGCGGCCCTCTGTTACCCGCCATGCTGCTTGCTCGGTGTGACAGAGGCTTTGTGTAGATTACACAGTGAGCCCTGAATCTTTACGTTTTCTTGAAGAAGAATTGCTGCCGTAAATTTAACCAGTTGCTCCTCCCCATGCCCAATTCTATTGTGTTTTTATCATTGCATTCAGTAAATGGGTAATACCCATTATGATAACTCAGCAGGGGTGTGTTTTTGCCCTTGGAATGAGAAGTGGACAGAGAGCTTCTGCTGCAAGTGTCACCTGCATTGTCTACCTTCCCTCGGTGTCACTTGTACTTACCTCCCCCGCCCCCCAATCATTTTCCTATGAGGTGTGTATGTGTTTTTTCCAGCGGAGGGAGAACCAAGGATTCAATAGAAAAGTACATACACATTGAAATTTCTTTATCCTTGTCCTTAATGATTTTAATTAACCCTTGGAACATGCAAACGTGAAAACTTGACAAGTTATCTTTTTTATTCTTTCACGATCTTCCCATTTTATCCCTGGTTACTAGATTTATCCCCGTGGGACCTTGGGACAGGACTGCGGCATTGTTAGCTAATGCTAGCTCCTTTGTGTCTGTTACCCTGACTCCCTCTCCGGGTCCCTTCCAGCCTCATCTGTCCTTTTATCTCTGTTCTGTAACTTGTCTCAGAGTTCTCTCAACTAGAAGACACCCCCCATCCCCCATCCCCACCCCATCCACCTATATTCCAGGACATATGAAGTCCATCTCCAAAGATAATGCTTGCCATCTCTTTTTTTTATTTCTTTTAAAGATTTTTAGAGAGAAGAAGGAAGAGGGAAGGGAAAGGGAAAGAGTAACATTTATATGAGAGTGAAACATTGATTGGCTGCCTCCAACCCAGGCATGTGCCCTGACCAGGAATCAAACCAGCAACTTTTTGGTGCATGAGATACCACCCAACCAACTGAGTTATATCGGCCAGGGTGATGCTCACCAACTCTTATTGGCTCCTTTCTCCCTTTGCAGTCTTGCAACCAAAATATCCTTAATTTGGTTTAGAATGCAAAATATAATTCCTTTCTTTGTGGGGCGGTTTGTAAATGTGCAAATGATTTAGGTTGCATTTTATATGCTCATCTTATCCATTTAAAGAGGAAATAAATTTTTCTTGGGTTCACCTCTTTCCTAGTTCATTTTTTTTTCCTTTTTCTTTTTGGCTTTGGTTAAGCACCTATAAAAACTCTTCAGGTTACAGAGAAATGAAAGTATTTCTGTGTAGGCCCTAGGTCTTCATCTTTTATTTTAAAACTAGCGGCCTGGTGCACGAATTCATGCACATTGAAAGGAAATTAATTAGAAGAAATATTTTAGAGGCCAGAGAGGCTGGCTGAGATCATGGGAAGGCTCCAGGGTGTGTCCAGCCTACTTCTCCTAGTCTCCATTAGCCAGATCCCAGCAGCAGGCTAACCTACCAGTAGGAGCGTCTGTCCCCTGGTGGTCAGTGTGCATTATAGCAACTGATCAAGTGGTCAGACACTTAGCATATTAGGCATATATATATGTTTTTATTAATTTCAGAGAGGAAGAGAGAGGGAAAGAGAGAGAAACATCAACTAGGAGAGAGAATCATTGATTGGCTATCTTCCTATATGCCCCTTATTAGAGGTTGGGCCCACAATCCAAACATGTGCCCTTTCTGGGAATTGAACCATGACTTCCTAGTTCATAGGTTGAAGCTCAACCACTGAGCCACGCTGGCCGGGCTAGGTCATCTTAATATCCAACCAAAACCATTGTCCTTGCAAAGACTGGGTCTTGCCTCTGTGACTCCATTGGATTCGGATTACAGACTTTCCCACAGTTAGATTTTTCCCTGGTAGATGAGTGATTTAGTTCCTTCCTTTCTCTCCCCATACTCTTTTCCTTCTTTCTTTCTGCCCGTCTTTCTTCCTCTCATCTCTGTATATTCTGCTTGGCATCTGGATCTGGGGATTTATCAGTGGATAAGATTTTTGGCCTCAAGAAGAGGCCACAATAGAGCAGATGAAACAGACATTCAGGAAACTAATCTGATAAATGTGATATCTCTGGTAAGTATAAAATATTAATGGAGCCTAGATGAGGAAGCAGAAGTAGCTCCATGGAGCAAAGGTGTGAGTTCACAAGAGAAAGCGAATGTGAATGAGACCCTGAAGAAGGGAGGAGTCTGTCAGGTGGGAGAAGGAGGGCAAGGATAGTGTGGACTTAGGTGTGTCATATGCTGGCTGCAGTGGCAGGACAGGGAAAGAATGGCAGGACGTATATTTTCTAAAATCTCCCACTGTTTCAGCATGTGTAATACATTTATACCCTTCTGGGTGTTTAAAGAATTAGATTAGCATTAGCATATGCGTGGATATCGCTGGAGCGACATCTAATTATATTCTAGAGTTCCTGGCTTAATAATTTGCAGCTACTTTTCATTTATCCATGATTTTGATAAAAGATGCTGCAAGTATTAGATGGTTTGGATTCCCCCCCCCTTTATTAGATTTTGAATTTGAAAGTAGTTCCAGCATGATAAAATTAGAGTTTCTAAATCGAGTCGTGACCAATGGCACATGATCGTTTTCTCTGATGCTGGGGGCGAGGAAGAGAGCTGCTTGGGAAGGGGACTCAGCTAGAGCCACTGGAACCCCTGGTGTGATGTCCTAGGAGCTGCGGCTTGTTTGTTCTCTGCAAAGATTTATTGCTTCACTTGAATTCAAGTATTTTAAAATGGCATCCTATGACTGCAATGAAATGGACAGAATGCATTGAATGTCACAGATATTTAGAATACATTTTAATTGAATGTCTAAAATAAATGGAAAACAATGTGTATTCCAGATCATTACAGTTTGAGTGCGGAGCAAAGTGCAATGCTAACTCTGCCAGTAGGTGCCACTAAGAACACCAGGAAAAGGTTTCTAGGCGATAACCACAGTAAATGGAAATGAGAAATGCAGAGCCTGGTTCCTTCAACGGGAATTAATTTCTCTCACACAATTGCAGGATGGTTCAGCAATTTGCCGTGGACTTTGAGAAGAGAATCGAAGGCTCGGGGGATCAAGTAGATACCCTGGAGCTCTCAGGGGGTGCGAAAATCAATCGCATTTTCCACGAACGCTTTCCTTTTGAGATAGTAAAGGTTTGTACCGAACGTTGCTCTCCCCTGTGTGGTTTCACTTCATTTCCATATTCTGTTCTACATAACTTCATCAAATGGTACGGGGGTGGTATGGGACTGAGGTAGTTCTTGGAACGAAAGCCCTTATAATCAGGTAATGAAATTTAGGAGGGAAATAATTTCTTACTGATGCCTCCAATTTTATTCAATGAGACTTCCAATTATTTCATCAAATACTAATTGAGTCCCTACTAATTGAGTCGATTGATTGTCTAGTTAATTTAAACATATTTCTTGAGCACCTATTCTAGGTGCCAGTGATTGGGACAGAGACACTGTCTGGTGGGGGAAATAGACAAAGTTAAAGAGATCTCAAGCATGATCATGTAACACAGAGAGAGAGGGAGCGAGAGGGGGAGAGAGGGGAAGAGAGAAGGAGAGAGAGAGGGGGAGAGGGAGAGGGAGAGGGAGAGAGAGAGAGAAAGCCACTTTTGATGGCACATTCAGGCAAGGTGTCTCTGAATAGGGGACATTGAAAACATGAGCACAATGGTGTGAAGAGGTCAGCTGTAAAGAAGGGGGTGGGGAGGAGAAGAGGGTCCTTTGAGATAAGCAGCCCGGGACAAGGCCCTAAAGGGGGCACCTGTAGCAGGTACCGAGCAGATGGGGCTGACCAAAGGGAAGGGCGTAGGAAACGAACTCCGAGGAGGAAAATGCCCATTTAGGATGGACTGGCGTCTTGGGAAGTAGGGACCACAGGGCTCGGACTGAATCTGGGGGATGCAAGAAAGAGAACACTCAAGATGACGCCTGAGGTTTCGGCTTGCCCAGCTGCGCACGCTGGTGCCGGTGAGATGAGGAAAACAGGCAGAGCCGAGCTTGTGTGTGAGCGTGAATCCCGTTCCGGGCGCTCAGGAGGCAGCTCAGTGGGTCAGGGACTAGGCGACTCGCCGCCCTACAGAGGCAGGCGCGTGTGTCTTGGGGTGGGAGGCAGGTGGGTAAGCAGAGCGTTTCAGTGAAGTGTGCCAAGGACGGGGGTAAACTTCAGCCCAGGGTGCCAGGGCAACAGCCCACAGACAGGAATCCCTGCCCAGGGCTCGGGGAGCCCGGCCTTCCCCCGAGGTTGGAAGGATGCGCAGCCAGTGAGGCGGGAGGAGGCGAGGCCTGCTGAGGGCTGAGCTGCGGGGGCACAGGGTGAGGGGAGGGAACCAAGCAGCTCCTTGTTGTGAGGCACCAAGTGCTCGGGGAACGGACAGACGGTGAGGCTGGGGGGGCCAGGTCTCAGGACGCAGGCCCAGCCGCGTGCTCCCTGGATGCCTGTGCTCCACGGTCTAAGGCAGTGGTTCTCAACCTTCCTGAGGCCGTGACCCTTGCATACAGTTCCTCATGTGGTGGGGACCCCCAACCATGAATTTTTGCTACTGTGATGCATCGTGATGTAAATATCTGCATTTTCCGATGGTCTTAGGCGACCCCTGTGAACCGCTGGTCTAAGCTCCTCGCTGCTCTGGTCGCACTCGCCCATCAACTCCAGGTCCCTAGACCTTCCGGGAAGTTTCCATACGGCCCTCCGCCCTGGGCTGGATTGGCAAACTGTGGTGTATTTCCCCTTACGAAGGGGCCTTGAGCTCAGGCGGTTAAATTAGGGGCCAGGGAGGAGAGACAGCCATTGTCCATCTCAGCACAGCGGGTCCCACGATCACAGGTCCGGGGACAGGCACCCTTAATTCGTGCATTCGTCTCTGTAGCAAGAGAATGACAAAGGACAGATTTCAGGCGAGTGGCCGGATTTATGCCCAGAAGGCTCCCTGGACACACAGGGTGCTCCTACCTAAAACGCAATGGAGTCTGCTGCCCTGAAATCAAACCCCCAAGAAGCCCCCCGGGTCCTCGGTTGCCTTGAACTCGATGTCGACAGATGTTTTGACATCTGGGCTTAAGTTAGCGGGAAGACACGAGCATCCACTTATTAACGACGAAGCCACGCTGTCCTCATCCTTTAATGTTCACTATGGTCTTATTAGTCAACGGAGTGGAGTGTCCTCACCGTGGCTCATCTTGCATCTGCAGATGGAGTTCAACGAGAAGGAGCTGCGCCGAGAAATAAGCTACGCCATCAAAAACATACATGGCATCAGGCAAGTGACCCCCATTCCCACTCCCCCGGCCTTCCGACCGGCCATGGGGAGGAGGAGGAGAAGGCGGGGGAGGGGGAGGAAGAGGAAGAGGAAGAGGAGGAGGAGGAGGGGGAGGAGGGGGAGGAGATTTACACACGGCTAGCGAGGGGGCCTTTGCACCGGCTGAGGGCTGAGCGGAGCAGAAGGCGGAGGTGGGAGGAGGAGGACGTAGGGAATCCTGGTTTGGGCTCCTGGTTCATTCCCGGGATCGCCCTTCTCGGTCCTTTCCAATGAGAAAAGCAGAAACACGTCTGCACTGGACGCGGGACCCTGGTTGTGCAGAGCCTGCCTCGCAGGGAGGGAGGGAGGGAGGGAGGCCTGGCGTGCTCGTAAGTCACCGTTCCGCACCCGGAGACGGGCGGATTGCTTTTGGCCGGAGCTGGGGAGCAAGACTGGGGAAGATTAATGAAGGTGGTAACTTTGGAGTCGAACCCTGTCTGTTCAGAAGACAAGAATGATTTCAGCTGGCAAAGGGGTGCCGTGGGTGTGTGTGTCTGGATCTGTCCATGTGATGTCTCCCTCTGTGGGTGGGTGTGGGGGTCGGGAGCAAGGCAGTGAGACCGGAGAGGATGGGGCGTGTTGGGGCTGGCGTGCAGGGACCAGTGCGGGGCAGAGGGGTGACTTGTGTCCACGGAGCCTGTGTCCACGGAGCCGGGGTCGCACCATCGACTGCACTTAGGAACGTGGGCCGCAGAGCCGAGGACAGAGGCTGGGAGCGGCCCCGGTGCCTGAACTCAACGAGGCGTTACGTGCATTAACTTTCTTTAGAGAGCTAAGGTAGAGGAAAAAAGACTTCAAAGCACACATTTCTGGCGTTCACAACCCAGGGGGCTCACACAGCGGAAGGGAGCTTATGTGAAATTGACATCTCCTGAAGTCAGAGCTGGCCGGGAACATTTAGGCGGCCCTCTTCCTGGATTAGGCCACGGGCGGGAAGCGCCCCCTGTCTATAGGCAGTGGTATGTCGGCTTTAACAGACCGCGCGGCGTGCGCCCACGTGCCGTGCGGGCCCACGTGCCGTGCGCCCCACGTGCCGTGCGCCCACGTGCGTGCGTGCCGTGCGCCCACGTACGTGCGTGCCAGTGCGCGCACACAAGGCCAAGTGGCGACTACTTGGGGAACAGAACCTGCGAGGGCGTAGCCGGGCCATGAGTGTGAGTGTGATGAGTGACTTCCCAAAGGAGTTGTGACGTTCGAATGTTTTAAAATGGCGACAGGCTCTGCAAGTCTCAGTGCGAGCGCACAGCGTTCACCAAGTGCAAAAGGGAACGTCTGTAACCAAACCCAGTCCCTCGCCGCCGCCGCAGGCCTCCCGCGCGGTGCGGTGCGGTGCGGTCCGGTTCGCGCTGGCCTCGGCCTGCCGCCCTGAGTGCATCTGCTGTGGAGCGGGCCCTGCTGCTGAGCGGGCGCAGCTCGTGTCCAGCGTGCCGGCCGGGCCACGGGTTTTGGGCCACAAAGTAGCTTCACTTCGCCCTTCACGTGGCGTGACAGCTCCTCCCGGGCGGGCGGGCGGCAGTTTGGGGCCGGTGACCGCCCACGCCCAGCGAGGCGGCGGCAGGTCTCTGACGGCGGCGCCACAGCCACAGCGGGGACGGTGGTCGCGATGAGCCCGGGGTCCCTTTGTCCAGAGGGCGGTGCATCCCCGCGGCAGACCGCCCGGGCCCCAACGTGCCCGCGTGGGCGGTGGCGCTCCCCGCGGCTCCGTCAGGCCCTCGGGGAGCGGAGACCGCCGGGGCCACCCCCCGGCTGTCAGTGCTGAGCGCCCGCTGGTGCTGAGCGCGGGGCGGGAGCCGGGCCTCGTGGACGCACGCGGGCAGCGCCATCTCCGCCACACTCGCTGCCCCTGCGGCCGGGGCCACGCACGTGCTCGGCCTCTGCTGCGAGCCGGAAGTGGGGTGCTCCGGCCTCCGTGCTGGGAGCC
>JAAGEH010000042.1:27153539-27197923 GCA_011751065.1 Lasiurus cinereus | reverse complement strand
GAAGTGGGGTGCTCCGGCCTCCGTGCTGGGAGCCGGAAGTGGGGTGCGGAGGCGGGGGCCGGGCGGCAGGAGCAGCGGGGCGGGCGCTGCCGGACGAGGTCCTAACAATGCGATCCGATCCGGGCGGCGCCGTGCGGGCGGGTGTGGGCGGCTGGCCTGGCAGGGGCTCCCCAGTGAACCGCACGGACGAAGGCAGAGTGTGTGTGTGTGTGAGTGTGAGTGTGAGTGTGTGTGTGTGAGTGTGTGTGTGAGTGAGTGTGTGTGAGTGTGTGAGTGTGAGTGTGTGTGTGTGAGTGAGTGTGTGAGTGAGTGTGAGAGTGTGTGTGAGTGTGTGTGAGTGTGAGTATGTGTGTGAGTGTGTGTGTGAGTGTGTGTGTGAGTGAGAGTGTGTGTGTGAGTATGTGTGTGAGTGTGTGTGTGAGTGTGTGTGTGTGAGTGTGTGTGTGTGAGTGTGAGTGTGTGTGTGAGTGTGTGTGTGTGTGTGAGTGTGTGTGAGTGAGAGTGTGTGTGAGTGTGTGTGAGTGTGAGTGTGTGTGTGTGAGTGTGTGTGTGAGTGTGAGTGTGTGAGTGTGTGTGTGAGTGAGTGTGTGTGAGTGTGAGTGTGTGCGAGTGTGTGTGAGTGTGAGTGAGTGTGAGTGTGTGAGTGTGTGTGTATGTGTGAGTGAGTGAGTGTGTGTGTGTGAGTGAGTGAGTGTGTGAGTGAGTGTGTGCGTGAGTGTGTGTGTGTGTGAGTGAGTGTGAGTGTGTGTGAGTGTGTGAGTGTGTGGAAAGGGAGGGGGCCCGGTGTGATGGGGACACGGGGTGCACGGGCGGAAGGAGGAAAAGGAAGGGAAGGGACAGAGGGGTGCATTTTGTACGTGAGGCTGAACCGGTGGATTTCATTCTGTATCCGGGGTGAGAATAACACGCCCCGTCTGCCGTGGTCGCTGCAGTTGGACAGGGAGGTGGACAGAGAGGGTCGCTGGTTAGGAGGGAGGCCGCCCACCGCTGGCTAAGGGAGGGTTAAAAGGGGCCTGGGTTGAGGGAGGGTTCAAGCAGTTTCCCCCAAAAGAGACCTCGCCGAGTTGAGTGTTGCAGGGAGAGGAGGGGAGGCGGAGAGGTGAGAAGAGGGAGGACAGAGAGAGGGTTTAGGAACAGCGGTTCTCAACCCGTGGGTCGCGGAACGACCCTTTCACAGGGGTCGCCTAAGACCAGGGGAAAATTATTTCCCATGGTCTTGGGAACCAACAGACCGCTCCTCAGTCTAGCAAAATGTAGCCATGTAGTTTACTGTTGTTATATGAAGACTGTTATTAATGCTATACCATGATTCAAGACAAAAAATTTCATTTATTTGTAATTAGAAATAAATATTTCACCATCTATAATTACATATTGTTTTTGTGATTAATCATTATGCTTTAATTATGTTCAATTTGTAACAATGAAAATACATCCTGCATATAAGATATTTGCATTACAGTTCATAACAGTAGCAAGATTACAGTGATGAAGTAGCCACGGAAATAATTTTATGGTTGGGGGTCACCACCGCATGAGGAGCTGTCTTAAAGGGTCACGGCCTTAGGAAGGTGGAGAACCACTGGTTTAGGAATCTCTGAGGATGGCCGGCACTCAGGGTCCAGGTCCCTCCCGGGCTCTTGGTTTCAATACGAATCATCACTGTCTATGAAGTGCGCGCGCACACACACACACACACACACACACACACCCAGGGCTGCTTTTCTGGGCTCCAGTGTTCCGATTCCAATTTGAATGGACTCTAGCCGATTGAAAAAGGCACTTGCTATTTCGTTACTGGTTTTTGTTTTTTTTTATTGTTTGTAAACTCACCATTTCAACATCCTGAGTCCCAGGCTAGTTCTACTTAAACTGCTTTCTTTTTCTTCCCCTTCCCCCCTTCTCCCCCTCCCACACACACACCTGAGACGGGGACCCACGGCACTTGCCATAGCGAAATGTCTCAGTGGTGTCAACTGTTTCAGGGCTCAAAAATGCTTCATGGAGGGCAAGAGAGCATTGCTTTTGGAATACTTTAGAAAGAGAAACATCCATTTAGAACACCATTTCCATTGTAGCATTCCTTTCTATGGCTGTGAGTCTGTGAAGTGAGACAAATTAATGAGAAGGCCAGACGATATGGCATATAAACACTTGGGGATCTATTTTTAGGTGATGTTAATCATCTATACAGCAGAATGTATTATGAAATATTAGTATTAAAGTTATTACAAATGATACTCATTAAAAAAAAACACACCCAAAATATAACTAACATGCGGCTCTCTTTCTCACACGCAGGACAGGGCTGTTTACTCCAGACATGGCGTTTGAAGCAATAGTCAAAAAACAAATTGTGAAGCTGAAAGGGCCTTCCTTGAAGAGTGTAGACCTGGTAATGCAAGAATTAATCAACACCGTCAAGAAGTGTACCAAAAAAGTAAGCTTGGATTACTGACCGTTCCAACAAGTTGCTATTTGGTTGACCCCTCTTTCCCCTCTTTCACCTGCCTCCCTCCCCTTCCCTCCTTTGTTAGAGAAGGTGGTGTGTTTGCTCAAGGGGAAGGTTGTGAAAAGTACTGGGTGGGGACTTGATCTCCTGATAGACGGCATATTACCTTCTATCATCCATTCCCCCCATACATTGCTTAAGCAGGTCACCATCATGTTGGAAGAACAAGGTGAATACCCTAAACTAGTTTTCCTTTGGTCTGTAGATGAGGATAATTGTTTGAGGAAGGGAATCATTGATATTGTGTATATCGGCAAGGAAAGTTTCCTAAGTTTCCATGAATTCTACTTGAACCTGGACATTCTAGGAAGGGGCAGGGTGGGAACCTTGATTCAAATCCTGGCTTCACCTCTGTGTGACCTTGAATCCCTAGAGGTTTATAATTTCTCTGAAATAGGATGATGATAGTAAATATAATTCCATCTGAGTGCAAATTAAATAAGATGATGCCCGAGAACCACAGGGCCCTTAATGCATTAACTACAGTAACTGCTCAGTCAGTGGTGGCTAATCTATCAATGGCCATAACTACCTGTAACACCTAATGAACCGGGGGACCCCTCACTGAGGAACTTGGGGACAGGAAAGGAGGGCCCTGTACTGGAAAATGCAGGAAGGGGGTTAGTGATGATGGTTGGAGTGGGTAGACCCTTAACACTGGTACTTTGGTCATTTCTTGAAAGGATAGATACTTCTAGTTTGTCAGTTTTCCCCTTTCTGTATGGTACTGTGAGTAACCTCTCTGGAAATCCAGCGGGGAGCAGGAGAAAGAATGAGAGAGACAGATAATATGAATGAAGATGAATTTTGGTCCCCAGTAATTGGCAGAACAACTCGAATGAAGAAGAGACGTAAGTGGTGAAAGAAGAAAGCAGGCCGGAGTCTTAGACATCAGTGGAAACAAAGCAAAGGCGTTCTGGGGCCAGTGAGAGGCCCAGAGAGGCTCCGGAGCTGCAGACCAGCTCTAGGCTCTCCAGTTCTTCCAGCAGGCTCCTTCCAGCCTCGTCTCTGTTCTCCAAAATAAGCCGTAGAAGCAAAGGAAAAACATGCCCCTGGAGGAGAGAAAAAAAGTCTACACCAGCTCTCTGTTTGGGAAGCTGAAGCCAGTTAATAAATAATACTCCCCATCCCCTGTCCTTCCTTGCCTACCCCTCAAAACGCACGTAGTCTTGTCTCCTCACTAATTAAATCTCTCTTCATTGGCCTACTCTTTACTGACTTAGGGAATTAACCCATGCTGTGTTCTCCCTCAGCCACCCAGCCTGTCTCCCTCAGCACAGAGGTCTTCAGCCAAAGGCCCCTCCCGGTGCCCAGGCAATGCTGCCCCACCAGCTAAGCTGGCCTCTGTCTGAGGGCCCCTTGTGCTGCATCCGTCCTCAAACCTGTTTAGCTAGTTGTAGTCTTCTGTAAACTATGTAGTTTAAATGAAGTGTAAGTAAAGTGATCAGATGCAGGAAAAACCGAGTTTTGTTCCTCTGAAAACTCAGCTTTGGAGGAACTTGCTAAAAGATTAGCTACGTAGGCTTTGCCATTGCCTGGGTCTAGGTGGGGCATGGTTAAAAGGCATGGAGTCGTACAAACCTGGATGGGCTCTGCTTTCAGCTTCTCCCTCTGCTTTGAAGAAAGCAAACTTGTAGATAGCGGATGTGGTTTTGGGAGACAGAAGACGCATAGCTCCTCTCAGCAGATCCATATGCTGGGAACGGGCCTTGGCCTTACATCAGAAGGTTGGCACATGTGTGCACATTTATGTTTTGAGAAAGTGTTTACGGTATGTATGAATCATTTTTTTTTTTATCATTTCCCATTGCATCCAATTTATATGGGAAAGCAGCAGTCGGTCCTGATGGCATGGGATGAGACAGCTTGTTCTGGACACTTGGTTTCTGTCCTTCGCTGTCCACCCTTTGAACCGCCCTTTCCATTATGCTCTCTGGATCGGTGGTGATTGTGTATTTATACTGTCTTATCAAAATATTTTACAGTTTGCCTTAAATGAAACCTCACTTTTTCCCCAAGATTACTGTTTACCCTACAGCTCTCTTCACTGAAGAGCATTTATTGGCCCAAACCCAAAGGATCTAGGGCCCAGATCATTTGTCATTTGCCTACTTCTTGTGTGGCTTCCAAAGATGGTGCATTAACTGTAAAATCTCCCAGAACATCCTTAGGCCTTTGTTTTCTTCCAACTTATCCATTCTCCTCCTGGTTTTATTTTCTTTCCTGACCATTGTTATCAGTCTGTGTCCAATCAGAAGAGAGTTGAAACCCCAGCATGATTTTTAAAAAATACATATTTTTATTGATTTCAGAGAGGAAAGGAGAGATAGAAACATTAATGATGAGAGAGAAGTGTTGATCGGCTGCCTCCTGAGGTTAGAGCCCACAATCTGGACTGGAATCGAACTCGGGACCCTTCAGTCGGCAGACTGATGCGCTGTCCACTGAGTGAAACCAGCTAGGGCGATCACACCGTGATTTGATAACAGAAACCAAAACCTATCTACTGCCCTATTCCTCTTCTTTTCCTCATGGCCAGCCTTCTTGAGGAAAAAAAAAGTAGTTTATGCTTACTTTCTTTACTCCCTCATCTCCAGTTAGTTCCTTAAACCCTCTGAAATTTGAGTTCCACCCTCCTACCACTCTGCTGAAACAATTACGGCATGGTCATCCAGAGACTGGTTGCCAAATCTAGTGATATCCTTATCCCTGACACTGTGGTCCACTCTCTTTTTGAAGCCGAGTTCTCTTTCTTCCATGGGTTCGCTTCCATCTCCTTGAAGAGCTCATCCACTGCGACCTGCCTCTGCACGCTGATCTCTTGTGGAACTGACTCCCGGTTTCCTTCTGTCACTGTCCTTCCTCCTGACAGAGCATGTCTCCCACAGCCCAGCTGCCACATAAAATATTCTCGATTCCCAAATCTGTACTTCAGCTTGAGCCTCTTTCCTGAGGCTGTCTACTCCACAGACTACTGCAACTACTCTCTTTTCTTAAGACGCCGAGCAATTTTTCTTAAACTAAATTAGTCCGCTGGCCTCCCAATCTTTCTACCAGTCTGGCCATCCTCAAACTCATCCTCCCATAGTTGTCAAAGTAGCCTGCTACGATATGGACATCTATTCTCCCCATTATCTCAGTATTTACTCATTGGCTCCTCATACCTTGAGAGAGTTCCATTCATTCACAGTTGTGTGTAGTTTTGCCCTCTGGTCTCTAAATACTTCTCCAGCCACCCTTGTTGTCACTGTCTGCTAGCTCCCATCATTCTGAGTGGTTTGCATACTCCGGAAATGTTTTTATGCCCTTAGCATTTGCACACGTGGTTCTCTTGGTTTAGAATGTCTCTTTTCCCTGCCTGTCTTCACCTGCCATCTTCTCTCATTTTTTAAGATCCAATTTAATCATTGTCTTTCCCCCCCCAAATCTTCCTGTGGGTCATCTGTGAGCCCTTTCCTGGTCCCCATCCTTACTTGCATCTCAGGGCTTCCAATGGTGCCCGGTGTTCACTTCATCATAGCAATAATGACACTGTGTTGTCACTTGTATGTCATTTCTTTGTTTAGCTGAATGCCTTTTCTTGCTGACTATAAGTGCCTTTTATTTATTTATTTTAATTTTTAAAATTTTCATTGAAAATATTGGCGTGACATTGGGTATGAAATTACATCTTTTAGGTGTGCAATTCTATAAAACATTACCTGTATATTGTATTGTGTATTTACCACCTCAAGTCAAGTCTCCTTCTATCACCATTTCTCCTCCTTTATTCTCCCCATCCTGCTTTCCCCTCAGGTAATCGCCATACTATGAGTTTGTATGTATGAGTTTTTCTTTTATAAGTACCTTTTAAAAAAAGAGCTATATCTTTTATCTTCTTATTCCTGGCACCTATCCTAATGACTAACTGTACATAAGAGGCCTTCTACAAATACTAACAATTTAAATGTTCAAAGGAGAACCTGCTGCTAAAGAAACCTGTGCTTCGTTTTTAAAGAATATTTTTATCATTCTTTTTAAAATGAAAATTTGGATAGGTTTCCTTTCAAATACCTATTCTTTGCCTTGTTCCTCATTTTGACGTTCTTGTTGTTTGGCCTTATTATATATACAAGTTGTTTTTGTTTGTTTGTTTGTTTTTTTACCTCAGAACTGGTCTTATTAAAATCTTTTGCAAAGCAAAATAATTCCAGTTAAAGTTGAGTATGCCAGGACTTTATTACTTGACTCCTTTGCACATGAGCCACAGAAAGGTGACCAGACAATTTGTCATCTAACACAGTTCAGTTCTGAAACTGAAAGTGGAGCTATTAACACTTTCCCTGGCATACCAAGAGTGAACTAAGACTCCCCTGGTCAGTCTAATGTATAGTTGCTCCAGCTGTATTGTGGCTTTATATGTAAAACAACTAGTATTTTCATTTTCAGGTCCTCATGGTGCATGCCTTATGTGTAAAATATTTCTCTTTCTTAAGCCACATAAACAAACATCAGTGGAAAACATGGGAATTATGTGTGTTCAAATAACAAAGCACAGAGGTAGATTCTAACCTGTACTTCCTATGTGCTGTTCCTCACTGTTGTCTCTGGGAGGATAGGGCAGGAACATTTGAGCTTTATGAGCCTTCTGGCTTCCCTCCAGGAACATCTCCACTTTGGACTTTTCTGGGCATCTGCTTCCAGCTGCTTTTCTTACCTCTTCTCCTCTAGAGCATCATCACAGGGTGCTAAGGTTCTTTTCAGGAAATACAGAGAGGAACATCTTGTTTTTTTCAACCACACTTTGGGAACTGTGCCATTTATTGGCCTCTTGGGAAACCACATTCTTGGATCTCCATCAGACCAATTAATTGATTTTTTTTTTCACTGCTGAGGAAAAAAGAAAAAAAGCTTTGCAAGGGAATAAGAAAGCTACCTTAGTTGTTTGTTAGAAATACAGAGAAAGGTTTCATTAAAAAGGTCTGTGAGAAGAGTTACTGGGTTTTATGACACGTTAGGTGAGTAAGTTTCTGGCCTGAATACCCACAACTAACTAAACGTTGACTCCGAAGTCTTGGCTGTGGCTTTCAAAGGCCTCCAATGACTTGCCCCTTTCCATCTCTGAACTCCTCCCACTCTCCCCTTCCCTCCATCTACTCCAGCTGTGCTGGGTTCCTTGTTTCTTCAAAAGGTCAAGGGAACATGATAGCAGGGTCTTTGCACTTCTCATTCCCAGAGTAGGAAATCCTCTGCCTCAAGATACCTGCACAGCTCACACCCTTGCTTCCTTCCAATTTCTGCTCAAATGCCACCCAATCACAGTCTTTCTCTGACTGTTCTATTTACGGTTGTGTGCGTGCATGTGCGCACACACACATCACTGTTCATCTACTTACCAAACTTTGTTTTCCTTTGTGGCACATATGACCACATGAATTATATAATACATGCCTCTTGTTGTTTTGGTGGTGGTGGTGGAGGACAATTCAGAGACTTGAGATTGTAAGCTCCATAACTTAGCAACTTGGGTTGCTAAGCTAATCATTCTTTTTCCAGTCCCTTAAACAGCCAGGTTTTCAACAATAACCATTGAATGAGTAATCCAAAGAATACACGAATCACATCTCTCATTGACTTGGCAGGTGATGATTGGCTGAAGCCGCCACTTGGTTAACTTTCCATGAAAGGTTGTAGGATGAAAGAGAAGAGTAACACAGTACCTTGTTCAGATAGGGTTTTCTCTTAGGTCCGGATAGATCTACTGTAGTTTTGACTCTGTGTAAAAAGACTGGCATTTCACCTCCTCTAACAGCTGCCCAGTCACACTGACGGGATTGTGCTCTGTGTGTAGTAGATGCTTCGAGTAATAGGTCATGGTACTCAGGTTTCAAATCAGGCTGATTATTAAAGTACAAACCTTTTATTGGGTATTATAGGGAATTCAAGCCTGGGATTTAGCTTGTAAAGGGTGGGAACAGCACCTTTTTGATGTTGGTGTTGCCTGTTTTTTAAACCCTTTTTAAAAATTGAGATGTAATTGGCATGTAGCACTGTATTAGTTTTAGATGTATAACAATAATGATTTGATATTTAAATACATCATGAAATGATCCTCACAATAGGTCTGTCTAGTTAAGATTCATCACCACACATAGTTACAAAACATTTTTATTCTTTTTTTTAAATTTTATTTTTTATTTTTTTAATTTAATTTAATTTTTTAAATTAAATCTTTATTATTCAGATTATTACATTTGTTTCTCTCTTTTTCCCCTCCATAGCTCCCCTCCACCCGGCTCCCACCCTTCCTTCTACCCTTACCTCCCTCCCGTTGACCTCATCCATAGGTGTATGATTTTTGTCCAGACTCTCCCTGTACACCCCTCACCCCTTTCCCCTTGAGAATTATCAGTCCACTCCTTTTCTGTGCTCCTGATTCTATTATATTCACCAGTTTATTCTGTTGATCAAATTTTTAATTCACTTAATTTTTAGATTCACTTGTTGATAGATATGTATTTCTTGTTCATAATTTTTTATCTTTTACCTTTTTCTTCTTCCTCTTCTTACAGAGTACCTTTCAGAATTTCATATAATACTGGTTTGGAGTTGATGAACTCCTTTAGCTTTTTCTTCTCTGTGAAGCTCTTTATCTGCCCTTCAATTCTGAATGATAGCTTTGCTGGGGAGAGTATTCTTGGTTGTAGGTTCTTGCTATTCATCACATTGAATAATTCTTGCCACTCCCATCTGGCCTGCATAGTTTCTTTTGAGAAATCAGCTGACATTTGTATGGGTGCTCCCTTGTAGGTAATGAACTGTTTTTCTCTTGCTGCTTTTAATATTCTTTCTTTGTCTTTTGCTCTTGGTATTTTAATTATGATGTGTCTTGTAGTCTTCTTTGGATTCCTTTTATATGGGGTTCTGTGTGCTTCCTGGACTTGTAAGTCTATTTCTTTTACCAGATGTGGGAAGTTTTCTATCATTATTTCTTTAAATAGGTTTTTAGTATCTTGCTCTCTCTCTTCCTCTGGCATCCCCACAATTCTGATGTTGGTACGCTTGAAGCTGTCCCAGAGGCTCCTTACATTATCTTCACATTTTTGGATTCTTTTCTCTTCTTGCTTTTCCAGTTGAGTGTTTTCTGATTCTTTGTATTTCAAATTTTTGACTTGATTCTTGCCTTCCTTTAGTCTGCTGTTAGATCTCTGTATAATATTTTTTATTTCAGTCAGTGTATGTTTAATTTCTAGTTGGTCCTTTTCCATCTCTAGTTGGATCTTTTTCATCTCTAGTTGTTTTTTTTTCATCTCCTCTTGGCTCTCGCTAATTTTATCCAACTTTTCTAGGATATTCTTGAAAAACCTTATAAGCGTGGTTTTAAACTCTATATCTAGACGTTTGTTTTCCTCCATTTCTTTTGTTTGTGCTCCCTTCCCTTGTTTCTGTATTTTCACTATGCCGGGAGAACTTCTGTGTTGGATTCAGCCTTGTGAAACCAGACTTGCAAAACTGCAAAAGCCTCTCTGTTGAGCTTGTGATGGGTGGAGTCTCAGGGATTAAGGGACCGCCTTGCCTTCCAGTCGGCCCTGCCCTCCACGGCCCCTGAGTCTCATGTGACTGGGTAATCGCTGGAGCGGTCCCTATGCGCACCGTAGTGCGCGTGCTCTCTCACAGTGCCTCTAGACTGCTGCTCCTCTGGCTCCCCTGCGCTCAGGAACCACACGAGTCCGGGTCCCCAGAGTTTCACCAGAAACCGGGGCTTAGTGGAGTTAGAAGTGATGCAGTTGGGAGGGTCTGTCTCCTGCCCACTCGTGAAAGCCAGCAGCACAATTAGCAGTCGGTCCTCTGCACGCAGTGCCGTGCGCGCCACCAGACTTCTGATCTCCTGTGACTCCCCTAAATTTCCGTGCACCTCTCCCTTTTCACAGTCCAAACTTCCCTAGTATGAGTTTCGGCTGGATCTTGGGTTCAGTGTCACAGGATAAGGGGTTGAGAGTCTTGTCTCCCTCTCACCAGAGAAAGCCAGCCAGGTACTTCGGCACCCGCGCTCTCCACGTGCGTGTCTCTGTACCTCAGCTTTTTGCCACTCCTCTGGGTCTCTGTGAGCCTCTCTCTTTCCTTCTAGTTGTAGAATTTCCACTCAGCCAGCTTTCCTATGGTTCTGGATGATGTCCATTCTGTCTTTTAGTTGTAGTTTTGAAATTGTGTGAGGCAGCAGTGTAGGTGTTTACCTATGCCGTAATCTTGGATTCTCTAGACCCATTATTATTCTTGAGATGAGAAATTTTAGGACCTTCTCTCTTACCAACTTTTATATATACCATACAGTATTATTAACTACTAGAGGCCCAGTGCACGAAGTTGTGCATATTGAAAGGAAATTAATTAGAATAAATATTTTAATACTGTTATTCACACTTTTTCTAAAATAGAAGTGTCAATCAAATTCACAATTGACAATGACAGATTGAAACAGTCTTGTATAATTGGTGCCAATGAGAACTTTATATGTATTGTGCATGGGCGAATCGACTTAGCCTTTTAAATATATAGAATAAACTTGCTTAATTCGACCTGCTTTCTAAGTTTCTAAACTTTTTCCAGCTCAGTGAAGCACCCCAACTTCTCTTTCAGGTAATTGTCAGCAACACAGCAGTAAATATCAACATGAAGCAGATTATTATTGTAGATCATACAGGGAAAACAAAGGATAAAATATTTAACTGCAGCAGTGTTTAACTATATTCTGTGCAGTGAGAAAACCCGAAGTCATTTTCTTCTTTTCAGTCGGGTCAAGTTTCTAAGCTTTCTTAATCTCCGTTTTCCTGCTAATGAAAAAGAAAATAGGATTCCACTGAGTCTCCTGTCTACCTACTTCATGACTTCTGTAAGGATCAAATGAGATGAGGCAGGGGAAAACTCTTCACAGATACTTGGTTTAAGTGTAAAATGTTTCCACCTGGCTATGAAACAAGTCATGTTCCTGGGCTGAAGAAACTCCAAGGAGGCTAGTTGCTGGGGACAGAAGCCTTGCATTGCTATGACATTATTACCCGGCACCCACAGCCATCATTTCTTGGCTGGGTTGGGTGGCAAGGCTGCATTTTGTGCCATGGGTCTTGGCAGCATTGGCTGCGATTTGGTAGGGTGTCACTCTCGGATGGTAGTGGGACCTGTATCCCACTTGGGGGAAGCCAAGTGTTACTTTGTGGGCACCAGGTCTGCAGTGCCATTTTTTCTGCAAATGGCCAGTGTGCCTCACAGTGGCTCCTGTGTTGAGCATCTGCTCGTTGGTGGTCAGTGCACATCATAGCGACTGGTCGGATGGTCAGACACTTAGCATGTTAATCTTTTATATATATAGTCATCATAGTGTTTATTACATCTCCAGGATTTACTTATTTTGTAACTGGAAGCTTGTACCTTTGACTCCTTTATCCATTTGCCCAGCCCAACCCTTCCTGGACTCTGATAACCACCAATAAACTGTTCTCTGTATCTATGAGCTTGGTCTTTCTGTTTCTGGTTTGTAAGTAAGATCATACAATATTTGTCTTTCTCTGACTTATTTCACTTAACATAATGTCCTCAAGGCCCTTCCATATTGTGGGAAATGGCAAGATTTTCTTTTTTTTTTTATGGCTAACATTCCAGTAATCTTATCTTTTAATCCCACAAATCATTAAAGAATTTATGATTTTTGTAATTCTTAATTTATAATTTACCATTACCCTTATTTTTTCTCTTTCTGTTTTGATTTTTCTTTTTAACCATATTAATATGTCTACCAGAGGTAAACTTGAAAAGAGATGAAAACCTGTTTATTATCTTTGGGAATTATTTTGATATAGTGTCACCCCCACTATGATCTCTTGTTTGGATACTTTCTGAATTACTTAGCAAGGTTATGTTTCTTCTGAATACCTTTTAGTTTTACTTCACCCCAGTTTGACCTGTTGCTTTTATTCCTTAGCATTTGCTAAATAGCACTCTGTTTAAAGAAATGCTGTGTGAGGTATATGATGGATGCATATACCAACATACCACATGTGATCATATATATAGATCTCACATAATTTCTTCCACCAATTGTCGAAAATATTTGACCTTTACAGATCTAACATTTGTCTACATGGAAAAGGAGGGCTAACAGTATTGTTTCCTCTTTGATTGCTTTCCCCAAGGCCACGGAATGGAACCTGGCTTCTTCATTCTATCAGCTTCACTTAGGTCTTCTGAGACTTCCCATATGCCACTCCTGAAATATAGAACACTTGATAACATATTTTCTTATTTATTCCTGCACAATTTCTCGACCTCTTTATAATAGAATTGTTTCTCATCTTTACTCACCTTTGTAAATGCTTCTGTTTTTTCTTTTTAAAAAACAAGTTTGTTGTGCCCAGGTAATCACTTTTTTCATATCCTGAATAAATACAACATTATGGTTATTTATAGCTAACGGATTACTAGGGATTTGGGGGCAGGTTTTAATAGATAGAAATGGAATAAAATTATTGTGTACTTTTAGGAGCAGTAAAATCATTATTGCTGTTCTGTTTGTAGTGAGTGGCTAACACTGGAAAGTTTATAGCTTTTTGATCAAAACAGAGCCCATATCTGTAGTTCAGCCAAGCCAATCAACTCTCAAGTCATGTGCATAAAAAACGTTTTGTTCTGGTTTTAGTTTATTTTCTCAGTGATGTGTGCTATGGAACTATGAACAGATGGCTACCTAATGACCTGAGTCTTTGCTTAAGGCATCGAACTAGTTTACTCTTGGAAGGTATGGAAATTTTGCCTGGTCTCATGCCTGTTCCAAGGGAAATCTGATAGCATGGCTCTCATGATTTGATTAATCAATGGTTAATAAATTTAATAAGTGTGTAATTTTTGTTTTATTGGGTAGAAATGTCTTTCAAGTGATTTTTTCCCCTCTAGGGTAAAAGTGGTTCATGCTTAAAATTAAAATTTTATATTGAGGTCCCACCAAAATAATTAAACAGTACTCTAAATAAGTCAAACAGTGGATTTTATTAAAACATATTTTTATGTGTATTTTTAAAAATTATGGCATTGCTTTCTCTCAATATGTAGAAAAAGTATAAACTTTTTTTCCTTAGAATTCTATATTTAAAGTTTTGATCACTAAAATCATATATATTGTTTTTTAATCTCTTTCTTTTTAAGAATATTCAATGTAATTTGAATAATAAACTATGTAGAAGTAATTTACCATTTGATAGATGGCCGGCTTTGTTTGGAAGCCTGACTATCATAATTTAGGCATGAAATCCTCTAAGGTCTCTTCAGAGAAGGTTTGGTCATTTATTTATTTCTCTCTTTTTTTTTGCTTTTTATAAACTATTTACTTTTTTTGCATTAGGCTTGTTCTATACAGTTCTATACTGTCACATGGGACTGAAAGGTTTTTAAGATCAGGTACTTTGACATCAACTGAACCTACAGTTGGCCTATAGCACTGGCCCAGTGAATGTTTGTTCAATGAAGGACTAATATAAAATAAATTTAGAAATATAAAATGATCATAGCCAATAGTAAAGCCTTAATTCCTTGATCCTATATAAATCAATTTACCAGGATATTTAAATAATGAATATGAGACTAAAGGTTTGAAGATGGTGTCTTCTAGATCAATATTTTGGCCTATGTGATTAGAATTTTGATGACTTGTAAACTCCTTCATACAACTGTCGGCTTTTAATTCAGCGTCCGTAGTGAAAGAGGTTAAAACTTTGAATGATTTAAATTGAGAAAATGTATTGCATCTTAAGTAAGAGACATAGAAGAGATGAGGGAATGAATGAGCAATCAGAGGAAATGAACAGTTAAACTCTAGTATCTTTTATTTATTTTTTAAAAATATATTTTTATTGATTTGAAAGAGGAAAGATAGAAACAACAATGGTGAGAGACAATCATTGATCGGCTACCCCCCTGCACGCTCCCTAATGGGGATGGAGTCCACAACCCGGGCATGTACCCTTGACCAGAATTGAACCCAGGACCCTTCAGTTCAAAGGCTAATGCTCTATCCACTGAGCAAAACTGGCTAGGGCATTTTATTTATTTATTTATTTATTTATTTATTTTTAATTTTGGAGAGAGGAAGAAAAATGGAGGTGAGAGAATAACATCAATTGAGGGATTGAACCCACAACCCGGTCATGTACCCTGACCAGGAATTGAATAGGCAACCTTTTGGTGCATGGGATGCTGCCTATCCAAATGAACCACCTAGCCAGGCAAACCTAGTATCTTTTAAAACTAAGGGCTGTGCACCCTGAGCTAATGAAACAAGTGGCAGAAAATGTAATCAGAAGTCATTTGAGTATAAGTAGGATGTTCCATTGTATATTACAAAGAATTGGGACAGGAGCATTGCATTAAAGAGCCAGCAAAAACATTTTGATTTTACATTCTGCCTGATCTGTCCCTGCTTACCATTCTAGCTTTGCCTGAAACCATTCTTATCTCTGTACTGACCTTTTACTTCTTATTTTTAATTAATCTTTATTGTTGAGATTATTACAGATGTCTATCCCCCCCATCCCCTCAGCCCCATAGCTTCTCTCCACCCAGTTCCCACCACTCCCCAGGCCCTCATCATCCTATTGTCTGTGCCCATAGATAATGCATAAATGCATATAAGATCTTTGTCTAATCTCTTCCTGCACCTCCCTACCCCCTTCCCTCTGAGAATCGTCAGTCAGTTCCATTTTCACGCCCCTGATTCTATTCCATTTACCATTTTATTGGAAGCCTCTCTGTCATAATTTAGGCATGAAATCCTCTAAGATCTCAAATTTCTTATTCATTTGATATTTAGATTCAATTGTTGATAGATATGTATTTGTTGTCAATTTATTGTTCATATTTTTTAATCTTTACCTTCTTGTTCCTCTTCTTCAAGAATACCCTTCAGCATTTCATATAATCCTGGTTTGATGGTGATAAACTCCTTTAACTTTTTCTTGTTTGTGAAGCTTTTTGCCTGACCTTCAATTCTGAATGATAGCTTTGCTGGGTAGAGTAATCTTGGTTGTAGGTTCTTGCTATTCATCACTTTAAATATTTCTTGCTGAAGATAGCATAAGGAGCCTCTGGGACAACCTAAATGTGCCAACATCCCAATTATGGGGGTTCCAGAAGAAGAGAGAGAGAGCAAGATACTGAAAACCTATTTGAAGAAATAATGACAGATAACTTCCCCTATCTGGTGAAAGAAATAGACTTAGAAGTCCAAGAAGCACAGAGAACTCAAACAAGAGGAATCTAAAGAGGACCACATCAAGATACATCATAATTAAAATGCCAAGAGCAAAAGACAAAGAGATACTCTTAAAAGCAGCAAGAGAAAAACAGTTACCTACAAGGGAGTGTCAGCTGATTTCTCAACAGAAACTATTCAGGCCAGAAGGGAGTGGTAAGACTTATTCAAAGTGATGAATAGCAAGAACCTGACCTTTTACTTCTTTCACCATTCATTGCCACTGTCCCCCACACATGTTCCTGTGTCTGGCAAGCTCCATTGTCCCACAACTGTTCTCACACAGCTTTCCCTAAGTCCTCTTCTAGCTTAGGGTTCTTTAAACATCCTCCTTCATCCCATTCTTTTTCTGCAGCATGTTGAAAACAATTGTAATTCATTCATTCACTTATACAGACTAGATTTCGGACAATTATTTGCATAATTTAGATGGTATAAGTTATTGAAATGCATTATTTCTACAGTTTTGCCAAAAATATGTATATGCAAATATATCTGTTGGGGAAGAATTAAAAAATAAATGAAATGATCTTTGTGGTTTCTGGAATGGATCATCATCAAAAGGGTGACAGATGAGACGCTGTGCTTCGGAGTCTTGAGACTTGGGTTGGAATCTTGGACCCACCAATTTTAAGCTCTTTAGTCTTGGGCAAATTACCTAACCTCTCTGAGCTTTGCTTTCCTCCTCTATAAAATGGGCTTATTGTTTTGATTGTTGTGATTTTTTTAATGAGTTAGTTTATGAGGCATTTTAGCACACAGCCTGAGACATGGTGAACACTGCCAGTCAGTCATCTTTTTACACTTAATCCAGTTCCCTTTATCTTTGTCCTTTCTCAGGTGCTAACTCTGTAGAGCATAGTGCTACATGGTATCTGGGCTTCTGTTTCTTTGTAGAGAAGTTTCCTCTGGGTACTACAGTTACCTCTGGTTATAGCTCGAGGAGCCCTTTCTCTCTCCACTCCACCATTCTCTAGAGTATTCTACTCCTGCTTCCAGAATTGTGCTGCATATCTTTTATAAAATAATTTATTTCATCTTTTTTTTTTCTTGTGGTCTAACTTTTGGAGTATTAACACTCAGATCTTTTTTTCCTGACAGCTGGCAAACTTTCCCAGGCTGTGCGAGGAAACAGAGCGGATTGTGGCTAACCACATTCGGGAGCGGGAAGGGAAGACCAAGGACCAGGTGAGGAGAGGCCTTCCCTGGTGGCCAGGGGGCTCATGGGGAGTGTAAGGTCTGTTGGTCTCCACCAGTTGGCATTATAATGGGAAAAAGAATAGTTAGAACACAACCACATGTTTATTTTTATTTATTTATACATTTTATACAAGTGTTGCTATACTAACAGTTATGTATGTTAAGGCTGTAAACAAATATAAAGATTTTAGAAGAATACCATTGAAAACACAGTAATAGGAGTTCCATTATTTTTTCTCAGCACCCCATAGATCATAATGTGTACCCCAAGCACATACATAGCCTACTTTGAAAACCACTAATTCAGAAACAGCACTTTTTTCTTATTTAAGACAGGGTTTTTAAAATTTTAATGGACCCAGAGATGGGAGCCAAGATAGTCCTAAATTCCTAAAATGCTATGCAAAATGTTCAGTGTTCTGACTTTTTCTTTCTTTCTTTTTTTTTTTTTTTGAGAATAATGGACAAAGCTATTCATTAGCATACCCAGGGAACGTTTCATTGAAAAATAAAAACTTTTCAGAAAAGCTCCTTGAAACATTTCTAAACTATTACGTAGAAGAATATGGTGTGTAAGGATTGACCTTGAAATTGTCTTTCAATTCCAGCTTGGTTCTGTGAATCCAAAAGATTCTTTTCAAGTGAAGATAGCTCATTAAAAAAAGGGGAGGACTCCAGGAAGATAAAAGCTTCTTAAGTTTAGGTGGATTCCTTCCTGTTCTTATAAGACATAATAATGGAGAACATGACAGTTTTTAGATGCTGGTAGAGGCTAGGACACAGCTGCATGGTGACAGCAGGGCGAGTACCCTGTTCTCACAAAGTCACAGCTTGTCCTTGTCAAATCACTCTAGGACCTGTTTTCTTATGCATGACATGGGGATGTAGACCTGTGTGCTCTCGGAAGTCCTCTAGAAGTTATAATTGCAAGATTTTGTGGTTCTCAGGTGAGTGGGAAGAGGAGGAGGGCAGAATAGGAGAGAGAGAGAGAGCACAGGAAACAAGTGCAGTGGAGGCTGAGGTGAGAGGGGTGGGTGGGTTGGAGGGACAAAGTGAAGGGCGGGGCTGGAAGCCCAACAGTACTGTTCTCTCTCTGAGCTGCAGATTCATTACCACTACTTTTTATCTTAGTGCTTTGAAAGTTTATTAACTGTTATTCATAGTTTTCACTTGTTTTTCAATATTCACACACCTCTGGAGAGCCAAAAGTGAAGCAAATAGGCTTTGTGACTTAGCAGGGATAAATAAAATCAATGTTAACTCAGGAGCCAGTGAAATCAAACCCACTATGTCATGCGGAGACCTGAAGTTTCCCCACATCTAATGTCATGGCTGCTGCCCAACCAAGAACACTTAGGTTCTAGTCTCAACTGTGCTAGAACTGACTTTGAGTAAATAGATAACCATTTTAATTTAGTGGCTTTATTCTAGAAAATTTAAATGATACTATATCCTACTTAGATCTTCCCTGAGATAACAATATTGAGGGCAAAGTAGTATCATTATTATCTTTGTGGTCATATCTAGCTGAGTTGTTAATGTCTTCCTGTTTCTTAGCATTGTCAGGACTATGGGCCCCAGGTTCCCCCCCCCCCCGTCTGAGTTCAAACCCAGATCTTCCATTTACTTTCTGTGTAAAAAAATATGTTATATGGGCATCTTCCCAGTTTTGTTTCCTTACCTTCAAGTGGGATCATGATGGTAGTTAACTCTCAGGCATTTTGTGAGGATGAGATACAATTACCTAAATATGGCTGCAGCTCATTAGTCATTTTAGTTGTTTTTCCCAAAGAGCCATGACACAGTGGGTATGAGAAAGAATGACCTTTTCTCCACCTCTGACAGGGACCTATGTGAAACCACACCTGGTTCGGCCGTGTGAACATGTCCATTTGTACAGCTCTAACATCTGTGTCCTGCATTCCATACTGCCTTGGTGCCCCCCACTCTTGCCCCCGTGGTAGTTGAGTGGCCAGTGTTCTCAGGCCTCTGCACTAGAACTGCTTAGAGGTGTCTATATATATATGTATATATATAGTTGAATGGAACTATTACAAACTTCTGCTCTGGCAGCTTTGTGGGAGGAAAAATTCTTCAAAATTAAAAATATGGAAACCCATAAATCAGTTCGTGAATTTTTTTCTTAAACAAAGGGCTTTTGAGTACCTGTATGTGCCTGCAATTATTCCAGGTGCTCCCAAACATGAGAGTGCATGCTGAAGTGGTCAGCTTTGTGGGCAATGACTGCCCCCAAGGATAGCTTTACTTTTCTTCCACTCCATATTCAATAACTGTGGGTGAGAAAGGCACTGAGAAATTCTGAGGAAGTGAAAAAAGTGAGAAAAAAATGTACTCTTTTCATCCCCCATATGTGACCTGGCTCTTTTCCTAGGATGAACACAGACTCCTAGTTTCCAGGAATATGAATGAGAACAGCCGTAGTTTTTATTTTTTCCTACACTGCAGTCCAAGTTAATGTGTGAGAACGTCCAAGACATTCATGACAACCCTTGGCAATGTTGAGAGTTATGTAGATATTTTGCTCTTCATGTTGATAACAGTTGACTTGTGCTTCAATTCGATGTTTTGTTTTGTTTTTCACACAAACTCCTGACCAAGTGGATTTGAGAGTATAACAGAATCTGGCTTCAGTTTAGGAAGAATAGAGGCACTACCACAGATAATCTAATAAAGATCACTCTTCCTAACTCTTTAGTTGTCTTCATTTACAGGAGAAACCAAACTATCTGATGGTAGGAAATTTTTCATACAAGTATGATGTTTCTGGCCGAGTAGTTTTAACTTTATGTTTGGAAGTGAGGGTGGGTTTGGGGTGATCCATTTACTCATTTTGGAAGGTCCCTTGGGACTCACAGCAGGATTTGGTGAGGGGACCAGTTGAGATCTCCCATAAAAGCAGAGCCTCAGAGCCCACAGCATTGGGTAGTGTATGAGAAACCATGACCACATACTAATTACATGGGAATAAGTTGTGCACTTGAAAACAAGCTGTTGTTTGGAGCTGGGAGATAGTTCTAAAATTTACAGCCACAGGGATTCATTGGACACTTGCTATGTGTATTGTGCTAGGTTCTGGGGATGAAGTAATGAACAAGACAAATGTAATCACTGTTCCCCTGAAGCTGACAAAGGATACAAACAAACAAGTGATTAATTGGTGCCAAACACCACAAATACGAAGTGTAGGCTGCAGTATACGTAAAATATGACCCTCAGGCTACATGAGAGTAACATCATCATTCATCCTGGTGTTGGGTGAGGGTGGGGTGAGGATCATGGAAGAAGTCTTCCCTAAGAAAGTTCCCTTGGGGGAGCAATATGTAGACTATATCAGTGAGCTTTATCATGAGTGCTCTGCTGCGCTCCAGTGTCACCTTCAGTGTAGGAAGGCAGTGTGGGTTCATAGAGGTCATTCAAAGTCTAAGTGCAGAGCTCTGGAGGTACATAGGCAAAAATTCTTAAGCATTGTTCCCTACCAACAAATCTCAGCATTCTAAGAAGACATGGGGACTGTTGGGAGAACAAAAAGGAAACTTAGGAAGGGGAGCGCAGTTTTGAATAACTCGAATAAAGCTCTCTTATAGTTTCTGCTTGTCCCACTCTCTTCTTGTTCTCTGAGTCTCCTTGTCTCCCACTGAAGAATATTTTCTATAGAGGGGCCTTCCAAGTCTCGGACTTAGAGTTTATATAAGTATCTTGTGATAGTACATTTTCATGTTTACTGGAACATGTATCCAGTTCATTCCTTGACAAATTTTGGTTGGATTCACATGGTATTTCAGGCTCTGTTCTAGTCCCTGGGATATAGTAGTGGCTACAGCAGATGGGGTCCATAAAGTTGATTTGTAAAAACTTCCTATGTCAACTAATTCTAAAGGAAAATGAGTTCAAGTCATAGGACAGAAAGTAAGAAGAGTGCTAATTTAGACAGCACGGGCTGAGAGGATTCCCCCCATGAGGTGATCTTTTAGTAGAGAACTGACTGAAGTTTTGCTGTGATGATAAAGCTTATTGATCTTAAGAAGGCTTTCTATTTATTTGTATGTTGCATTTTTGAGTAGGTCAGTGAGATGCTTCTGCTTGCTTATAGGAGCTTAACGAGATAGAAGAGGAGAGGAAACACAGGAGAGATATTGCTATTTTGGGGCTAACATATGGTGTCTCTGGAAGCAGAAAGCTCTTAACAGCTCCTCACTGGCCTTCTTGCCATGTGTCCTTTTATACATGTGTGTCTTGTTTAACATATGTGCCCTTCTTTTGAACATCATGCCTACATTGTAGAGGAAGAGAATAATTCTAGGTTCTGTGTTAAGTTGGCCAAGAGTGCATGCCTAGCAATTATAATGCTATTGTCTTTTTGTGGAAATCAGACTTTTCATGGAGATTTTCAATTTCTAAATTTAGAGTAAAAATTATGAGTTTAATGAACCAAAAAATGAATGCACCTTTTCATCTTCACTGAAGCATCCTTTAAAAATACAATGCAGATAATTTGCAGGCAATTGCTGACTTTAGTGTTTGAGAATTTTTAAGATGGATTTCATTGAAGTGTTTCTCTTTGACTTACAGGTACTACTGTTGATTGACATACAAGTCTCCTACATCAACACCAACCACGAGGATTTCATTGGCTTCGCAAAGTAGGTGGAAGACTTGATTGCTGCGTGCATTCCTCCTACTGGTCTGTCTAGAATACACACTAGGAATTTCTCCCACAACCTCACCACCTCTTGAGAGTACATTCTGGGTCAAGGTTAAATCTGAGCCATCCTGTTAGAGAGGTGTGAGCCTTATGGCCGTGGGACCATGCTCTCTCTATAAAGTAGTTGGCTCCTTGGTTGCACAGCATGTGGGTCACATGTGTTTTAGATACTCATTGCTTTTGGATGACCATCCGTAGTTTGTACTTGAACTCCCATAGATAAGCAGTAACAGATGCACATTTAAAATATGTTTGGGAACAATTTCTCACATTAATTTGAAATAGCAAGTGCGGTTCACAAGATACAGCTATTTCAATATTCCTAAGTTAGAATATAGAGCCTATTTTTAAAAAAAACAGTGTTTTGTGAACTTAGATGTAATTATAGGGGGTGAACATTCACTTTTCTATAATATATATCTTATATAAGCTCATTTGTATGTTGCTATTTTATCATGCATGTATTTTATTATATTCTTAATTTTTTTCTTTATTGATTTTTAGAGAAAGAGAGGAAAAAACAACAACATTGATATGTTGTTCTACGCATTTATGAATTCATTGGTTTATTCTTGTATGTGCCCTGACCTAGAATTGAACCCAGAACCTTGACTTATTAGGACAATAACCAACTTAGTTACTGGCCAGGGCTTGTTATGTTCTAATATTCTATCTCTACATTCACAGATATTACTATGTAGACATTATACTTAGTTATTCAGGGCTGGTTATTAGTGTGGCACTCACCATTTTTTCCTGCCCTGGAGTGGAACTAGTTTTTGTTTGATTCTAACTCTAAAATGTAGTTGTGGCATATAAATGGTTTGAACTTCAAATATATAAAATCTACTCTCTTTTATATAAAAAATAAAGAGGGGCTATGTATTTGAACCATGTATTCAAGAACAGGGGCAAATGAAAAACCACAACAAAATGCAATGCTAGTTACAATCTGATTAAAAAGAAACAATATAAATCATGTGATTTCAACTAAACCCTGGCTGAGGAACTAACAGACATGTTTTAGGTAGGAAAGGCTCAATTATCCACTAGCAGGTTATCTCCTTGTAAAGTTGGTTGTGGTGGTGATGCCGAACCGGTGCTGAACATGTATTTGGAATCCAGTGGCTGCTACTGTTGTGTGGTAGATGTTTTTCCTCCACTGTTTTATCTGTGACCTGTGTATGGAGGTGTTAGAACACAGTATTGAATTTGTTCCTATGGTCAGTTGTCTTGGTAGCAACACTGTCCACCCATACTTACCCTTCCCTTTTACCCCGATGGCTCCCCATCTACACTGCTCACTTCCTCCTGTAGTTCCCTGTGGGAGGAAGCCTGGACTCTGAGATACCTCCTTGTCCATCATCCTGGAAGAGGGGACCTGAAAAATTCTGCCAGGTTTACACACAGTGCCACGCTCAATCTTGGGGGGGGGGGAAAAATACAAAAAAAGAAAAAAGAAAGAAAGAAAAAAAATTATTTTTGTCTGTTGAGAGTTTGCCTAATAATTGAAAAATATAGAGAAACACATGTAACATGTTAGGTTGGCACATTCTTCATTCCCTACTCTTGCTTTCTTGAGGAATTGAAAAGAAAAACAAATCCTTGAATAATTTTAAAGAACAGGAATGCTGCTTTTAAAAGTGATTTTTATTGATAACAAATGCTAGTTAGATATAAACTCAATCCCATAACTTAACAGTGAAAGGAACATTGCTACGCCACCTTGTTGTGGTTTCCTGAGCCAACGAGAAAACGTAAAAAAAGTCATAATCCATTTGGGAAAATTCAAATTTTGAGCAAGTTTTGTAACCAGTGCTACAATTTAAATTCCAGCCTAGACTCTTCTTGAAACACTTGCTTGATTTCTTTTTAAAATTTCTTTTCAAAGATAAATGATCTGGAGTTTACTGCACCTCAGAAGCTGTTAGACTATAGCATTATGTTGACGAGGCTTTCAAAAGCATATAGTATTGCAAATGAAAACACTTTCAAATGCAGCCTTTCCGTGCAGTCTCTGTAATCCAGGTGACTGCCCCCATTTTTTTCAGCCTAGAGATAGACTATAAACCATTATGATGTTGGGAGAGAAAAAAGAAGCCTTGTTCAGACCAAGTTAGAAATGGGGCAGTTTTGCACATTTTGCATCCAGTTGAAACTCACACCTGAACTTCCTTTTGAAGGCCAGGTCTGGGAGTCAGCAGTCGGATCAGTTTTCCAGGATTTGCCAAGTCGCTTAGCCTTTCTGAGCTCAGTTTACTGCTCTGTCAAGTGGAATAATAAATAATCTCCCATCGTATACCTTTTAGGATTGTCAGGAGATCAAATTAATGAGGTGTTGTGAAACTGCTTTTGAGACACACTTACACACACACACACACACACACACACACACACTTTCCACCTATTTGTTAAACACAGATGAATTTGTGATGTACCAATTTTACTTTTTGTGAAATTGATGATTGGAATATGATTGCCCCTAGAATATTTGTAGAAACCAATATTATCTCCAAATGTGATATTCTGCACTGAGACTCAGAGGTAAATGTTCTTTCCATTGTACGCTGAATTGGAGTACATTTCAGTGGGATCAAGATGAAGAAATGTTCATTTCATAATTACTTTGAGGGTTGTGGGATTTTTTTTTTGTTTTTAAATATGGGTGTAGCTATAAATTTTAAAGTTGGCAGGATTGCTGTTTCCATCAAGAGAGAAAAGTCAAGCCATACTTGAAGACAAAAATTATGTAAGTATTTTTAAGTTCCAGCGGTAGAAAATTAAGGTCTCAAGGTGAGGAAAAGAAGAATTTGTGTCGTGAGATTTTTAGAGAATTGTCAAAAGAGGGGGAACCACCTCCCAAATTTATAGGATTGTGATGTACATAGTATCTTACACATATATTTTTTTCTAAAAATTTTAAAAACAAAGTGCTAAAGGTAGAGTAATGGAGTAGGAATTCTCAGAGTAGTGTTCAGACATTTTGAAATTCTTCTGCCTGCTATAGCATTTACTCTGCCATGTTGAATATGTGGAACATTTTTTTCTCCCATTTCCCAGCTATTTGTTAAACACAGACCGTAAAATATGTACCATGTGTCATGGATCCAAGTTAGCGCTGCTGTAGGCTTGCTTTGGAATTTCCTGATTTCTGAAAGCTTGATCTTTTAACAGTTTAATACAGTTTCTGAACCTAAACGTCCAGTCACCAGAAGAAAATGTCAGCTTTCCTCGGAAAGGATTTAAGGATTTAAATTTGTCGTTGTTCCTTGTTAAAAAAACAAAAACAAATAGCCGTACAGTCTTTTTTATTTTTTACACAGTGTCACGAGTTTTTATTATTTAAGAAAACAAAGCTATTCCATTCGTTCCTTCATTCACTTCCCCTCTCTCAGGAATCCTGCTTTTTGAATAGGAAGTTCCAGCAAGCTTTTGTTAGCTGAATACCTGGAGAGGTGAATTTTCAAATTCTCATGCTCTTCTGCATTTGGTCCCTGGGCAAGAGTTTTAACTTCTGACTTAACTGAGATGTCAGCAGTTCAATAGTTTACAAGTATTTGGGCTCCAGATAGGAACCAGTAAACTAATGTTTTGATGATACCAGCGTCAGACTAAGGTCTATTTTTCCATCTGCAGAGTAGGTCCTAGCACCTGTTTTCTCACAGTTGAAATGACACAGTGGACAGATTTCAGTGCTGGTTATATGAGCACCATGAAAATCTTGCCGGTTGTGACATTCATGATATCTCTTTCCTCATCCTCTGGAATGCCGGTTGCCATTTGCCTACAGGCAGTATATGTGAACCTTGGCCCCAAATTCCGGAGCAATCCTTCACAGTCTTCATATATTTTTTCATCATGTGTAACCACATTTTATTATAACAGTGTTTCTAGTTTATATTCTTACTTGAGAACATTCTCTTGTGGAATCAAAGCCTAAGCCTTAGATTAGAACAAGATTCTTCTTTTGACTCATATGCAAATTTAGGGATTAAATGCAGGTGGAAATACAGACTTAAACAACTTGCCAAGGACAATCCAGAGTGCCACGTCTTCTAGTAAATTTTAGTTCCAGTGTTTCAAGCAATGTTTTAGAAATCAGTGGATTTCTCCTATTCTCTTTCATTCTCAGAGCTGTTATTTTGAATTTTATCTTCATCCTTAAAATGGATCTTAGTAGATGAGTCATCCTTCATTCATAGGGCCCCATGTCCTAGAGGTTTTCTTACATAATATTTAGCCTGAGACTGCACTGAGGATCCTGCAGGAGGAATGCAACTTCCTTCTTCCTTTGGCTTCCATCTGATAGGAGGAGGCAGGCCTGCGCATGATACGTCACACTCTGAAGACTCTCAGCATGTTTTTATAATATCCTTGGGAGTAATAAAAGAACATTCTAAAAGAACTTCTTTCTTTCAGAGCAGTGCTGTCTAATGAGCTTTCTGAGATGATGGAAATATTTTCTATTCTGGGCTGTTCAGTACAGTAGCCACGAGCTGCATGTGACTATTGAGTGGCTGAACTGTGACTAGTAAAACAGAGGAAGTAAGATGCCAATGAAATAAAAATGAAATTAAATAGTAATTAAAGTTTTAATTTCAATAACACATATGGCTATTAGCTATTGCATTGATGGCACACTTGCAGAGTATGTAGAATCCAGCCAATTGCTCAGGGTCCTTCCATCTATGGATCCTACTTAACTGATGGCTTGGTGGTGATCTACTGTGGTGGCTTCAAGAAGAGAAAAACGGGGCAATTCTGTTTGCTGTTGCTAAGCAAACCCCTTGGCTCAGGAAAAAACAGTCAACTCTTTAATCCTCTGTCTAAAACGTATAAAGGATGGGCTTTCCCCTCCCAATGCCTTGGTTTGTATATTGCCAGTTTGCTAGTATTTTCTCCATCATGGTTACTGCTGAAGTGTCTCCTCTATAAACTAAGCATGATGGTGGAGGGAGAGGCACAGCTGACACTTGCCCTGGAATCTGCATTTTTGAGTGGCTCCCATTTCCTTGGTTCATTTGAGCTCTCTTTAGGTTCATGTAGAGTCCACATTCCTCCTCCTCCTCTGTCACTTCTATCTCATTTTTCAGCCCCTGCTTTCTTGTTTTGATCACACTGCTCTGTTGAGACTGCTTTTGGCCAGGACAAAATAGTTAATCCAATGGATGATTATGAGTTCTTCATATGACAGCATTCACCAGTGGTTTCAGTTACTAACTTTATCTGATGACTATAAACCTAGATCTCCATTCCAGAACTTCTTCCTAGACTGGGTGCCATAGTCAGCTACATACTGGGCATTTCTACTTATCCATCCATCGTAGAGAAGCCTCAACTTGATTTTCTGTAAACTCATTATCTAATCTTAAATCTACACCTCCTCCATTGTTCCCACTCTCTGTGGGTGGTAACTTCCAGTTGTTCAAACCAGAAATCTGAGTGTCATTCATTACTCCTTGTGCCCTTCTTTGTTTCCTTCCATCTTTACCAAGTTCACTTGACCCTACTTCTATTCTAGTTTCTGAATTTGTCTAATCTTATCATCATTTATATCTTTCACCGAGTGCCCTGCAGATCGTTGGTGCCCTAAAATTCTTCTGCTCTTGCTTGGGTGACTACAGGTCTTCCCGCCTCTTGTTATGCCCTTTATCATTCCTTCTGGATCCCCTATTACTTTTAGAATAAAGTTTAAAATCATCAGTATGGTTTCCAAGGCTCTAAAGAAACTCTCTTACCTCTTCTTCCAACACTGCGCTAGGTAATGTCAGTGGTAAGAGAGGTGGCGATACCAAGATTCATGCAACACACCATTAGTCATCGAGGAACAGGCATTGTCAGAGAGGGATTAGAGACCTGCCTGACACAATTCTGTTTATATGATACAGGTGCAGACCAAGATCTTTGGGAATTCATGGGAAGGAGAGATAACCGGAGGTTTCTAAGAAGGCATAATGGAGAAATGGTACTTGATTGGACTTTGAAGGTTGGGCAGGACTCATAGTCAGAAGGAAGGCGTCTAGGCTGCCTGCTTCCTATCTTCTCTGCTTCAGACTCAGAGAATTTTTTCAAAACGTTGCTTTGATCGTGCTGTTTGCTGGCTCAGAAACTTTGAATACTTTGTCTGCCTCCACCATAACAGCCAACTTCTCCCTAATCAGCCCTCACATTCAGTTACTGTACTAGATGGCTTTTAAGGTCATTTACAACCCTGAATTTATGATTATATAATTTTACTGTAATAGTTTGAGTTTGACATGCTTGACCTATAGCACTAGTCCACATGGGGCCTTGGATCTTTACCCCGAAGGCTTTCCTCTCTTCCAGGAAGAAATTAAAATACTACTAATGTAATGTGATTATGCCTTCTTTTCAGGGATGGCCACCTCTTCCAAGTACCATAATTGTGTTTAGTGTGTGCATTTTTCTACCTCCTGGATTTGCTGATACTACACCATTCTCCTGGAATGCACTTGGCTGTCTCCCTCTATTAAAATTTTACCTTTCTTCAAGTTTTCTGTGAAAGTCTCCAATCACATCAGACCAGAATAATCCCTTTTCTTTGTCTCTGATGTAGAACAATTACCATGCATAGAATTTGTTTGATAAATGGTTATAAACACCTTGGCATACTCACTTGTGATTTGAATCTTCTATTGTGTATGCACATGGACAAGGACAAAAACTAGAAAACAGCTACATGGTAACATGGGTTTATTTTTCTTTGAATGTCTTTCAGTGTGTTCTTATTTTTATAAAAATCTAAACCTCTTGTTATATACTTTTAAAATCATTATGTCTCACAGCATTAAACCTAGTTTGGCTTCATGTATTTTAGGGTTCTAGAAAGCCTCCCACAGTGACTTGGTTGTAGTAGGAATTTATTTGCTTAACAACAAACACACACAATAAGAAGCTCTGGGGTAATTATAGCTCACGTGTGAAACAGAAGCACTTGGGGTGTTTGCGGGGGACTTTGTATTACATTCTCACATGTTTACTTTTGTAGAGCTTATTCTTCCTTTGTTCTTTGTATTTTGTGTGTGTATCTCTCCACCCACACTAGAGAAATTATAGGCTTCTGATTACAGGAGCCATACCTTATTCATGTTCATATCTTCCACATAGCACCTTTCAGATAGCTGGTGCTCTCAATGTTTTGTCAAGTGAAAACATTATGTCTGGATCTGTTTTCCAATATTGCACATTTAACCAGTTAAGGACCTATGAACAAGATTATGTCCAAAGGCTCAAGTTTACTTACAGGTCTTTACATGATTTCCCATGAACACATTTTTAAATAAGTATTTTTGAAATGATTTTAGTTCAGTTATCATTGCCTGCACAAAGATTATGATAAAGAGTGCTTTCTAATGAGGTACTTATTTTTTTATGATGTTACTTATGAAGTAACTTCATGTACTTAAATATGTCATTAACATCTTTGGGTTTATGGGATGGGGCCAGTTGCTACAAAAAGTGTATTCTTTAGACGGAAAGTAAAGATGATTAGTATTTGTTCTTAACTAATATGTGAGGTTGGTTATAAAATAAATCTATTTCCTTCTGCATATTCTTATGAGTACATTGTTTAGTAGATGAAGACTCTGTCAGAGGAAGTACCTTCACCTATTGAAGCTCATAAGCTTCTGAGAAGCATCTTGGATCTAAAAGGAACCTAAGAAACAGCTTGTCTGGTCCCTGACTTAACTCTCTCTCCCTGTCTTTTACACACACACACACACACACACACACTCACTCACTCATTCTCACTTTACAGCTGAGAAACTGAGGTGCATTTAGGGCAGACTCTGCTCAGGTTGCACGGGGAGTCATTGAGAATCTCTGTACCTTTTGCTTTATATCCAGTCCCTTATTTCTTATGTTATTTTAAGGGGACCCTACACAGAATTCAAGGTCCCCAATAATTTGGGTCTGTTATAGTTTGGAGTTATCAACGCAAGTCAGTGATTTATTTAAAAACATTTTCTCTTAAAAAAAACATGTGCACATTAAACACAATTAAGGTACTTGGAAGAGGTGGCCATCCCTGGGAAGAAGGCATAATCACATTACATTAGTAGTATTTTAATTTCTTCCTGGAAGAGAGGAAAGCCTGCAGGGTAAAGATCCAAGGCCCCATGTGGACTAGTGCTGTAGGTCAAGCATGTCAAACTCAAAGGTTAACATGGGCCAAATAAACAAGGTTTAAGTTTATGTGGGTCACAAACAAACAGAAGGTTTAATTTTCATAGAAATGTAGGCTTACGAGTATTTCAATATTCATGCTGAATACAGAGGGCTGAAATAAATGAGTAATAATTAACATAAAATAATAGAACATTTTAATAAAAATGAATATTTTTATTGAATATTAACTTACCAGACACTGAATAACTGCACAAATTAATAGGCATAATGCAAATAAACCTGTTTTTCTTGTTTTCTGGAAGTAAAATATTTCCTGTTGTGCACACCAAACAAGTCAGTACAAGAATAATGATGTGGCAATTGACTGCTAAAATATTTGCTGCTAGTATTAGTGGAGAAAAATGGTGGTGCCTGCACATAAGGGAAATGAATGCAACATGATTATAGTAATCAGTCACTAGCAACTGTTTGTTATTAATAATTATATGTAATAGGATACTGCAAAAATTAAGTTACAAAGTTTTTATTAAAACATTTCTTACATACCGTTATATTGGCTGGGCAGCAAAAATATTCATTGTGGACCATATGCGGCCTGTGAGCCACGAGTTTGACATGCTTGCTGTAGGCAGACTCCATGTTTGGGGCCTGGCAGGCAGCCAGAAAGCAGTGTGGATGCATCAGACCCCTGGTCACAGTCAGATACAAACTCAACCTCATTCACAGCCTTACCACAAAACTCAGAATAATGTAGATTTGGATTATGTGGGGAATGGTTGGAGAGAGATGATGTTCATAGTGATTAAGGGACTTAAGCATTTAACTAAAAACTCAAAAAATAACAAAAATGAGGAAAGGAGAAATAAGCTAAAAGTCTAACGTAAGGACATTAAAAAGCAAAAATATATACAAAATATCTTTAGTAATCAAATACAGTATGACTTTTCACCACCCACCCTTTTCTAACTTCACTTGAATGTAGAATATGGGTTTTCAGGAGTTTGAAAACTGGTGGGAGATTATGAAAGACTAGAGGCCCAGTGCACAAATTCATGCACGGGTGGAATCTGGCTGGCCCGCCCCAATTGGGCCAATCTGGCTGGGCGGAGGGGAATATATGTGGGAGGTTGGCTGGCTGACCCCACCTCCTGGTCAAACTCCCGGGTGAGGGGGCAATTTGCATATTAGATTTTTATTATATAGAATTGCTGTTTTGAACAGCGGTTCAAAAGTATGATATTGATTTCTGATGTGGCCCTGAACCATAATATCTCATTACTTTAAACAGTTGATTAATGACTTGAGCTTTTTCCCTATTTTGGACTATTTCATCGATCTTCAAAACAGCCTTTAAACACTATGAAACTGCCAGGTAGAGGGTTTTGATATTTACTCATTGATTTACCAAAAGAAAGCCTTCATGCCTTTTAAAAATATTTTTAATTGATTTTAGAGAGAGAGGAAGGGAGAGGGAGATAGAACTATTGAAGAGAGAGAAACCTCAATTGGCTGCCCTCCTGCACCCTACTGGGGATAGAACCCACAATCTGGGCACATACACTAACTGGGAATTGAATCAGTGATATTTTGGTTCACAGATTGATGCTCAACCACTGAACTACATGGGCCAGGCAGAAAGCCTTCATTCTTTTGATTGATAGAGGAATACAGTGCCTGAACATGTGGGCTCTGGGGTTAAATTGTTGGAGTCATCTCTGAGTCTTAATCCCTGGAGTCGTGTTGTAATGGTGTTGACATCACTAGGCTTCTTATTGAACAGATATTTGTTAGAGCCAACTACAGTGTGTGCCAGGTGGTTTCTAGGTACTGGGAATATAGTAACAAATAAAATAGAGACAGATAATAAACACAAAATTTAGTAAATTATATAGTACGCTTGAAGGCGAAAAATGCCATAGAGAAAAATAGAATAGTGTAAAGAGGATAAGAGTCCTAGAAGAAGGGAAGGATGCTATTTTGAACAGAGTGGTCATGGTAAGCCTCACTGAAAAGATAAATTTGAACAAAGACTTGAAGGAGGTGATGTCAGGAAACTATACACATATCTGGTAGAGCTTATTCTATGCAGAAGGAGCAACTAGCATAAAGACTTTGAGGTGGTTGTATGTTGGGTGGGTTAAAAAATGAGTGAGTTGGAGAGTAGGAGGACATGACACAAAGAGCAGAGGGTAGAGGTAGTTAAGTAGGGCCTTGTGGACCATTGAAGGACTTTGACTTTTACCTTGGGAATGGTGTTGCATGGCAGTTGAGAGTTGTGAGCAGAAGAGTAACAGGACCTCCTTTTAAAAAGAATCACCCTGGTTTCTGTGTTGATAACAGATGTTAGAGAGGGACTGGTGAGGGAACAGAGACTAGAGAGAGAGTGATTGCAACAGTGAAGTAAGAGATTACAGTGTTGTGGATCAAGGTGGTGGTAATGGAAGTGGTGAAAAGATGTTGAGTTTTAAATACATTTTAAGGAGTAATAATAGAATTTGCAGGCGATCAGATGTGGAGTGTCAAGAAAGAGGAGTCAAGGATTTGGGCTTAGGCACTTGGAAATAACAGAATTAAGAAGGGGAAGGCAGTAGGTGGAGTTCGGTAGCATATTAAATTTGAGGTGACCATTAGACATCCATTTGGAGATGTTGCATTATCAAAAACGTATATGAGTCTAGTTTTGGGGAGATAGGTCCAAGTTGGCTTTGTTCTATGGGAGATGTCAGAATATAGTGGAATTCAAAGCAAAGAAATTGTAAAATGTCACAGAGTTTGGGATCTGGAGGCTGACTACTTGGTCCAGCACTTATTAACTGAGTAACTTTGGGAAATCCATTTAGCTACTCTGTGACTCAGTCTCCCCATCTATAAAATGAAAAGAATAGTAGTAACTACTTCACAGGATAAAGTTAATTAAAATCACTAATATCTGTAAAGCACTTGAAACATGGCATATACTTAATAACTATTAACTGTTCATTTTCAGTACATCTACTCTGCACACCTGCTGGTCATCCAAATATTTGCCTTGACTCCCATTGTTATTGATACAGCAATGCAACTATGCTTTCTGTGGTGTTACTGTGTTTTTGATTTGTGACTGTTAATTGGGACGAGGAGTTCCACTGTGTTGGTTTTGCTTCAAATACCATCGTCAATTTTTGATACAGCTCTGCCTCAGTTGTTTTTACATTTTTTTAAAGCCTGTGTATATTTTAGTATCTGTAACTTGTTCAGAAAAAAATATCTTACATGTTTCTTCAGTGCTGCTCTCCTTTGCTTTTCTCAGTGCTCAGCAGAGGAGCAGTCAGGTTCACAAGAAAAACACAATTGGAAATCAGGTAGGAATTGCTTAAAAGAATTAGTGCATGCATGCCCCAATGAGTTTGAACTAAACTGCTTGATTGACTATTAAAAATGCAAATTAATCCTGCGCAAATTTTGTTGAAAATGCAGCTTTCAGTTCTGTTTTGTTTTGTTTTGGCTTTTAAAGTTTTTAGAGCAAATCATTTTTTTTTATCTCTCATTATTTTGCTATATTATGCAGTTAACCCTATTGATTTATTTTAAATAACTTCTCTGCTATTTGCTCTGTTTTTCAAATTTGACTCCTTGTATCCTACTTTGCTTGCTTACATTACCAGTAAGTTTGCTTTAACATCAAATCTGTGAGTCACTTTAAGGTTAAATTACGGTGAATAGTTGCATGAGCTTTCTGGTGCTGCTGACTAGTTCACACGTTTGCACAGCTTGATAACAGTGAAGGGACAGCTCATAAAGAAGGCAGTTGTTGCATTTCACTGCTGCCACACCCAATTCCTATTGGTTAATAAAGATGTTAATTCCTCAAAAGATCTGATCTTTTGAGTTTTTGCGTTTTGGGCTGACCCGCTGTCTCTGACTAATAGCGCTCTACAGAGATTGCATTAACTCTGATAGTTTGCTGCTGCTTTTATGTTTTATGTGATAATGAATATTTGCATTGTTATTTCTTTTCAAGTCAAAACAATGATGACTTTATAGTTGTTGTTTTTTAATGCAGAGGTACAATTATTGAACAAATTGAAACCTCTGCTCTAGATTTTTTTTCCCATTGTTTTGAAAGGAGAAGAGGTAATAACAGACTTTATTTTAAAAACTTTTTTTTTTTTCTGAACTAAAGCATATAATTCTTTGCTATTTCAGGGAACCAATCTTCCGCCTTCAAGGCAAATTGTACGAGCTAAGTTCTGTAAGCTTTACTGTTGCTTTTTCATTTAGCTTCCCATGGGCACAGTTTTGTCTTTAACTGATTAACTCAACTAGCGCTTGCTACTAATTTTTTTTTTAAACTTAGGTTGTCTTGTCCATAACACCCTATCATTGAAATGAAAATCCTCTTAAGAGGGTTCATCCCTTCACTGCTAATAACTTGCTGTGATCGAAAGGTATGAACTAGTAAACTCTAAAATGCTGTAATAATCAACCCTTAACATGTGGGTGCTTTGGTATTTCTCTAATTTTAATGGGCCTTAAAATAATTAAAATCATTAATGATCTCCATCTCTGTCCTTTCATGCTATGTTGTTATATGGTATAAGCCTTTGTAAATACTATTTCCAATAAATGCTGATGATGCTCCTACAAGGTGGGTGAATATTGAACATCTGATTTGTTAAATTTACTGACAAACCTCAAATTCCAATTATTTGTAGTTATTTTTAAAAATATAAAAACAAAACCAAATTTACATTGATTGCAATTTTATATTGCTTTACAGTTGAATCTTTTAAAACTAGATAATCTGTCTTCATTTTATGGAAGTGTAAAGATTCTGTCAAATTCTAACAATCATGTTTTGGGGAATGATTCTACTCTCATTTCTACATGGATGAAGCAGCCTTGAAGTCTTCCTTCCTTCTAACTATGCACAGATAGAGGATGAGATAGGAGCATTGGCCAGTTGTTTGCTCCACGTTATTTTGGAAGAAACGGACTTTGGAGCTAGACATCCCTTGCTTCAAATTATGACCTGTCACTTAGTAGCCAGATGGCCTTGAACAAAGTGAGCCTGAGTTTGCTCTGTTACATGATGGGAAGAATAGAAAAGATTTCTGCAGGGTGAATGGGAGCATCTGATATAATATACACAATGAGGTTTGCAGCTGGGTCCTGGGTTTGTGACCTGTAAAGAGCAGATACTTTGCTCCTAGCAGGTAGGTGCTACTTCTTCCAACTTTTGAGAACAATGAAACACTGAAAAATTAGAAACCATGACATTATTCCAAAGATTGCAATGTGCAGAAAAGGATTTGTTCATAAAACTTTCCTCATGGAAGTACATACTTATTGGAAAAGCAATGATACAGTGGCATAAATGCATACTCTAAATCAGATCTGAAAGGAAACTCTAAACCAGTTAGCAAATGCTCAGATCATGCTAATGTGTTTTTGTGACTTTACTTTTGCTGAGTACTTCAAAGCCCACACATTTTTAAAGTTTTATAAATCCGAAGATAATAGAATTGGAGGGACTGTTTTCATAGGATACAGGTACTTTATCCCAACTTCTTGGGTCCAGTTGTACCTTGAAAGTCAGATTTTGTATTTTATTTTAGAAAAACAATATATATTTTTGTGGGGTCAGAGATAGCACCCTATAATTAAACACATTATTTTTCTACAGTTAGACAAATGAATAGTCATACCAGATAGATTAAATGAGATATATAAATACTTTCATGTTGTCAAATTTTGCTGCTAACTTTGTTTTAAAAACCTTTTTATTTTGCAAGTAATGGATTATGAACCTGAATGTCTTATTTTTCAGAGTAAAGTCCAATAATTAAAAGCAATACAATATAGTTTAGGAATCCTTTATTTCTTTCCTTCTTAGCAGAAATGAATCATAATGACTTGAAAACATTTTCCTTATGAATCTGAATATCTTATGTTGATTTGGGTTTGTATTAATACAATTTATCAGTCAAAAGGCTCAAAGCCAAGGAGCCATGGAGCCACACCTGCTGACTGATGCCCACTTTTGTTGTTGGTGGGCTGAAAATTCTGCAGGATCCTAGCAAGTAGTTCATTTATTCCAATATGCATTTAAGGCTTTGGGTTGGAAAAATTGCTATGCAGGATCTATATTGAAATATGTTAGAGGGATTTAAGGAAAGCAGAATTCCTCTTTAAAGTCTAAATTACAATTACTTTTCTCTACCTAGGAATGTGCTTAGAACTTATACAAGTTAATGTCGGCAAATGTATAGAAATTTATGAGTATACAATTAGCTTCAGGTTGGACAGATCAAAAATGTAAATTTGAACTTAATTTCATTCATCCCTTCACTCATCAAACATGTATTCCAAACTCTCTGAGTGACAAAAACTGTGGTAGGTGTTTAAGCTAGTGATGACTAAATCATAGCCCTACCCTCAGAGAGCTCACAACCCAGTGAAGATGATGGTAAGTAAAAAAACAGAAGACTGCTTCCTTCTTCAAGGCTAGTTCTTTCTGATCCTCCAGGTCTCACTGAAATATCATTTCTGGGAGAGGTTGGCCCTGACTATTGGATCTAAAATCACACACCCCTCCCCAGTGTCTTGCTATCCTATTTATTACTAGAGGCCTGGTGCCCAAAATTTGTGCACTTGGGGGTGAGGGTGTCCTTCAGCCTGGCCTGTGCCCTCTCACAGTTCAGGAGCCATCAGTTGGACATCCTTATTGCTGCCATGGAGGCGGGAGAGGCTCTTGTCACCGCCACTGCACCCACCAGCTGTGAGTACAGTTTTCAACAGTAGTTAGTGTACTCACAACCAGAGTGCAGCTCCTGTGTTGAGCATTTGCCCCCTGGTGTTCCATGTATGTCACAGTGACTGGTCGTTCCACTGTTGGGCCAAAACGGGCTCTCTGACATCCCCTGAGAGGTCCTGGATTATGAGAGGGTGCAGGCCAGATCCCACTGGTGCATGATTAGGGCTGAGGAGGGCCAGCTGGGGAGGAACTGCAGTAGAGCCTGTCTTGCTCAGTCCTTATCAGCTGAACTCCAACAGCAAACTAACTTACTGGTTGGAGTGTGTGCCCCCTGATGGCGAGTGCACATCATAGCAAGTGGTTGAGTGGCCTTAGCACATCATTAGCATATTATACTTTGATTGGTTGAAGGGACGACAGAACACTTAGCCTACTGGGCTTTTATTATATAGGATTTTTCATCTTTCTTTCTTTACTAGGACCTAAGCTCCATTAATGATATTTTTTTATGATGTTCAAAACAGTGGAATATCATTGTAAGGTTTTAGGCATGATCATATTAATGTTTTAGAAAACTCCTTCTGCTTATAGTGTGAAGAAAGTTCTGAAGGCAGAACAATGTTAGAAAAAGAAGACTAGTCAGGAGGCTGTTGCTGACAAGAGATGATGATGATCTGGGACAGACTATCTATACTGGATTCAAGGACAGGCTCATGAGTTTGGGAGAGTCCAAAGGAGATGTGATGAGAGGAGTGTTGGGGAGACATCTGGGGATCATTAGCAATGCTGTTCAGATATATGATTTAGGCACAAGTTAGATGGTGCTCTTAATGGATAAAGGAACATAGTGAAAAATCCAGATTTGGAATCAGAACAGTGTTTGTTGAGTATGAATCATTGGGGGTGGGGGGAGGATTAGAATAAAAGTCCACTGAGAAGTTGTCTAGAAGTGTATAGAGTTTAGAAGAGACAGAACCTATTCCAAAGGTAGTAGGAAGCCATTGAAGGATTTCCAGTAAAGAAAGGTTACCATCTGATTTGTATGTTAGAAAGATCTGTGTGTCAGCCAGAAGGAATGGTTTGGAGAAACAAAACTAGAAAGAGGGAAATATTTGAAGAGGTTTTTGAGGTAATATTATTAAGAAAATATAAACGTCAATAGTGGGAGGTATATAGGAGAAGGAATATTTAGCAGATAGAAAGAGTTAGAAATCATTTTGGGGATGTTAAGTAATCCTTCCAGGCTATGGCTAAGGGATCCACTGTTGGGAGTGTAGAAGAAGGAGGAGCAGATTTCAGAGGCAATGGGAGAAGAAGGTGGTAATTTCAGTCTATTTTTTTGTGCCTGTTGGTGGCATCAGTAGAGTTTGAGGTTCAAGACTTGTCTACACTGGAGATAGAAGTTTTACAGTTTTCAATATATACTTGGTAGCTGAAGCTGTGAAATTACCTACAGAGGATGAGCAAAGAGAAGGAAATAGGGGATTTAAAGGATGATGGAGAAAGAAGAGTCCAGAAGAATGAGGAACTTAAAATTAGTCTAGGAACTGATTAAATAAGTAGAAAAACTTCAAGAGTAGTAAAATGAAAGCCTAGGGAAGAGAACATTTCAAGATCATGAAGGTTATTTCAAGGGAAAGATATAATAGTACTAAATGTTTTCAAAGAGTCCAGAAACTTCGGGGAAGATGTTCAGTAGTTGGGCTGGTAGAAAGTTCTGTGCGGTACTGGGGACTAAAGTAGTATCAGTCCTCTTGGTCTTATGAATTGCTCTTCTACTCTACAGCTAAAAGGTAGCATGAAGCAGAGAAAGCACACCAAGAATTTGATATCCTGAGCTGGGGTCTTTTTAGGGAGAGACATGTACAATCAGGAAAGCAGATAAGTTAAAGAGAGAGAGAAATAAAAGATTATGTCATCTAATATGAATGGTTTTGATTGATGTATTAGTCAGGACAGGCCAAGCAAGTAACAAACAACCCAATAATTTCAGTAGCTTACTATAATATCAGTTTAATTCAGCCTGCAGTTAACAATCCTGTAAAGGTCACTGAAATGGGAACAGCCCTGCTTCACATGGTCAGTCATGCATGGTCTTTGGAATTCTCATTTTTTTCTAGCAGATAGGAAAGAGAAAGAAGCAGCAGTGAGGGAAATTTTCATGAACAAAGCCAGCAATGACATTTTCATTTCCATTCTATTGATCTTCACTTAAGTCATTTGGCCCAACCTAACTAAAGAGAAACAGGAATATAATCTGAGTTTATGCTCAGCGACAAGGAAATACAAAAGATAATGTTGACTGCAAATGAGAAGGAAGTGGGCAAGTCAAGGTGCTAGGGGGTTTACTGGAATTAGAGAAGTATGTACTAGGATTAAGGCAAAGAGGTGGTAGGGTTGGAGGTTGAAGTCAGTAAGTGGGATGTTGTATCCCAAGGTTGAAGAGGCCAGGGGATGACACCCAAGTATCAGAGATATTTCTGGAACAAGTAGAAACAGATGCTGGAGGAGAGCAAACAAGTGAGAACTATAGACTTTCATGGAACATTGTTAGTCTTTAGAAGATGTGGGCAGCTGAAGATAAGTGGGGATAAAATTTTCTTGATGTGAATATGTTTAGGGCCAAGATATATTGACTGATAATTTACTTCTTTAGTTTTAGAATCAAGGGAGGGAGGCACAGCTGACTTATTTCTTGGTCCAACAATGTGTATTCGATTGCTTTTACTGTAGATTGGAGTGTGAGATTTCCAAAACCTATAATCTCCAGAAAACCTTCTTGAATTGTAGTCTGTAAGCAGAAAAGATCTTTATTTTTTTAAAAAAATTCAAAACAGGTTTTCTTTCCTCCCTACTTTCTGCAAGCTAATGTTAATAGTCACTAATCTCTTATTTTTAGGACTACTTACAAGTTTCAGAAATCATCAACATACCCAAACATCCTAAAATTTTTCTACCAAATTCCACTCACCTCTATAAGTGTAATTGCTCTTATAATTTCAGAATATGTTTACATGCACACCCAAACATAGGTATACACCTATACACAGACAGACACATGGTTTAGGCAAATGATTTGAGATTTTAAAAAAATATAAGTGGCCATATATTATACACATTTTACACAATAGTTGTAAGCTCTACAAAGGAAAGGCAATAGTTGTAAGCTTTACAAAGGAAAAGCATTTTGTTTCTTAATCAGCGATATATTTGTAACATCTAGAACCTGGTGAATAGTAGATGCTCAGTAAATATCTTGAAAGTTGAACTTAATACATTTAATGATATGTCTTGGAAATCATTCCATGTAAGTACACAGACCAAAGATGACAAAACTTCTTTACTGGTACATGGTATTGTACATTCCACAGCATAAGTGTTCCATAGTTATTTAATGATCTCCCTAAGGAATTTGTGCTCTAGTTTTTCCAAAACAGCTGAACCTGTTATAGACCCAATGATATATGCAAGGATATGAATCCACAGTAGTGAATTTCATTGAGATGGTATTTTTACATTATGAACAAATTATGTAATATATTGATAGATATACTAACCATCCTAGTATAAGTCATATTTGGCCATTAGGGGGTTGATTCTTTTGCCATTGAGTAAGTTTTCCTATTAGTATATTTTGCTTACAAAGTCAAGTAATTCTTCATAAAAATATTTAAATATATTTATAAATTAATAAATGAAAAATAAAATGACTGAATATGAATACTATTAAAATTTCTACTGACAGGAAAATGTCACAGACAGCGAGGAAAAAAAGACTATTCCTGATGATCTCAATTTGCTTGATAAAACAGGAGCCTGGGCTGTTTGTTGAGAGCCAGGGAAATGGGAGTTACAGGAAAGCCTTAAGAAGATGGTGGAACTCAGTATAGTTTCCATGTGGAATGTAAAGATGAACCAAATGGCTTTCAGCTGTTGGCCTACATCTCCCCACCAGTTCATATGCTGAGTCTCCAGTGTAGAGAAGCTAATTTATCTACACTAATAAAAGAGTAAAATGCAAATTGACCATACCTTTGTGATACCCACCAGCCAATCAGGAGTGAATATACAAATTAACCCAACAAAGATGGCAGGTTAATTTGCTATGCAGGCACCAAGCGGCCAGGGGAAGAAGGATAGTGTGGGAAGGCGGAAAGGCGGGGTCAGGCCGGAGCGAAGGCAGTGCTGGCAGCTAGGGGAAGGAATGCCCATTCTTGCATGAATCTTCTTCATCAGGCCTCTAGTTAATACTGAGAGACACTCGTCCTTTCAATTCATCAAGTTAAACATTTAGCAAAGGACAAATAGTAAAACCTCATTGCCTACAAAGGTGCCCTAGAATCTCTTGTTAGTAATGCAGTCCTTGTCCTATACCAGAAGGTCCTTTTGAAAGGCTGTCCCTGGTTTGCTATCACAGTGAAAACAAAAGTAAACAGAAGCCAATAAATTCTTGTAGATATTTCCAATAGAGCTCTTTTGTTATTTTTGCCCATTGCTTTCCATATTGAAATCAAATCCACGCAACATACAAATATATCCCCAATTCACCATGACCAAGGCAAATTATAGTTTCTGTCCCTAAAGCATAAATCTCTTCACATTCAGTGCCAGTAATATTACAGAACTTTTCCTGACTGAGTCAGAATGTTTAGCCCACGATCCTCAAAATATGGAGACATCTTGAAATTCTTAAGTCATTTCATTGAAAATGTCCTGAGATACATATTTATAGAAAAGAAAGCTCATGTTGATTGTGTCAGGAGAGAAATGGGGAGGGGGGAGGGAAGGGGAGGGGGGAAGGGGTCACAAGAATCTGATGGTCAGCCTTATGAGCTCCATTCTTGAATTACACCAGACTCTGGTTTATCTTGAGTCTCATGGTCGGGGACCTAAATGTCAGAACATTAATCCTGGCATTAGTGTAAATTGCTGGGCCATTTTATCATAATTTTTAAAAATTATGTTTTGTAATGAGATACTCCCATTTGAGAATAATCTCCCCCTCCACCCTGAAAAATGTATTTTATCTTCTAATCATAGGCCACAGATTTTCCAGATAAAAGCCTTACATGTCAGTGCAAAATTTTATTTGTTGTAAGTCTGTCACTCTTTCACATAGCCACCCCTTTTCTTCTCCTTCCAGACACTTAATATGAGTAGATCTCCCATAGCTTCTGTGGTTTGAATGGTTCAAGAAGATTGTGATTTTTTAAATATTGAAATTGCACCTTTACATGAAGTCAGCAAACATAAGCTTGTTGTGTGTAGCTTATATTATTCAAAGGCCAGACCAATTTTGAGCACTAACATGGCATAAGTTTTTTTTTCTCTTTATTTTTTAGAGCAAGGAGTAGTCCAGTTTCCTGTCTCCTAACGATGCTAATAGTTAGCATTTATTAAGTGCTTTGTGTGTGTGTGTGTGGGGGGTGGATGGGAGGGGGCTCGTATTAAAACCAAGATTTGTACATAGATTGTCTCACTGAATATTTCCAAGAACTTTATGAAGTTATTCCCGATTTTATGGATGAGAAATGGAGAGTCACAGCCTTAACATGACTTTCTCAAAGTTGTTCCATAGTAAGTGATGGGGTTCAGGTTTTACTTCAAATTTTTTATTACAAAAACTAGAGGCCCAGTGCTTGAAATTCATGCATGGGTAGGGTCCCTAGTGGCTGCTGGCTGCTGGCCAGAGCCTCCCTTCCCCCGGCTGCCTGCCACTGCCATGTTCTGTGCTGCCCTCCAGTGGTAAGTGCATGTCTAACTCCTGGTCGGTCAAACTCCTGCCCAGGGGAACAATTTGCATATTAGCCTTTTATAGAATTGTCAAATATAGTAAAGAGTTGGAAGCATAGTTCTGTGAAAGACCATGTATGTACTCCCTAGTTTGTTTGTTTGTACAAAATACTATTTGAAAGTTGCAGGCATCATGACTGTTCATCTCTAAATACTTCAGTTGCATTTCCTTAAGTATGTCCACACCACTGTTTTCTCACCTAAGAAGATTAATAATGATTTTTAATACTATCTATTGTTCTTGTGATTCAATTGCAGCAGTTCTAATAGCTTGAAAGAATTAATGCTGGTCTCAGATTTATATGAAAAGACCAATGTGGTTTATTTAGAAAGATCAATGTGGAAAGATGTAGAAAGACTAGTATGGTTTATTTGCTTAACAGTATATATTTTCTAATTATCTTAGTGCAGAAAATAAATAAAATTTATCAGAGGTGATCTCTTGAACAAAGTGTAAACATGTAGAGCTTTAGGTAAATGAAGGACTAAAATGTCTTACCCCAAAGTGACTATGAAATCTCTTTGACTCAGCAACTAATCCATTCCCCACCTCAGGGAATTCTCTTGGGCTGAATTCTTCAGGATGAATGTTCCCTCTCCAGGAAATGAGTGTCCTGGTTTCCTAATTGAGCTTGTGTTCCTTGAAGCTTTGCACTGTGCTCTTGCCTCACCAAACAGTTGGCTGGAGTGTTTGTCCTGACTCCTGGTGAGGTTATTTATACTCTGAGCCTGTGACAGATGGTCCCCTTGGGTAGATTATTCTATGTGCTGCCATTTATATTGTCTGGATGGAGCATTACTTGGAAACGATGCACATAAATACAAATGAGCCTGACAAATATGAGAATGAAACTCAGTCATCATCATCATTTCATTTCCAGTGCCTTTGATTTATTCTTTGTTTGCAGTATCATATGAATTCTTTATCTATATAGTCCTATGACCTCCGCCCCTTTTCTAAGTTTCAACTTGAGTTTCTATTGACTGTTTATAAGCACTTTTTTTTAAAATAAGAAAGCATGTCATAACTAAAACATTAGTTGAAAAGTCATTTTATTGTTTCCTGCCCCAGTCTACTAAACATGATCTTCTTAATTAAGGTAAGACATTTTTAGCGTCAGTTTGTGTTTTCAATGTTTTTTGTCTCTTCAAAAATCTTTTCCTTCCCCAGCAACTCTGGTCTTCCTGTTGACCTGCTGCAAAGTGGAGGAGGGGGAAAGGACCAGAGGGACTTGTTTTTGAGAACTCAACTATCTATAAATGACTTCCTCTCGTTTGGTACATCCCGTGGCCAGGTTTCATTTTTTGATGCCTGGTGGCAGGACCCATGTCCTGGAGGAAGGAACCATGTCATCCTTCACTCATCCTGTGCTCAGAGCTTGACCACGGCTGTGAATATTATCTCCTATCACTCCTGATATTTCTCGTACTTCTCTTCCCAAGCTTCATAATTCATGTCACTGTTTTCCGGTGCATACGGAGTCAGGTTTTAGAAATATGAGACAATTTTAAAATTACAGATGCAAGGTCTCGCTGCTTGAGCCAACATCTGCAACTAGTTTACGAGGTTAAGCAAAATAGCTGCTCTGGATGACTGATATTTACCAGGGCCTCTCCATTTCCCATCAGAAATAGGAATGCCTGTGACTTCTACATTCTTCAGTTTTCAATGGGAATCGGGGTTTCATCCGTTACATACCTCACTTGATTAAGTTACCTCACAAAGCATCCTGAGTTACGATTAGCCATGATTAAGGAGGCCAGCGAGAACATGGGTAATTAATGTCTACCAATAATTAAAATACTTTAACCAGAGCCCAACACTCCTAAAACCTTATATTGAAATTCCAAACCAGTAAACTCTCATAGGATTTTCTTTTGTTTTGGTACAGACAAAATAAAAACCTGGACATATTACTCTCTTGCTTACCTACAATCCTCAAAAGTACGACTTTCCCTTCAGAACAAAGTCCAAATGTTGCCATCTATTATCCAT
>JAAGEH010000042.1:27033674-27153139 GCA_011751065.1 Lasiurus cinereus | reverse complement strand
ATATCAATGATGAGAGAGAATCATTGATCGGCTGCCTCCTGCACACCCCACACCAGGGATGTGCCTCAACCGAGAATCAAACTGTGACCTCTTGGTTCATAGGTTGACACTCAACCACTGAGCCACACTGGCTGGGCTCTAGGAACGTCTTTAAAATGGGTTCTCTGTTTGAGATATGCTTTCTTCATTGGCCAAGTTTTAATTTTGTTTTGTATTTGTATCAAGACGATGCTGTGAAGGTTTTGAGTCATCATTTGAAACCAGAATTGCATGGGAGACCTTCCAGTCTGTCACTCACCCATTCCAGTCTTGCTGCTTCCCCTCTCCATTGAGGCACAGAAATGATTTTGGCAGGGTTGTGCAGCCAGCATATATTAGCAGAGCCACAGTGATCATTCAGACATTGAATGTTCTAATGCCAGTTACAACTGGCTGCTCCCTCAGTTGTTGGAATTTCTCTCTCAAACTCTCTCCCCCCGAAAAAACCTCCCCTTTATCCAGAAATTAAAGGAAAGGTTTGGTCCAGAGCGGGCCTCCTATATACTTCTGCTCTAGCATTGAGTCCCACACCCCTTCTAACTGGTCAGGCCGCTGCCATACTAGTTGTTAAATGTTTTGAATATTATTTTTTCCAACCTCCATGTTACCCAAATCAGGGAATAATTTTGTGCTTTGAATCCTGCTTTCCCTCACAGTGGCATTAGACATTGTCAGCCTCCCATGAAAAGTCTCTTCTGTTGACTTCTTTGGATGCTGTATTCTATTTTTTGTCTCACCCTTCTAGTTACCTCTCTCTCTCCTTTGCAAGTTCATCTTCTTCACCCAGCCATTACCTGCTGGTTTGCCTTAAGGCACAATCCTAGGTCCTCCTCTCTTCCCACTCAAACTCTCACTTTATGTTATTTTTTCATAGCTAGGGCTTAAGTTACTCCTGTAGTCAGCAATTCAAAAATCTGTATATCTGATTGAGAGTTCTCTGTAGACAGTGGTTTATTTTACATGTTCATCTCTTTTCATGTCCAGACAGCACTCATTACTTATCCCCCTCACCTTCATTCTCCTCCTCTCCCTCAGAAAATTTGCCTCCACAGTCTGTCCAGCTTCAGAAATTAATTCTTGGGCATCATCCTGGACACCTCATCCCCCTTCATCTTCCATCTTCCAATTTATCATTGTCATAATAGTTTCCTTCCTAAATATTCCTCAAATGTGTCCACTCCTCCAAACGTCCATTTCCACCGCTCTTGTCCAAGTTGTCATTGTCTGTGACTTAGGATTCTGTCTTGGGGATTCTCTCTATTCTCTTGCCTCCTTTCCCTTCTCTGTAATCTCTTCACCAGACCAGAGCAAGAAGAAACTTGTCCTGATGCCAATCTTAGGCCACTGTCCTACTTTAAGCACTTCAAAGGCTTTCTATCCTCCTAGGATAAAGACCCAATTTCTCCACATAAATTACATGGCCAAGCGTGGTTATCTGCCTCTTCCAGCTTGTCTTGCATGAGGCTCACTCTTGCTTTCTGTGCTGTGCATTCCATCTCCCATTGCACACTCTTCTGATTTCAGTGCCAGTGCTAGAGTCTGCCGGCACCGCTTCTTCCACCCCGGCAGGTCTCAATGTACTGAACTGCTCCGGGGTGGCAGCAATTCAGCTGTCACTTTACATTGATCTCTGTGAGTCTCTGTTTAGTGTCTCATCCCCATTTGTCTATAAGCTCCCTGAAGTTCAGGAACTGTGCCTGGTTTTTTGTTTTATTTATTTATTTATTTTTTACTTATCCTTGTAGTTTCAATGTGCTGCCTGACCCCGATAAATAACTTACCCATCCTATATAATAAAAGGCTAATATGCAAATTGACCGAACGGCAGAACGACCAGTCACCATGACACATACTGACCACCAGGGGGCAGACGCTCAACGCAGGAGCTGCTCGCTGGTGCTCAGTGTGCTCCCACAGGGGGAGCACCTGTCAGCCAGAAGCCAGGCTCATGGCTGGCAAGCAGAGTGGCAATGGTGTGGGAGCCTCTCCTGCCTCCACGGCAGTTGACATCTCCCAAGGGCTCCCAGACTGTGAGAGGGTACAGGAAGGGCTGAGGGACTCCCACCCCTAGGTACCCCCCACGTGCACATATGTCATATACCAGGCCTCTAGTTTTCTATTAAATGAACTAAGAAATATTTACGAAGGTGCTTGTTTTCTCTCTCAAAGAAAGCCCTCTGAATTATTTTTAAAACAATAGACAAACTCTACTCAGGCCTTGATCATTATCTCTTCCCTTGTGTGCATGTATTTTTGCCCTTGGACGTGAAAAATGGATGATAGGCTTAGCTCTCACTCTGTTTTGTATCATTGGGAATCTCTTCCACATGGAGGGCTCCCATGAACTTCAAAGAGAGCTCTGCACATGGAAAAGATACACAGGGAAAAGTGGAAAAAGTGGAGTCCTGATTTTCATCATGGTTAATGGCCTGGACCCTGGAGAGGGTTAGGTGAGGAAACGCTGAGAATAAACAGCCCACTCTTAGTGAGCTCTTCAGAAATGGCTGAGCACGTGAAAGAAGTAATGTGTAAACAGGCAGTCAGGAAAATCCTGGGGAACAATGAAAAGGGAAGGAATTCCTTAAGAGTCGTGTTGAGAATCAAGATAATAGAATAGCCTAGTGCGCCACAGAGGCCAGGCAAATGCGCTCATTGTGTGAGCACTTGCTGATGTTTTAGGAAGCTGCTTTGATAGGGCAGAATGAATGGAAGATGATGGAGACACCATGTATGTTGTTCTTCTGGGGAAGATTGGAGCAGTCCCCAGAAAAGTGAGCAGGGGGCTATCCCTAAGTGAGGTTATCTTGTGAAATAATAACTTAGAGTTCTGCTTAACTTACATTTTATTTACCTGGTTAGGATTTAAACTTATGCTGGTGTTTTAAGGTAAAGGCTGGATTTTATAGAGAACACAGGATGTTACCTTTGGCAGACATATCTTCCAATAAGAAGGGAATTTGATATGAATAGTAAATGTAGGTTCCTTATTTTTAACCCTCTTTTCTTGCACACTGTTAATATCTTTTCAGTCAACCAAAGCAGTTCCTTATTTAAAGTAGTCCTCTTTCATCATGGCGATTTCTTATGTAATAATCCAGAATTATTTCTCTTTATGTTGCACTATAGATTTGTTTCACTATTGGGTTATTTGTAATCCTCCTCCATCTTCTGACATGCTGTGTTCATTACACATTAAAGAGAATCTCAAGAAATTGCCGAGGGAGGGAGGGAGAGAAAGAAGGAAGGAGGAAAAAAGAAAGAAATTGCCTGTTTTAAATAGCCAATAATGTGATGGCAACCTGTAATTTTAATAGCATAAATACTATTGGAAAATAAGGAAAATTGAAGGAGGAAGTAAATATAATTTCATACTTGTCACTAATTTTCTATCATAGTTAACATTTTGGTGTATATGACAGTCTTTTTCTATCTTTACATTAACAAATATAATTGAAATAATACCCTGTGTACTAATGGGTACTAATCTAAGTCTACTCACGATCCACACAGCAGTCTGTGTTACTATTCCATGTCATATATGAGGAAATTGAGGCCAAAGAAACTTGCCTAGTGTCACCCAGCTAGCAACCCAACTGGGAGGCAATCCCGGAAGTCAACTCTGCCCGGTGTTAGGTGCTTTTGCTCAGCTTAATTGAACAGATGAGAGGATTCTTTAATAACATGTTAACCATTTTCCAGTTAGGCAGTGGTTCTCAACCTTTCTAATGCCGCAACCCTTTAATACAGTTTCTCGTGTTGTGGTGACACCCAACCATAAAATCATTTTTGTTGCTACTTCATAACTGTAATTTTGCTACTATTAATGAATCGTAATGTAAATATCTGTGTTTTCCGATGGTCACGACCCACAGGTTGAGAACCGCTGCTGTAGAGCCTAAGACCATCAGAAAAGGATCGCAGCATTAGAAAGGTTGAGAACCATTGCAGTTCAACTAGGTTGTTTCCTATAGCTACTAGGAACAGCACTATCACCAACATCCTTGTGTGCATTGTGGATTAAGGACGTCAGACCACCAGAGAGATTTTATTTCATTCAGGTGCTGAGAGGCTGAATCCTCTGCAAAGTGGAGCAAAATGGCAGACATGCGTCAGCTCCTATGGGGGAGGCCTGTGGGTTACATGGGTGGACTTGGCCGTGAAACAGGAGCCCGATGGCAGTTTCCTCATCTGTCACATAAGGAAAATGCTGTCTTTCTCAAAGGATTATTTTGTGGATTAAAATAAATAACACACACAGAGCTCTTAGCACAATGCCTGGCTCAGAGTAGTGTTGAGTAAATGTGAGCTATTGTTTTCATCCTTGAATTCCTAGAAATGGAGTCAAAGTGTGTCGTTAACTTTGCCTATTTTACTTATGAAACTACTCTGACTTCCTAGAAAGTTAAAACCATGAAAAGAACATCCAAACATACTGTCACGTAGCCAACTCATTCATAGTAGTATTTTGAAGAGTCTTAAAACAAAGATTATTTCACCAAATATTTGATTATTTTATGTCTTAATTTGATTATCATTTAAATCCCGTTAGCTAAGCTTCATCTTACTTGCTTGTTTTCACAGCTTCTTTATCCCAGTCAGAAAGTCACTTTATCAGATGGAGTATCCATTTTTTATGCATGTCAGCCCACTAATGAGACACACCAGGGCATACTTATGGTGGCCCTCATTGTTATCATAGGGATAGGGTACCTGTCACATTTCCTGGTTCCCCCATAGACATTGGTAGATACTGGTTGACTGACTTATCAAATGTTTTAGGTGATAAATACCTTTGAACACTTTCCTGAATTAAATGTATCCCTCAAAACTGCAGGTATGAAGCCCTTCCTTCCTGTGTTAAGCATGTGCTCATAGGCAGGCTGGCTCCCAAGATGAAGAAGGGAGAGAATGGGAGAGAGATTTACCAATCTGAGAAGTTACTTTACTCCTCCCGGGTGGAATGAATGAGAAAACAATAGGAGTGCTCCTCTGTCATCCCACCCCTTGGCAGTATTCCTTACTTTCCTTCATCTTTTATTCCATTGGGTTTAATGGTTAAGCCAGTGGTTCACCAGGGGTGTGGCCAGCCCCCTGTGGAGGAAGAGATCAATAGTCTCTGGGTTCTGGTACTTCCTTCTTAAAGCCACTCCTCCAAAGCTAATTATGGCTCCTTTGAGCATCTTTCTAGAACCACCAGTGGAGAGAAGACTTTGAAATGGGTCAAAACAACACACCAGTTAAATTCACTTTACCAGTAAGGCCAGTCTATACCCAGGGTTAATTGTTGGCTCCTTATTTTATTTCTTGTTTCAAATAATGTCCAGTCATATTGTTCCCGTAGCCTATCAGAAATTCTGTAGCTATCAGAAGATATCATCAATCCATTCTAATTTGCACTCAGTAATAAAATGTCAATGAAATAGGCATGTCCTCAGTATGAATATGACCCCCTCCTATTATGAAGTTCTCATAAATTAAAGTCCAAAGATGACATTCCCAAAGGAGTTTGCAAAGTCTAAGATACTTATGGAACATCAAAGGGGGTCTGTGGCCCAGGTGGACTTGGGGTTCCTTCAGCAGCGTACCCTCATAGAATGGGTTGTTGCTTCTGGAGTCGGATACTCTCTTGTTTCCCTTCCTTTAATTTATAAATAAAGCAAAGGGGGGGGGGTACAAGAGATAATTCCAGAACTAGCTCCCTACCAATGAATTTAATAAGACAAATAAACATTCTAATCTTTACAGCAATTACCCCAGGCAACATTTATGTTCCTGGACCTCTTTCCCTGCTGCCATCACTGATTGTTGCCAACACTCAGAGGATCTGAAGGAGGGGAGCCAGGTAGACAGAAAAAACCATCCTGGCTTTACCCTCCCAGGCTGTCAGTTTTTTCTAGTTGTTCTGTGAACGTCTATAGTTTTTGGGGAAAATATCTTTTTAAGAGGAGAATTTTGCCACTATGCACTTACCATTAAGGGGGAATCCATCCAGATAATCTTAAGAGAATGCTTGAAACACGACTGTCTGTTTCCAAGTTCAGGAAGTTGCACTGAGCAGCCCCCATCAACAGGTCTTATTTATGTTACCTTTCTCTCCTACGTAACATGTTCAAACCCTCATTTCTTTTTCCTTTGCCTCTGTGTGTTCCCTTCCTGCCCCTTGTTATATAACTTCTTGATCTTAGAAGCCTAGACCTCCTAAGGAAGCTTTCTTCCTCCTATATAATCCAGAGCCAGTTTGAAAACGTGAGCCAGAGCGGATGGTGACCCTTAAGTCTTAAGTAAGTCACATGCATTAAAGTTAGGTCTGCGCAGTTCCCTTCTTGCCTGAGGCCCGGGTGCAAGATGGCACTGAGTGCCTCTAATCCAATTCTTGCTATTGCCTACCTGGGCCTGGGTCCAGGACTGGACCTGATAAATTACAGCTGGACCCTCAAGAGTGCTCTGTGATACAGACCTTAGATGCCTTGCTTTGACTTCTGTAAAGTTCCTGGCACAGAGTATGCAATAAATTAAAACTATTATTTTTTTAAAAGTAGTAAATTTAGTTCCCCCTCCTGAGGTCTTCCTTACAGTTGAACTCTTGCTTAGAAAGAACTCTGCCAGCCACTTCAAGGACAAGCCTCTATCCTGAGGATGCTTGTGCTCACAAAGGTGGTGACCAGCTGGGCCCACACAGCTCTGAGCATTTCCCCTATGTAGACTTGTGGCATGTGAACTACCTTCATAGAAGCAGCTACTCATCCGTGGACACAGCCTTTCTATAAGCATTTGTCATCTACCAAGATAAAAATATCAAATGGTCTGTGGCTTATGAACTTGCCCCAGGTGGCAACAGTTAAAATCTGGCTGTAGAGCTGAGTAAAACTTGTCTGGTCTCCCATAAGCAAAGCCAAGGTCAAAACGCCCTGCTCACAGATAAAGTTCAAGACCCAAAGTCTTTGCTAAACTTGAACTTTTCCACATGCCCTTTTCCCCCTCCTCATAATGTTATTTCTTGTCTGTGTATTAATTTTATGACCCAGTGTGCTGGCCAGATGTTGAGGTCCAAACTTACCCCTGACATACAGATTTTGCCAACCGTGAAAGGCCTGGCCTCTTATGGAACTACCAAGGACACACTCTCTAGAGTAGGCTCGTCACTAAAGGAAGGGGCTGGGCAATTCCACTTGCTGGTCTCACTTTCAACATTTCTGTATTTGGCATAGAACTTGGATGTTATTCCTGGTAGTAAATTTTAAAAATTGGTTTGTTTCAAGGCTTACAAGAGAACATGCCCTTTCAGCTCTCAAGGTCCCCTCTAGTCATGTAATTATGGGATTGTTTGCTCTTGTTTACTTGGGCATTCAAAACAGAATTTTATATTCAGACACTAAGAGGCTGTAAGTAGTTATTGTACTGAAAGGTGATGGATTTATTATAGTGATTTTACATTTGAAGGTGAAATCAGCATTTCAGATCTTTCTCTGTGAAGAGATTCTACAATCCAGCCCATTTGTCTTTGACATTCTTTGGAAATTTTATTCATCTTTGTCTTCTCACTTAACTTTTTCTTTGTTTTATTCTATTAATTTCTCATTCACATTTTTACTTGTGTCCTGATCATTTTTTCCTGAAGGCTTGCCTTCTCCTGACTTGTCCCACTGTTTAACTTGATTTCTCTCTCCTTCAAATATTATCTGACAAGGTACATTAAGAATTAATTTTTCTTAATTCTTATGTTGAGCTGACCATCATCGGAGAAAAAGCAAGTTTATTTGTGGCAAATATGCTTCTCTGATTGGACCAGAGTATCTTAAACTTTCTATTTCAGCAGCTTATTGCTGACAGTGTTCAATACTGAACACTCTTCCATGGGTGTCGCTGAAGGATGCTGGCCACATGCACTCACAATGTGCATAGCTGTAATCTTTTTTATTTATTTTCTTTCCATGTGAGAAAGCCTATTGCATTGCAAATGAGGGTAATGTCATAGAATGTACTAATCAAAATATTCTAATTAATTTTAATGTAGATTCTTTACAAATTTTATTTTAACTGTTATTTGTAACTTGAAATTTCTACATAGCTCAACTGAATATATCCACTGGGCGAAATTATTTTTAATAAATATTATGTTTTGATTATAACATTCTATTTTTCTAGAGGTGCATCTTTGAGAGATGAATTCAGTGGTACCAGTGAAGCCAGGTCATTTTAAGTTCTCTGAACCCCATTCTTTCTTAGATGGTATCTATCTTTTCCACCTGATTGGTTTCTCTGTGTCCTTGTCTTTTTATATTCTTCCTCTTTATCAGCTCCCTCCTGCCTAGATTGAATGAATAATCATTAAAAATTAGATGAGATCATTTGCTCTAAGGACAGTGAAGTTTTGATTGTATATATGCAGGCAGTGTTTTTCCAACTTCAATATGAATCAGAATTACCTTGGGAATATATGAAAATGTAGATTCCTGGGCTTCAGTGTACATATTCTGGTTCATTTGGATTTATAGGTGACCCAAGAATCTGTGTTTCTAGAAAGCATCCCAATGGTTGTAATGTAACTGGTAAAAACCATACTTGGAGAAGTATTGGTTTCTTCTTTCCCAAGTAGAGGGTAAGAAGAAGGAGTAATTTTGAACAGTAGAGAGAACTGTCATAGTCTGGGGTTCTGTATGGGGGTCTGGAAAACTTAAATAGAGCATTAAAAAGGACAGTGGGCTTCTGGGAGATGCAGAAACAGGGAATCAAGGGTGGCAAGGACTAGTGTATGGATAAAGGCTTGAAAGATCAGTAATGATAATCTTGATTCATTTCATAATTTTCCTTAGGATTGACTTTTCTTCTTCAGTTAGAAAAGTTAATAGCAATATAAATATAAACTCTGATTATAAAGGTATTTTAATCTTTCTTTAGAAACTGACACAGTCATTCAATAATTCAGTAATTTTTAGAATATTTCAGGCTCTCTTAGGGTATTGAACAATTTAGGTATAGGATGATTTTTGACATCTGAAGTGATATCATACAATTCCCTATAGTATTTCATTTCTGGTCCTATGATAACAAATTATGTAGCATAGAGGAAACGATAAACTATGCCATATGAAAAAATAGAATTTAACTTCACAACTGAGGAAAAAATAGATTTTCACTGAAAGGACATTTATACATCATAAATCATTAAGCCAAGTTGTTAATGTTTTAAAATTTAGAAGCTGTTTAAAGAAGATTCTACATATCCTTAGTATGTCAAATAACAACCAGAGATAGATGGATGTATCTAGACCATTTAGAAACTCCAAACTTTAAAAAGATATATTTTTATTGATTTCCGAAGGATAGAAACATCAATGATGAGAGAGAATCATTGATCGGCTGCCTCCCGTACACCCCCCACTGGGGAGCTAAACTACAGTCCGGGCCTGTGTCCTGACCAGGCACTGAACTTGGCAATGTTTCATTTCCTGGGATGATGCCCAACCAACTGAGCCACACCAGTCAGGGCCAAATTTTTTAATTTTAGCTTATTATTTCAGCTCTTTTCCTCATTCAGCTTTATTCAGAGCTGTTAACAAGGAGCTTCTTGGCTGGCTTGCATTTTTTCTTTAGTGTGTCAAATAACAACCAGAGGTAGATGGATACATTTAGACCATTTGGTGGCCAGCCTCTAGTGGAAATCCTGATGAGACAAAACCAGGCAAACAGGTGAGCCATAATGGGAGCAGTGGCAGTGGGCATAGAGAGTCTGTTTCTGTTCCTCCAATCAACAAGAATGCTTTTATTTTAGCAGCCATGCCATAAGTGGGCCTGGCACAAGAATTTCACTCCTCTCTTGCAGCTGTTCTGCTTCCACCATTTATATAGGTCTGCCATTTTGATTTTGTTCATTTGATAGGAGAGACTTCCCTCTGGTTATCGATGCTTTTGGGAGATGGAGTAATGGAAGTTGAACTTTGGGGGAGCAATGCTGTTCTTATTGTGATTTGTATCTTGTTTTGAACTTCACTTAATGCAAGATCTGGTCTCCATTGGCTCATGTTGGACTAAGCTTCTCTGCTGACCTGTGCTCTCTTGTAGGTGATTCGCAAGGGGTGGCTCACCATCAGCAACATCGGCATCATGAAAGGAGGCTCCAAGGGATACTGGTTTGTCCTGACTGCTGAAAGCCTATCCTGGTATAAAGATGATGAGGTAAGCTGCAGAGGATGACAGAGTTTTCTTATTTCAAGTTAAGTGAGATTATTGTGATATTTAATTTTGAGACACCAGTGATTCTCTTTCAGTAAGACTTAGGTTGGGATGTGTGTTTGAATAAGCACTGTGCTTTTTTCCCTCTCATAGATTTTTAATTTTATCATATTCCCCTTAAATTTATTTTACTTCATTGATATAGTCATATGTTTGTTTACCTGAAGAAACGGAGTTAGGAGTCAATAGTTGCAAACTATTACTTTGTAATAATGACAGGGGACTAATACAGTGAAAGCAATTTTCATTAAATAACATGTTGAAAAGACTCAAGGTAATAGAGCATTATAATAGCGAAATTAATAGCACTGATGCCAAGTTAATAAAGTGTTTTGGAATTGTTGCTGTGACATCGGTCTCAAATGACAGGGTTTTGAAAATGTCCAAATCATTCGTCTTCAAGTCCCTGAAAACTGTTTATGTGAATTTTGTTCTTTGAGAATTTGATATCTATGTAAAAGCATGAATTATGATAATGGTGGTGTTCTGGTTCATGTTAGATGTTAATAATTTTGGTCCTGTGACTTACTACTCATTTAAATCTGATAGCTATGAAATCACACAAAAATATACTATGTCGTTCTTGCAAAGCCATTAAAGAGCTGTAGAGTGATACAGTGTTACTGCTCAGTTTGGGAGGGCATGGGTGGAAAGTGAACTATTTCTTGGAAATTTTAATAGCTCTGGTTTTACCCGAGAAGTTTTTGATGCTTATAATGCAGCATGCAAACATTCAATAACAAACCTAATCCATGATAGCAAAACTATTTGCAGGTGAGACTGTCTCAAATATATTTGAGCATGCATTTCAGACATAATAGTCCTTCCAATCTTGGTTTTGCATTTTTTTTAAAAACACTACAAGATACCCTTATCAGTTGTTGAAGAAACATTTTTATGTCTTGTATAGTTTTTCTGTTCCCTAAGTGCTTTGTGGACAATAGGGTGTTGAGTGAATATCAGATTGTCAGGTGATTTCCACTGAGTTTTCTACAGTAAGGGAAAGTAAATCTTATAGAATGGCCCAAATAAAATTTCTACTCAAAAGTCTTATTTTCAATTTTATGTCATATATTTTACTGACTTCAGTCAAATGTGGAATTGGTTTTTGAGAGAGTCTGAGGAGTAGCAATGGTCACTTTTCTGTGCTGGCTGCTGTTCCTATCATTAGGTGGGAGTCCGCAGTGTTCAAAGAGCACAGAGAACAGACAGACAACTGTCAGAGGAGAGGTGAGTTGGGTGCTAGGTGAAAAAGGTGAAGGATTAAGCAAACAGCAACAACAATTAACTCAGAGCCACAGAAACAGTATGATGATTTCCAGAGGGAAATGGGAGGGGGGTGTGCAGACAGAAGAGGCTACTGAGTTTGGCATGATGGGTGGGTGAAATACTCATGTGGAAAGTGTGGGATGGCAAGAAGTGAAGAAAGATCAGCTAGGAGACTGAGGCAGTGGTCCAGGCTAGAACACGGTGTACTGTCCTGGGTGGCATGAAAGGAACACTCAAATTCAGGGTATCAAATTGAAGGGCCGCTTATAGCGACACTGCTGCTCATTAAGAACTCTACTCAAGAACTAAGCTAGGTTTTCAAAATATCAGTGCCTGATTCACAAATGACCCTTATCTCAATGTGTCTGTCTCAGTGGGACAAAGCCTTTCCCACTGAGGCCATCATCAGTCATTCCCACCTTCCTGACCACCACCCTATCCTGGGTGCCCCCTCTTCTCCTATTTCTCTCCTGCCCCCCCTCCCCCACTTTCCGCCCTCCGACAGAGCTTCCTACTACTGCAGACCACCTCTGAGCTTGTTCTCAGGGCAAAAGAGAGGGGACAGCACTGTCCCTTACTGCTAGTGTTCAACAAATAGTCGTTAGTGTGTGTTAGTGGGAACCGATGTTGGAAGGAGGGTAAGGGGAAAAAAGATCAAGGAAAAGTGTCAGGAGGATGGGGCTCAGAGACACTGATTCATCTCTGGCTTCTTGAGTTTATACCCCTAACACCATCCTTCAACAGCCATGTTTTAAATAATGCATAGGTTCCATAAAAGGTCTAATTGCCAGAGTTGAACTACATATGAATTGAACATGCTTCTGTGGGAAACCTCAGAAAGCCCAAGTTTAGACTATTTCTTTGTGAAAATAAGCCTCAGTTCAAACTCAACTTCTGGGGTCAATTTGTTGTAAGTTGAGTGCCTGTCCTTTGTTCCCATGGTATCTGTCTCTACCCACATCAGCACCTTCATGCTTTGGAAATCCTGTTACTTGACCATTTCTCTTAGTCAAGCAAATGCGACACAGTAAAAATAAGTTATTTATAGATTTGCTCATTTATTCAATGATAACTATATTCACATTTTCATAGGGGATTATGATATTTTTTCCCAGTGTTCTGCCATTCTCCCGCTTTCTCGTGTAATTAGACTGGTATGTTTTCATTATAATCTAAGTGGCGGTTGAATAAATAGCATATTGCGTCATATGGCTAGATATGGTTTTATTTAACTTATGACAGACTTGTAATAAATACAAACGACTTGTGAAATATATCTGTGATGAAAGAACAATGGCTCAAACTGTTCTTCAGGCTGACATTAACTGAACAAAAGACCTTATAGACCACATACTCTGTACACTCAAAAGGGGGAGAAGCTGGAGGATGTGGGCTTGCCAGGACTAACTGCCAGGGTTGGAATAAGTCACTCTTCTCTGCACCTCAGTCTTTTCACTTACTAAATGGGAACCATTATCAACCAAATCACCGCAAAGGGGTTGTATAGGACTCTAAGAAATCATATATTACTAAGTCTAAGTACTTAAATAAACTTTTAGGAATCATATTATGACTTTTATTTTTGTCATTGCAAGTAATAGTATTCCTTCCATGATGCCGTTTTTTGACTCAGGTTTTCTGATTTTTAATTTTTTGTTATCTCCTATTTCATATTGTGACATAGGATCTCATTTTTCTTTGCTGTTATTTTATTTTATTTTTTTAGCGGAGAATGTTAAGGTTCAAATAATAAGAGGAAACTCATATTCCATTCCGTTAGTGAGACTTTCCATGCTGCTTCCCCTTCAGCCTATAGTTTCTCCTATACTTCAGCCAAGAAGTGGAGATGATGATATCAAACTATGCAATTTTCTAGCCAAGCTGGCAGAGACAAGAGCATAATAACCCTGTATAATAATTTTAAGCTAGAGTTGGCATGGCTATAATAGTAAGTCCCAGCCTTCTTGTTCTAACAGATCCATCCACTCTACCCTTGAATTTTAGATGAATTTATGAACACCCTCCAACCGTTGTGGACTCTACTTTTTGAGCCATTATTCTACATTAAAATAATATTATTTGTAATGTTATTGATAGATGAGCTTAACAGAAAGGTTTCCACCAGTGTCTGAGGCAATGTTATTTCTACTGTTACCTTCAGAGTCTTTATAATACAATGACTTTGTGGTAGACATAATTGATCTATCTGCTTGACGTTATGCTATCCTTTAACTTTACTCTGAGATTGGGGCTTTCTGTGACATAAAAACAAATAGAACATATTTTACAGCGTTAGACAGTTTATAACTAATTACCAAGGGGATTTGCCCAAACTTAGATGTCCATTTAGGTCATGCTCTAGTACGCCAGACTCTGAAATATTCTATACTAGTACGTGAGGCCCTGGGTGCATTTCTAGGGATTGCATAGACTTCTTGCTAGGTTCATCTTCCCTAGGTATATTGCTAGTGTGTATCCTAAGTCAAAGAGGAGTTGTCCAAGGGAGTGAGGACAGAGCATGGATATGTAGGTTGTACATCCACATATATCTTCTTGGGCCTGGAGTGGATGACGCTTAGCTCCTTTGATTTCTAACAAAATAACATAAGGATATTTGTAGTTCTTAAATTTACTAAGGGTTTTGGGAAACAGTATAGCAGTTCAAACAACCTCAAATAGAATATTAGATAGCCTTCTGTGCTAGAGGTTGTTTTTTTTTAAACATATTTCTTTATTGATTTCGTGAGGAAGGGAAGAGAGAAATGGAAACATCAATGATGAGAGAGAGTCATTTATCAGCTGCCTTCTGCATGACCCCTACTGGGGATCTAGCATGTGTCCTGAGCGGGAATTGGACTGTGTCCTCCCAGTTCATAGGTTGACATTCAACCACTGAGCCACACTGGCTGGGCCACAACAGTTTTTGAGGAATGGACCCTTCACTTGGGTGTGTCACTGACAGCTCTAACCTTGTGCCAGCCCAGCCCTAGGACAGTGCTTTGGTTTATCTCTTTCTCTTCCCCTTCCCATATCACCCCTCAGTGGCTACCAATTTGGAAATGCCCCAAACTCAAGGTGTGTCTCACTCTATTGTACAATCACTCTTCCTGCATAATCACCTTGCAGATCCAAACTGTTCAAACAAATCTAATGGACTTCCAGTTAACAAGATGCTCCCTAATTAAACAGTAATTGTGGTTGTCAATAGTATCTTTGCTATTCATCCCACCTGCTTAAACTCCTGCAGATCAGCTCTCAATCTGAGCCATAATCGATGATGATCTACATCCTCAAAATGACGTACATTTATTGAGTATTCATAGTTTACCAGGCATTGAGCTAAGTTAGTACTTTATTTACATTCTCCATATTAGAAATGAAGAGCTTAGCCCACAGCTAAAAGTCAGTGTATGCTCTTAGTTACCCGAACACTTCCCAACAAATATTATCTGAGCAGCTGTTATGTACTAGACACTCTCCTAATCACAATGTATCGATGGTTAGCAAGGAATTCATGGTGCCTTCCCTCATGAAGAAATCACATAAACAGGAAAACAGATGCAGATGACAGCCTTCGAAGTGTGGGGGCCATTCAATTGTGTGGTCAGAGAAGGTTTGTGTTGATACTTTGAGGCAAGATTGAGCTTGATGAATTTAAGAAACTGAAGTAAGTCCAGCGTGACTGGAACAAAGAGAGAAAAGGATTCTATAAAGAGTCCTTTAAATATTAAGGATTTTGATCCTGAAAATGATGAGAAGCCTTTGAAGTTTGAAAGCTAGAGAGTCTCACAGCATTGTTTGAATTTTTTTATAGATCTTTTTGGTTGCCTTGTAAAGAATATGTTGGAGGAAGACAAAACTCGATTGGGGAATTATCAGAAAGCTGTTGCTCTGGTTTCCATAAAAGATCTTGGTAGCTTGGTAGATTTTCTTCAGAAGGTGACACTAATGTGACAACTCGTCACATGTACTAAGTATTGGATAAGTGTTTAAGTTCCTGCTAACCTGTAAGCCTCCTAAGACCAGGAGCCATTGTCTTATTCACTCTTCTACCACCAGGGGGTATGACACTAATAGGTGCCACTAAGTAAATATCAATTGTGAATATATGATTGAGCAAATGAATAAAGAAGTGCAGCACAATAATTTACTATGGTCTGCTGTATCAAGTACCTTAACTAAATTATTAAAATATAGGGTAAAATTACCATGAGAGGTCATTTTCTTAATTTTCATCATTGAAGATTAATGATTTTTTTTTCTTCCTCTGACTGTATGGCTTCCTGGATAGAAGACCATTTAAGCAGAAAACAAATTTGACAGTGTTGCTTTCATACATCATAGATATTGCTATCTCTACACAATTCTAGGGAGGAATTTAGAAAAGGGCAAGTTATGGGAATAAAATAGAAACTGTCACATCACAAGGATTTTGGGTTATGTATTTATATGAATACTTTAAAATTATATTTGAGGAAAAAAGCTGTGCATTTTTAAAAATGCATCTAAAATATGAATTTGGGGAGAATAAGAAATGCTGAATGAAGAAGAAAAGAACCTTATTTTTAAATATCAATGAGAAATGTGTAAATGTTAGTTAAAAATCTCTGAAGGGGACTACTTTATGAATAATAGCACATAGCCAATATTTATTCAATTTCTATAGTCCAACATGAAGATTAAAATCATAATGGAATACTCATAGGGAAGTAGGGTAGATCAACAGAAGCGTTTCCAGTGGAAATGTACTAACCATACACTGTTGAATAAAGGCCAAAATCTGCATTAAAATAAGAACATTCTTCAGACTCAAAAAATTACAGGCCTCATTTTTGTGGGTTGAAGTGTTTGGATAGCTTGATAAGGAGATTATATAATTCCCTTATAGGGATATTTACTTAGTATTGTTTTTATTATGTAGCTGTAACAGATGACAAATGTAAGTTCGGTAATAGGAAATAAAATGACAGCTATATTCCTGGATGGCCAAAGCTGTGAGGCCAAGAAGTTATAGAAATTTTCATGTCTTTCCATTTTCACTTAAATGATCAGTACCCTGCCTTTCCTGCCAGGTCTGCATGCTGCCTGTGACGAGGTCAAGAATAACCCTGTGAACACTTTATAATCCTCGCTGAGTTGTTTGAGTTAGCCAAAACTTAGATATCTTTTACCAAAAAAACAGTCCCAACAAATATTGAACTTTAGAACATTTACATTACTTAAAATGATCATAGTTATGTGTGTTTTTTTGCATACATAAGCTATGTCATGTTAGGGTTTTAAATGTAGGATTATTTCATATAAACATTTCCAAGTTCTGGCATTATCTGAAGATTTATAATTAAAAAAATACATAATAGTATTCAACAAAGCATAATGGCAGATGCTATTTCAAATTTAATACAATATGTATAGACTCACACCATTCCTCTGTGTTATTTGTCCTAACTTGAAAGTGTATGCTGGAAGAACAATATTAACCTTCATATGATCCTTTTCCAGAAAAGTCACATTTTCAGATGTGCATCATATAATGAACCTAAATATAAATAACATTCTTTCAAGCATATTTTTTTGAGAGCCATATAAAAAATGTAAAACCAAGATGTTAGGCATAAGGTTATTTTAAATGTTATCCCTAGTGGCTCATATAAGGATGGCTCTGCTGGCCTCCTAGCTCTCCCTTTGGAGTAGGGTAAATGGAACAGTCTCCTTTATGTTCTGACCCAGCTATGTGTCATTTGGAGAGCCTCATTCATGCCCTGGTACTGCCTTGTGGGGTCCCAGAGAATGATTCATGGGTGGACCCCTGTCAGAATTTTGCTGCAGATTATAGAAGGAATTTCAAATTGGGTAGTACTATGTAAATATTCCCCGAGACACTTTGATATTGCCTTCCTGTTTACCTTTTACATTTTGTGAGCTATTATTTAATACTCTATATTGTGGTCCTGGGACTTTACTAAAAACTTGCTTTGCACAATGTATTTTGCAGATGACATCTTTGCTTAGGCCAGATTGTTAAATGAAAGAATTTAGCCTTAATCGTATATTCACTTCATAATTTTACCCAATTAAAATTTTTTAAAAAAAGAAGCTATAGTGTCAGATTTGGAAAAATATGAAATTGTAGAAAATTTGAACCTCATGGGGTTTTTAGCCTTAAGACTAAATGTTTCATTTTAAAAATGAAATACTGAATAAAATGTTTGCTTTCGTACAAAGTATATGCTTAAAATGTTTAATTAGATTAAAATAAAAAAATTGGGGGTAGCCTTGTATTACACTTTTTTTAGAGCTTGACTAGAACCTTTCTAAGAAGAATGAAAATTAACTTTAAATACTGAAGTCAAAGCATTTTAGTGAAGCAAATCAAAACAGACAAATTTCTAATTTTACCCATCTCCCCATTTTTTAATCTGATCATTGGACCCCAGTTCACAGGTTGTAAACTGATGTTTTGACATTTCCTCAATCCTTAAAGGATGTGGCAAAATATACATTGTATATGCATTAATCCGTGTCCTTGCCTTTTTTTTTTTTAAATAGTAATGGAATTGCCTGAATATCTTGAGAGTTTGGAAGTTTATAGTGAATGGGAGGGAGTGTGTATTCCACAGGAGTGCATTTAGCCCCATGCACTCCACCCTTGGAACTATAGTGTAATCTTCTTAATTAAACAATGTCACAGTAATAAATCTAAGCATATCATGACACTTAGGCATATCAGAGATTCAATGTTAACTTTATATACTTTCCAAAAGGAGAAGCAGCTATTCTAATACATTTGAAAATTACATTGGAAACAAATACTCTTTTCATTATGTTCCACCCAGGTGCAAACTGGTTGAGTTTAACTCATGATACATGATCCCCTGGGATATTTTTTCTTCCCTCTTTTTCTTTTGTCTCTCACTCTTAAATAGTCATGATATAGAAAATAAAACTTTGTATTTGGAGTAGAATTATTAGGATCATTTATTCTTTGTCAAGCATCAGATTTGCAGTTCTGTGTTTTGTTATATTGATCACAGGGTGCTGCAAAGCTGTGTGTAATTAATGTCAAGGGCAGGAATTTACTGACAACATTTAGGAAAAGAGAACTATAGAGAGCACAGGAGCATTTTCAGAAATGGGTTTTATTATATTTCATAGGCACTACTCACTTTACTTATGGTGGGTTTCAATATTTGAATCAAAAGAGAATAATAATAATAATAATAATAATACATACGAGTTAAGTATTAAACCAACAGATGAAAAACCCAGGCCTTCCCCCCCCGAACCCCTCATTTTGGTTGTAGCTCTTGGTGTTGATGCTATGGTGTGAGGGCTGCTTTCTTTCAATGGCTGGTTGTCATTCAGGCTGGGTTGTCATGTGACTGCCTGTCTGTGCCTGCTGTACAGGTGAGCGGATGTTCTGCACAGCAAGTGTAGACAGGCAGACACATGACAACTCCGTCCAGCCAGGCCCTTGGTTCCTTCAGGTTTCCTTTGCTCATGGGCAGATACAGTCAGTCTGTTTTCCAGATTTGGTGAATTTGGAGGGTCGGGGGAAAGGGAGAGAAACACACAATAGAATTAAACATTAAAACATTATGGAACTAAAAACAAGTTAGACTTTCGACTTTATTCAGAAAGTACACTTATACATTTGTTCCCAATGTGCTAACATGAATCATTGACTTGACAGAAAACTCATATTGAAATTTTAAGGCAAAACCAAACAAACAAAAAAAGATTAAACACCAGGTTTATTCTTAACTCCAGTTCATGTTATTACTGGCCCATAATGCAGTCAGAGTTCAGAGTAATTGAACCAGATGTTTTTCCTCTTCCCCAAACTCTGCATATTTTAATACTGAAGTTAAAGATAAAGACATGTTTATACATGTTTCTTGTAGTAGATAAGTACCATAACCTTCTCCATGAAAAAGAAACTTATCATTTACATGGAAATGGCAGCCATTTTAAAGATAATTAATGAGCCTAATGTATTTGGCAGTTCAACTAGCAGATCTTTGGGATTTTACACGGGTTGTATTTTTTACCAATACTTCATTAAGCAACAGGAACTTACTTAAATTTCTCTTATCCTTTTTAATGCAGTTTTAAAGTATGGATGTGAAAACCAAATCAAAAGCAGTTGTGAGCTTAAGTCCTCCGCTTAATTAACCATAGTGCCTTGCCATGAATCAAAAGGGTATAAACTACACAGCTGTTGGCCACAGAGATGCTCACTCAGATTGTGTTTTGGATCTTGTTAATGCACTACAGTTACAAAATAATTCCTTAAACACAAAAAATGAAACTTCATTGCATATCCAAAACGTAAAACCAGGCCCTTTGGAAGATTTCCTTATAACTTGTATGAGAGAAAGAGTGATGGTGTTAAACATACAGATAGAACATTTAATTCTGGTGAGTCAAAAATAACTCTACTGGCTCTTTTAAAATAAGTGATCAATTCATACCCTTCCCTTTAAACAACAAAATAACCAGATAGTCAAAATGACAATAAATGGGATTTCTTAAAATAACAACAAAAACATTATTGTCCAAGGAGTGTGTAATTAGGATTTTTTTCAAAGAATTTTAAAGAAAATAAATAGTATATTTTTGTTCACTGTAAAATTCTGAGAGAAATAGCATATAGAAACTTTATGGAGAACAAAATAATTTTTAGATACTATGAAAAAATGAGTTTTGTACACAGCTCAACCTTTATGCAGTAATTAGATGTGCTACAGCTTTAACAAAGAGTTGAGAAGTGCAAGTTTCCATTTATTTAATTTCAAGAAAATAAATGTCTGGTTCTGTTTCTGGTCATCACTTCTGAGTAGAAGACTTTTGTCTGTTTTTTCTTGACAAAATCAAAAACATCAGTGAACTTGGCTGCCATTAAATCATTACAAGGTCAGAGTATGGGAAAACAAATACCTCAAGCAACTATTTTGTTATCGTTGCTGCATTCAGGGCAACAGAAAATATTTATAGAGTGATTCACTTACAAAGAGTATATTTGTAGAAATTAAAAATTACTGTAATTCGGTATAGCTTTCCCTCTCTCCCCCATAAATACTTTGATCCAGTTAACTCTGCTCAATTAAGGAATGATGTAACCTGGAAAAACAGAAAGAAAAATTTGTGAGTTCATATGTTCTCTTTTAATGTGAGACAATTCTAGTAAACCAAGATACCCCAAAATATCAGACCCTGAAATCTGTAACTGTTTTTCAGGGTGGAGAAATCTTGCTGAAAATGATTGCTCTTAAGACTTTGGTATCATTTATTTTTCTAATAGATTTTTAAAACACATTATAGTAAGTATGTGGCATCTGCGTACCTCATAGCCATGTTAAAAAGATGAAAGGTTGAAAAACGGTTAAGAGTGTTTTTCTGTCTTCCAAACTATAGAGTAAAATTAAAATTTGTTATCACTTAAAAAATAGCTACAATATGAAAGAACTATATGTACATTATTATCATATAGTGTAATTTTTAATAAGGTCACTACCCTTTAGTTCTTTTTTAGCCTTTCATTTATTAAGAAAAAAATGCATGAAAATAATTATGTTCCAAGTCTTTAATAGCAACATTAAACCAATGAAACTCCAGGAAACTGGCTGTTATAATTATGTCAGAAAATTCAAAATGGAGATTTAATTATTTTCTTAATTGACTTCATTATTTATATTAATTAAAACATTAACATTCTTTAAAAAGGGCGTATAATTATTTCTGTCTACACAAGTAGCAGCAAACCCAGGTAAAAAGGTAGAAGAAAGCAAGTAAGAAAGTTTTCATCTTTGTTCAGAAATTTCCGTTTCCGCTCAGGGTAAGCCTGACCTGTAGTTATTTTAAGCTGGGATTTCTGAGTGATGGTCTTTTATGTATTTGGACTTTATTGTCATGGGTGGGATATTCTCTTTAGAGAAGATAAAAGTGGGTTGTTTTTAAACAGCAGATCTCTTGTTGAGGAGCTGAAAGCTTTGGCTTCTCTCTCTTTACTAAGGATGACGCTGGTAGCTAGTGGATCAGTGGACTTTTTACATTACCAAGTTGTATTTTACTTTATTTCCTTACAATAACAGCTTTACGACTTCAACGAGAAAAAGGGAAAAATTCTATCAGGAGGAATTTTATGTCTGCACTCTTTCCCACAGAGCAAAAACTTGGGTGGTCTGTAGGCGAGAGGTGGGGGGGAGACAGTATATTTTGGTCTTTCAAAAACATAAACACATTATCTGGGTAGAAGGCCTGAAAGCCAAGCAGGAAGGACATTAAATCTATTCACTAATTACTCGAAACTGATCGGTGTGAAATTTTGTCCCATTGTAAACAAACCTTCTTGGATTTGGAAATCTATGGTTTAAAAAAGGGGGCCTTGAAAATGTAACTAAACTGTTTTCTACTGATCCTCTTCCAATTAAGAAAATGTGTTGAAAGCTAAAACTCTGAATTTCCTTTCTCTGAGATGGCAGAAAATTCTAACCCCAAATCTCGTTTAACTTATCAATCAGCTACACACTGAAATGAAAAATAACTACTAAGTTTCTGTGAAGTGCCCTTTGGAAAAGCTCTGCAAACAATTTTCTATTTCTGATGATATACAGTGTTTAATTTTGATACTTACACTTCCCATTATATCCATGAGCAGTTTTAGTCGAAGATGATCACTGTTGGTTAGTTTTCTCTGGAATAGATCCCATGATCCCTAAAATATTTGTATGTCTCCTTACAAAGTATAATATCAAAATAAAAGTCAGCATTATTCTACCCTGGAAATAAATTTAGTTTACACTAAGTTTGCGTACATGCCGATGTATGTCCCAGCGCACAATCTACCATCCTGCTTTCAGAGAGCAGAGCTTTACAGAGTGATCTTTTGCTTTAGATCTTGCATTGAGATTATGCCAGTTAAAAAAAAAAAGTATTATTCCTTTTCATATGTTAAAACTTGGTATCAAAAATGGGTAATCAGGACTCCAAGCACATGTAGGGGCTCCTCAGCTCCCCCGAAATTTACTCTTCTGTTTCTACTCCTGTACTTACGCCAAGCACCCCCTCTGGTCCCCTCCGTCTGCAAACTAAAAGTCATCCTGAGAGAGGAAATAGGTGAGGGACTGATGGTGGTTAGTTTCTTTGAAATAAAAAAGCCATTTCGTAATAATAAAAAAAGACACTTAAATATACATGAAATGAAAGTAAGTTACAAAATTCAATTATTCCTACAGAGTAAAAAAAAACAACACACAAAAACCCCTCAAAATTTGAGACATCTTAAACATTACCACAGTACCCTAAACTATCTTCTTTGCTTAACCGTATAAATTAGTAGAATACATTTCTTGAAAAAATAAGCTCTGGTCATATTTTCTCTTTTCAGTTTTCCTATATAAAAGAAACTATGTAGATTTTTAAAAAATCTCATTTGTTCAATGAAAAATAATATGGAAACCTTTTAAGTCAAAATAGAAAACAAATCATATCCTCTAAGTAGAGAAGATAGCTAAATTTTTCCCTTATAATATTTTTAAAATCATGAAGAGAAGAGAAAACATGTTTGTTTTTTTAAATACCAGTTTAGAATGATCAAAAGAGTAAATTTTAAAATAAATAATTTTGACAAAAGGTAACTTGGGGAACCTTTTATAATAAACTGTTATGTAAAGGAGAATAGGTGACAATTTTTGAATTGTTGCAAAATATAACTTAGAAAGGATTTATTCAGGAACCACTGTTAACTTTAAAGAATTTAAAGGAGGACAAAAGAGATTATATTAATGTTTCAGATTGTCTATAGGACAGATTTTTCATTATATAGAATTCTTTGGGGATTGCTATAAATAGGGGGTTGAGGGAATTAGGGGTGAGGCAGTACCATTTTTCCAGAACTTTCCTTAAGGGACCCACCTCTGAAATTCAGTGTGGATCATATTGCAGCCCAGACTTTCTATATTATTCTCTCTGTTGGGATTTCATTCAGTTTTCCTTCCTCCCACCTTCCTCCCTCTCCCTCCCGCCTTCACCTCCAGGACAGCTGGAAACTGACCAACAAAAACTTTTGCCTTCGTTTACAAATTCCTTTTTTATCAGTGGCTTTCTAGACAAAGTACCTTATCATTTTAAATGCTGGGAGACATAGACACATTGTAAAACCTAGGCTTGAGGGCTCAGCTGACCAGCAATTATCAACCATCCTTGGATTTTAAAACAACAACAACAAAAAAAACCCCAGGGTTATATATTGGGATAGCTGAAGACGGAGGTTTTTATTTCCCGGTTTATTCAGTTGCTGACTCAATAGTTCTGGGTTGGCGCTCTTTTCTGGGCAAGTCCCATCTGCGTGGTCTGGTGGGCAAAAAAACTTGGCAGCCTACTCTTTTATTGTTAGATCCTGTTATTTTTGGTATTTATTTAATATAAGTAAATTTTCAGAAAAGCACTATCCATATAGCATTTTAAACATTGCAAGTATTCTTTACTTTGGGGCAAAATGGAACCAATTCTGGGATATTCAAGTGATAGCACAGCCCTCATTCAACAGGTTTTTAGATCTCTAAATTATTCCTTTTATCCATTGAAAACTAGCCTCATTCAATTATTTTTAGTATTTGGAGTCTTTGTATTTCATATTGAAGTGGAAAAATCTTTAAGCTTAAGAAAATACTTACAAATCTTCAGAAAGCGCATAACTTATAGTAAATCACTATGTCCCGCACCCCGTTGCCCCTTTACAGTAAATGTATAGCTCTTGGCCACACAAATGCCTGTTTCGCATGTGACACAAATCATTGGTTCCCACCTCAGCTCTCCCGGTCACAGCCCAGGTGAGCGGCAAGAGGGCCTTACCCGCAGGTCTTCCCTGGAGCAGTCTTTTCCCAGCGTCGTCCCTGAGGGCTTCTTGGTCCCTACTGTGTAAAACCTGTGAAGAAAAACACTGGGTATGAGATACAAAAGAGGAGCCAACCAACGTCCTCTCCTCGGAAACAGCCACTCTTGTCCCAGCGTCCAAGGCGTTGCTGTGCCTTGCCCAGTCTAACCAATGTGCAGACTACTGTACAACGGCATTGTCCTGAACAGGTAGTCTGAACACTGGGCCGACGGGGCAGGAGCTCCAGAAACTTCCATCTGGGCCCTTAAAATCCTCTCTCAGTCCCTGGGAACAGTTGCTCGGCTCTCCCCCCTGGAGCCTGCTGCACTGACTGAGCCCCACTCCAGTGCTGTGATTTTCAGTCTTGACGTGGCACATTTGCTGCAGACTGGGGAACTGGCAATGAATTTAGGACCAGGAAAAGGGGGAGGGCTGGGCTGGAGAGTCCATATATGGGATGATGTCACCCTGGGGAGGTTTGGGTATGCGCTGTGCTGCTGGAGAGACCGCTAGAATCGCCTGCTCTCAGACATGGGTCTGTGCGTAAAATGGTACCAGATGTTCTGGTGTAATGTTAAACAGTCATTTCATCTTCAGGCCAGATTTTTTCCCTCAACTGGGCAGGAAGTGGGCCCCAGTATGGAAAAGCTGTAAAAAAAGAGTTGAGATGTACAGTTCTGCTGTGGCCAACTGAAAGGGAGTCAGCGGAGTAGGACAAATTTGCTGTCTGATCTGGGCTAGAAAGTCACTTGAAGACACAGGGTAGATAAGAAAGTAAACAGAAAGCAGAGCGCTGGAAGCCAGGGCTTCTTTAGGAAACCCCTTTTGTGTGTGTGTGTGTGTGTGTGTGTGTGTGTGTGTGTTTTGTGTGTGCGCGCGCACACACACACGCTTTCCTGTGGTACTTTATTTTCTGGTATTTCACTTGTCAAAAGGGCCAGATAAGTTCATTCCCCCCACCCTCTCTCTGTCTCCTCCTCCTCCTCCTCCTCCTCCTCCTCCTCCTCCTCCTCCTCCTCCTCCTCCTCCTCTTCTTCCTCCTCTTCTTCCTCCTCCTCCTCCTCTTCTTCCTCCTCCTCCTCTGCTGGATCTGTCAGCGGCTTGCAGGCTGCTCTAGACTTGAACAGTAATTATAGCAACTTCCTGAAAGTGAAGCCCCCATGAAAAGTCTGGAGAAATGTTCTTTGTCATGGCCTCTCCATGAGTAATTAGTTCCACATGTGGCCTTCCTCCTTTCCCTCAGTGACATTGGCTGTTGCTCTGAACACTGTGCTATAGCTTGACCTAAAGAAACTGGAAAGTTAGGATTGCCAGCCTCCACCTTGAAATAATGACTCCAGAATCCCACCAAACTGCCTCTGGTAGATCCATGCTATTAGGTCCAGCGTTGTTTTTCACTGGTCATCCCCAATTCTGTGTGATCACTTTTTGTTTTATTCTCATGGTGTTCTGCCGCTAGTTTTATCTCTGCTTGACTAAATCTGTTGAAATTTGCCAAGTACCGCTTGACCAAAGGTTATACGGTATCAGCCCACAGGCATCTCCTTTTCTTCTCCTGTCCTTTCTGTTTTCAATTATATATACTGGTGACTCTTTCGAGTGTGCAGATCTGCTCTCCCATCATAGAATTCTGATTCAAGTTAGAGCTCCTCAAATGTGCCCTTGATTAATTGCCCTTCCCAAGATCAAAATGTGAGAAAATTCCTAGGTAGCTTCCACATTTAATTTGAGTAGCCCAACTAAGAGACTTAGCGTTCTCTAAACAATTACAGCCAAAGCAATTCATGTCTACTGGCCTTCTGCAATACCTTTTAGAAGCAGACAAATATAGCTCTCTTTCAGTACTCCGGGCTGAATATTTCAAAAAGCTTCAAGGGAGAACTGTCTTAAAGCACTTGCTTTTCCTAAAATATCTTCTCTTGAATGAACATATCATGAAAGATTTCAGAAGTTATTACAAACCCCATTTACCTGGGGAGGAAGATGAAATAAGATACAAATGAATTATTCAGCAGTTTAAGTTAGAATGGGGAGATTAGCCTCAGGTACATCAACAGAGAGATTGAAATCACCCATGGAAATCAGAAGGACTACCTTGTGTCCCTGTTCTTTGGCTTCCATACTTAGAGTCTTCAGGGCCTACTGCTTGAGCAAGCCCAGTATGCCTCAACTCCTTGTAGAATACTGGAAAAAGACAAATGTGAGTACATACATACATCAAAGTAGTCCTATGACATGTGGATACCAATTTCATCATTTTTGAGTGTCTGTTTCTTCACAAGTCATCCTAGAGGAGCCATGAGCCAGAGTGACAGTAGTCAGCCAGGAGCCCCGGCTTCCAGGTGTGGGCTTGATTCTGCCACCATAGCGGAAGCCCTTCCTCTGCCCTCTGCTATTTATATCGATGAAACATGCCTTGGAAATTTTGGGTAAGGCAGATGAAAGGTGGTTCTGATCAGAATGCTCCATGATTTCATCTTGGTTCACACATCTGTATTTTCTCAAATAGGGGGAGGATCCCTTTCTCATATAGGGGTTTTTATAATGTTTTATTCAAGGAACTCAAACTTAATCCTTCCTCCTTTTGAAGCATTTGTAAGAGATTTTTCTACAGAAAAAAGTATAAAGATTGTGTCCCTTTAGCATGTGAGCCTGTCACAATTGTTCAGAGTGTTTTAGATTTATCTTTCCTCCAAATAGTTCAACTAGTATTTATTCCTGCTGCCTACTCATATGCTAGTCACAGTGCCAGGAACTGGGCATATAACATTTAGGAATATATGCCCTGGCCTGCTGGTTTTACTCAGTGGTTAGAGCATCAGCCCACGGATGGATGGGTCTCAGGTTTGATTCTCAGTCAACTGCATGTACCTTGGTTGTGGGTTCACTGCCCACCCCTGGTCAGGGTGCATACATGACAGCCAGTCATGTCTATCTCACATTGATATTTCTCCCCCCTCTTTTTCCCTCCATTCCACTCTGTCTGGAAAAATCAGTGAAAAGAGTATCCTTGGGTGAGGATTCAAAAAATAAAGTTTAAGGAGGTATGATTCCTGCCCTCGAAGAGCTCACACTTACTTCTAGTGTTAGGAATGCTAATCTGTGATCAGGTTTAATCTAAAACGTTGCCTTACCTCTATGGAAAGTTCTTGGCATTCCTTTGGAAATGGCGTGAGGACTTTTCCAGGTCTGTAAAGTTATCAGTTAAATGTAATGAGCTCTAGAAAGCAAAATTAGTAATGACAAAGACTTGCCTTTGAAAACTGATGTTATTTAACTTATTTTAAAAGGTATTGACCAAACTGATTGTTTGCATCAATGGATGGTTTTGGTTGACTACAAAACTTGCTCTGTTTTAAAATGGCTTGGAAAATAAACGGTTTCAGTTGGTTATTATTCCCAAGCTTGGCAAAATTTTGTGACTTTAGAAATTCTCAAATTGAAACCAGGTGAAGACTTGTTTCTATGTACTTACAAAGAAACAGGGTTATTAGTGTTTACAATTAGTGTGTTCCATGACTTCCATCTATGCACACTTCAGGTAGTATTTATATTGCTTTAAATGTTTTATTAAAAGATTAGTGACTGGGTCTTAAACTTTCAAACAATAGAAAGTAGATGAAGAAAAAGTTCATCATTTTCCCCTTCACCTTCTATTCTCCCAAATTAATTGTAATTTGGTGTGATTCTGTTTACCATCTTTGCAAGGGTCATTTTATAGCTTCTCTACAGATTAAAAAATCCTTTCATATAAAATGCATCAATTTCTTATAATCATCTTATGGGCTAGATACCATTATCATTTCCATTTTATTGATGATGAAAATCGAGGTTTAGAGAGGTTAAGTAATAACTTGGTGGAATTACAATAAATAACAGAACTCAGCCTTTTTTTAAAAAAAAAAACACTCAGATGCCTGTGATCAGAAGCATATTGTTAACTCATAGAGATGATTTTTCTCCCTACTGAATTCTTATGGCATTTAGAATTCCCGTTACTAATTTGTAGCCTTCTCTTACTTTTGGACTGAAATGTTATGTGTACTATTTATTATTTTACATACTTGGATGCTTTTCCCCCAAATCTGTATATATAAAAGCCTAAGCAACCAAACAATCAGTTGCTGTGATGCACACTGACCACCAAGGGGCAGATGGTCAACACAGGAGCTGCCCCTGGTGGTCACTGTGCTCTCACTGTGGGGGCACCTGCTTAGCTGACTGACCCATCCTGGTGGCCCACCAGCCTGGTGGTAGCCACTCTTTCCCTCAGTAGTCCTATAGGTCCAATCTTTGGAAAACAGGACAGGCACTGATGGACCTGCACTGCCGGCATGATCCCAACAGCACTGCCAGCCTCCTGGAAGTCAGCCTTGGGCACTTTGGCCGCTTCCCCTACATAGACACTCTGCAAGGAAGAAACGATATAAAAGCATTCACCAGGTGGCTCTTGACAACTGGTACAAAAGACAGCAGGACGAATCTGGATCCCAGGCCAGCAAAGGTGTCCTACTGCCTACCTGGAGGCCATTTAATCAGTCCTGGCCTTCCCAACCTCCCTTAGGACGGGCGTCAGATGCAGGGCTCATGGCTGGTAAGTGCTGCAGCGGCAGTGCTTGCCTCTCCTGATAGAGACTGACTGGGAGGGATCCCGCAGCAGGCACAGAGGGGCCGTAATGAGTGGGAGCAGCAGGTAGGAGCTGCAGGTGATGTTGGACTGTGGGTTTCCACCTGATCCCCGCAGGCCACCCCAAAGGACCCAACCCATGCATGAATTTGTGCACCAGGCCTCTAGTAAATTATAAGCTAATTGAAGACAGGGATAGTATCTTTATACTTTTTTTAAACTAGCCTATAGTAGGCCATCCATTAAACCAGTGATTTCAACCAGTGCACTGCAAGAAGTTTTAAAACATGAATAGCTGACTGTTTAGTCAAGTTGTACTGATCTCTTTTCCCTTAGATTGTCAAATAAAAAAATGACAACAGCGTATGCAACAATAGTCATCTAGTGTGAATGAGACAAAATTATATCTATAAATTTTTATAAGATTGGCAAGAAAACACATTCTTTTGGCATGTCACCTCTCTTTGTGCCATGAGTTGAAAAAGTTTGAAAATAATCTGCATTCAACTGTGGGAAGATTGAGTAAAAGCTATGTGTAGTATGCATGTGGTTTCTGACCTAATCTTTATCATGACAACTCAAGAGTTAAAGCTATCTTATTTTTTATCTTAAATGAAAGCCATGGTGCACTTTTAACATTTATATAGTATATGTGTATTGCTGTTATGTCTCCGATTCATCATTCTTTTAGAAATAAGTGTGAACATCGGGCCAGCCATATTTCCTTGCTTATTTTTGGCCTTCTAATCTTCTGGAAGCATCCTGTGTAGCTATCGGTCATACAATCTTGTGTGAAAAGCAGGATCTAACTAAGCTGTGCCATTTCCTTTCTTCTTGTTTTCTCCTTCCCAGTTTGTGTGTGAGATAAAAATCTAGTTGACCCCAGTTCATTGCAAATTAGGGAAGATAGCCCCACTTAGTGTGGTGTGGATTAACACTTTTTTTTTTTTAATTGGAGGCATCCAGTCCCTTAATCACCAGTGTTTCCTATTTTGTTGGGGCCCATGAGGACTGGCAGATTTGTCATAGCAGAGCTTTCTTTCCCCCTGTCCCTCCCTTCTGACTCTCAACAAATGGCTGCCTCCAACTCCCCACAGGGAAGGGCCCTCTTAGTCTGAGATGCCAGACTGTGAAATAGGGAAGACTTGACAGATTTCCCTTTCCCAACTGAAAACCAAGTTACACAGAAACAGCCTTAAATCGAAACAGCCCTAAAACAGCCCCAAGTCAACCTAATGCAGCTTACTTGACAATTTTCAGAATGTTTGCAAAAGTTTGCAGAGATTGTGAGAGAGCTGACTTAAAAAAAAAAACACGAAAAAAACAAACATTCATAAACGCAAGTTTTGTTTTGCCTGTCTCTAGGATTTCCATTGCAGAGTCTGTTTATTTAGAAATCAGCCCCTAACCAAAAGCAGTATATATTTTATGAACATTCTTTCCTCAAATCAGTTGAGAAAGATAATGTTACATCTTTGAGTTTTCCTAACCACTGGCGTGCACAACAGCCATTTCTGAATTTCAGTAACATAATACATCCGGCAGACAGACCTGAAAACTCTTGAGTCCATGGAAAACCAGTCACGTGAAGGTAAATATATGATTTATGACTCCAGGAAAATCTGAGGCATTTTCTTGAGATCTTTGGGGGAATGCAAGATAAAGGCATTGGAAAATTGGTGCTGGCCCTCTCAAGCACACCAAGGAATGCCGCTTGCCGCCCAGTGCAGCCCCCAAAAGCTAGCGAGCATTATCTGAATGCTGTGTGCTCTGACCTCCCATCGTATTCCATGAATATCAGACTGTCCAATGAGCACTGGCTCACTGGGACAGGAAGACTACGGTGTCCTCGAGTCACTGACCAGTTTACAATATTGACTCCTGATGTCTTTTGGCATCACTAGTATTTTATTTCCTGAATGCACCTCAGAAAAGAGCATGCATGATATCCAAAAGAAAGAAAAAACCAGACCGTGCCTCACGTAGACTCGGAAACAACTTTTCTCAGGGGTAGAGAAAGTATCCTTTCTGTAGCTGGCTGCGGGTACAAGTGAAGCACAGAGACTACAAGAAAATACATGTGGGAAGGGAAGCTTTCTGCTTCGCCCAGAATACCAACTATTATACAGTAGGTCAGTTTAAAAGCTCGGAGTCTTCCAGTGATGCCAGGCATGCTTGCATAATCTATGGCACAGGATCTTTATTTGAGGATTTATAATTCTTTGGTATATGCAGAAGGGAAAACACAAATTATAGGAATTGTTAAAAGGGTATGATCCAGCCTTGGCCGGGAAGCTCAGTTGGTTAGAATGTTGTCCCGATATGCCAAGATTGTGGGTTCGATTCCAGCCAGGGCACATGTAAAAATCAACCAATGAATACATGGATAGGTGGAACAACAAATCAGTGTTTCTCACTCACTCTCTGTCTCTCACATGTGCACACTCTCTTTACCGCTCCCCCCTCTAAAAATCAATCAATAAAAAATTTTAAAGTGTTTGATCCAACATAAATCTGCTTAGTTTAGTATGTTGTATATAGATATTACAACTGGCATCTCAATTCTGTTCAGTATTCAGAGAATTTACTCAAGATATATTTGAGACCACATTAGAATACTCCAAATTGCCATAGTGGGAATTTGCTTTTCTCTTACAGTTAACAAAAAGCACTTGGTGTATACATTAGTTCATGCAAAATTTATTTACATATTGTAAATGAGTGTGAATCACATATTTTTATAAGCATTTATATGATTCTTGTATTAATCCGTCAACAATGGCTTCAATTTGCCATATGGAATCCGATTGTAACTTCATCAATACTCCCGACCACAAGGTAGAAGCTATAAAGAAAATGTTCTGTTTTCCATGTCTAACGGTCTGTTTTGTTTAATACTTCTCCTTTTGAGCACTTATTTGATACCAATCCCTGTGCTAGTGGTTTTCACTTGTAATCTAATCTAATCTAATCTAATAACCCTGAAATGTAGGGTTTCTTTAGGGCTTATAGGTGAAGTGGGAACTACAGGAGGCAGTGTGGTGGGAGGGCTCCTGTGTTTGGATCCTGGCTTTAGGATTGACATTGGCACTTATGTGACAATTCTGAGCTCCTGTTTCCTCATCTGTAAAATAGGTTCCTCTGAGGATTAAATGGGTTAATGTGTGAGAGAAGCTTGGAGGGGGCCTGGCCATAGGGGGATCTCAAGCAGATTAGGTGCTGCTGTGAGGCCCAGCCAGGCTCCCACCTTGGTTCAGTTACTACTATTCCAAACCAGGTCCCGTGACTCCAGAGCCCAGGCCACAGCAAGTATTCAGGAAGAAAGTGTGTTTTTTCCTTAAGGTGCTGGTTGTCTCATTGGATAAATAAATGATGGGTACATAAAACAAGTAAAAATAGAAGAAAATACTTGATTCTGGAAAAAGGACAACAGATTGTTTTTAAAACACAGTAGTGCAGTGGTTCTCAACCTTTCTAATGCCACAACCCTTAAATACAGTTCCTCATGTTGTGGTGACCCCCAACCATAAAATTATTCTCATTGTTACTTCATAACTATAATTTTGCTACTGTTATAAATCGTAATGCACATATCTCTGTTTTCTGCCGGTCTTAGGTGACCCTGCTAGCAGTTCTCAACCTGTGGGTTGCGACAGATATTTACATTAGGATTCATTAACAGCAAAATTACAGTTATGAAGTAGCAACAAAAAATAAATTTATGGTTGGGGGTCACCATAACATGAGGAACTGTATTAAAGGGTCACAGCATTAGAAAGGTTGAGAACCACTGCTAGTGGGAGGTGGCTTCTGAAGATCACTTTTTGGAAAATCTCAAATGACTTTGAGTTTCCTGTCCTTTGAGTTTATCCACTTTTATTATAATTTGTCTGTACAGGGTATCCCACAAAATGTATATAGCTCAACATTCCATTACACTGTGAAAATGAAATGCATTTTAATAAACATTTCCTTTATAATGTGTCTATATTTTGAGGGGACACCCTATACATATAAAAATCTTGGTGTGTATAAATGTGTGTGAGTACATATATGTGTTTGTATGTATATTTTTAAACTAAACCTGACCATGATATGACAGTTACCAACATCAAAATCAATTCTTCTTTAAAGTAACGTTCTTTAAGACTAGAGCATGTGCAATACTTTCTTTGTAACCTTAGACGTTAGTTTTGGCGTGTGTACATTTTAGTCATATTTTTTAAAAGGTTGTGCCTGTCACAGCTTTATAGCAACAGTTGAAGGCTAACAAGTGTAAATTAGATAGGAAATGCCTTCATAATTTTGCAAATGCATCATCTCGGCATTGATTTCTGCACTGGTGGAGCTACCACTGACTGCATTTACTAGTAAAACCTGCACACACACTTTGTAAACTAGTTCTGTTTTGGTTGGGGAAAATCATTTTCCTTCCAACCTCTGCCTTTTTTTTTTCAGAGAAAAGTCTTTTTTTTTTTATTGTGTTACATATATACATATCTTCCTATTGACCCCCCTCCCAGGCAAACCCCAACCCCCCAGTGTCTTGTGTTCATTGGTTATGCTTAAATGCATGCATACAAGTCCTTTGGTTGATCTCTTATCTACCCCACCTCTCCTTCATTTTTATGCTATAATTTGACAGTCTGTTTTCTGCTTTACTGCCTCTGTATCTATCTTTTTGTTCATCAGTTTATAATGTTCTTTATCATCCACAAATGAGTGACATCATGTGGTGTTTCTCCTTCATTGACTGGCTTATTTCACTTAGCATAAGGCTCTCCAGTTCCATCCAGGTTGCTGCAAATGGTAAGAATTCCTTCTTTTTAATGGCAGCATAGAATTCCATTGTGTAGATGTACCATAGTTTTCTTTTCTTTTCTTTTTTTAAAATTAATTTTTATACATATCTCCCCATTGCCCCCCCTCCCTCCCAGGCATACCCAATCCCCCAGTGTCTATGTTCATTGGTTATGCTTATATGCATGCATACAAGTCCTTTGATTGATCTCTTATCTACCTCACCAACTTTAATCTTCCTGCTGTAATTTCACAGTCTGTTTGATGCTTTACTGCCTCTGTATCTATCCTTTTGTTCATCAGTTTTTAATGTTGTTTATTATCCACAAATGAGTGAGATCTTGTGATGCTTCTCCTTCCTTGACTGGCTTATTTCACTAAGCATAAGGCTCTCCAGTTCCAACCAGGTTGCTACAAATGGTAAGAATTCCTTCTTTTTAATGGCAGCATAGAATTCCATTGTGTAGATGTACCACAGTTTTCTGATCCACTCATCTGCTGACGGGCACCTAGGCTGTTTCCAAATTGTAGCTATTGTAAATTGTGCTGCTATGAACATAGGGGTGCATAAATCCTTTCTGATTGGTGTTTCTACTTTCTTAGGATATATTTCTAAGAGTGAAATTGCTGGGTCAAATGGGAGATCCATTTTTAGTTTTTTGAGGAAACTCCATACTGTTCTCCACAGTGGCTGCACCAGTCTGCATTCCCACCAACAGTGCACAAGCGTTCCTTTTTCTCCGCATCCTCACCAACATTTGTCGTTTGTTGATTTGTTGATGATTGCCATTCTGACAGGTGTGAGATGGTATCACATTGTCATTTTGGTTTGAATCTCTCGGATAATTAGTGACTTTGAACATGTTTTCATGTGTCTCTTGGCCTTCCTTCTGTCATCTTTTGAAAATGTTCTATTTAGGTCCGTTGCCCATTTTTTTATTGGATCATTTATCTTCCTTTTATTAAGTTGTATAAGTTGGCTGTAGATGTTGGAGATTAAACCTTTATCAGTGATAACATTTGCAAATATGTTCTCCCATACAGTGGTCTTTCTTGTTTTGTTGATGGTTTCCTTTGTTGTGCAGAAGCTTTTATTTTGATGTAGTCCCATTTGTTTATTTTTTCTTTAGCTTCCATTGCCCTTGGAGCAGTATCAGTGAAGAAGTTCTTTTGGCATATGTCTGAGATTGTGCTGCCTGTGGATTCCTCTAGTATTTTTATGGTTTCTTGTCTAATGTTTAAGTCCTGTATCCATTTTGAGTTTATTTTTGTATTGGTGTAAGTTGGTGGTCCAGTTTCATTTTTTTGCATGTATCTGTCCAATTTTCCCCACACCATTAATTGAAGAGGCTGTCTTGGCTCCATTGTATGTTCATGCCTTCTTTGTCAAATATTAATTGAGCATAGTGTTTTGGGTGTATATATGGATTCTCTAGTCTATTCCATTGATCTATATGTCTGTTCTTGTGCCAGTACCAGGCTGTTTTGAGAACAGTTGCTTTGTAGTATAGCTTGAAATCTGGTATTGAGATTCCACCTACTTTATTCTTCTTTTTCAGGATTGCTGTGGCTATTCGTGATCTTTCTTTGTTCCAGGTGAATCTTTGAAGAGTTTTTTTTTAGGTCTATAAAATACGTTGTTGGTATTTTAATGGGGAGTGCATTGAATCTATAGATTGCTTTGGGTAGTATGGACATTTTAATGATGTTGATTCTCCCAATCCATGAGCATGGTATGCTCTTCCATCTGTTAACATCTTCCTCTATCTCTTTTTTCAGTGTCCTGTAGTTTTCTGCATATAGGTCTTTTACCTCCTTAGTTAGGTTTATTCCTAGGTATCATAATTTTTTTTGGTGCAATGGTAAATGGGATTGCTTTTTTAGTCTCTCTTTCTGTAATTTCACTATTAGTGTATAGAAATGCCACAGATTTCTTGGTGTTAATTTTGTATCCTGCTACATTGCTGAATTCATTTATTAAGTCAATTAGTTTTGGGATGGAATCCTTTGGGTTTTTTATGTACAGTATCATGTCATCTGCAAATAAGGACAGCTTTACTTCTTCCTTTCCAATTTGGATGCCTTTTATTTCTTCTTCTTGTCTAATTGCAATGGCTAATACTTCCAGTACTATGTCGAACAGGAGAGGTGAGAGTGGGCATCCCTGTCTTGTTCCTGTTCTTAGGGGAAATGGTTTTAGTTTTTGCCCATTGAGTATGATGTTAGCTGTGGGTTTATCACATATGGCTTTTATGAGGTTGAGGTATGAACCTTCTATTCCCACCTTGCTGAGAGTTTTTATCAAGAAAGGGTGTTGGATTTTGTCAAATGCTTTTTCTGCATCAATTGATATGACTATGTGATTTTTATCTCTCAGTTTGTTTATGTGGTGTAGCGTGTTTATTGATTTGCTGATATTGTACCATCCTTGCATTCCTGGGATGAATCCTACTGATCATGGTGTATGATCTTTCTGATGTACTGCTGAATCTGATTTACTAGAACTTTGTTGAGGATTTTGGTATCTATGTTCCTGAGAGATAGTGACCTATAATTCTCTTTCCTTGTGTTGTCTTTATATGGTTTTGGTATTAGGGTGATGCTGGCTTCATAGAAGGTGTTTGGAAGTGTTCCTTCTTGAATATTTTTGAATAATCTGAGGAGGATAGGTTTTAATTCTTCCTTGAATGTTTGGTAAAACTCTCCTGTGTAGCCATCTGGTCTCAGGCTTCTGTTTGCTGGAAGCTTTTTTGATGACTGCTTCAATTTCTTCCATAATTATTGGACTGTTGAGCTGTTTAGATTCTTCCTGATTGAGTTTTGGAAGGTTATATTTTTCTAGGAATATGTCCATTTCTTGCAGGTTGGAATAGAGTTGTTCATAGTATTTTTTAACAATCCTTTGTATTTCAGCGGGGTCTGTTGTTATTTCTCCTCTTTCATTTCTAATTTTGTTTATTTGGGTCTTCTCTCTTTGCTTCTTGGTGAGCCTGGCTAGAGGTCCATCAATCTTGTTTATCCTTTCAAAGAACTAGCTCTTGATTTTGTTCATCTTTTGAATTGTTTCTTTGGTCTCCATATTGTTTATTTCTGCTGTGATCTTTACTATTTCCTTCCTTCTGCATACATTGGGCTTTTCTTGTTGCTCTCTTTCTAGCTCTTTGAGTTGTACTGTTAGGAAATTTATTAGCATTATTTCCTGTTTTTTGCAGTAGACTTGTAGAGCTATGAACTTCCCTCTCAAGACTGCTTTCACTGTGTCCCATAAATTTTGTATTGTTGTATTGTCATAGTTATTTGTTGCCATGATGTTTTTTATTTCTTCCTTGATCTCTCTGGTTACCCAGTCGTTGTTTAATAGCATGCTGATTAGTCTCCATGTGTTTGATTTCTTTGTATTGTTTTTATTATAGTTGATTTCCAGTTTTATGCCACTGTGATCTGAGAAAATGCTTGATATGATTTCTATCTTCTTGAATTTGAAGAGACTTTTCCTATGACCCAACATATGGTCTATCTTTGAAAATGACCCATGTGCACTGGAGAAGAATGTATATTCTGTGGCTTTGGGGTGAAATGTTTTGAAGATGTCAATTAATTCCATCTGGTCTAGTGAGTCATTTAAGATTGATGTTTCTTTGCTGATTTTTTGTTTAGAGGATTTATCCAGTGGTGACAGTTGGGTATTAAAGTCTCCTACTATGATTGTATTGCTGTCAATCTCTTCCTTAATATCCTCCAGGAGTTTTTTTATGTATTTAGGTGGTCCTATATTGGGTGCATATATGTTTACCAGAGTTATTTCTTCTTGTTGGATTGTTCCCTTTAATATTATGAAGTGGCCTTTTTTATCTCTTTTTATGTCCTTCACTTTGAGATCTAATTTGTCAGATATAAGTATTGCAACTCTAGCTTTTTTTTCATTTCCATTTTCCTGAAATACCATCTTCCATCCCTTCACCCTCAATCTGTATGCATCTCTTTTTCTGAGGTGGGTTTCTTATAGACAGCAGATATATGGATCATGTTTTCTTATCCAATCGGTTACCCTATGTCTTTTGATTGGAGCATTTAATATGTTTTCATTTAAAGATCTTATTGATAGGTACTTACCTGTCACCATATTTAGTCTTTACCCTCGAGTTCCTTCTTTGTTTCGTCTTTCTTTCTTTTTTTTTTTTTTTACAGCAGACCCTTTAACATTTCTTGCATTGCTGGTTTGCTGGTAATATATTCCCTTAGTCCTTTTTTGTCTGTGAAGCTCCTGATTTTACCTTCAATTTTGATTGACAGCTTTGCTGGGTACAGTATTCTTGGATTCAGACCCTTCCATTGCATGACTTTGTATATTTCATTCCATTCTCTTCTGGCCTGAGTTTCTGTTGAGAAATCAGTAGCTAGTGTTATGGGGGTTCCTTTGTAGGTAACTTTCTGTTTCTCTCTGGCCGCTTTTAAGATTCTTACTTTCTCATTGGTGTTTGCCAATTTAATTATAATGTGCTTTGGTGTCAGTTTGTTGGGGTTCATTTTGCTTGGGACTCTGTGAGCTTCTTGGATTTGTGTGGGTTTTTTTCTTTCCTATATTGGGGAAGTTTTCTGTCATTATTTCTTCAAACAGGCTTTCTATTCCTTGTTCAGTTTCCACTCTTTCTGGAACCCCAATTGTGCGGATGTTGTTTTGTTTCGTGTTATTCCAAAGTTCCTTAGGCTTTCCTCTTGCTTTTTATTTTTTTTTTTCCTAAAAACTGCTGTACTTGGGTATTTTTTCCTACCTTGTCTTCTAGCTCTGGCAGACAAAAACCCCGTGGCAGTGGGGCTGCCTGGTCAGGGGAGCCCCGTCCAGCAGTCCCCCACCTTCTTCTGGAGGATAACTGACTCTTAACTTACCAACAAACACTCCCAGTGCAACTCTCAGCTGCTCTTTCTCCATCTGCCCAGCAACAAGGCTCCAGACACATCTGTCTATTCCGCCACCATTTTTTTTCTCTCCCCCCAACCTCTGCCTTGTAATGAAACATCTTCCTCTGGTACAATTTACTTGCTTTTTATTTCACGGTTTGTTTTTTGTTTTTGTTTTTAAAGAAAGACTACTCTTGGGTTTTGGCCAGAATGGATTAGGATTGCTTTTGAAATACTACTAATTTGTTTTGCTGGAGAAGTAGTAGATTTTTAGATAGGATTTTTTGTTGTTTGTTTGTTTCCTATAAGGGGTTTGGACTCCATTGAAAATGTTTGGGCCTGGCCTGGCTGGTGTGGCTCAGTTGGTGGAGTGTCAGCCTGAGAACCAAGAGATTGTAGTTCAAATTCTGGTCAGGGCACATGACCTAGTTGTAGGCTCAATCCCCAGAAGGAGTCATGCAGGAGGCAGCCGATCCATGTTCCTATCTCTTTCCCTCTCCCTTCCTCTCTCTCTAAAAATCAATTAAAGTACATAAAACAAAAATGTTTGGGTCTGGTCCAGTACACATGTATATTGGAGCCAATGTTTAGAGTTCAACTTGCATTTTTAGGGCCTTATGACATTATTACTAAAGAGAAGCTCACAAAAGAACTTAATTTTGTTTTGTTTTTTGTTCAAGTTCTCTAAACAAGAGAAAATTCAAGCTGGAATGAGTGGCATAAAAGGAATCTTTTGACTTCTAGAAGTAATTACCTTTGCCAGCAGAGAAGCCAGTTTTAAGGATATTGGACTTCCCTACCTTTTTTATGATTCCAGACCATGAAATTTTCAGTCCTATAATTTCAAATGGTTAATTTTTAGAATGTTGAGTCCCTCATTTTTTTTTAACCTTTAACAACATACAAGAGAGCTAGTGAGAGTTGATCTTCCAGTAAAATTTGCCCTATCTGCTTTCTAAATCAACCTCAACTTTAATTCCATCTTTGACTTTAGATCATAAAATAATTGGTGTTGGTCACCCAGCATTGTTAATACTAGTTATGTTGGATTCAATTTGTTAATGTGAACTCTAACTTTATTATTGTTTAATTTGATTTTGTTCAGATTATATGTTGTATATTCAACTTCATATAGATGAATGCCATTTCTGTTTCATTCTTACACTGCAGCATCTTTAGTGCATTTATTTGGGATATTATACATATACTAGAGGCTTGATGCACGAAGATTCGTGCAAGAATGGGCCTTCCTTTTCCTGGCTACTGGCACTGCCTTTGCTCTGACCAGAGCTGCTTTTCCACCTTCCCATGCTACACAGATGCCCAGAGCGGCTGGGGTAGTGTGGAATGTCTGTGTCCCGCCTGGCCCCGCCCCCAGCTGCTTGGTGCCTGAGTATGCAAATTAACCTTCCATCTTTGTTGGGTTACTTTGCATACTCCTGATTGGCTGGTGGGCATTGTGAAGGTATGGTCAATTAGCATGTTACTCTTATTAGGTAGACTAGGGGCTGGTACATGAAATTCGTGCACTGGAGGGGGGGGTCCCTTCAGCCCAGCCTGCCCCCTCTCACATACTGGGAGCCCTCCATGTCCTACTGAGGCGACCTGGCTGATCAGGGGAAGGCAGCAGCCCCATCACCCTGCTGCTGCAGCCACTGCCAGTCACTGCAACCACCAAGGTGTTTTCATCAACACGGACTCCAGTCCTTTCACCATGAAAAAAATGACAACTTTCTTTAGGCATTTTCAAGATAAGTCTTTCATAGGATATGACATTTCTTTCTTTTTTATCCTCACCTGAGGATGTTTCCATTGATTTTTAGAGAATGTGGAAGAGAAAGGGAAAGACAGACAGAAACATCAAAGTGAGAGGAACACTTTGATTACCTCTTGCATGAGCCCTGACCTGGGCCCTAGCCAGGGAGGAGCCAGCAACCTAGGTACTTGATCATACTCGAACTGGACCATGTGATTGGCAAGCCTAGGCATTATCCACTGAGCCAAACTGGCTAGGGTAGAATATGACATTTCTTAGCCTTCCAGCAGCGGACCTTCCTTTTTTTCTCCAGGAGTGTGGTAAAAAACCCTAGATCAACTTTTTGGATTTTTATACCCAAGTTACTAAGAATATTACCAGTGGCATACAGGGAGCTTAGCCAATGAGTGGTCAGAAAAGGTATTTCCTTTATAGTTTACACCGATCACCTCCGATCTCTGGCTCTGCCCCTGCCAAAGCATAAAGCCTCTGGGCCTGGGCAGGGGCCCGCCAGTTGCGCCCCGGCCCCAAGCCTCTGGCTGGGGCTTGGGCCTGGACAGGGCCCCCCTACCCCCACCCCAGCTTCCTCCAATCGCCTGGCTTTGCCCCTTCCCAGGCCCCAAGCCTCTGGCTGGGCTTAGGGGCTGGACAGGAGACCCACCCCTCCTCAAGCTCCCTCTGATCGCTTGATCACCTGGCTCCACCTCTACCTAGGCCCCGAGCCTCTGGCCGAGGCTCGGGGCCTGGGCAGAGGACCCTCAGCTCCCTCCAATCCCCGGGCTCTGCCCCTGCCCAGGAGCCCCCTGGCTCAGGCCCTTCCCAGGTTGCTCAGGACCCACAGGTGGTCTACCTCGGAGTGACCTGGGTGCTGAGAAAGTTCCCCGGGGCCCAGGATGCTGGGTGCCTACGTATGCAAATTAATCTCCATCTTTGTTTGGTTAATTTGCATTCTCATTTTGATTGGCTGTGGGCTTAGTGGAGGTACAGGTCAATTTATACGTTTGTCTATTATTAGGTATGATATTCAGGATTTTTCCAGTATATAAAATTCCTCCTTTCACACTACCATTTCCACAGCACACAGTGTACATCTCCTTCACATTCAATGTAGGAGAGTAGCCATGAATTTTCAATGTATGTGTGCTGATGGAGACTGTTTAGAAAGGCCATGTTGAAAACTTCTAACTTTGTAAGATCATTTTCATAATACAGTTTCCGTCGCTTACCAGTGTATAGTACAACTGTGACACAAAAGTTTTGAATTAACATTCTTAGTAAAAATACTAAGGCCAAGTCGCTCAGTGCCCCAGGCAGAGTATATTTGGTAATTTAGTACTTATACAGATTTAAGTAATTGTATATAATTTCAAAATTTTATCTTTCTTGAACAAATTGCACTTCTTTGCGGTTAAGTCAAACCTTTGCTTTCTTGGGTACAACTGAGGTATAAGAGAAGGAATACCAGATTAGATTGCTGCTAGTTCTGTCTTTCGTGTTCTCATTTGTCAAATAATGAGAGGTGGCTGGGAAAAGACCTGAATTAGAGAGTATGGGCAAAATGGATTGGGCTGTTTCTAACAACATTCCACCACAATTCATAGGACCACAATTTGGAGAATTGTCATGGTGCTGCCCGGAGGCAGATGACTTTGGTGCTGTAGCAGATACCCTTTTCCCCTTCAGTGAGTTTTGTGTGGCCCTGGATGATGAAAGAGAAGAGGAGCAGAGAATATTAATTAAACTAGTTATTGTGGCCAGAGGTGGAGATATGTGTTAATGTCCTGTACTGTATCTCCACCAAGTAATCCAAGGGCATTTAGTAAATAGGTTTAGTGCTTCTTTTTGCACCTTTCGCCCCACTGTGCTCAGTGTGACACTTTCTGTAGCTCTCGCCTTTTATTCTCCAGCCCCACTTCTTCCTGAGTCTTCTTCAGGATAGGGGTTGGAATTGAGCTACCAGTGAAAATAAGTATTACACTGTTGAATGAGATTTTTTAAAAATCTCATTAATTTCAGAGAGGAAAGGAGAGGAAGAGACAGATAGAAACATCAGTGATGAGAGAGAATCATTGATCGGCTGCCTCTGACCAGGAATCAAATCGTGACTTACCTGGTTCATAGGTTGACACTCAACCACTGAGCCATGCTGGCCAGACTATTTTTTATTAACATTTCAGTCAGATTCACTTAACCCTATGTATTCATCGCTTAAGAACAAATAGATCCCAAATTAAATTAAATTAAATTACTTTGATACTTCTTTGTGGCTTTGAAATAATTCTTTTATGAAGCAGTGACTTCTGAGTTAAAAAAATTAAATATCTATAGAAGGAAGGAGAGAGTTTGGTAGAGTTTTAGGTTGATTGCTCTGTTTTACTTTAAATCAGCTTTTTCATGTCTCCAGAGATACCTTGTACTAAATATTTCCCCATAATCATATAGACCTCATTGTCCATCCTAGTCATTCATTCATCTTTGCTTATGCTCTGCTGATTCTTCCCAAACTATTGCCTGACTCCGTCTGGTATTTATGTTTCCTCTTTTTCACTTGATTGCAAGCTCCTGGAGGGCATGGACCTTTCTTGTAGTTTCCATGCACACTGCCCAATGGCTTCCCTCAAGGAATCAGGTCAATAAATGCATATTGATTATTGTGAGATTTTCCTGAATGTGAAGAGGCAAAGAAAGGGGAATTCCTTCTTAAGCAAGGTCACCACAGCACCTTCCTCAATTACATTTTAACATCTTATTTACTTTGACAAAGGCTCTCAATGCAAACTGCCCTACAGGTTGCTATAATGCACTGCCCACCTTTTGCAGGGCATGCAAGAGTGTGCTTAGAATGTGCCACAAGATTGCAGATGCCATCTTACTTAACAATCACTCAAGGAGGAATTTGTTAGATGAGCGTCTGCTGGGAAACGGCTGCCAGGAGAAATGTGGAAACCACATGAAATTCACTGCACACAGCAATCTGGTTTCCATTTCTGCACTGCATTTTGTGCTAGCAGGAAGAAGATAAACAAGCTCTGCAAAACTAAAGGGAATGGCAAAGGGATTGAATTTTAAAATCCCATAGCATTCATGTATTTTGGAATTTGTGAAATTTAATCCCATCACATAGGATCCTTTAAGAAGGGAGAAAATGTAGCATCCTCATGATCGTAGATGTCTCAGTGAAATGGATGAGTAATTGTGCTTCCTGTTGATGAGTAGTAATACGACTGTAACGTTCACTTTAGTTAAGATTAAAATGAAAGTCTCATTCTGGTCTTTAGGAGGCAGACATAACTTTGAGAGTGAGATTAGCAGGGAATCCCTCTTTTTTGGTTAGTTTTAGATTGTCCCAGGGACAGGAGAATTTTACTCTAGTGTTTTAATTTAGCTATTTAAAACTCTACATAAAAGAGGTGTATGGGTGGAGTAAATTGGAGAAATGTTGTTGAACTTTTCTTATTTCCAAAAAAAAAAAGTATTCTGAAGATTTTATTTTAGTTTTCTGTGTACTAGTTCTTATGCAATTTAAATATGTTACGAAGTAAGCATTTAAAGAGGAATACACCTGATGAAGATAACATAGATTGTGAATAGTGAAAATGTTAACATTTGAAACACAAAGACCAGCCATGCAATTGTGATCCCCCTTTAAGAAACATGATAGGATCATACAGACCCACATTTTGGAGAAACGGACACTCATGTCTGAATTCGGTAGGCCTTGGGCTTTGAAAAAGTCTGTGAGATCAAGATTATAAAGTTAAATCCATCCTATACTTAAGTAGATTAAGATTTTTCACAGCTTAATTTTCCACTTTATGGTGGAAATGGAGGATAAGTTAAAGTTTATTTAATAGACTTTTATTTAACTTAAAGAAAACCTTTTCTTTAGTTTCGAATCTGAAAACTTTTAGCTGACTACATTTAATAACTAATACATAATTGTCTCAGCCTGCATTCATTGCCAAAAGATCTTGTGTCCTTGAAAAGTGCCATTTTTCAGACAAGATGTAAAAATAAACGTTCAGTCTCTCCATTCATTTATTCTCTCATTCACTCATTTACTCCATAAACATTTTTCAGACTCCTACCATGGTGTAGACACTGTGCTGAGCTAGAAAGATAAATAACATAAAATCTGTGCCTATAGGGAGTTTGGGATGAATTTAAAGGGTAAGAACAATTGTTAAGAAGAAAGAATGATTTAAGTCTTTTGAATCTATTATATTTACACAAATGCTCAGGTTTATTTAATAATATTCTATTTGTTTAAATAATGCTATCATAGATTAATTAATTCATACAATCTCAAAACCACCCCAAAATCATAAGGATGAGAAATAATGTTCCCAAGGTCATATAAGCAAAGTAGGTAGTAGAATTGGATATTTACTTGAGTTTGAACACTCAACCACTACTCTGGTGCCTACCTACAGATACAAAAATAAAGAATAAGAATAATAACTTCAATGATAGTTTTAATATGTCATAAAGAAAAATATTGATACTTTAGAAAAAGTGCTTACTATTAAATAAAATATTTCTTAACACTGTACTATGTGAATTAGTTTTAAGCATCATGGCTTGATATAGAGTCCAGATGTTGCTTTAAATATTAATATCATAATCCTTTGTGTGAATAATCTTGGTGTTGATAGAAACTGGAAATCTTGTTCTAATGGTTCTCTTCTTTATGCCATGGCCAGGTTTTATTTATTTTTAAATATATTTTACTGACTTTTTACAGAGAGGAAAGGAGAGAGATAGAGAGTTAGAAACACCAATGAGAGAGAAACATCAATCAGCTGCCTCCTGCACAGCCCCACTGGGATGTGCCCGCAACCAAGGTACATGCCCTTGATCAGAATCAAACCTGGGACCTTTCAGTCCACAGGCTGACACTCTATCCACCGAGCCACATGGGTTTCAGCAATGGCCAGGTTTTAAACATAAGGTTTGTTTTGCTGACTGGTATGTATACATGATTACATACAAAAATGGTACAAAATAAAAGGCAAATGAATCAAGTCATTTAAATGGCCACATACTTCCACAGGAAAATTACCTTGCAATTTGAGACTCATTGGCATTGTTTATTAAATTCTGACCCTTTCAGCTATATAGTTGCTGCCAAGCTATGCAAAAAGTTGATAGGCTGAGGAAGAGGGGCATCAATGGAAAAGAACAAGCCCCTCATTACATCCCTCAGACCTTCACATGTCCTCATTGGCTCATACTTTTTTCACCATAATCTCTTCAGAAGAAGGGCTTTTCTTTGAAAGTAAGTTTCCATCATTAAATGACTTCTGTGCTGTGTGTTCATCTCACACTGAGTTTTAGCCTCACACAGAACTTAATTTTTCGAGTGAATTGCTCCTTCTTTGAAATGTAGCAATATATATGAACATGGTTCTTCTACCTTCCAAAGTGAACAAGGAGCCAGCTCAAATTTGATTTTCATGAACCCTATTTTAGGAAATAAGACAATATACGCATCAGTTGAATGATATAGCATAAGAAGCTTGAGTCTCTCTTCTTGATTCACTACTATCCTGCAGCAGGAATTTAGTGACCCGTGCGCTTCGTTAATGAGTTTTCTGAGCATTTCGTGAAGTCCATGCACAGTATCAGCTACAACCCATGATAGATTTTTCACTATGGGACAATGCAAAATTATTAGTCTGGGATGTATTGTACAATGTGTATTACTTAAAAATCATAGCAATTCTTCTATTAATAGGTTGAAACACACTGTTTAAAACACTATGAATTTATTAACTTTGGTTTGGGGACTGGATTATTTTACTCTTTTTTTGAGTAATTTGTTTTTTACTTTTTTCTTGAATTTATTGGGGTGTGCAATTATATAATACATCACCTGTATATTGTATTGTATGTTCACCACCAATGGTCAAGTCTCCTTCCGTCACCATTTATACCTCCTATACCTTCTTCTATCTTCCCCCACCTTACTTTCCCTCTGGTAATGTTGTCTGTGTCTACAGTGGTACCTCGAGATCCGAGTTTAATTCGTTCCGTAACCTTGAGGCGTGGGAAACTATGAAATGCTCGAGTCTCGGTAAACTGGTGGGTGGTGTGCAGCCAGCCAATCCGAGCAATTATTCCTATCTCAGATGTTGCTTATATTTCAAAGCAAAAATCGTTTGCTCGATGGCTCATATCTCAAAAATCTCGTATGTTAGGGCACTCGTATCTAGAGATGCCACTGTATGAGGGTCTGTTTTTTTGTTATTGTTGTTTTTGCTTAATCTCTTTATCTTTTTCCTCCAGCACCACAACTCCCCTCCCCTCTGAGAGCTGCAAGTCTGTTCTCTCTCTATCTATGAGTCTAATTTGTTTATTTATTGTGTTCATTAGATTCCATGTATGAGTGAAATCATATGTTACTTCTCTTTTTCTTACTGGCTTATTTCACTTAACCTAATGCTCTCCAGTTCATCTAACTCTCACAAAAGGTAAAATCTTCTTCCTTTTTACAGCTGAGTAGTATTCCATTATGTAAATGTACCACAGCTGTTTTATCTACTCACCTATGATGGACACTTGGGCTGCTTCCAAATCTTGGCTATTGTAAACAATGCTGCGTTTTTGGGTTTCTTCAGATAAATTCCCAGATGGGATTGTTGGGTCATAAGGCAGTTCCATTTTTAATTTTTTGTGGTAACTTCATACTGTTTTCCAAAGTGACTACATCAGTTTGCATTCTGACCAACAGTGCACAAGGATTTTCTTTTCTCCACATTCTCTTCAACACTTGTTTATTGATTTATTGGCGATAGTCATTCCGGGAGGTGTGACGTGATATCTCTTTGTGGTTATAATTTGCATTTCTCTGATGATTTGTGATGTTAAAGCATCATTTCATATCTCTATAGGCCATCTGCATTTTCCTCTTTGGAGATTTGTCTATTCAAATACTTTGTCCATTTTTTAATTGAGTTGTTTGTTTGTTTTTGGCATTGAGTTGTATAAATTCTTTATACATTTTAGATATTAACCCCTTATCAGATGTATCATTGGCAAATGTTATTTTACTTTTTTCATTGGTGATCTTGATGAAAGATTTCAGAATAAGTTCATTAGTCTTTAGATGACATTAAATGTTTTAGAGTTTACCTTCTGTCTGATTCAAACACAGCATGGCACTTGCTGTATAGTCAAATAATGAATAAAACATGAAATGCAGGTCAGAAGGAGTAAATGAATGGTACAGGACTGAAGAAAACAAGCCAAAAGCTGAGTATTATCACAGACCATTTTTTAGCTTAACTTCAGTATTATTAAGAACACTAAAGGCCCAGTGCATGAAATTCGTACATGGAGGTGTGTGTCCCTTAGCCCAGCCTGCACCCTCTCCAATCTGAGACCCCTCGAGGGATGTCCAACTGCCCGTTTAGGCTCGATCCCAGTAGGTTCGGGCCTAAACAGGCAGTTGGACCTCCCTCTCACAATCCAGGACTGCTGGCTCCCAACCACTCACCTACCTGCCTTCCTGATTGTCCCTAACCACTTCTGCCTGCCAGCCTGATCACCCCCTAACCACTCCCCTGCCAGCCTCATTGATGCCTAACTGCTCCCCTGCCAGCCTGATTGCCCCTAACTGCCCTCCTCTGCAGGCCTGGTCACCCCTAACTGCCCTCCCTTGCAGGCTTGATCACCCCCAACTGCCATCCTTTGCAGGCCTGTTCCTCCCAATTGCCCTCCCCTTCTGGCCTGATCGGCTCACAGCTGCCCTCCCTGCTGGCCTGATTTCTCCCAAATGCCTTCCCCTGCTAGTCATCTTGTGGCAGCCATTTTGTGTCCACATGAGGGCAGCAACTTGTGTGTTGGAGTAATGATCAATTTGCATACTATTTTATTAGATAGGATTTTTAAAAAGTGAACTAAATCAAGAATGTTGATGAAATGGCATGAAGAAAGGAATATAGAAGTTACAGAAATCAAGACTAATGCTTTCCCTCTGCTTGGCATCGGTTATATATATTTAATGAGATATGATCCCACTTTATTGCCCATATTTTTAAGGGAGATATGGAAAACTTTGGGAGGGGACAATAGAAGAGCAACTAAAATGATTTGAGTTCAGAATCTGGCAGTATGGGGAGAGTGGAGGGGATAAATTTAAGAAAGAAGGTGTGTTGTTTTGACTGGGAGAAAAAGCTTAAATGTGACTCAATTGCCTTTAAGTAAATTAGATTTTAGTAGAAGGATGTTCAGCCACACTTCATCTTCCAAAGGAAAGTAAACAAAATAAATTAGTGCAAATTGCTCCCAGACTCAGATTGAGCAAAAGAAAGAACTCTGTGGAACTGATTGCTGTTGAACTCCGGGAAGTAGTACTGATGTAGGCAGTACCTCTCTGTGGTCATCTTTTTTTAATTGAGGTTCATCCATTTTGCTTGAATGATTGCTTACCTTATTTCCTAAAAGCATGATTCCCTGAGGCAATGTTTTGGCTACAGCATATTTTTTAGCAAAGGAATTGAAAAATTAGTTCTGTCTGTCTCCATCATTTTGTTAAATTTCTCATGCTATTCATGTGTTTCAGAGCAATCGGCAAATATATACCGGGCCTGGACTTATGCTAGTAAACATTTTTATAATGGTAGGAAATATCAAATCATGCTCTTATTGTCATTGAAAAATGCTTAATTTCTTGCTTAAACTCTACTTTTGATTATTTATATGGAATTGCATATAAAGAAGATACTTCAAACTTAGTATAATCAAATGGCATATCTGTTTTGCTTGATTATCAGCTTTTGAGATTTGCCTTAGAGAATTTGTGATTTGTAAGTTAAAAAAATAATTTTGAGTCAAATACTATACATAAGAGCTGCTTTCCAAACATTTGGCAATAAATTCTGACCTCCTGATCAATGTTAGGTAGCTTAATGCAAGATGTTGTCATAGGGACAGTTACTCAGAAACACAAATAGCCATGCAAAGCAGACCAAAAAAGTAGCTTTCTAATGTATTTTTTCCTGATTTAAAAATACTTCAGTCAGGAGTGAGAAAAATACTTTTCCCTTAAATATCTTTTTCTATTTTTTAAAAATTTTCAACTATGATTGTATTGCTCATTTCAAAATGTTATAGTGTTAAGCAGTTTGAAAGAATATTTTTTTTCCTATAACATTTCTCACAAATTCTTCTTTAGAACTGAAAAATAAAGTTTGTCAGGGTCATTTGCTTCGGTCTGGTTTAATCTAGACTCAGGTCCTTACCAGAGAGTTACTCTTTTAATTATTTTCAGGACTTCAAATACAGTGATCTGAGAAATAGGTGTAGAGGATGTTCTGTAAAGCTAATACCTGTGAAGTCTTTTAAACATTCCTTTGATAGGGAACATTTATCCTTTTCAAGGCGCTGACATAAGCAAGTACTTGGTAGGATTCTACCTCTATGCAAACAGGTGTCCTTGAGAATATATTGAATTAACCACTGTTTCAAATAAGTCAAGAAAATATTGTTAGAAACAACTTCACAGTAGCTCTGTCCCTACTTTTACTGTGCTAAAGGGACAGGGGAGAGGAGTAGAATTATTACTATATTTTGTGTGAGATCTTACTATGTGCTGAGATAATAAAATGCAAGTTCAGGTGCTGGGCCCTGTTATAAGGATTGTGCTCAGCTTGGGTGCTCTTACCTAGTATTAGGGCCAGAGAAGCAGAAATACCCAAATCCTCCACAGACCTTAGTAACTGCTCCTCGTGGTTTCTGAAGAAGGAATAATGGCAAAGAAAAGCAAAGTAACACCTCATTATTTGCTGGGGATTTGGTCCCAAACCCCAAAGCAAAGAACTCTGGCCGGCTAGCCAGACCACCTATCTGGAACAGCCACTTCCCCTGAGGAGGGAAGGCCTTCCTCGCTGCCAATTGAAGGTGGCTCTGCCCTCCTAAGGGCTATATCTGCATTTTTGCATCTTATCACACTCCAGTCCAGCAGAAGAAAGAAGCAAGTGAGGTGAAGTGCTTGTGCCCGGGGCATGGAACCTTGACCAAAGGTGCCCAGGACAGGGGACAGAGGAGGAGAAAAATCAAAGGGAGAGCCAGGCCATGCCTGCAGCTGGCGTCCTGTTCACTTTTCAGCCAGGATGGCCTGATGTACCAAACCACAGCCACCAGTCCTCCTGGAGGGGGTAAGTGGGGCATGGAGGTGCAGGTGGACAGAAGGCAGTCTAGAGGGCTCCTTGTCCTCAGGATGATGAAAAGCAAGGAGCCACACTGCTGTCCTGCTGGGCCTTTGTTTCCAAGTCCAGGGCATGCATCCCTCCCTCGTGTTGATGCCGACAGCACATGTGTCTCTTTGTCCTGGGTCTAAAGACTTGGCAGATGTATAGCCTTATCATCTCAACCCAGTTTACAATATAGGCTCACAATTCAGTTTCAGCGATGAGCTTGTTTACTAAGCAATCTTAGTAGATCTGGTTAGACATCTGTATGCGTTAAAGAGCTACCAGGTCTTGAACCGTATTAATATTTTCAAACTCAGCTTTATTGGGTGAAGACTGGAAGGGAACTCTCTGTACTGTTTTTCCAGCTCTCCGGGAAGTCTAAAATGATCTCCAAAGGAAAAGCTTCTTAAAAAGTAGAAAACGAAGACCAAGAGCATAATGTATTTTAGAAAAACACAGGTCAAAGTGTTTGTCTTTAAGGGAATAAAGATATTCCTACATGTTTAACATACGAAAAATATATAGCTTTTATGTTACCACACTGCTCAAAAACTTTCCCCTTGACTTCCTATAATTTATAGGATACAGTTCAAATTCTTCAGTCTTGGAATTTGAAACATCTTAGCTCAAGCCTCAATCTTCCTTCCCCATGTTATAACTCATTACCCACCCTGCTCCAGATTTCTAGCCAAACTTGTCTCTTCATTGACCTGCAACAGGAATTTTCCAGTAGGGCACCTTTCATCCTTGTAACTCATGAAACTTACAGCAACCTCACAAGCTACCTATAACCTCACTTTTTTTTCCCCCTTTGAGATTTTTTTAATTGATTTTTTTAGACCGAGAAGAAAGGAGAGGGTGTGAGAGAGAAACATCAATGTGAAATCAAAACACTGATCACTGCCTCCCACACATCCTTGGTCGAGCCCACAACCCCAGCATGTGTACTGACCAGGAATGGAACCATCAACCTTCAGTGCAAGGGACAATGATATCCAACTGAGCCACACTGGCCAGGGCTGAAATCTCACTTCTTCTAAGAAGCCTTCCCAGCCCAATGTAATATCCTGTGTTTATGTTCTCTTAAAGTAAATATTGCATATAAAACTTCAGTATTTCTATTTATTGAAACCTCTTATTTTTAATATTAGTTGTGTATACTAGACTATTTAAGCTACTCAAAGTCAAGACTTTATATATTTTTAGAATTCTCCATATTGCTTAGAGTATTCATTCCATAAACTCTTAAAATTATCTTTTATGTGCCAGGCACTGTGGTGCATGGTTGGAATATGAAGCAAATAAAAATATTTCTTCAGGAAGTCTTTCTTGTTTTCCTGGCCAACTTGAGGGTCTTGCTGGGCCCCCACTGTATCCTGCCCTTACTACTATCTTACTTAGTTAACAGTGTAAATGGTATCATTTGTTAGATTATGTGTCTGTATCTTCCTCTAGACCACAGGCTCCTTAGGATAGGCCCTCAGTCCTTTTTCATTGTATCCCCCATACTCAAAACAGCACATGTGCAGTGCTCAATGTATATTCACTAATTGTTTAAGTGCTAAGAAATGGCAACTGAAGGTTGTTCATTGGTAGGATCATAGTGTCTGAGGCTCTCTCTTAAATAGGTCATTAGCTTTTTAACAAACTGTCTGAGAATCATACTCATGATTTTTTGGTCCTTTATTTCTCTTCCAATTAGTGTATACTTTTAATCATGTAGACATCCTCACTAACATGTCTCCTGACATTGCATTTATATATTCAGTAATATGGACACATCAGCCATCATAGTCATTTTACATAGAGAATCTACAAACACATCCATAAACAAGCTTTTTGACTTTCAGGAATAGGTGTTGCCAACTCTATAATCTCCATTACAGGTATCAAGTCAGCGACAGACCTGAGTCACTAGAAGGCAAGGAACCCAATATGATTTTGTTTTTTTTCTCTTAATCCTCACCCAAAGATATGTTTATTGATTTTAGAAGGGGGGAGGGAAGAGAGAGAGAGAGAGAGAGAGAGAGAGAGAGAGAGAGAGAGAGAGAGAGAGAAAGAAACTGACTTTGGTTTGTGGCCTCCCGTACCCACCCTGACCAGATCCAACCTGCAACCTAGGTTTGTGCTTTATTCAAAGTAATGTCCATTGTGTCTGGAATTGAAGCTAACCTGCCATCCTTTGGTATACAGAAAAATGCTCCAACCATCTATCTGAACCACTCTGCTGGGGCCCAATATGGGCTTTGATCTGTGTATCCCAAACATCTAGCACAAACAAGGGCTGAAAAACAGAGTCTATGCTTAATAATTGTGGGATTAATAATATGAACACAGTTTCTCTCCCCAAACAACATTCATTTTAAATCTCATACAGTTTTATCAAACATGGTTAAAAAAAAACAACTTATTGATAATGAATTTCCCTCTGATCTTCCTACCTTCTGCTCTAAGATCCTGAAAGGGCTGAAAGTAGGAACTTAGATACTGAAAAGACTTATCCAAAATTGGTTTTCAGGTCTACATAAATGTCAAAGGATTGAGCTCTTTTTTGAATTTTAAACTGAAAATTATTCATTACTTACTAATAAAGAGAAAACATCATAATTATTTCCCAGAGTAGCTGTCCTTACTTATTCCTAAGAACAAACAGACACATAGTTTGCCATCTAAGAATTTATCAGAATCAATGTCCTAAAAATTTAATGCTGCTGCAGTTATGTACCGTATTTTCCAGCATATAAGACAACTGGGCATATAAAATGACCCCCAACTTTTCCAGTTAAAATATAGAGTTTGGAATATACTCGCTCTATAAGATGGCACCTGGCATATAAGATGATCCCCAACTTTTGAGAAGATTTTCCTGGGTTAAAAAGTAGTCTTATACACCAGAAAATACGTTAGATCACTTCAAACTATCTCACAGGAAGTTGAAGTAGGGAGACTCAGTTTTTAAATAGTAAGATACTTGTAAGTGCAGTTTCCTTCAAAAGTGAAGATTAATTCTTGATGCTTTGAGGATTTGGCTTCTCCAGATAAAAGACTACAAAGAGAAACTATGAACATGCATTCCATTTCCAGGAATAATGATCTTTTTTAGATTTCACGGGTGTTATGATGTTGCAGAATAAGATAAACATTTCCTTACCGTTTTCACCACCTGTACTATCATTCACTCTACAATAGCTTGCAGTGAGTGCTCAGTGAATACTCGCTGAAGCAATGAACATCTCTTCTGATTAGTTAGTTGTTCAGTATGGTCCTCCTCCCATTTTTGTTTGTTTTTTGTTGTGGTTTGGTTTCTTTTTGGAAGATCAAGGACACTGCAAAGGAAAAATAATAAAGCACACCTATTATGGTTCATTCCTTCTTCCTATGTATTAGGTGTCTTGGTTAATAATGGCGGATTTTGTAATCAAAGATAATTTCAAGAGAAACGATAATTTCAAGAGAAACATCAAAAGTGCTTTATTCAAAGTAATGTCCATTGCTAGCTACACATTTCCCCCATCTTTCAGATAATTAGTGGATACCATCCCAATAGAACTTTTCTTGTTTTGAGGCAAACCATTCAGAAATCCAATTTTCCACTTCTTAGTACATTTGAAGAGCCACTCAGAAAGTGTGCCATCGATCAGAACAAGTGGTAATCTGAAGGAGCAAGGTCTGGTGAATACAGTGGGTGGGTTAATACTTCCCAGGCAAGATCTTTTAACATGTCTTTATCTGGTTTTGAAGTGTGTGATGGTGCGTCATCATGAAGCAAAATTACTTTGCTGTGTCTTCTGACCCATTCTGGTCATTTCACAATCAAAGCATGGTTGAAATTGATTATTTGTTGTCGGTAGTGATTAGTATTAATGGTTTCCCCTGGTTTTAGAAGTTCATAATACACCACACCTTCCTGATTTCACTAAACTTAGAGCATTGTCTTCTTTCTGAAGCGATTTGGCCTTGCAGTCAATGTTGATGGTCAACCTAGATCAACTCATGATTTTGTACATTTGGGATTCTCAAAACAAATCCACTCACTTTTCATTGTCAGTCACAACTGGATGCAAAAAAATACTTTTTTTTTTGTGCCGTTGAAGTAACATTTTACTGATGACTTTTTGGTTTTCCATTTATCTTTCGTTCATTTGGTGTGGTACTCATTTTCCTTCCTTTCAAATCTTTCCCATTACTTATAAACAATCGGAAATTGTTTGCTGAGCAGCGTTTAATCTTTCTGCAAGTTGTTTTTGAGTTTGACATGCATCTTCATCCAATAATGCTTGTAATTGTTGATCTTCAAACTTTTTTAGACGTTCTTTGTTTTTAACATCAAAATTGTCACTTTTAAAGTGTTTAAACCACTGTTCCGTAAGTATCTTGAGCTGGAGTATGCTCACCATAAGCTTCCCAAAGTATAAAATAACTTTTTCTTCAAAATAAGGAAATGAATTAAAACTTCCCACAAATGCTCCTTTTTTTGGCACAAAATTCAACATTTTTAAGCATAAAAATATCTATGATGTTAACACCTTCAGTAAATTTGACATATGAAGTTTTGAAACTTGCTGTCAATACAACAACATAGCATACATATGAAATTGTATATATGTCAACATCTATTAAAAAATCTGCATTAATAATTGGTACACCTAGTATGTTAGCAAAGATAGAAGGAACCTTTCTTTTTTAACTATAGGCTCAGAGGTGAGGACTTTAAGTAGAGCTGAGTATACAGTTATTCTGTTACCAAGACAATTGTGTGATTGAGAACAGCGCTCTGCAAAAACTCCAAGTATGTGTCTGGATTACTATAGGGTGCTGGAGTGAGGAGAATTGCTCAGGAGTAACCAAATGCCCTGGCTTGTCTCCATGAAGCAGTTGAAATCTACAGGATACCTGAGAGCCATGACTTAAGTACAGTGGTGGGCAAACTCATTCGTCAACAGAGCCAAATATCAACAGTACAATGATTGAAATTTCTTTTGAGAGTCAAACTTCTTCTAAAGCCACTTCTTCAAAATAGACCTGCCCAGGCCATGGTATTTTGTGGAAGAGCCACACTCAAGGGACCAAAGAGCCACATGTGGCTCCTGAGTCACAGTTTGCTGACCACTGACTTAGTAGAAACTATTCCCTTCCTGTTCTGGCTGTCTTTGCTTCATTGGAAGCATGAAGTGCAACACAGATCTCTGCATGGGAGGCCTCAGTGCAGATATTAGCTTTGCAAGGTGTCCCTGGCCAACTCCATGTGAGACAGGTCCCTCCTATAGTCTTATCACTAGTAGAGGCCTATTTTGATGGACAGTTTAAAGTCAGTTACTGGGAGAAACCAAGATGGTGGCATAGGTGAACACCTAAACTGCTGCCTCACACAACAATTTCAAAATGACAACTAAAAGACAGAACGGACATCATCCAGTACCACAGGAATGTTGGCTGAGTTGAAATTTTACAACTAGAAGAAAAGAGAGGGGCTCATGGAGACTCAGAGGAGCTGCAAAAAGCTGAGGTATGGAGACGCACGCGTGGAGAGAGCGGGCGGAAGCGTGCCTGGCTGGCTTCCTCTGGCGGGAGGGAGACAGAGATTCATGACAACACTGAACCCCTTATTCTACTGCACTGAACCCCAACTCTGGGCAAGACTCATACGGGGGGAGTCTGGACTGTGAAAAGGGAAGAGTACACGAAAATTTAGGGGAGCTGCAAAAGGGTAGAAGTCTGGGGCATGCACACCAATGCGCGCAGAGAGGATGGACTGCTGATTGTGCTACTGGCTTTCCCTGGAAGGCGGGAGACAGAGCTTCCCAACAGTGCCACTTCTGACTGCATTGAACCCCAAATTCGGGTGAGACCCTAGGGACCCAAACTCATATGGGTCTCAGAGCACAAGAGAACTGGAAAGGCAGAGGCCTGGAGATACCCGCGCATGTGCACAGAAAGGGCCGCAGCGATTACTGAGAGACATTTGAGACCCAGGTGCCACGGAGAGTGGGGCTGACTGGAAGCCAAGGTTGTCTCTTCTCAGCCCTGAGACTCCACCCCATCCAAGCTGAATAGAGAGGCTTTTGCAGTTTTGCAAGTCTTGCATCATAAGGCTGATTCCAGCACTGTGAAAATGTGGAGACAAAGGAACAGATCACAAACAAAAGAAATGGAGGAAAACAAATATAGACTGGATATAGAGTTCAAAACCATGGTTAGAAGGTTTTTCAAGATTTTCCTAGAAAAGATAGATAAATTTTAGCAAGACCCAAGAGGAGATGAAAAAGGACCAACTAGAAATTAAACATACACTGATTGAAATAAAAAATATTATATAGAGACCTAACAGCAGACTAGAGGAAGGCAAGAATCAAGTCAAAAATTTGAAATACAAAGAAGCAGAAAACAACTGGAAAAGCAAAAAGGAAAAAAGAATAAAAAAATCTGAGAATAGTGTAAGGAGCCTCTGGGACAACTTCAAGCGTACCAACATCAGAATTGTGGGGGTGCCAGAAGAAGAGAGAGAGCAAGATACTGAAAACCTATTTGAAGAAATAATGAATGAAAACTTCCCAAATCTGGTGAAAGAAATAGACTTAAAAATCCAGGAACCCCAAATAAAAGGAATCCAAAGAGGACCACACCAAGACACATCATAATTAAAATGTCAAGAGCAAAAGACAAAGAGAGAATATTAAAAGCAGCAAGAGAAAAACAGTTAATTACCTACAAGGGAGCACCCATATGATTGTCAGCTGATTTCTCAACAGAAACTATGCAGGCCAGACAGGAGTGGCTAGAATTATTCAATGTGATGAATAGCAAGAACCTACAACCAAGATTCTTCTACCCAGCAAAGCTATCATTCAGAATTGAAGGGCAGATAAAGAGCTTTACCAATTAAAAAAAGCTAAAGGAGTTCATCAACACCAAAACAGTATTATATGAAATACTGAAAGGTACACTTTAAGACAAGGAAGAAGAAAAAGGTAAAGATAAAAATTATGAACAACAAATACATATCTATCAACAAGTGAATCTAAAAAGTGAATTAAAAATCTGATGAACAGAATAACTGGTGAATATAATAGAATCAGGGGAGTGGACTGACAATTCTCAGGGGGAAAGTGTCAGGGGGGTGCAAGGAGAGACTGGACAATAATCATAAACCTATGGATGAGGACAATTCAGGGAGAGGTAAGGTAGAGGGAAGGAGTAGGAGCCAGGTGGACGGGAGCTATGGGGGAAAAAAGAGAAACAAATGTAATAATCTCAACAATAAAAATTGATTAAATTAAAAAAATAAAAAATAAAAATCAGTTACTGGTTATCAAGTTCCACAGCCAAATTGTAGTAATCTTAGGTGGATGAATCTCTCAATTAAGGGGTTTACACTATTACTCCAAGAGATGAAAATTGGCATATATTTGGAGTGTACACAGTTCTTTTGCGTTTGCATTTTCAAATGTCTGGTGATGAAGCCGTTTATAAATAACTGATAAAGTATTGAGGTGGTGAGAATAGTATTGGTCTTTGGATATATGCATTAGCTTTTCCTTTTAAACAATTGTTCACATAGTTCAGGTTTTAGCTAACTGACAAGGTCTCACTATTGTGTGTCTTGCTCAGTTACCATCATCTGCAACTACTGTCAGAAGACAATCTGGGTGAATTTCCTGTCAGGCAGTGTTTCCCCCTCCCCCTTTAAGAAAAAGAGTCTCTTCCAATGCTCAATCAACCACATGGGCCGAAATGAGGGCATTTCCAGGACTTAAATGGGTCAAACATTCCTTCATTTGCCCTTTGGGCTCCTGGTTACCCAAAGTCTTATCCTTCTGGATACATTTCTGTGACTGCTACTTCTCAGAAGAAACATTTTCATTGTTCTTTTCATGAAATTATGAAGAATCATATAATCTATTTGTGCTCTCATTTGGGCTTTAAGTCTCAGGAAAAGCAACTGGTTGCTTAAAAGGAATGTAATTTTCAAATTGTTTTCTGTTTGTGTGTTTTGTTGCTTTGTAAGGTCTCTAAATGTGATGACTAACACCATAGAGCCTCGGTCAGGTTGCCCTTTAAACTATTCTAGCTAACCTGAGGATAGGAAGATAATTTGGAAACTTGGAGATAAAGTTAACTTGAATTGGAATAAGAAGAAACCTTATAAAAATCTAATGGAACTTAGGCGAAAATGTCATCAGTAAGTCTGACTCTACTAGAAAATATGCTTGTAGCTATGGACACAGACCTATCTGTTCCACTTGCAGATGGGTGACATTGGCCAGCCAGTAACTGGTTGCCATTTGATGTGAGTTACAACTGTGAAATGGTTTATTGTGATATTTAAATAAAATGCCCATTATTTTGTTTCTTTTACTTCTGATAAAATTTGACTTTTGATTTTAATAGCATCAAATAACTATCAGCAAAACTTACGGTAAAATGTTGGTCTTGCAGTATGTGAGGAAAATCCTTCTGCAGCTCTGTTTATAAAGCCAATAGCATTTTTTTTCTAAGTATATTTAGGAGGCAAATTTGGAAGCAGCTAGAAATCTATGTACTCACTGCAAAGCAGATCAGCTTTTACTAAATGTTTGCAGAAGGGAAGGATTAGACTGACGACTATCACATGAAGAAAAACCAGTCTTTGGTTTTGTTCTCTTTGTGTTTCATGTACATACATTTGTCATATGTTAAATGCATTATTTTTGTGTTTTTACAATAACTATTTCAAATGGAGGTACCATTACCATTCTCCTTTGATAGATGAGGAAATAGGCTTGGGAGGTCAGGTACCTTGCTTCATGTCTCACAGCTAATAAATGGCAAAACTGCTATTTGAATACAGGTGTGCTGGGCACAGACTCTTAGCAGCTAACCGTCAGGATAGAGGTGAGTGGGACCAACTTTAGAGTGAGGCTGCCATTTACTAGCTGTGAGACATGGGGCCTCTATCTCTATTTCATATATATAACATGTGAATGAAAATGGGATTAAATGAGACAATATATGTAAAGCTCATAACATAGCATAGGGAATATAGTAAGGGTTTCAGTGTTGCTGTGGTCATTGTCACTATTATAATTATACTAGAGGGCCGGCACAGGAAATTCGTGCATGGGTACAGTCCCTAGTCCTGGCCTATGATCAGGGCCATCTTCTCCAGCTGCCCACAGCTGGCCTCCCCTGTCACCCACCCCCAGTTCCCCATTCACCATCGGGTGATTAGAGCTTGCTGGCTAGGAAAGGGACTGAGAGGTGGTCAGTGCGCCTCATCGTGACTGGTCCATGGTCGTTCTGGTCGTTCCACCATTAGGGTCAGTTTGCATATTACCCTTTTATTATATAGGATATAGGCTCTCTGCATGGGTGGGGGTCGGCCAACCTGCCCTGATAGGGCCCCTGGATTGGGGTGGGGGGTCTTTGCTGAGGGGGGCAGAGCTGGCTGGGGCGAGGGGCCATGGATGGTTTGCAGGAGAGCCATGCTCCCAATCAGGTTTGGGGGTCCCTGCAATGGGGCAGAGCCAGGGCAAGGGACCACTGTCATTGTGGTTTCTGGTTGTTCGGTCTTCTGCAGTTTCAGTTTCTGGGCTTTTATTATATAGGATTCTAAAGACAGTCACCTTGGTGTGATTTCTTTAGAATTCATTAATGGCATACCACAAGGTTGTTTGTTTTGTTTCTGGCTGAAAGAGCCAGGGAACATTTGAGCCAGCATTCTTTTTTTTTTTTTAATATATTTTTATTGATTTCAGAGAGAAGGGAGAGGGAGATACAGAAATATTAATGATGAGAGAGAATCATGGATCAACTGCACACCCCCTACTGGGGATTGAGCCCGCAACATGGGCATATGCTCTTGACCAAAATCAAAGCTGGGACCCCTCAGTCCACAGGCCGACTTTCTATCCACCAAACCAAACCAGCTAGGGCTGAGCCAGCATTCTTTATGTCTAACCTCCGCAGGCTGGCCATGTAGCCTGACATGAATTCCTGGAGAGCCTACATTTGAGGAAGGCTGGTGCATTTGTACCTTTTTGTAACCAAATCACAAAGAAGGAAAATTGAATTCTTGGTTACTAGGAGTCAGGTCAGCACTCTGTCTTTATTTTATGCTAATCTAAAATTAGCCCCAAAAAGGCTAAGGGAGGTGGTGTTTCTATACTGTTCAGAATAGTAATGTTATTTTTCATCAGCCTGGTGTTCTCTCTTCTGCCCATCATTGAATTCACAATCTGTATATCCTAGTGTGGTATTTCTGTTTCTTTTCAACATAACTTCTGAGAAGTAGAGATGGATTAGTTTTGTATCTCAAAGGACATACCTCTAATTGCTCTAATGAGTCCAGAGGAAGCTGTGAGGATTAGTCCATAATTTCAAATAGAGGAGAGTTTATAACTGGTATGAATTAACTTGTGATAATGATTCTCCCGCTCATACTTATTTTGTATTTAAGCTCTTTTGACTTTTTCGGAGCATATAAATAACAGAATGATTTCTTTCTCATTATGATCATACTAGCAAATAATTACTTACATATTATTTAAACAAAGAATTTAATGTTTCCCTACCTGGAAGGCTCTGTTGTTTGGAGCATCATCATATACACCAAAAGGTTGCAGGTTCGATTATCGGTCAGGGCACATATGGGAGGCAGTCGATCTATGTTTCTCTCTTGCACTGATGTTTCTCTCTCTCTTTCCCTTCCTCTCTCTCTAAAAATCGACAAACATCCTCAGGTGAGGATTAAAAAAGAATTTAATGTCATATATAAAAATATATGAGTAGAATATAAGAATGAGGTTACCTAAGTCAAAAATGATCTTTGGGGGAGGTATAAGTTTATAGAAGGAAGAGAAATAAATAGCCTGTGTATTTTATCTGAAATTCTTAATTACTTGTCATTCTCCATTTAAAGTGGAACTGTGTACTGTCCACCTCAATAGACACAGGCCCATTACCAGTTTTTTTCTTGGTGGTGAGTGAGAAGACGAAAGTATACTTTGGGAAAATGTACCAATTTCAACCCTGGATAGAAGAGTTGCCAATGACAATATTGAGGAGGAGTGTTTGTAAAATTGACTTAACCAATATTTATTATGTAGTCATCTTGAGTTATCTTTTTTTAAATATTTTTATTGATATTTTACAGAGAGGAAAGGAGAAGGATAGAGAGTTAGAAACATCGATGAGAGAGAGACATCGATCAGCTGCCTCCTTCACACCCCCCACCAGGGATGTGCCCGCAACCAAGGAACATGCCCTTAACCGGAATCGAACCTGGGACTTTTTAGTCAACAGGCTGACGCTCTATCCACTGAGCCAAACCGGTTTTGACCATCTTGAGTTATCTTGATTTCTATGTCCATCCAGATGACAGATGTAAATAAATAGGGGCGGTGCCAAAAAAATCCTATAAATTTAACATTTCTTGAGTTTTCAATCTGCCCATTATAGAGGAAGGCTGAGAAGAGAAAGTGTGGAATTGTATTCCAGATACAAGAAATCTCAAGTCTCGAGGCTTAGGAGCAGAAAACAGTGTTTTCAGGGAACTCGACATGTCATTGGAGGACAGCACTTGGTGCATGGCAAATCACAGGTGCTTGCCGTTTATGAATGAGTAAATATTTGTTGAATGAACAAACAGAGTGCCTTGAGAAGAATGATGGGAAACGGATGTGGAATATAAAGAGGAACCAGGTAGGGAGCCTATTGAAACTTGATCTTTCTGGTAAGTGGTTCATAATTGGGGTGCTGCTGCTGCCCTTCAAAGATGGCTTCCAAGAATCCACTTTTTAATTTTTGCTCCATCTGTGAATACATACTGTTCTATTGATGTCTGCCAGCCTGCTGCTCATTATATGTGATATATGGCATATGCTTCAGAGTACAGCTATGCCCATAAAAAGAGGGTGATCCCTGGTTAGAGGTGGTGAGAGCTCTTGAAGTGGCTTGAGCCAGAAAACAGTGTAATTAGACTTGTGTGTTAGAGACATTGTTCTAGTAGAGGAGTGGAGGATGGATTAAAATGACAAAAATGCTGGAGACGGGGAGAACCTTTAAGAAGTGAATGTTATTTGTGGTAAGGGAGATACATGCCAGAATTAAGGTACTGACAGTGAAGATGGAGGAAGAACAATGTTCCAGGGGAAGAATTGACATTTTATGAGCGATCAGACAAGGGAGTTGAGAGACAGAAGTGTTAGGGATGATTGTAAGGTTTTTGTTTGAACAAGTGGGCAGAGGGGCAGTATTGATGACCAACAAGGAATCCAGAAGGTCATGGAAGAATATTAAGAACAGTTATTATTTCAGTTTGGGATACATCAAGATTCACTAATACACGAGCCATCCAGGAAGAGATGTCCAATTGAAAATAGAGTATTTGGTCTCAAAAGAGAGCTTTAAATCCTGAAGCTAACCAGGAAAAAGTCTTAGTCCAAGGAATGATTTTAGGGTAAATTAAAGGGAATGAAAGTATGGTTAGATTTACTTGTGATTAAATGAGCAGCAGTACCCCCTTACCAGCTGGTAATACATTCCAAGACTCCCAGAGGATGCCTGAAACCATGGATAGTACCAAACCCTATATACCATGTCTTGTCCCCTTATACATGCATACACTTTCTGACTTCTCTTTGGCATATATGAATTGGCAGGATCACTAATTCTGATCTGTAGGGCCATGACTACATAAAATAAGGGTTTTGTAAGATCATGACAGTAGATCTGATAATCAAAGTGGCTTCTAAGTGATTAATGGGTGGGGAGTGTTTACAGTGTAGACACACTGGACAGAGGGATCACATCCTGGGTGAGATGGAACCAGGACAGTGTAAGATTTTATCATTCTACTCAGAATGGTGCACAATTGAAAACTCATAAATGGTTTATCTCTGAAATTTTCCATTTAATATTTTCAGATGGGGTAACTGAAACCGCAGAAAGTGAAACTGAAGATAAGGGGGGTGCTGTTGTATTAAAGTTTAGAGTTAACAGTTAAGGTAATCAGTAGCCTTTATGTGTTTGCCTTTCAAAGGTAGGATATTCACTAACTTTGCTAGGCCTACAATTTTATATCTAAAAGATGAATATAAAAGCTTTTTCATCCTGAAATGAGGATATCTACAGATTAAATTTTCTGGATCAGATGTTCAGGATCAAGCCAGCCCCACAATATTTAGAATCCATATACCTAAGAGGAAATTAGTCTCTTAAACACCAACCTTGACATCATGATGAGGCCATAATGGTGCCATAACCTTATATTCTAAGGAAAATTAGTTTTGTTGATTTGACCAACTAGAAGAATTTAAAATGATACAATTCTTCATAGCATACATTCTATGAAAATGAAGGGAGACTAATTATGCTTTCAAATATTAAAGATTGTTTCCTATAAGTATTGTAGTTGAACCTTAAACCAATTTGATGATTAACTATAGAATGAGGTTGTGTGTGTGTGTGTGTGTGTATGTGTGTGTTCCCCTTTTTTTCCCCTGGGCTCAAGCCCATCAACCCAGGAAGTAAATATAAATTAATGGAGCTTAAATTTAAATCTGAAATACAAGGCTTTGGGACCTTTCCTACCCTACTGTAGGTCCATCATCAAGTGAATATGCTCTGTTTTGAAATAAACACATCCATAAGCGAATAGAGAATATTTGAGACCAAAAAGACTTTTCTCTTGGCAGCATCTGGGATTTGGACACCAACTTGATTTTTACTGTTTGGTTTAGAAGGGACTGACAAGTACACCTTGGTGATTTATCTTCCTTGGCTGACATGTTTGAACAAATGCCTTAGTGTTTAATGCTACCTTTCTTACTGTTTACTATTGCTTGTCCATTTACCTTATATTAGAAAAAAAGTACGTGAGTATCAAGTGCAGTTAGTGCCTAGTGAAGGGTCATTAGACGGTCCTGTGGGTGGTACAGAGGCTGCAAATAGATACTTTATCTTTTATTTTGTTTTGTGTTTTCATTAAGTGATTGAAGGATAGTGCTGTGTTTTCAGGTTTATTCTGCAGTATTAAAGGTTCTTCCAATAAGCATTCATTATTGATGAGAAGGCACATTTTTTGAATGAGAAATTATACACAGATTAGAAAGATGCCATTTATCAAAGGTGCTTTATATCTTCCCAGAAGAGACACTTAAATAGTGAGATCATCATTAAGCTGTGGAAGTACTGATTTTTAAAAATTATTACTATATTCCATGTGGAATAAATTCAGTTCATTAAAGCATGCTGCATTCTAATAAGAGAGTCGCCATATAAGGGAATTATATTAATAGTAATAATCTATGGTTTCATTGCCACACACACTTTCTCTCCTGACTGCTCAGGAATACTCCAAATTACTGTCATTGGTCACACAGGAGACAAAGTGAAGAGTATGACTGGATCAGTACAGGTGTATTCCCACTTTTGGAAAAATAACAATATACTGACTATGAATCAATACTATCTTTATTTCCAAACACCATTTCTTTTATTCATTCCTTGTACACTTTTACTTTCCTCTTTAATTTTTTAAAATTAGTTACAGGTAAACTGGTAAAGCAGGGAAATCATATCCTTTAGTGACACGACCCCTATTGATAAGTACTTCCTGCAGTTGCCAGTTGTGCCATAGGGAAGTTGAGTAAAGATGTAAGGTATAATTCTTATTTCCTGAACAGCTGACAGTGTGATATGGAAGTATCTGTTCATACATTTAATGTCCATGACATTAGAAAACTCATTTGAAAGCAAGTGAGTCAAATACATAGTAAGTACAAAAAACAGATTAGCAGAAGAGAATCCTCTGAGAACTGATAGTGAGAAAGGTAATGAATGACCTGGGAGCTGAGGTGGACCTATCTCCCATTTTGTGATGAAAATTTTCCAACATTCAAGAGGCAAACAGATTTTGCAGTGAGGACCAAAATACCCGTGACCACTGCCATTGAGATTTTCCTATACTTGCTTAATCGCATATAAGGTGTATTTTAATAAGTGCAACTTGCACAGGTCCAGCTGAAAACATCAAAGTGTGATCAAGGTTGGGAAAAGTTGGAAGACAGATTTTATCGTATCCAGTTCCCAACAATCTCCTTACATACTATTGCACAACCCCCTCTCACATTGCAGGTAGTCATCGAGAATTCACAAGGGGTGGGAATGAACAGAGATAGAGAAAAATGATTTAAATAGTGTAAGCCATGATTGGGGAAAGGAGGGAGGAGAGGGGAGGGGAGGGGAGGAAAAGATGGAGAGGAGAGGATAAAGGAGAGAACATAGAACACCATGGTTTACTACAGCATCCAATTGATATTAAGGGGGTACCAGTGAGAAAAAGGAAGGATAGGTCACTGGGAATGATCATTAGTTGGTCAGTGGCGATATTTGGGATTTCATTGTTTAAAATGATAGTGAGGATAGAAGCCAGATTATAGGGGTTAAGAGGTGACCTTCTGGAGATGAAATGGAACCAGCAGAATCTAAATCTAAGTCATTCTGCCGAAACCGGTTTGGCTCAGTGGATAGAGCATCAGCCTGCGGACTGAAAGGTCCAAGGTGAGAATGTATTGTATATCAGGACATTAAGAGTAGTTATCAGTGTGTGCTTTGGACAAAGCTAGACTTGGGGGTTTGTAGAGCCCACTTTCAGATTATCACGTCTAATTTTGCATTAATATAAAGCACCCCCTGTCTGGACCAGAATTCAGAATTTTTGTTTAATACCAGTGGTGTCTGATTCTCATTTGTGACCTTTGGTTTATGTGTGATGAGGTGGAATTTGGAACTGGTAGTCTTGCACAGCTTTCTGACTAGTCCTGCTGGGTTTCAATTTTGACAAGTTGTTACTCCCACTAGGTTTCATTAGATGTAGAATTCAAGATTTAATACTCTCACAGTGTCATTTGGGAAAACCAAAATAAAATAATAGCTGTGATGAACATGCTTTGAAAGTTAATGGGTCATGTATATTTGCCATTATTATTCAAATGATTTGAAAGCATTATTCTATTAATATTACAACTGCTGCATTCAAGATGTTATTGAAAAGAGGACAAAGCTGGGGATGAAACCCGGTAATTCAGTTGGTTAGAGAATTGTCCAGATATGCCAGGGTTGCAGGTTTGATTCCCAGTCAGGGCACATACAGAAATCAACCAATGAATGCATAAATAAGTATAACAACAAATTGATGTTTCTCTCTCTCTCTAAAAATCAATCCATCAATAAAGATTAAAAAAAGAAAGGAGAAGTTGTTTGCTATGATTTATTTCAGCTTCTGTATAACTGATTTTCTAAGAAAAGTATATGTATGGGCAATATTTACAAATATACATGTGTTCTAATGATGCTAACACTTAATCATTTGCATTTGTATTTGTATTCTTTGTGGCCTTATTTAATTATTTTCCCACCAAAATTTTGGTAATATGGATTTAATAATATTTTAGATACTGTGGGTCCAGTGCATGAATTCATGCACCTTGAAAGGAACTTTCGCCACGAGGCTGCTGTGGGCACAGGGGCAGGTATCAGCCCATCCTCTGTGCCCCCCGCCCAAACACTCCAGTCGCTGTCCCTGGTCCACTGTCTGCTGGCAGCTTCATACCCTCTGATGGCGCCTAGTGATCAGGACCAGCAGTAGGCGCCAGCAGTGAGTGTGAGCACCAGGCAGGACTGTGGCACATGGGAGCAAAGAATTTTCATTAACCACCAAAGGCTTGCCCCAATGACAGCGACCAGCACCCCACCTTAGTCTGGCGCCCCCACTCACCTGCTCCACCATCCTGCTGCAGCTGATGCCCACCATGTTATGCTCTTTGCCACCTGCTGCTAATGCCCGCCATGTTCTGTGTGCACCCTCTGGTGGTCAGTGCACGTCATAGCAACCAGTTGTTCAGTTGTTCCGCCATTCAGTCTATTTGCATGTTAGGGTTTTATATATATTGATAACCAATAAGTAGTAGGTGGCTACTACAGAGAAATGCTTTCTCCTATCTATTCTCTTAATCTTCATAATAACCTGTCAAGAGATGTTAATTACCTTTCAAATATGCTAGGAAACAAAAGTTCTGAGAGATGAATTAGCTATTTGCGTGTGGTGTATGTAGCAGGGAATTGGACCCAAAAATGGAGCATACAATTTGTTAGATATAAGTCCAGGTAATGAAAATCAACTTGCTAAATAAAACATAATTGTACCTGTAAATACTGTACCAAATCATGTCATGTCACTGAGTTCCGTCTGCCTTGTTTTCAAAGCAGCATTGCTTCTGTGACCAGGCCTCTTTCACCTTACTGTGGTGAGCAGTTTGTGAGCTTGTTACCGGTTAGTGTAGGTGAGCTAATTCCAGTATACGATAGTTAGCAATGTTTCCTGGAGTCTAATAATGGTTTGAGCTTCTTGGCTTTCTGATTGCTCATTCATTCAGTTCTCCCCACCGCCCTGCGAAGTAGATAGGGCTGATGTTATTCATCCCATTTTACAGGAGAAGAAATTGAGGCTAAAGGAGAATGTGAATTTTCTCAAAAAATTTCAAATATATTTACATAAAAAATTGTGATAAGATACAGTATAGGGACATGCATTAAATACAATACATCCATTGCTTATTAGACTAGGAATTTGTGGCTACATTGTAGTTTGATTTAGGGAAACCTCCTGTTGCACAGCATACGTAAAGAAACACAGGAGAGGAAATGAAAAGCTTCCTTCTGCCTTTTTTCTTCAGAGATGTTATACCAGTTATTTGGGTCCTAATTGTTACCCAGAGGAATGCTTCATATTTCTCCAATGCTTGTATGTTTGTTTCCTAGTCATTGTATAATCCAAGATTACATCAAACAAGAATAAGCTGTCTGATTGCCAACATTTAAAAATAATCTTTCATTGTCAGCCAGCATTTACTGAGCACCTACCTGGTGCAGTTGCAATGCCAGGCTCCAGCACGAGGGGCTCTTCCTTCATCTGACTCTTAATCTAGATTGTGAGGCCTGGACATTAAGGCAAGGAGTGTCAAGTTTTACTTTTCATAATGTACTGCTCTCAGTGTTTGGGACTGCTATACATATAACAAAAACTATAGGCTGGCTGGCTATAACCAACAGAAATTCATTTATCACAGTTCTGAAGGCCAGAAGTCCAAGATCAAGGCATAACTTATTCAGTGTCTGGGGAGGTCTTTTTCCCAGTTCATAGACGGTGTCTTCTCTCTGTGTCCTCACTCATCCCATTCAGGAGGGCTTCGCTCTCACAACGACATAATCACCTTCCAAAAGGCCACTCCTGCTGATAACCATCATATTGGCGATTAAGTGTCAATATATGAATTTGGGACATCCTATCTAATAAAAGAGTAATATGCAAATTGACCATCACTCCAACACACAAGATGGTTGCCCCCATGTGGTCAAAAATGGTTGCCCCCATGTGGACACAAGATGGCAAGCAGGGAAGGGCAGTTGGAGGGACCAAACCTGCAGGGGAGACCAGTTTGGGAGGGTCCAGGCCTCCAGGGAAGGGCAGTTAGGGGTGACCAGGCCTGCAGGGGAGGGCAGTTAGGGGTGACTAGGCCTACAGGGAATGGCAGTTAGGGGCAAACAGGCCAGCAGGGGAGCAGGTAGGCATCAATCAGGCTGTCAGGGGAGTGGTTAGGGGGTGATCAGGCTGGCAGGCAGAAGCAGTTAGGGGTAATCAGGAATCAGGCAGGCAAGCAGTTGGGAGCCAGCAGTCCTGGATTATGAGAGGGGTGTCCAAATGCCTGTTTAGGCCCGATCCTACCAGGCCCCCATATTGGAGAGGGTGCAGGCTGGGCTAAGGGACACACACACACCCCATGCATGAATTTCGTGGACTGGGCCTCTAGTTTATCTTATAAGAGTAGTTTTAGAAAGCATTTGGACTTCTCAAAGTATAACTTAAAAAGATGCTTTTTCACCATCTCTAAGATAAACTTGTTCATTGGGCAAAGGTGATCATAATTGTTGGACATTTCCAGGGCAAGGATACATTTTGTTGACACTCTTCTCCAAATGGCCAGATGAAAACAAGGAACACAAATACCCAGTCACTAGCTTGCCATTGTACTCATGACAAATTCTTATGTTTTACAACAGTGGAATACTATACACACACACACACACACACACACACACACACACATACACATCTTGCTAGCAAGGCAGTTCTCTGAAAGATTACACTGCTCTCTTTATGTACAGTGTCAGTGCCACAAAATTAAATAGAAATGAAATACATGGCTATGCTTTCTTTAAAAAAATGTGAATGCATTTCTCCATAGAGTTGTTTTGTAGACGTATTGCTATTAAAGTAGTGCCCAGTTCCAGGCCTGCAGACTGCTGACACAATTAATCTCCCAAATTTATGAATGCCAAGGCATGCAGCAAAATGAAAACAACCGGGGGAATGTTTAAGAGGAATAATTGGACCACATCCAGATGTGCATGTGTAAAACATCAGCCCTTAACTCCTCCCCCATATCCTGTCTGAACACAGGACTTTTTTTTTTCCACAAAAATAAATTGAAGTTATTTGAAAGAAGTTGTGGTCTCTGACTGGAACTGAATAGGCAGAGCCAGGCTGAACAGAATTATGTGTATATATCCCCGATGTCTTTGTTTTGTAATTAACTCATTGGTTACTGATAGCCCAGTCTGCCTATGGCTGTTCTTGGTGGCTGTTGCCACTACTTTACCCAGTGCATTTGAAAATAATCCATTAGGGGGTTTAGGAGTATGGATTTTCTTGAATCTTGAGTTGGTGTGGACTGTAACTTTTTCCTACTATAAATGGGAAACATTAAATTGCCAAGTGTTGAAGAGGTTTTTAAGATGGGAGATAAAGGCTGGTTAAGAGGGGAGAGAAGTACATGATCATTTATGCATTTTGTAAATAGTCCAAGATCAGCCAGAGGAGCCAAAGAGAAAAAAAAAATTTTTTTTCTCTAAGGTGTTTAGCTCGCCAGAGCATAAAAATGAAGGTGATATGGACATTATGTTCATGAAATTAATTTAGGACCTGGCAGTATTGGAATGAGAGAAACTAGGGGTAGGGCTGCTCTGAATAAGAACCTGAGCATATTGATGTCCAACAACCATATATATATATTTTATTTTGTTTTTAAATATATTTTTTACCAGAGGCCTGGTGCACAAATGTGTGCACAGATGGGGTCCCTCAGCCTGGCCTGTGATGGGGCCAATCAGGATTGCGGGAGGCCAGCTGGGAAGAGGGGGCCATAGGAGGTTGGATGTGGAGTGCACTGACCACCAGGGGCAGCTCCTGTGTTGAATGTCTGGCCCCTGGTGGTCAGTGCACATCATAGTTGACCATTTGTTTGGTCGTTTGGTCACTTAGGTTTTTATATATATATAGATGAGAGGCCTGGCGCATGAAATTCGTGTGCAGGTATAGTTCCTAGGCCTGACCTGCAATCAGGGCCATCTTTCTCAGCTGCCTGTAGCCGGCCCCACGCCCCCCCACCCCAACCCATGCCCAGTTGGGAAAAGGGACCAAGAGGAGGTCAGTGCACCTCATAGTGACTAGTCCAGTGATCATTTGGGTCATTCTGCCATTAGGGTTAATTTGCATATTACCCTTTTATTATATAGGATAGAGGCCTGATGCATGGGTGGGGACTGGCTGGCCTGCCCTGAAGGGGGCCCCAGATTGGAGTTGGGGGGTCCCGACTGAGTGGGTGGGGCCACTGGGGCAGGAACTGCAGGGTTTGCAGCATGGCTCTGCCCCTGATCAGCGTGGGGGTCCCAGCTGGGGTTGGGGCTGGCCTGGGCGAGGGGCCTGGGATGGTTTGCAGGCTGGTCATGCCCCCAATCAGGGTGGGGGTTCCTGCTGGAAGGTGGGCAGCCTGGGTGAGGGGCCCGGGGTGGTTTGCAGGCCGGCCATACCCCAGGCTTTGTCAGGAAGGACATCCGGGAGAAGTCCAGTCCAGTTAGCATATTACCCTTTTATTAGTATAGATTGTTGATAGTATTACAGCTATCTCCTGCCTACCTCCCCTTACGTATCTTAAATGGAGCAGAGGTAAAGCAATCACTCTTCACTTACATGTCAAGAACATTTCCTAGAAAACAAATCCAAGTATAAGTCCAACTGATTTCAATAAAGGCTTTTCTTCATAGCCTTGCTTTTTTCTTGCTCTATATAGGAAAAAGAAAATAAAGAGGAAGTTAAATTGTAGTGAACCTGCTTAGAAGTACCCGTTAAGATAGAGCGACTCAAGACCTCCCGTCCTTTCCTTTGCCTCAGAGTTCCAGAATTCCGAGCTACACCAGGCAATCTCAAGATTTGATTTTTTTCAGAGAGAGAAAACAAAAGTAGAGAAAATGTAAATACCCAACCTTTTATCCCATTTTAGGAATGATTAAAGACCCCAATTCTCAATATTCTTACTCTTCATTTTGAGGATAAGGATTAATTATCTAGTATCATTCCATTGTAAGGGTAATTATTCCACATAAAGCCTCATTTTAGTATTATAATTACTGGAAATAATTTCCATTTAAAAGGAATTAGTCAACTTTCTCATTTTCTTTATCAAGGGAACCTGGGTGGAGAAAGGCATTGTCCTGTGCCACATGCCAGGTGTTAGTGGGAAGTGATGAGCCCAGAAAGGGAGAGTGGATGAGAAGATCAATCACTTGTTTAATAGCTGTATGTATACATACAGCACTACCTCTGTATCATGCATATTACTCCCCTCCATATCGTTTCCATGTACTACCCAATAGAGATAGAGTGTACTTAGCCAGTTTTGGTTCCAAAATCAAGTAATTCCTAGAAAACTTACATGTATTGATTTTACACACCTTGTGAATATATAGTTCATGATACTGAAAATATCAGATATTATCCACAAATCTTTTTAGAAACAGTCATCATAAATTTTGATGTCCTAAGTAAAAAGTTGGTAAATAATTACTCCAGAATTATTTGTATGGCAGTTTAAGAAAAATGAAATGGCCCTAACCGGTTTGGCTCTGGATAGAGCGTCGGCCTGTGGACTGAAAGGTCCCAGGTTCGATTCTGGTCAAGGGCATGTACCTTGATTATGGGCACATCCCCAGTGGGCAGTATGCAGGAGGCAGCTGGTTGATGTTTCTCTCTCATCAATGTTTCTAATTCTCTATCCCTCTTTCTTTCTGTTAAAAAAAAAATCAATAAAAATATATTTTAAAAAAGAAAGAAAAATAAAATGATTTTGGCTTTCAAAACCCAAATACAGCAAAGATTATGGATAATTTTAGTTGGGAATGTGCTTGGTCTGGCAGATGATAAAATCTTCAATTAATAGAATAGCAAAAACGTATTAGTTGCTTAAAATCATCGGCAATTATTTGGTAATGCATCAAATATTTTCTTGCTAAAGAATGAGAACAAAGTAGTAGAAGTCACTAGACTGGTACTTAAACCAACAACCACAACAATCCACCAAATCTGGATTCTTGACTCAGTTGTACTACTTGGTAGTAGTTTGACTTTGGTTTAGTTACTTTACCTCTAAGAGTCTACTTTCACTCTATATAATAGAATTAGGATCTCTGTTCTGCTCACTTTGTATGTTGTGAAGGTCGTCATGTTTACTGTTGGATCCCTGCAAAATTCGCTAATCCTCCCTTTCGCTCTCTCCCAGATCAGCTGAGCCCTGTCTTCTCCATCTGGAAACCACCACCATTATCTGTATTGTTATTCAAGCCAAAAAGCTGGGAATCATCTTCAGTCCACACCCATTCCACCCTTTTCCTATCTGTCACCAATTCCTGCTGATTCTATCTCAAAATACATCTCAAGTCCACTTCCCTCTCTGTGGTCCCACTGCCACTAGCCTGGTTTAGGCCATGGGCTTGGCTCATCTACATGGCTGCATGCCCTGTCTCCCTCTACTCCATCCTTCTGCACCTTTTCACATGCAGCTTCTAGTGCAATCTTTTAAAAGCATAAATCAGATATTTACACTCTCTTTCTTAAAATCTCCTAGTATCCACAGATGCACTTAGGATACAGTCCACTTCCTGTTCCCTTCTTATCTCTTTGCCTTTATCAGCACTTCCTTGCCTACCTCTCCCCACATTAAGGAGCTCCATTCTTGCCTCCAGTCACCTTCCCATTGTTCCTTTGAGAAAAGCTCCTTCCCACTTTAGGACCTGTATCCTTTCAGCCTTGAGATTCAACAGAAATGTGACCTTTCTCAGAGAGGCTTTCTCTGACTTTCCCTTCTAGCCTATATTAGACTTCTGTTGTCATACTTTCTCATGGTACCTTCTTTCTTATGGGGGGACACTTATGTAAATATATCATTGCATATTGATTTGTTTATTTGTTCCCCGGTGTAAAACCCAGGAGGCCAGGAGCCTTATCTCTGTGGTTCACTATTGAATTCAGAAGACACACATATTGCCTACATGCAGAAGGCTCTCAGATGGCACTGTGCCAAGTGCTGGGAATGCGAAGTCAATTTTGCCACAGTCCCTGACCTCAGGGAATTCACAGTCACTTAATGAGAAAGAAAAATTAACAAAAGAAAGGAACCATCCTGCAGCTCAGAGAGTTTTTTAAAAATGATGTTTAAGGTCAGTGAAAAGAATTTATATTTCAAGCAATAATACACAAGTATTCTCATGACTAAAGAATCTCTCTACTAGGAGGGGCATTAATACTTCAAGCCATTAATTGGTTACTACTGCTATAGACTGGAGCTTTGTTGTATATTTTAGGGTGGAACCCATCGTTAAAACAAAAATTTTCTAGTTTGCGTTAAGGAATTTTTATGATTTATTCATATATTTGTATGCATTTATGTTTCTGAAAGGTTCTGTCTTATTTATGAGAAAGAAAAAAATCTTTTTGGCGAATGTTGTTCTATCTTCCAGAATCCCTGCAGAGGACAAAGGGAGAATGGGGGTATAGAGTGCAATCTAATACGGATATAGAAATAGACTGAAAAAATAGACTGAACGAGTCTCTTGATATAAAGTATGTAGAGAGTGAGCTGGGCAGATATACCGCTCTATGAAATCTTTTAAATTCCTCCCATTAACGGATGTTAAAAATGTCTAAGAACCACAGTGGTGCCAAGCTCACTGATGTGGAATTTAGATATGCAAATTTAACATCATGCAACCTAAATTATTAGACAAGTAAAGAGAACAGTCACTGAACAAATGCTGCAAAAAGGCTTTCATTTGTAATGATTTGGATTGCACACAGCACTTCTTCTAAAACATGCTCACCACATACCATAAAACCCATCTGTGGAGGAACAGAGGTTTTTTTACCCCCACAATTGGGAAGCTGGCTATTGTAAAATAGGAATTTAGAATTAATTTTGTTTAGATGTTGAGAAATTTGGAAATGATCATTCTATCTTTTAACCATCGCCCTCAGCACAGTGCTAAGAAGCATGATTGATCAGAAGAGCAATGGCCATACCCAAAACATCTTTCAGGCTGAGTGCTAAGGGCATAAATCCCTCTTTTTAGAAATTCATTGTTTCCACTTAAACCTTACTCTCTTCATATGGCCTGCTTTAAAAGACAAGCCCTTGTGAGAGGTAACTCTGGACGTAGAAAGGAGGGGAAAGTTGCTAAAATCCAGCGCATTTTCCTGGTGGCCCCGTGTTTCCCCTTCATACAGATGCAGAACCCAATTATCAGAGAGGTTTAGTAACTTTCCCCACTCACTCTTCTCTGTGAATGAATTGCAGACCTGAGATCTTGACCCCTCCAGTTTGTCTGCTTACCCACCCATATTCCTTCACACACTCTACTCCTCGTAGTAAATTCATTTATGAGATTTTTGCCTCCTAACAGCTGAGGATCAGAACAGCAAGAGCCTGCTGAGCATCTGAAATAGCCCTAATAGTGGTGAGAGGGGACAAGAGAGCACAAAAAAAGGAGGCTGGAGCCTTGTCACTCAATGCCAAAGCCGCAGTTCCCCAGACCCTGCCCATCAGTAGGCTTTGCTATTTGCCTGGAGGCTCAGATGGACTCGGCACCAAAGCTAAAATGATATTGAAGGAAGCTTGGGTGAATACCTGCAGTTAAAAGAGGACCAAGATGCATTTAGACTGTTGACTTTACATTTCCTGTTTACATTTGTTCTCTTACTGGGAAGTAGGATTGAATGAGAGAGAGAAAAGGCCAGCAGAGGCTCAAGGGAAGTGAAACACATTGGAAAGCAGAATCATTTTTATGTTGCAGTTACACTGTGGGTACTCTAAGGAGACCATCATGGGTGGAGTGCATTTATAATAGAGCTGCACCTAATTCATTCTATATGCTTGACAGAGCGAAGGTTGAAGTCAGAGCTGAATTCCATAGGGTCTCTCTGGGAAGCAGGGTCATACTGGACTCAGAATCATAGGGCAGCCTGGCCCCAACAGAGGATTTGTAATGTGCTTGTGCATTCAGGAGTCATACTTCGAGAATATTGTAATTCTTTAATCATTTTGTGAGGTTCTTTTATAAATATATTGCAAACACAGCTTCATAGATAAAAAAAGGACTACTAAATAATTTAATCATTTTAACTCAGTTAATTTTTATAGCTGGTTTTTAAAAATAATGTGGAAAGATGTATCGATTAGTTGACCTGTCACAAAAAAATTTGTAGAAATGTCTGAGAAGCCATATTTTGATTTTTCCTTTGGTCTGAGAAATTTGGCCCTTTTTCAATTAAAATTGTCTTACTCCCAAGTCCTTGAATTTTACATTGTTTTATAATAGGTTCTGCTTAATAAAACTCATTTGTGAACTAACGGAGCAAAAAATGTGAGAAGCAAGGAAACCAGAAGTCCTTAATCTGTAATTACAATAAAAACTTGGAATAAGCAGAAGTGCCATTTTAACTCTGGGAAGACATTCCAGGATTGGGGGGATGACAGAACATCTTTTGGGTGCTTAGAGTCCAAAAGGGAGTAAGGACTTCAGACTTTTTAAGTTGTTTTTGCTTGTGACCAGATTTACCTCAAAGTGCAGAATGCAGGAGTTAATTGAAATGTCGGTTATAGATTCCAAGAAACATGGAGATAGAAACCAGAGAGACCACATGACTCAGAGAGCTGAATGGGGGTTCGGGAATATGGATTCTGATGTTGACCTTGTGTCAGTTTATTTGGTTTTTTTTAAAACTCTGTAGTGATCAAATATAGTTTCTCCTCTGTTGACCCCTTAAAGTAATAACAATTGCATATAAAATGGAGCATGCTTCTGTTTTCCTGGGGAATAATATGGAAGGACTGTGTCTCACCCTGCCCCCCTTTGAAGATGATATAGGGTTAGAGCCAAGTTCCAGCCATTTCTGAGGGGTCCAGAACCCAGGCATCTTGCTTGTTTGGATACAAATATTGCTACCACCTGCCTATCCCAGGGACTTCCTGCCCTTTAGTGAAGGTCAACCCAGAATCATGATCAGTAGTTGCTAAAAGGTTTTGAGGGCAGCTTTTGCCAACCTCAAATGTACTCTTGTAGTCTTTCTATTCTCAGTGGTTCTTAAACTTTGGGCTCCCACACTTCTTCAAGAACATTGTAAACATTATGGACCTTTTTTTTTTTTTTTGAACCGCTGCACATGTTCACAAAATGGTTTTCCAAAGTTCTTTAGCCTGGAGGCCCCATCGTGGGCTATGGGTCCTAAGCCCTAGCTCCATAGAGGTAATTTCCCTAAGCGCTGAAAACATTATCATTCAGGTTGTCTTCTCTATACAAGGAGCTACTCCTTCTGGCCATTAGGTCACCTTCATGGAGAGAGCAAACATCTTTTCAATGGGATCTGTTCTTTTCATATCCTGCCCATCTCTGCTTCTACTCTGAGGTGTCAGATATCCTTCCCAGGGGGACCTAACAATTTTCTGTCACTATGGTTTCTAAGGCCAGTCATAGGTTTGAACAGGTCTCTATTTCCTGCTTTGTTTACATCATAATCCTCCCCATCTTTCTGACCTGCTATCTTCTCCTTGCCCATCAGCCCAAAGTGACCCCTCTCCCAGAGATTTCTCATCCCACTTACTCTTGGGACCAGCTATAGTATGTTCATTATTCTCACCTGGTTACTTATTTTTAAATGGTTTTATACTACAGTGGTACCTCAAGATACGAATTTAATTCGTTTGGTAATCTTGAGGCGTGGGAAACTATGAGACGCTCGAGTCGCAGTAAACTGGAGGGTCGTTGCAGCCCGCCGATCAGCGCGATTACTCGTATCTCAACTGTTGCTCGTATTTCAAAGCAAAAATCGCTAGCTCCACGGCTCATATCTCAAAAATCTCATATGTTAGGGCACTCGTATCTCGAGGTACCACTGTATTCAATATTTTAACTGTATACACAAGAATAGAGATTAGAAATACTGTTTGAATAAAACCTTAGCTTTATGACATGTTTGCATCAGATCTTTATAAATAACTTGAGCCCCAGTGCACAAAATTTGTACAAGGGTAGAGGGCTCCCCTCAGCCCAGCCAGTACCCTCTCCAATCTGGGACCCCTTGGGGGATGTCTGACTGCTGGTTTAGGCCTGATCTCAGCGATTTGGCCTAAACTGACAGTTGGACATCTCTCTTACAATCTGGGACCACTGGCTCATAACTGCTCACCTACCTGCCTGTCTGATTACCCCTGACTGCCCTCCCCCGCCAGCCTGATCACCCCTAACTGCCCCCGCCACTGGCCTGTCCCACTCTTCCCCAGCCTGGTCGCCCCCAAATACCCTCCCTGCCAATCTGGTCGCCCCACACAGCCTGCTGTTCAGTTGTTTGGTCGTCCTTTGCTAACTCCCATGTTGGCCTGGTCACCCCACGCAGCCTGCTGTTTGGTCATCTGTTCAGTTGTTTCAGTCGTGATGGCCCCTGGCTTTTTATATATTAGGATAATTGCAGTTATAATGAAGATGTTTGAAACTGCCATTGGAATCCTTTCCTCTTCTTCTTTCTCCAGCAATAACCACTAACATTAATAAATTAAACTTGATTATAGGTATGTATGTACAGGAAAAAATATAGTATATATAAGGATCGGTACTATCTTTGGTTTCAGGCATCCCCTGAGAGTCCTGAAATGTATTCCTTGTGGACAAGGAAAGACTGTTTTACTGTGTTGGGTATTCTGTGACTTTTGTTTTTCCATATAACTGTATATTTTAGAATCAGTTTGTTAATATCCACAAAATAACTTGATGGGATTTAAACTGGGATTGAGTATATATATAAATGAAATTGGGAAGAATTGGCATCTTAATTATATTGAGTTTTTATTTCTATGAACATGGACTACTTTTTCTGTTTCTGTAGGTGATTTATTTATTTTATTAGAATTTCATAGTTTTTTTATATAGGTCTTGTACATATTTTGGTAGATTTGTAGCTAAGTATTTCTTTTTTGGTGTTAATGTAAATGGTGTTGTCTTTTTAATTTCAAACTGTAGTTATTCATTGCTGGTATATAGTAAGGCAGTTGACTTTGTATATTAACCTAATATCATGTAACTTTGTTCTAATAACTTATTAGTTCCACAACTAATTGACTTATTAGGTCAATTATTTGGGATTTTCTACATAGACAATCATGTTATCTGCAAACAAAGACAGTTTTATTTTTTTCTTTCTAATCTGTGTACCTTATATCTCCTTTTCTTATTTTATTGCATTTCCTAAAACTTCCAGCACGATATTGAATAGGAAATTATGAGGAGACGTTCTGAACTGGTCCCGACCTTAGGAGAAGGCCTATAGTTTTTCATCACTAAGTATGATATTAACTCTAGATTTTTTGGTAGATATTTGTTATCAAGTTGAAGAAATTCTCTGTATTTCTAGTTTGCTGAGACTTTTTATCATGGCCGTTGGATTTTAGTCAGATGTACTTTCTGTATCCATTCATACAATCATATGATTTTTTTAAACCTCTTGTATAAGGGATTCCATTAATTGATTTTTGAGTGTTGAACCAACCTTGTATACCTGGGTGCATATTGTCTTTTTATACAGTTGTTAGATTTAATTTGTGAATATTTTGTTGACAATTTAGCATTTATGTGATACTGGTTTTTAGTTTTCCTTTCTTGTAATGGCTTTTAACTGGTTTTGTGTTTAGAGTAATGCTGTACTTGTAGAATGAATTAGGAAGTGTTTCCTCTGCCTCTTTTTCTGCAAGAGATTATACAGAATTGATATCATTTCTTCATTTACTGTTTGGTAGAATTCACCAGTGAAATCATCTAGACCTAGTGTTTTAATTTTTTGGAAGGTTAATAAGTGACTAAATTTATTTAACAGAAAAAGGCCTATTCAGCTTACCTATTTCTCTTTGTGTGAGTTTTTGGTATATTATGTCTTTTGAGTAATTGGTTAATTGCTCTTTCAGATATTCTATTTCTGAACCATGTATCTACTTTTTATATGGCCTATATCATACTTTATTAGTTTACAGATGTACTTTCTTCTACTAAAATGTGGCATTCTTAAGTGTAAAAACCATGTTTTTTAATTTTGTATCCCTTAAGACTTAGTACAGTAACCTTGAAATTCTTCAAATTAGCAAATGGCTAAAATATATATATGAACCTACCACGGCTATAAGAAGAAGAAGAACATGATTATTATTAACACTACTAGATGCCCGATGCATGAAATTTGTGCATGGGGTAGGGGCTGCGTCCCTCAGCCCAGCCTGCACCCTCTCCAATCTGGGATTCCTTAAGGGATGTCTGACTGCCTGTTTAGGCCCAATCCTATTGGATTGAGCATTCAGACATCCCTCTCACAGTCCAGGACTGCTGGCTCTCAACCATTTGCCTGCCTACCTGCCTGATCAGCCCCTGACCACTCCCCTGCCAGGGTGATTGATACCTAATTGCTCTTCTGCCAGCCCAATTACCCCTAACTGCCCTCCCCTGCCAGCCTGATCATTCCTATCTTACCCTAAAGGCCTGGTTGCTCCTAACTTCCCTCCACTGTAGGCCTGGTCACCCCTAACTGTCCTCCCCTGCAGGCCTTGTTCCCCCTAACTGCACTTCCTTGCAGGCCTGGGTCCCCCCCAACTGCCCTCCTCTCCCAGCCTGATCACCCCTAACTGCCCTCTTGTGTCCTGAAGGCCATCTTGTGTCCACATGGAGGCAATCATCTTTGACCACATGAGGGCAGCCATCTTGGGTGTTGGAGTAATGGTCAAATTGCATATTACTCTTTTATTAGATAGGATAAACTTTTCACTTTATAAAGGACTCCTATACCAAGTTCTTTTACCTAGTTTGGTTCTGTGGTGAATTTCAAGTTGAAAGACAGGCAATTTACTCTGTGATAGAAGAGTGACCTTCCGTAGTGTTAGAGAAATCTAAATTTAGAGGAATTTAATCCTCATTGGAGGATGTATTAATAGAAGTAGAAGAATGTGCCAAAACAGGTTTGGCTCAGTGGATAGAGCGTCGGCCTGTGGACTGGAAGGTCCCAGGTTCGATTCCGGTCAAGGGCATATACCTTGGTTGCGGGCACATCTCCAGTGTGGGGCGTGCAGGAGGCAGCTGATCAATGTCTCTCTCTCATTGATGTTTCTAACTCTATCCCTCTCCCTTCCTCTCTGTAAAAAATCAATAAAATATACTTAAAAAAAATAGAAGTATAAGAATGCAATTCACCCTTTTCTCTAGTTTTATAAATTATCTGTTGCATAAAACAGAATCCAACCATATAACCTGAACCCCACTGAGGAGAACTAGTCATTAAAAATCACAAAATAGGAAGTCAGACTTGTAATTTAAAATGTTGCTTAGTTTTGGGCTGGGTGGTTAAATGTTGTGTTGGGATAAGGAATGAGCTAAAGGGTGTCTTGAATCTCTTCTCTGATCTACTAACTACTGTTGTGTAACCAAGGTACCCTATGTTCTCTGAAGGGTAAGCCATAGGCGGCTTCCTCCAGACCCATGTTTGGATGACTTGCAAGCCCTCAAGTGCTATATCCGCCCAGACTCTGCCTTGCATTTCATTGATGTATCCAGGCTCTTTTGGTCAGAGAAATTGAAGCATAAACACTGTGTTGACAGGTCTGGGTCGTGGAACAATTTTTGGTGTTGAACAGCTCAAGCAGGTTATTAAGGAACAACATTTTACCAGCAGCAGAACGTTGTTTATACAATATGTGATCCAAGACATTTTGCATGTGTTTAACACCATATGAATCTGTTTTGAGACGTGATGATGATGGTGAACAACCAGATTTCCTGGTGAAGTTGACTCTTGTGTTATTTCTCAAAGAATTTATCACATTATTTATATGTTTTTCTTCTCTATAGTCTGTGAAGTTTCTGTAACACAGTGTTTTGTGTGTGTGTTTTTACATTTCTGTGGGTTAAGAAAAGTTTAGTCCCAGTATTTAATGAAATAATAGAATAAAATGTATGCAATTCCTCAGATCTAAAGCTATACAGTATAATGGATACATTCTGATGGAAGTTTGATTGCTAAATTGGTCACTTAGGTGGTATGTCGTATTTGCAAGGATGCTTCTCCAGTATGATTCTTGAGTTCCATCACTAAAGGCTGGATGCATAGAAATGAATGCCACATTTTTAACCATCATAAAGACTTTTGGTATTTAAGTAAAGTGTTTTATACCAAAGATTTTTAAAAATTAAATAAATACATATTTAGTAAAAAAAAAATAAGTAAATTTTTCAGGAGGCACTTAAAAGGAAACACATTGAATTGGGGTTTGTGCTCTAAATTTTGAAAGCTAATGAATTTAACATTTATCCATTCATATAATGTGGGTATATGTGTCTTTCTTCCTTAGATCTCTACCAAAAAATGAGTGTAGCACTCTCTTACAGTGGCTCATAAAGTATTTATAGCCTTCTGCATGCTGAGGTTTTATTGTCATGAAAAGGTTTTCTTAACAATATGTAACATGTCCCAGTGCTGCAGCACGTTTGACAAGGACCAAATGTGCTGCCTTTCTGGTATAATTGAGCCACATTGAGGAAACGTCACAATATACTGGCCTTTGTGAATTTATTTTGAAACTTAAGACTGGTATATGCTTTTCATTTATTGCTTTTAGTGATGCTGTGTCTCATAGGATCATAGCTATTTTGTATAAACTGATACAAAAAAGTCTATTATTTGTGTTCAAAAGAGCACAGGTTATAGTGTTGATATAAGACTGAGGACTAACACAGAGCTCTTCAGCATGCAATCCTAGGGTCACTTATTTCTGTATTTCTAGACTTGACTTCTTTCCACTTCAACAGAGTCAAATTTCTATTCCCTTCTTGGACATTGCTACTTCTTCTGACTTGTAGCCATCTGAAATCCAGCCCACTCAAAATTCAACTTATATGCCTTCACCTCCATACCCAGCCAGCCTATCACTCTCCTGCATTTTCTATTTTAGTTACTAGCCTCAGCAGCTGCACAGTTTTCCCAAATCACAAGCTTCCTTGGAGTCATTATGGATGTATCTTCTTCCACAAGCCCTATATCAGTTTATCTTCAGATCCCAACAGCCCCTCCTGTCAGTGCTCTGGCTAGGCTAGATTCTTACCATAGATGCTCTGGACAATTACTGCAGTCTCCAGAATGTTCCACCTTCCACACCACAATATGACTCTTGAAACACAAGTGTGATCATGCCATTTCTCTGGGGAAAACCTCTATTGCCCCTTGATTCTCCATTGCACAGAGCAGTGTTTTACAAATTACAGGTTGCAAAGCTATTAATGAGTAGTGACTTCAAATTAGTGACTTGCAATGAACTTTTAAGAATATAACAGAAAATAGCAGCATATACCACATTTGGTAAAGGTCTAATTTTGTGAGCCTCTACTCGCTGCATTTACCTGTATGAACATGCATGTGTTTGGGTCTTATCTTATAATGTAAAATGTATGTCTAACCATGGGTTATAGTCACAAAAGTTTGAAAGCCATCACTAGACTTAATGAAATTCAAACTTTTATTAGGATATATAGTTTCTTTTTTATAATCTGCCCAGTTTGCCTTCCTACCATCCTCTCCAGCCACACCTCTTCAGATGAACATCAGCCTATTTCCAAACTCAGGAACTCACTGCATTTCCCTTGCATGAATTTGGCCTTTATGATGAACATCAGCCTATTTCCAAACTCAGGAACTCACTGCATTTCCCTTGCATGAATTTGGCCTTTATAGTAACTGGCTCCTTTAAATGAAGTAGCAGCTCTCAAACTTTTGGTCTGTGACCCTTTAAACTCTAAAGTGGTATTGAATACTTCCAAAGAGCCTTAGTTGATGTGGTCTGTAGATTTTTATCTACTGACGAGTAACATACTCAAAATTAAAATGGAGAATTAAAAATATGTATTGATTTATCCTATCTAATAAAAGAGTAATATGCAAATTGACCATACCTCTGCTACACTCACCAGCCATGCCCACCAGCCAATCAGAGCAAGTATGCAAATTAACCCAACCAAAATGGCTGCAGCCACAGAGATAGCAGGAGGGAGGCTTGGGTTGCCCCTGGCAATGGAGGAAGCCAAGCTTTCCGCACATCCTAGTGGGCCCAGGGCTCCACTTAAGGCAACAAAGTTTCAATGGCTGCCACCACAGAGCGAGCAGGAGGCTTGACTCTGCTCCAGGCTACAAAATTTTGATTGAAAAAGATAAATAAATCCCAGATACCAGGGCCTTCGCTTTTGTCACCGGGGGTAGGGGGGCGTGAGGGGGGAAAGAAGGCATGGCCGGCTTGCAAATCACCACAGGTCCCTCTCCCAGGCCACCCCACACCCCAAGGGAACACCCACCCTGATCCAGGACACCCTTCAGGGCAAACCAGCTTCCCCCCACCTGTGCACCAGGCCTCTATCCTATCTAATAAAAGAGTAATATGCAGATTGACCATCACTCCAACACACAAGATAACTGACCCCATGTGGTCACAAGATCCTACCCCCATGTGGACACAAGATGACCACCACAAGATGGCCAGCAGGGGAGGGAAGTTGGGAGGGTCCAGGCCTGCAGGAAAGGGCAGTTAGGGGTGACCAGGCCTGCAGGGGAGGGCAGTTAGGGATGACCAGGCCCACAGAGGAGGGCTGTTAGGGGCAAACAGGCTAGCAGGAGAGCAGTTAGGCATGGCAGGGGAGTGGTTAAGGGAGATTAGGCTGGCAGGCAGAAGGAGTTAAGGGCAATCAGTAAGGCAGGCAGGTGAGCAGTTGGGAGCCAGCAGTCCTGGATTGTGAGAGGAATGTCTGTCCTGGATTAGGCCTAAACAAGCAGTCGGACATCCCTCAAGGGGTCCCAGATTGGAGAGAGTGCAGGCTGGGCTGAAGGACACCCCTCTGCCCCAGTGCAATATAGCCCACTCTATATTGTCCTAAGTAATATACCATATTTTCTGACTTATAAGACGACCTTTTAACCCAGGAAAATTTTATCAAATTTTGGTGGTTGTTTTTTTTTTTTTTTTTTTGTGTGTGTGTGTGTGTGTGTGTGTGTGTGTGTGTGTGTGTGTAGTGTTTCTTGTATGAATATATCACAACTTAATATGATGTCTTATAGGGCGGCTATATCCCAAACTCTATATTTTAACTGGAAAAGTTGGGGATTGTCTTATACGCCCAGTCTTATATGCCAGAAAATACAGTATTTCTGTGTGAAAAATAACTCTTTTCCCCAAAACAAATAAAATTAGAAGAATAACATTGTTTTGCAATTTTGCTAATCTCTTTCATGGTTGGCCTGCTAGAAAACAGATGGATTCTCATATCTGCTTCTGCATTCAGTCTATTGCAATATGTTGTTCAGTTGAAAGTTGTGAAGAATATTCAATTTCTGTAAGATATGTAGTTGGAAAAGGACTGAGTATTTTAATAACCTTTTCAGATCATTGTGGAGATATTCTTCCTTTATACTACACCAAAACTCAATAAATGATCATTTCTTAAAGGTCCTTCACAATGTGGATCTGAAATCATTATCAGTTGACTTTCATAGCCTGTGACATAGAAAGCCATTGCATCTGTTACCCATTGCAAAATCACTCACTGACCATTTGGGAAATACCAGTTCTATGAATATGTAGATCTTCCAAATATTCATGGGGACAAAATTTATGATCTTATTTTAGTTCAAGGAACAGTCTAGTCCTTGTTACTGCTAGGACTAAGCTCATAGAAGTCATAATAGCGTAGCATTTTCAGATCACTATCTAGATTTCAAAGCACTTGCACACTGTACATAAACAACTATTTCTGAGAAAGCCTTTAGAAGCAAGCACTAGCAGTCCAACAGGGAAATAAAATACATGGAACTACTTGGATCGTGGTAGAAAGGAAGAAACTGGTAGTATAAATAACAGGAGAAAAGACCCTGTTATGAGATAAATTGTGTCTCTCCCCAAACTCATATATTAAAACCCTAACCCTCAGCACCTCAGTATGTGATTTATTTGGAGATAGCGCTTTTACAGAAGTGACTAAATTAAAATGAGGCCATTAGGGTGGGCCCTAAACCAGTATGAATGTTGTTGATCTAAGAAGAGGAAATTTGGACATACAAGGATATACCAGGTGGGCAAAGAGGAAAGATCAGTGGGAGGACTGTCGGCTGAAAATCAAGGAGGGAGCCTCAGGAGAAATTAAACCTGATGACACTTCTATCTTGGCTGTCTAGCCTCCAGAACTGAAAGAAAATAAATTTCTATTGTTTAAGCCACCCAGTCTGTGGTATTTTGTTATTGCAGCCACTGCAAACTAAAACAGACCCCAAATGTGAACATTGATGACCTTTCAACTTTGCATGGGGTTGGCAGTAATTCTGCTAGGTTGGACCTTTCTGTTCAGTGGGTCTTAAGAACTGCCTTGATTGTTGCTATTTGCTCTAAAGCAGGAGGGGACTCCTATATGTCCCCCAAAAGCCAGACAGCAGCCCACTCCCATGTCCGCAGTGCTTCTGCCTGAGTCTGTACCCATCCCCAGCTGCTACTTTAGAGAAGTCTTGTTAGCTCAGGCAACAGGCATCTCAAACAGCCCAGCGACTTTTCAGCCTAATATATCTGAGGCTATTTTTCCTTTCACCTAGATAAGGCATTTACTAAAGTCTGGGTTTAAATAGCTGAATAGATTTATAAAATAAAAATTATTTGTTTTAAATGTTACTAATCATGAGGTGATATAAAATACATACAACCACCAAAAATGCATAAGTTAATGATTACTTGTTTGGTGCTTTGCAATTTTATTGTTGTTGTTGTTGTTGTTGTCATAGCTAACATCTGTATAGTGTTTACCTTGAATCAAACACCATGCTGATCTCTTTAGATATGTTAATGTACAAGTATTTTGACCTAGACTATCTCATTTGACCCTTGTAATAAAGCTGAGAGGTAGATTAGTTAGGTATGATTCCCATGTTGCTGACCAGAACGTTAAGACTCAGAAAAGTTCAAAGATTTCCTCTAGGTCACCCTGCTTGTAAATGGCAAAATTGAAAGCATAATATAGTTCTTCAGATTCCTAAATAAGTGCTTTTCTAAACCATTTCTCTTGGAAACAGCATCCAGTGAAACCCAGAGCAAGCAAGCACGACTTTCTTCACCTCTTTCAGTCCTAGAAAAGAAATCTGAGGAGTAAGATAAGAAATGCCTTATGCCTTCCTTAAAGGACCACTAGCTTTTAGCCCCACAGGAAGGCCTGCGGATGAGGAATAGGGTCTGAAGGAGGGGACTCCAGTTTCTTACACCAGGAGCTGGGTGGTTTGGGGAACGGAATGAACTTGAGCTGGAACTTAAGCAAAAGGGAATATTAAGCCGATATAAGAATAATAAAGAAATTATAGAGCTATGTTTGAACAAGTCAGAACAATTCAAAAGGGAACCAAGATACAACATGGAACAAAAAGACCAGGATAACTTTTTCTTCTTTCATTTATTTATTTCATTTGGTAAAATGGATTAGATGATTTGCAGGAGACAAAAATTATTTCCAAAGGAAAAGTTATGCCTTTGAGAGAGTTAGAAGAAAGGGGGGAACAAATGTCTGGAAAATCCAAGGCTTTACCAGACATCCGTATGTCCTTGAAGATGTAAACCCTGTCAGTTTCTATCCTCGGATTTCATTTCTAGCCACAGCAAAAGCCCTACATAGGGAAAAGTTTAAAGCTAAACATGATAGAGAAAGCATGGTTTAAGAAAAGCACTTATGAAACCCAGTGATTTCACCCACCATCTCTTAAGTCATAATTCCTGAGCAAATTTGAAATCACTATTTCAGGAAAGGGGCAGTTCAATAAACAGAGATGCAACTTATTGTCTGTTTCTAAAAATTAAAAAATATCATGATATCTTTGGCTAATTTCAGTTTGTAGGCTAGGTAGACTCGTTTCTGCTTATGAAGACACTTATGGGGCAAAGAAACATAATTGCTTAACCAATACCACAATTAATGATTTAAAGCCTCAGACAAAAAAGATGGGGGAAAACTTTTCTGATAATTGTCACTCCATGATTACCAGTATTTTCCATAACCTAGGCAACTCGGCTGTCTAAGAAACAAAATCCAGCTGAAACCGAACCTTCATAAGTTTTCCTTCTACAGTTTTTTTTTAAGGCCCAAAGCAGAATCTCTGTCATACTTAGGTCCCCGCCCTGGACGTCTGGAAAATGTCTTAGAGTCTGGGAGACATTCCGAAATCTGCACAGTGACCAGGGCCACAGGCGTGAACTCCTTAATGCATTTTGCAGAAATCTCCACCACAATGAAATTGATTACTGTCTGAAAGGATTCCCCCCACCCCTTTTCAAAATAGCAAGCAGCTAAAATATGCTTTTTTACATTTTATGACATCCTTAAGCATCTCATGTGGACTGAGTTACCGTTCTGAATTTGATATATGATGTCTAGTTTAAACAGGTTTGTTTTTCTTTAATTAATGGGTTAGGTGAATGGAAAAAGAAAAAAACTGAGCCTTTGAAGACTACAGGTAGAAAATGGTATATTGGTTGCTAACATGTGAGTCTTTGTCCAGTTCCCCTGCTGCAGATACTAAAATAAAGTCAGAGCATAAGTGTGGAGCAGCGGCTTTTCAAGAAACAGGTGGGAATTGAAAAGGAAACAGAACCTGGAGTTTGTGAGTGGGAGTCTGTCCGCCTTGTAAGGATAGTATTTCTGAGGCTGGAGAAGGAGTAAGGGGCTGGTTGCAGTGTTTTTACATAACTGAGATCAAATTGTTCAAGTTCTTCAATGCTTTCTGTTCGCTGCAATGCAGCAGAGGAGTGAACTTGTAGCTAATGGGCAATCATTTGTTTTGTTTTTTATTCACCTAGTGCAAATAATTGCAACAGAGCTGTTGCTCCATTCATTCTGATGTCACATAGAAAAAGTCTTTTTAATCAGACAAACAAAAAAGTCTGGGATCATAGTAAAGAAAAACAGAAGGATGTCAGTGATGAGATTCTAAGGCTTGTTTCCATGGCAGTTTCCATATTCTTGCTAGAAGAGGGGAGGTTGCTCTGGAAGACAGCAAACTGAGGTTAGTTACTGCTGTCGGGAGATTTCTTCCTGACTGTGCTTCACGTGAGCCAATTATCTTGAGTTTGGATGTGTTTAAATAGAAGTTGATGCATGTCTATTACTGTTGTGCAGTCCCTGAAGATGGATCAGGTGATTAAAATAGCTCGGCAGAAAAATGAACCTACTCCTTATCTCTGAACAAGCTCTACCTCAAAAATCATCTATTAATTGATAGGCATCACCTGATCCGAGTATTTCACATTTCATGTATGTTTGTAGTAAAATTCTGGCTCTTATGGACACTTTGTTACCACAGGAGGGAGTGTGTGGTGCCATTTAAGAAGCCCAAACCTTTCACATTATATTGTCAGGAGAAACCAAAAGGAAGCAAAACATATTATCCATTTGACAGAAGGTCTTAAAAGATTATGAGCATCACAAATGCATTTTTATACATAAGAAAGGATGGGTCAAATTATTATATTCCAGGCCGAACACAAGATTCCAGAGCAGGGAAGGGAAAAGGAGGGAGGTAACCTACTCAGATCAGAAGGATGAGAGGGTGCTGTCTTCGCTTCCTTCTGATGTCTCTTCCCTCTCCTGTGTCCCTAAGCTTCTTCCTTCCCTGTGAAATCATCGCCTTTTAGTTTTGGAACAAGCCTTGGAGGTCATGTCAAACATCCTTTTTCATAGGTAAAGGAAACTAAGCCCTATAGAGGTTAATTAAGTTGTCCCAGGTGACTGACTACGTGGAGGAAGAAGGTCTAGGTATCTCAAGAAGTGGGTTTGCGCCATGTGGGTCGGTATTCTTTCTTCTCTCTGCACACATCCCCTTCACCCTACTTCCTCCCGCAAGTAAAAGGAGCAGTAGCTCCACCGGCATCCGGCCAGGGTCATATCCACTTTTCCAGGGAGCCACCTGCACTCAAAACAGCTGTGCTTCAGGACAACGGAACTAGAAATGATGGGCCAGTCTTACTTCGCTCTAAACTTGCTTCAGAAATTATCTTTTGTAGAGAATGCTTTGACAGGGTGAATTAAAAAGCATTGTTACAAGAGGGTCCAAGGAAGGTAGCATTTGGGGTGCTGATAATGTTGTTTTTTGATCTGGTGCTGGTTATGTGGGAACAGTCATTTTGTGAAAATTCTGTGAGCTGTGTATTTTAGACAGTTAAAAATAATTTTACAGAACAGTTGAAAATGCATTGGTAAGGAAAGGATGTTGTCATCAAAGAAATTAAGTACCTCTAGAAATTATATTACAAGTATATTTTTAAGATTTAACAAAGCAAATTTAATAATACTCCTTGAGATAGAAAGTTTTCTGATGCTGGATTTTTTCTTTACTGTGTAACTGCTAAAAGAATCATTAAAAACAAAGTCTATTATATTTTACTGTATATTCTCACTGTGGGAATTACTCTAATTTATAGCTAATTTGTCATGGAGAAAAAGAAAAGTTAGAAGTTGGTCTGGCTGGGTAAAATTTTGTTGTAGTTATTTAACTTGTCATTAACAAAAAATGTTTCTATATATAATATATATACATATACACAATATGCAATATGGTGAATGTACTTTATCACTAACGCTATTCTGGACAAAAATATGTAATGAGTCAAATATTTCAGGATCTTAGAATACCTTGATTATTATGTTCTATTGGTTAATAACCTGCAGGTATGAAAAATGGCCAGAAACAAGTTGGGATATATACATTGAAAAGTAAATGCATAACAGTGTAGGTATAGAGGTTGCTGAATAAATCAGTATCTAGGAATTACTAAAAATCAGCCCTTCTTTTCAGTACTAAGAAAGAAAAAATGAGAAAATGCCTGATCAGTACATTTGAAGTTAGTCTTTCCTTCCTTTTCATTTCCAGCTTCCAGTGGAGGTCATATTGATCAGACAAAGGACCAGATACACAAATAGGCAAAAGGGAGTTCTGTAGCCTAGATAAGGTGCCTGAGTAATTGATCCCTCGTTAATAAAGATTCACCTATGTTGAGAGGAATTAAATACTGTTGAGAAATCGATAGCAATTTCATAAGCCGTATGCAAATATTTTTAAATTTCCAATATAGCTACTCAACAAGCATCACGTGAACACATTGAAAACTGATCCTCTTTGCCAGCTAACAGGCTATCCTGGGGAGACTAGTGTAGTAATAATTATTTTCAAGCTGATTGGGCACTGTGGAATAGCAATTTGAATCCTATTGGCTTTTAGTACATGTGAATTAGCAATGTTCTCTGGGAATGTTGACATTGGTAACTACTCTGTGAGGAGCAAACTTAAATTCTTGGTTGTAAATAGTGTATACCAGTACATATGGCCCTGTGTCCATATACCCACATCACTCTGTGCAAAAAATAAAGCACACTTACTGGGCAGCATAATGATTTCTGAATGTACATAAACCAAAGGAGGCCACAAAGATTCAGGAGGTTTTCAAGCTCCATTCTTTATGAAGTGTGTGTGTTTTAGATTAAGAAGCAACCCAGAAGTTGAAAATCAGGGACGCTGAAGTTTACCAGAGCATTTGGAAGATTAAAGAATGAATTAAATAAAAGCAAATGGGATAGAATAGTAGCTAAAGTAATACAGCATTTTAAGAAGGGTAAGACAATGAATTTCGCCATTCAAATAGTTTGTTATCCACCAGTTGAGCTTAGGATTTGGTCCTGTTCCCTTAGTGTTAGTCCCCATGACCTCTGTAACATAGAACCAGGGTGATGGCTCCATCAGAAACATATCTATAGGAGAACTATGGGACTTATGTTGCCTGTGACTTGATTTTAATTCTGAGCAGTGTTGGCTATTACAAATCCTGTGTAGTTATAAAACCTTGAGTCATTTGCTCTAAAATATCTAATAAATTCAATGGCTAATTTACACAATACTGTAGGAAAAAAGGAAGGGACTGGTCAGCAACTGTACAGAACTGCAGATGTAAATGTACTATGACAAGGAAATCAGTGAGTCATAGGAAAACTTTAATAAAATCAGAAATATAGCCATTTAGTGATAAAATAAGATACAGAATTCTAGACCCTTCCAAATATAGTCTCTTAGTGCCCTAAACAGGCAGTCAGACATCCCCTCTCACAATCCAGGACTGCTGACTCCCACCTGCTCACCTGCCTGCCTTCCTGATTGCCCCTAACTGCTTCTGCCTGCCAGCCTGATCACCCCCTAACCACTCCCCTGCCAGCCTGAATGATGCCTAACTGCTCCCCTGCCAGCCTGATTGCTCCTAATTGCCCACCCCTGCAAGCCTGGTCACCCCTAATGCCCTCCCCTGCAGGCCTTGTCACCCCTAACTGCCCTCTCCTGCAGGCCTGTGTCCCTCCCAACTACCCTTCCCTGCAGTCCTGGTCACCCCCAACTTCCTTCCTCTGTCAGCCTGGTCACCCCTAACTGTCCTCCCCTGCAGGCTTGATCAGCCCCAACTGCCCTTCCTTGCTGGCCTGATCGTCCACAACTGCCCTACCCTGCATGCCTGATCCCTCCCCATTGCCTTCTCCTGCTGGCCATCTTGTGGTAGCCATCTTGTGTTCAAATGAGGGTGGCCATCTTTGACCACATGGGGGCAGCTATCTTGTGTGTTGGAGTGATGGTCAATTTGCATATTACTCTTTTAAAAGATAGGATAGAGGCTTGGTGCATGGATGGGTGCCTGGTGCCCTGAAGGGTGTCCTGGATCAGGGAAGGGGTTCCCTTGGGGCATGGGGCAGCCTGGGTGAGGAGCCTGTGGTGGTTTGTAGGCTGGCCACGCCCCCACTCCCCACCCCCACCCCCCGGTGACCCCAGCAGAGGCCCTGGGATTGAGATTTATTTATCTTCTATAATTGAAACTTTGTATCCTTGAGCAGAGGCCTGGACAAGCCAGGGTGTGCAGGAAGTTTGACTTCCTCCATTGCCAGGGAAACCCAAACTTCCTGCTTGCTCCGTGGCTACAGTCATTTTTGGTGGGATTTATTTATCTTCTATAATTGAAACTTTATAGCCTTGAGCAGAGACCTGGACTAGCCAGGGTGTGCATGAAGCTTGGCTTCCTCCATTGCAGGGGAAACCCAAGCTTCCCACTTGCTCCATGGCTGCATCCATCTCAGTTGGGTTAATTTGCATACTTGCTCCTGATTGACTTATGGGTGTGGTTTGTGAATGTAGTGGAGGCATGGTCAATTTGCATATTACTCTTTTATTAGATAGGATGGCCATGAACCAGAAGATCTAGGTAAAAATTTGAAGAAATTTCCTCTTGGGGTGGAGAGTGTTGGGATGGGAGCTTTACTTCTCATCACACTTCTTCAGCATTCTTTGAACTGTTATTATATGCATATATTACTTTGGGTTTAAAAAATTAAATTATCTACTTCAACATACTTGCCTTGAGTTTATACAGTGTGCTAAGGCACTATATCTGGAAGCAAAAATTAAAACCTTCACGAATTCTAACATGGAAAATCGACTACAAACAGCAAAGCATAAATGATAATGTAGCTATAGAAATAGGGGAGAGAGTTGACTACTGTATTCTAGAAGGAAGAGAGAGTGAAATGGATGTAAGCAATGGTGCATCTGTGTGTGTGTAGGGGGTGGGGGATGGTGATAGGCCTGGTGACCTGTGGGGGAGGAACAGGGAGGTCAGCCAGGGAAGTCTGCCTAGTACTGCTGGCCCTTGTTGGAACACAAAGACCTCAATCCAAGTGAGATAAGAGGAGGATGGAAATGGAAGGCAGAAGACTCAGAAAAGTTAATAATGGAGTGCACTTTTTCATGTCCTCCCTATAGTCAGGGAGAGCCAACCTCTGCAGCCCCTTAACTTGAACCTCTCTTCCCTGGGAAAAAGGAAGCTGTTCAGATTAGTTGGGTATTTTTTGGGGATGATGAGAATGGAGGAGAGGAAGGTGAGTTTTATATAGGGAAACTGTATCTTAATTTTACTCTTAAAATAGAAGACCCTGAGAAAATATATTTGAGCAGGATGATTTTTTAAGAAATTCAGTATTTTGTTAACTTTTTCTAGATTGCAAATTAAATGCATGGAGTAAATGAAACATGGCTCATCTGACCAGAATCCTAAAGTAGGCGAGCTAATTGAATCTCACAGGTGGTCTTTAAGGCTAACACTCAACCCAGAATTCATTGCACTAATCCAGCTTAAGTATTTTAAGGGTGTGAACAAATATGATGAGGTCATTGGTGAGAAAAGGTTGTTTCTTCCATACCCATCTTGGCAGCTGTAGCAGCTGTGGTATTTTTTCAAACACCAAGATTATAGGTTAAACCCTAAAGTTGAGCCTTTCAGTTTTAGGACAAAATAGAAGTTTCTTAAAATACTAGGCTTTTGATACAACAGAAATGATAGCATGGGAGCTATATGCAAAACGTGTACAATAGGGAGTGATCAGATGCATTGTGAATAAATACAATATGCAAAGACTTAAAAGGGGAGGATGAGGAGAACTCTGCAGAGCTCAACAAAAAAATGTTTGAACTCCATGTAGAGTTAAGAGTGCTCCTGGGAGTGGCAGTGAGGTCTCTGACAGGTGGCAGGAAAGTAAGTTGACAGATGAGTTTTGTATTTCTTGAAAACTTTGTTTTTATCTCAGAGTTCGCACAGGCAGACGGGAAGGGAACAGATGTCAGAAACAGCAGTGCTTCTCAAGGAAGATTAAGTGATAGAGGAAATGGAGATCACATTACCAAATAAGAGGAGAAGGGAAAGCAGTGTGTCTGAGTGGAGACTGGATGGAATGACCAGGTGGAATTTGGGTCTGAAGTTTGAGGCTATCATATTAAAGCAGTAAACATCAGGCTATCAGTGTGGCTGGTTGGATTCCATTTATTAATGACAATAATAGGTGTTTCCTTTATTTATTATTAAAAGAACGCCATAGTGGATATGAAAAGTAAAATTTGCCTGGCCAAAATGGCTCAGTTAGTTGACTGTTGTCCCTTGAACCAAAAGGTCACCAGGTTGATTCCTGGTAAGGGCACATGCTCAAGTTGGGAGCTTGATTCCCTGTAGGGGACATGCAGGAGACAGCAGCCGATCAATGTTTCTTTCTCAGATTGATGTTTCTCTCCTTCTCCCTTCCTCTCTCTAAAATCAATAAAAACATTTTTTTTAAAAAGAAAAGTAAAATTTAATTTTTAGGTATGTATGTTGCTCCATTTCAGAATTGTGGGAAATTGAAAGTATTACAATGTACCAGAAAGAACTAGTGTGTCAAAAGATTAGGGGTCATATGTGTTGATTGGATACCATCATGTTACGTTTTATTCATTATTTCCCTTCATTTCTTCATCTTTTCCCCTTATTGGGTCATGTGACAGTGTGGGAATGCAAAAGCAGTTCTCAAAGAATGATAGTTTATTATTAAGAACATTGCCCACGTTAATATTACGTGAGTATGTAGTCACTCAAAAAACATTTTTATTAGAAATGTAATTTTAAATAAAGATTTGTAATCAATTCCATTTCTGCTTTATGTATTAAAAATCTTTTCAACTGAAGGAACTTGAGGTTGGACTTTAGAAGCCCCAAACCCTATTTCTAGCCCACCCCTAGTTAGCCCTGTTACTTCAGGCAAGTCACACACCTGCTGTGACTGTTTATGGAGCTGGAGGGAGGATAATGGGTATTCCTGAGGGTGTGAATGCCATGGGCTATGTGGGGATTCTAGTTAAAGAGAAGGGCATTCACTACAACCACAGGGAGGAAAGGGATGCTCTAAGAGCCCACAGTTTCCTGATAAAGGAGTTTCTGCATTTTTACCCATTCATTCTACTCATGCTAATTAAACGTGACTGTGATTTCCTCTTGTCTGGGAATACTTTTCTTCCAGATATGTACATTAGTCATTTCGTCTTCTTTAGGTCTTCACTCACTAGTCATCTCCTCACAAGGCTTTCCTTTTTCCCTGTTGAAAATTGTGCACAAAGACCACACACACACACACACACACACACACACACACTGTCCCATTCACACACACATACCCTGTCCCATTCTCCATTCCATGCTTGGTTTTTCTCCATGACACTCATCATTTTCTAATTTCTAAAAACTTCACTTATCTATTTATTATTATATCTGACATTAGAAAGTAGAACAAAGGCAAGGATTTTGTTTTTCTTCAATGCTGTATATATAACACACAAAATAGAGCTTGTCACACATGCAGCCCTCAGTAATGTTCAATTCTGGATCAAGTAGTGGAGGGATTCTAGACTAGTTGTGAATACCTTGTTGAAGTGGGAATTAGAAAAGTCAGAAGTCCATGGAAATGTTTTTCAAGTTAAATAGGGCATTTGCTTCAGATGAAAGCTTCTGTAGAGACCTCATAGAAAAGAGTAAAGCACCGACCTAGTCTGGCCCAAGCAGGTGGAAGGTGGGCACATGGCCCAGCCTGTTTTCCTCCTGCCTCCAGGCTCTCCCCAGATGTTCTCAAATGGACCTAATCTCAAAAATCACTCAGGACACTTGTTAAAAATACAGATTCCCAAGCTGCTCCCATGGAAGGAGTGAGACTAGCAGGACATTGGTGAAAGAGCAGAGATTGGCATCAAGGAAGGAAACAGAAGTTAATTGTGAAGAGCAAGGATTTGGGAGCCTGAGTAGACATAGGTTAGCAAAAGGGCAGCGTGCCTAGTGGGTAAAGTAACTTTAATGGTGGTCAATCATTTACCCTTCTCTCCCACATGAGAAGAAAAAACTTGGATCTTGGTTTGGGCTTTGAATCAGATATGTTTAAAAAGAGAAAAACAAAGCCATATTTAGGGGTTTGTGTTGTTGAATTTTATTATTGACAATGGCGCCAAGGAGCCAACATATAACCACTTGAACTAAATAGAACATTAACAGAGCTCTAAACATTCAAACATATGATGGAGAGAACATTCCACTGGTCAAAGATCTTAGAAGATAGATAACTCAGTCATTCATTAAACACTGACAAAATCTAGAAAAAAGATGTCTTCATAGTCCTTATTTCCTTACATTAAATACTCATTTTTTTTCTGTCAGTACAACATGATAAAACTAATTTAAATTGTGTAACCTCTTAAGACACATTTGCAGGTCCCATTCTTTTGTGAAAAAATCCCACATATCCTATAACTTTTCAACCATTTATCCTTATATTTCTTTGTATTCATTGCAATCTATTTTTCTTCTAAGAACATCACATCCTCAAAACTATCTCAAATAGAGGGTGCTCTTATTATCATCACCCTGGCTCTGGATGCCTCTCAGTATCAAAATATCTAAAATGGAACTCATGGTCTCAATGAACCCATCTCCATTGATTTTCTGGATCTCAATGAACATCACCTCCATATCCACTCTCCTAAATCCCTATTGGTTTTACTCCTGAATAGTTTTCAAATATACCTGCACCTTTTCTTCTCTCCAGCCACCTTAGCCCAAGCTACCATTGTCTTCTTCTTTGACTGTGTCAAGTCAAGCTTCATACCTACTCTGCTGTTCTTGTGGCCCTGCTCTCATTTCTTGGAAATCTGCTGTAGGTACTGCTCCATCAGTCACTTTTTGATGTTTCCTCTGATATCATCCCATTTCATTACCTTTCTCTTCTGGGCCATTAAAGTAGCTAGCACTTGCCATCCAAATTTTTAGTTTCTGCCTTCTATTGACTCTGTATTCTAAAACTAGCTTAATTGTTGTAAAGCGAACGGGTTCCCCAACTGTCCTGTTACTTGATGAATTAAATCCAGACTTCTTAGTTTATCATTCTTAGTGTAGCATACTAAAGCTGAAGCTCTTTCTGACCTCCCTTTAGCCTGATGAGGCCTCTCGGTCCTGTGAACTCACAGACTTAACTTTTCCTCTTACCAGAGAGAATAAACCTCATTGAAGACCAAGTCTTACCACATTTCTCTCACAGACACACCATGCCCTGTCCCTTGCATATGGTAACCACTCAGTACATTTAATGAATTTCAGTACATTTTATTTGAATAGTTTGTTAGACTCTGAGGCTTAGAGAAGAGCTAAATTACTATATTCATTTTAGTATCCTGGAACTCCATAGTAATCAGATGGAAACCACCCTGCACATGGAAGTGTAGCTGCACTCTATTTGTTTTATTTCAAAGTAAGCCAGGTCCTTTTACCACCAGAGAGGAAGAAAGGGGATTAAGCTGAAATTAATGTTTTGATGAAGATGAGGCAGATGGTAAATTGACCCGAGGGAAGAAAAAAAAGAGAGAGAAAGAGAAAGAAAAATCAACTTGCCACATGTGAGCAACAGAGAATCTTCATGATTGATGTTCGTGCCTTGGAAACTCTCTCCAGGGCAAACTCCATTTTCACTGCTTACTCACATACATTTGAGACATAGATTAATTTCAAAACCAGAACTTAAAGCTACAAGGAACCGCAGACATCACTTTGTTTATGGTTTTCAAACTTTTCTCTCCTTTTTTGCTTTTAAGCATTAGGACCCTTTATTCAATCAAAAATCTCACTTGAAATCCCATTATATAAAATAAAGATGGTGTTGTTTTGGTTATGTTAGGTGGGAGCCCAGGATCCTGCCCTCTGGCCTCAGGGTTCTCCAGCATCCCTAGTGGCTCCTGAAGAACATCTAGAGAAACCCCAGAATGCTGGTCAGCTAAGCTGGAAAACCAAGCATCTGGTCCCACTTCTCATTTCTTACATGAGGAAACAAGTTCAGAGAGGTTACATGATAAGCCCCGAGTTGCTTATTGATCTGTGGTAGAGCCAGGACGAGGACTCAGGTTTCTTACCATCCAATTCAACATGGTTCTAACATTATTCCATGACACTTTCTTTGGTGGCACATCCCCCTTTCTGGTCACCTCATTGTAGTCTTTATTTTTTCCTGTGGCAGCATATATGAGCATAAAGGACTTCTGAACTTCTTGGAGTGTTTTGATAGCTTCTATTCTAAACTCTTTAATGAGTACTACTATGAAATGGCCTTATTACCATATTTCCATATAAAAATGCATTCACAAATTGGTAGCATGCTCAGAGGCAATTGAAGGAATTCTGTCTCATGTTCACATTCAGGGGACTGGGGATAATAAAGGTAGATAAGAGTAAAGGGCTAAGAATTCTATTTTGAGGCCAGAATAGAAATACCAAAATAAAAAGAAGGATATATAGGACTTTTTAAAAAGGAGAATCAGAGTACACCTAGAAAAAGCTGTATTGATTCCACATCCCCCCTCAATGAAAAATGCTTAATTAAAAAATATTTTCATTGCTTTACTGTGGTAAAAACACTTAACATGAAATCTACCCTCTTAACAAAATTTTAAGTGCATAGTATAGTGTTGTTTTCTATATTCACTATATTGTACAACAGAGCCCTAGAGCTGCCTCATCTTGCATAATTGAAACTTTCTGTCCATAATTGAGAGTTTCCCATTTCTCCCACCCCCTAGTTACTGGCAGCCACCATTCTACTCTTTGATTCTATGAGTTTGACTATCTTATATACTGGTACTAACTAGTATGTCATATAAGTTGAGCCAACAATCCCACTTCTGGGTATTTATCCAAAATAATCAAAGTCAGGAACTCAAGGAAGTATTAGCACCTCAGTGTTCATAAAAGCACTTTCACTAAATAGTCAAGACGTGCAGACAACCTAAATGTCCATCAGTTGATGAATGGATAAAGAAAACATGGTATACTAGGTATACATACAATAGAATATTAGCCTTAAAAAAGAAGGAAATCCTAAAGTATGCAAACACCTGGATGAAATTTGAAGACACATGTGGTTACTAGTTAACATGGGCAGTTAAAATAAGGGATCTGAGATTTGTCATGTCATATCATCATCAGCATTTTTATAATTGAAATATAATTATTCTGTATAATGAAACAGGGATTGATTAAGTTTAATTTTAATTAACCCAATATTTAAACTTAGTACAACTAAGGAAAGAAGGAGATGGTAGAAGGGGGCAGGGAAGAGGCGAGTTGCATCCACATTGTACCTAAAGTGGGATAAAAGTAAGTATTTATATGTATGCTATTTACCTGTATTTAGATTGCTCTGGATCTTCATTGGTCTGGTCCTGTTTGTGTTAAACTTGTTTTGTGTTATTAGTGAGGTCTAGGGGTAAAAAAAATCTCTATTACCCCTATTTCCTTGCAATTACTTTCTACTAGTCCCTGGTCTTTTATTAGACTTGGCAACGAGTTCTCCCTTCCTCTTCTTTTGTTCCACTCATTCTTCTTTTGCTAAGGACCCAGCCTCATTGTGCCTTTCCCAAGATACCCCTAATCCTCCCACAGCTCTATTTTTGAACCCCACAAGCCAGCATTTTACCAGCCCAGCTTCTTAAAGGAAGCAGATAATTTGCAGTAAAAATTAAACATAGGTTCAATTACTGGTGCACATGTCAGTATGAATTAGACACATGTTGTTGAGATATTTTCAAGAGTTCCTCTTTTAAATAGTACCTTCTTGTTTTTCAAAAGATGAAAATGCTTTTGCATCTATTGCTTCTTTGTTCCCATACAGTTAAGTTTGTTTTCATTTTTTGGTTTAAGGAGTGGGTTTGGGTATTATTATCCCTTCTTTCCATATGGTGAACTGCAGCACAAGGCAGGAAAACACTCCCCCGAAGGGCCCTGGTGTATGCTGCAACCATGGCTGGGCCTCCCAGGTTCTGAGGGCCTGATCCTGTTTTTTCCCCTGGTGTTGCTGAGGGCAGTCAGAAATTGAAGCAATTTCTAAGCTCTGCTCCTAATTATAAGTCAAGGTCATTTGTACCTATTTTGACTACATCAACCCTTTCAAGAGAATTCCAAATATACTTTCCCTAAACTAGTGTTTCTCAAACTTGGGTATATGCAGAAATCCTTTAAAAGAAAAGAATCCTCATCATTTATGAGCATAGGCAAACTACTTTTATTCATTATATTACATAAATATGTACAAACATTTAATATTTTATTTTAGATACCTGTAAGTAAACACCTTATGCTTGTCAAGTATTTTAAAAATAGCAAAGCAAGTCAAATTCAAACAAAAGTATATTATCAAGAAATTTCAACTGATCAACATATTAATTATGTTTAGAAGACATAATTAGCTAATCAACAGGAATGTGTCTGGCCCCAAGGCATGGGTTCTTTTGTGATTGGCATGCTTGGGTTACCCTGTGCTGTGTGACCCACCTTTCTGCAGCCACTGTTATCCCATCCACTAGGAACGGTTATGTCATGGGAGGAGAGTCCATTACAGACATGTTGATGTCTGTCTCTGCTTTTTCTCATCAGTGAGCTACAAGCCAAGTACTACAGCCCTGGAAATGTAAACATTTTGGCAATGCAAAAATGCATCGAAGCTGAATGTGTGTTTCCTTTTAAAATGGTGACTATTCAGAACATCCCATATACTAATTTTATTAAATATCAACACAAGGATTTTCTTTTTCATTCTCACAAGACCTTATAGACTCTAGAGGGTCAGGGGACTCTAGTCAGAGAAACACAACCCTAAACATACTACTTAAAGACTCAGAGAAGCAGCCAGAGTTTTCCAGCTGAGTCTTGGAGTAGGCAGTTGCCCATAGGGATGATTTAAGGACAACCCAAGGGTGTCATCCCTACCAGATTGCTAAAAGACCCAAATGACCCAGTCTTTTCAAGAAGAAGATTGAAAGCCTACTTTAAATGCAAATATATTGCCTGGGAAGAATAATTAATGAAGTCTATTCTCTGTTTGGCACTAATTTGTTATAAATGCAGTTATGCATAAAACAAAGCCCAGCATAATGAGACATAGCATAGGTGAGTTTGATTGCATCATAAATCAGCATATATTATGTGTCTGCTAATCTCAGGGATCTACAGGGTTAAACAGAGTCCCTATACTTGATATATAAAACCCAGTGGTACTATAGGGCAAGTGAGGTGGGGAGGAGGTGAGGCTTTCTTGGGATGTAGCAGGGGAGAAGCTCTAAGCAACAGCAAAAGTAGGCCACCCAGGTTTGGAGGCGACAAGATGCAAAGCTGCCTGAATGGCAGAGGTTTGGAGAAAGAAAACAAATCTTCCCTACTTTTTAGTTTCCCAGCCTGTGTTGAGACTCCTACTTTTTTTTTTTTTTTTTTTTAGTGTAAGAACGTATCTGTAATTATTGAAGATGATACTTTAATTTGGAAATTTTTTATTTTTTTAAATGTTATTCATTTTAGAACTTGCATCCTCCCCCAAATATTTTTCTTGATCTGTTCTGAACAATTCATTGTGGGATACAGGGAGAGGGAAGGATTCAGGTCCCTCTTGACCACTTCTCTTCCCCACAGATCTGGACTTCTTACATATCTGCCTTGAATAAGTACACAGAATTTAAAGTTGCAGAGATTGTTTCACTGCTTGAAGCCCTCCTGGCTTGATAGTGTTCATGTTTGTGTTTATCTGCTGGGCATGTAAAGAACTTCCTGTTTCCCCCTCATAGTTATATAGCTCCCAATGTAAAGCTTACTGTTGAAAATATGTTGCAGAGAGAAACCTTACTGTGTATATAGGTGGGAAGGGGATGGGTAAAAAGGTTTCCTCCAAGGAAAAGTAAACAAACATTTATCGGGAGTCCATGAATGCACAGCTCTCTGCAGGATCTCATTTAAGCCTCATACCTCTTTAGAGGCATGAATGATCACCTCCTTACAGAGAGAAGAAAAGGCTTAGAGAAATCAAGGGCCTTTCATGGGTTCACATAGCTGGTGTTAGAGCTCATAGGTGACCTCCTGTGTTTTCAATCCCAGTCACGTGTCCTTCCCCTCCCAGTGGTCTTCATCTCTCAGATACTGGGATAGGGCAACTTGAGCAGGCCATGAAAGCAGAGAGCACTTCCCAGTTATAAATAAAAGGCCACTTCACACTCCCTTTCCCAGAATTCTCTTCACCCTCCCTTCTCTCCTTCCCTGTGCTGTATTCTTCTTCTTCATCCTTTCTTCAGAAAGCAGTGGGCAGCCTAAGCCTAGGCACCATGATTAGGATCGATGGAGGGTCTTTCACCCTTGTTCAAAGCCCTGTCTGCATGGACAACATTTTGAGCCCATAGTGGTGCTCACACCACTAGCTGTGCTTGGAGCAGTGCAGCTCCGTGTCATCTGAAGTCCAGGGCTGCTTCCCCGAAGGCACATGGAAGGGGCCCCTTTTCCCTGTCCCTGAGATCACAGGGAGGAAGGCTCTTACTAGAACACAAAGGGCACTGCCTCAGCTCACAGACCATTTCCCTCCCAGGAGGAACACATTGAATTATGGGAATATCAGCAGAGGGAGGGGGAGGGAGTGTGGGAGAGAATTAGCCTAACCTTCAATGCAAAGGACTTCAGAAAACTCATTGGTTAAATGCTTATCCCTGTTGCTTTTCTCCCCAATGCTGTCTCTATTTGAGTGTTGCTTTACTAAAATGATAGAATGAGGAGAAATTTCCAGCTTTGATTTCTATTTGTAGCTTGGTGATAAATGATGGGGGGTAAAACTCAAACCATTCATCTACTGAGTTCTGGGAATTGTCAGAGGGTTTTATTTGTCTTCCTGACCCTCATTTTCTCAGATAAGTAAAAATTAAGCTGCATTTGTAAACAAAGTACTTTTTAGTGTTGATCTTTTTTTTTTAACAAATGAATGTTATGTTTAGCCAAAATAACACTTTTATTTAATACTAGAGGCACCATGCATGAAATTCATGCACAGGAGGTGGGGGTTGTGTCCCTCAGCCCGACCTGCATCCTCTCCAATCTGGGACCCCTTGGAGGATGTCTCTATGGGATTGGGACTAAACCGGCAATCCAACATCCCTCTCACAATCTGGGACCACTGGCTCTTAACTGCTCATTTGCCTACCTGTCTGATTGCCCTAACCACTTTTGCCTGCCAGTCTGATCCCTCCCTAACCACTCCCCTGCTGGCCTGATTGCCCCCAACTGCCCTCCCCTGCTGGCCTGATGGCCCCCAGCTTCCCTCCCCTGCTGGCCTGGTTGCACCTTCTTTGCAGGTTTGATCGCCCACAACTGTCCTCCCCTGCTGACCATCTTGTGGTGGCCATCTTGTGACGACATGAGGGTGGCCATCTTGTGGCGATGTTGCACAAAGGTGTGACACCGCCTAGGCTTTTATTATATAGGATAAGTATACTCAAAGGGCTATGTATACAGATTTTTATATGATGAATATGCACTTTAAAGCCCTTGCAAAGTAGGCATAAATTCACAGACCTTTTGTAATTTCACGTGCAGCCATGGAAGTCAGATTGGAGAGATTTTGTTACCAGGAATCCATGTCACACACTTCTCAAGGACAATTGTCACTGCTCCAAACTTGAAAGTTTCTCATTTTTAAAAATGCAAGCTATGTTGTCTGAGCACACACAAAGAAATAAGAAAACGAGCACTTGAAAGATGCAAATTTTAAAGTGTTTACAGTATGTTTTGCCACACTGAGTACATTTTTTTCTTTCTAGTAAATAAAAAAGTATGAAACACAAACTAAGTCCCTATACTTAGCTTACTAGCAGAGGAAACTTAACCCACAAAGCACACTACTGTTAGAAAGGTGGTTAGTGATAGTTCATGAACAGATATGACACAGGGAATTCTTCTTTCTGTTTTATTCATATCTGAGCTTGTTTTACATTCTTTCTTTCAATGCTGCTCGAAGGCCATCCTCACCTATTCTTTTGATGTTATTTCTCAAGTACATAATTTTTTTCTGGTTAAAGACTCTTTCCTTGAGTGAAAAGTTCTGAAAATTCATAACTGCATAACCGTATGTCACACTTACCCATAATCAGTTCATGGAGGATTTAATTATTTTTAATTTTAATTTAAATATTTTTAAAATGTAAAGATTTTTTTAAAATTAACTTTTAGAAAAAGAGGAAGAGTAAGGAGAGGGAGACAGAAACATCAATGTGAGAGAGAAACATGGATTGGCTGCCTCCTACATACCCCCTACTGGGGATGGAGCCAAAACACGGGCATGTACCCTGACCAGGAATTGAACTGGCAACCTTTTGGTGCATGGGACAACGCTCAACCAACTGAACCACACAGACAGGACGTAAAAATTTTAATATAAAAAATTTTAATTAAAATATTTTTAAGTATTTTAAAATGAAGTGTTGCTCAGAATTTAAGGAGGTGGGGTAAGTTGCTTAAAGAACCATTGGAGGCCACAGCACAGAACTAGCTGAGCTTCCAGAAGTGGGCTCCAGATTGAATTTCAGGCCTAGAAGCTGCACAGTGAGGAAGCTGCCCCATAGTGTAGCTTCTGGATCCAGAGCTACACCTTCTATGCTACCTACCTTGCTGCTCTTGAATGTGACCCAATTCTTGATCAGAGTTTGGCTGAATATATCAGATTGGCTAAAGCCATGGTTCATCTAGAGCTCAAATTCCACTAGCAAGATAGGGAAAGTAAAGAAGACTTTGAATGAAAATCGAACATTACAAGGAGGTTGCAGTGGGTGCTGAGATAGCCCAGCCTCAGAATCCACTTCAGTTAGTAGCTGTGACACAGCCTGTTCCATTCACTCTTGGAAGCTCAGTGTGATGGGTGAGGCTTCCAGGATATAGGACCTCCCTGCAAGGGGATCAGTTGAAATGTTAAAATATGTGGCATCTCCTCTCCAGAGAAGAACAGTTCAATATCCTGCCTGGTGTGGGCAGAGAAAGCCATCTGGCTGCTGGCATTTTGGGACAGGGTAGGAAAGGAGCTTGAAGGACATCTTAGTATGAAGTCTTTCACTGAGTTCTCTTTTTCTTTAATCCTACTTTTGCTGCCCACTCTGCCTAGTATGTCTGGGTCCAGACTTTTGTCTATTTTTTCTCTAGGAAAATAATCTGCAGTCTCCTACTAAGGTAGGAATGGGCTGCCATGTTTAGAAGCAGTGACCCTAGGTCATCCAAGTTCTGTGTACTTCTCTATACGGACCCTGCTTGATCCTGCTATCTCAGCCCCACAGCTATATCCCCTCTTCTGGGGGGTATACCAAGTGCCGCCAAGGACAGGACAGGACAGGACCCAGCTGGGATGGCTTCTCCTCCATCTTTTCCCTCTATAGACATCTGGGGGAGTAGCTCCTCTCTGGATGCTAAGTCAATGAATGGTCCTCTGTCTGCTTTCTCTCTTTCAAAGCTTTTGGGAGATCTCTTGTCCACTCTTTTCTCCCCTCACCTTTTCTTTGTTATCAGAGTGGGTTTGGGGAAGGGAAAGAGAGATGTACATGTGATTGACCTGCCAAGCTTAGCCATAATCCTTTAAATGGATTATTATATATATCATTCTCAGTCTTGTGTATATAAATACTCATAAATATATCTTTAAATATAAGAATTAATATAGAGATTATAGATAAAAACTTGAGAATACAACCCTAATGCTCTCACTTTTAAATTATAAAAGTACTTTTTTCTTTGTTTTTAGTCTGAGGAGAGGAAGAGTCCACATTTCTAGGATACTAAACACAAAAACAAAAAAATAGTGCTTCCCAAGAATGTCATCAGAATGGAGAAGGGAGCCCTTCAATGGGCTTTCATGGCCAAGAAGGCTTCCTGGGGGAGGTGGGAATTGAACTAAACTCTGAAGAGAGAGAGGGAACCAGGAAAAGATCGCGTTTCTAGTTGGGTGTTAGAAAGTGTGACTATCTTTCTCTTACCTCATGGAGATATGGCATTGTGTTCTCCATTGAAGGATCAGGGTGAGTGCAGAGGGGACAGCCCTGAAGCCACTGGCGTGTAGACCATGGCATTTTCTTGGACCTACGAGAGCAGCCCATCAACGTTTCTTCAGTGCCCAACAGAGAAATCTAAAGAAGTGTCATTTACTAGCAGCCTGCTGGCTCTCAAATGCTGCTCACTACTCAAAGTGTAATTCTGATTAAAGCAGAGAATTAGAGCCCAAATAAAAATATGGGTAGTTTATGAGTTTCATACTTGAATATCTCTATAGTTATAACTTCTTCATAGCAAGAAACACCAGATTTTAGTTTTCAACAGCATGTGGAGCTAGTATTCTAGTATTCTCAATATTTTTATAGCTTCTCTTTTAACTTTGATATTTTGCTTATTTTTTAAGTCAATCATCATCTTTAAATTCTTAAACTAGGCAAAGCAGAATGTCAGCCCAAGAGGGGACTTAGTCTTATGTTCATTCCACACGTGTTTGTTGAATGTCAACTATGCCACCAACATTAGGAAGGCAACAGTTGCTTTCCTCCAAGAGTTGGTGATTTGATGAAAATCAGGACCTAGAGAGAAGCAGGGTAGCAAGATCCATAAATGATGAACAACAACAAAGGTGTTAATGTAATAATTTCTTTCTCTGTTGGTAGTTTATCTTGAGGTTAGGAAGGCAGAGCATCCACACACTTAGAAAGGAATCATCTTCACACTTAGAAAATAAAAGGAAGTACAAAATAAAAAACCAAGTATATATACAGTGCTGTTGGAATTAGACGGGTGGCATCATAGATATAGTAGCAGAGGCCTGAGTGGGTGCCTGGCCATGGCAGGGCCTTGATGGCTCCAAAGGACTTCATATTGGGGCAAGTTTTTGGTGGACCCATCAAAGTGCCCGATCAGGTAGGCAGGGCATGCAGGAGTGCTTTGAATTGGAAGGATTTTTTAAATCGCATCCACGGTTCTAAGAGACCTGTTTGCTCAGAAATCACAAGGAGCCAGATGGTATATACTAGTAAGCATGTCATATAGGCTAGTGGTTGGTTTTTTTTTTTTTGTTTTGTTATTGTTGTTGTTGTTGTTGTGTGTGTGAGAGGGAGAGAGAGAGAGAGAGAGAGAGAGAGAGAGAGAGAGAGAGAGAGAGGGAGGGAGGGAGGGAGAATTTTTATTTGATTCTATGGCCATTCCACAATTCCTGTCTCCCTTCACCTTGATTCCTCTGCCTTTTATCACTGACTTCACTCACTTCCACCTCAGACCACATTCTCACACATTGGATGCATCCTATTTTGCCCTCTCCTATTTCTTCTAACTTCTGCCAAGTTACTGCAAGGAAAGAATCCTCTCTCGTGGAACAAAGAACCCCTATCTTTCTGGTTGCCTCCTATAGAAGTACTGCTGGCAACCATCTTCCTTAGAGGAAAGGAGAAGTACTGTGTTTAAAAGTGAAGAGAAGAATGTTGACTCAGTGGCATCAGCTTTTGGAGCTTTTGAAAATATGCTGAATTTCATCTGAATCTTCATTAAGAAACAATTTCTCACAATATGGAGGACCCTCAAAAATGTAGAAATAGAACTACCATAGGATCCAATGATTCCACTTCTGGGGGTACAGCCCCCCCCTTTATATGTGGCCTTACTTTTTATAGTTTCAGTTACCTGAGGTCAGCTGTGATCCAAAAATATTAAATGAAAAATTACAGAAAAAAACAATTCCTACGTTTTAAATTGCATGCTGTTCTGAGCAGTATGATTCAATCTCGCGACACTTACCTCCATCCCTCCTGGAATCACCCCTTGTCCAGCGTCTCCACGCTGTGCATGCTCCTGCCCTTTAGTCCTAGGTAACCACCTTATGCGAAGAGATTGACTGTTGCAGTCTTCCTTTGCTTGTGTTTAAGTCACCCTTATGGTAATGCCTGATGTGGTGTCACCAGGCCCACATCATTCACCTCACCATGTCATGTTAGCATTTTATTATCTTGCATCACAAGAAGAAAGGTGAGTATAGTATAACAAGGTATTTTGAGAAAGAGAGATTGCATTCATATACTTCTATTACAGTGTATTGCTAAAATTTTTTTATTTTAATTTTTTTCTGTGCTGAAATTTATAAACTAAACTTTATCATAGCTGTGTTATAGAAAAATACATAGTATGTATAGAGTTTGGTGTCATCCATGGTTTTAGGCATCCACTGGAGGTCTTATGCCCCATAGATAAAGGGGAACTACTATATATCCAAAAGTGGCAAAAACACTACCTTGAAAAGATACCTGCATCCCCATGTGTACAACAGTATTATTTACAATAGCCAATACATGAAGCAACATAAGTATTCATTGATGGATGAGTAGTTAAAAGAAGTTGTGATATTGATATATATGCAATTGGGCTATTATTATTCAGCCATAAAAACTATTTGTGATAATATGCATAGACCTTGAGTGTATTGTGTTAAGTGAAACAATCAGACAGAGAAAGATCAACACTGTGTGAGCTCACTACATGTGGAATCTTAAAAACAGAAACAAAACTAAGCTCAGTAGAGAAAGAAGTCAGACTTGTGGTTACCAGAAGCAGAGCATAGGAAGAGGGGAAATTGGGGAAGCTGGTCAAAAGGTACACACTTCCAGTTACAAGTCTTGGTGATTTTATGTACAGCATGGTGACTATAGTTAACTGCTGTATGACGTATGGGAAAATGGTTGAGAGAGTAACTCCTGAGTTATCACAAGGAGATTTTTTTTTCTTCTTTTCTTTTTATTGCATCTATATGAGAAGATGAATATTAGCTGAACCTATTGTGGTAACCATTTCACAATATATGTAAATCAAACCATTATGCTATATGCCTTAAACTTGTATAAGGATATATAGCAATTATTTCTTAATAAAAAAGAAAAAAATATTAAAAAAAAACTTTCTCTGGAATCTTATAAGAGCTTCTTCCAAAATGTGTGTTCAACATAAAATGTTTAAACTATTTTCTTTCTTATTAGCAGCCTGGTGCACAAATTTGGGGGTGGGGCTACTGAGGAGAGGGACCCTTGGTCATTGGTGGGATAGCCCTGCGTCCCGGTCAAACTCCCAGTCGAGGGGGCAACTTGCATATTACCTTTTTATTAAATAGGATTTATTTACAAAGATTGTGAAAACTGTACTTTTAAATTATTTCTTTGCTAATGCATCCTATTTGAACAATAGAATTGACTGAACATTCTGAGTGCCAAATGAACTATCTTTATACAAAGTGTTTAATGTGGTACATTTACAAGATGAAGGTATCTTATAAAATGTAATTCAAAATAAATAGAATAAATAACATCTGTTGTATGAATTGAAAGGTGAGAGATGGAGAAGTGACAAACTTGGGAAAACTTTTGCACTGAAGGTAGAACTTGAGGTAGATGCTAAATAATAGATGGATGTGGTAGAAGTTAAAAGGGTATTTCAAGTTGGAAACAGACTCTTGGCAAAGGTCCATTCAGCTGAAATGGAGGCTTCTTATGGAAGACTAAAGGAGATATTGACAAATCAGGGTGATACCAAATTATAGGTGTTTTCCAATGTCATATTAAGGAGTTTTGCGGATTTTCTTTTATAAATAATGGAGAGTTATGAAAATTTTGAAAGGCTATAATGAGTTTGATAAAGTAGTTCTAGATATTGGCCTCTGTGATGACGTGAGAGGAATTTGAAGGCAAGTAGACCATTTATAATCATATGTGTATGAGATGCCCGGGACCTCAGTTAATGTCATGGGAATGTCAAACAAGGGAGCTGAAACAAATGCTTCAGATGCAGTGCTGTAGTCTTGATGTGGTAAAAGAGGTAAAAGATGACCTTCCAGATGAAACTAGGGCTGTGAGGGCTGAGTTCCTGGATGAATTTTGTGCATTGAGCCTCTAGTAATCAATATATAAGTATTAATAAGATGGTTGACATTGTTTTTCTCATACTGAGTCTTTGAAGCCTAGTGTGTATTTAACATTGAGAGCATATTCCAGTGTAGCTACAGTTCAAGAGCTCGGTAGTCACCTGTGACTGGTGGCTACCACATTGGACAGTGTGCTATTAGACAGTTTAATAAAACTAATTTATGTAGCAGATGTCTCAAATAAGTTGGTGCTAAGATGCACTGTATTGGAAATTATAATTTCTGCTTATCCTTTATCACTTCTATTCCTTTTGTTTATTTTAGCTTTTTCTTACTTAAAATGTTCTTTTAGCCAAATATCTTTTTCCCCAAAGCACCAAGAATTTTAGAAATATTCATGACATACCATTTCATTTCTTATTTAATTATCCTTTGACTAACAACTTTAATTAAACAAATCAGTCTGAGTCTCTTTGTTCTTCCTTTGTCAATCTTAAAACTCTTGATTATGAAAGAATTGGACAATACATCTTCAAAACCCTTGGATAAATGACATTTCACTTGGAAATGAAACTATAGTACATTTTTCATGTTCGCCTGTCTGTCTGTATTTCTCCAGTGTTGAATATTGACATCAACTTGCTGGATTTTTGGTTGTTGCTATATGCTAAAGAATGAAGTTCAAAGGGAGCTTCCTTCTATAGAAAACATGCCAAGGACATTGTGTTCCATCTTCACAATGAAATGCAGATTTCCATTAAAAGGCAAATCCATCATTTCAAAAGGTTGACTAGGATGGTGCATTAAAAAAATCCAGCTGCTTGAATTTAGGGCATTGGAAAACGGCTAAAAAAATTTCCCCGGGTCTCAAGCATTTTTATTTAATTATGGATTTAATAGATTTTTATTTGGTCTATGATCTTGCCTCAATCTGTGTTTCAAACACATCATTCGACTATGATTTTTCACTTATTTAAATGATGTATGTGGCTGTTAAGGATATCCTTGAATTTGTTAACGTAGTATTAATTTTTGCACAAGAAAAATACTGGAATCTTCTCACAGTGCTTTGCTTTTTCATGCTTGTTCCTAGGCTTCCTTCACTCCCATTTAGTTTTTGTTATTTTTGTGGGTTTTTTAAATCTTCTTTGCGGATGTTGTCTGCCAGGACAGCCATTGTATTCTCCAACCAACTGCCTTTAGCTTCTTCAGTCACCTAGTTGTCTCTGCCACACCACTTGAATGTGCTCTGCAACTGTTTTCTGAGCAATTTAGGAGTAAGAAGTGGCAGAGAGAGTGTTACTCCCAATGACTCTCTGTGGGTGTGCAGACATGATCCCCACCCGCTGGCCTGGGAGCACAGATGAGTTCTGCTCTCCACTGCTGAGCCAGCCACAAATCCTCAAAGATGTGCTGTCGGGGCCGAAAGAACAGGAAAAAAAAAAGGCTTATGTCAGATATAGCTCTACAGTGTATGTATTCTCCACAGGAAATACATTAATAGTTGTTTATTAAAAGTCATGGCTAAGTCTCCATGCTCCCCTCTTCCAGAGGCTAGTCCTGCATTTTCTCAGAACCAGTACCAGAGCTAGGTCAGGGCTCAAATGCCCCAGGAATACACCCTGACTAGGTTTCCTAGATTGAGTGTTTGGCTTTCCTATTATCCTTGGCTGTTAAGCATTTGTACATATGATAACATTGCCCGGGCCAGTCCCTGAAAGTAATTGTTTCTAATAATTCCTTGCCACCCAGTATGTTTTACTAAGATCCATTTGGTGTCATTTGCAGACCTTCTCTCTCCAATGTCCATTTCCTTCCTAAAGAATTATTAATTTTGAAAAAGAATCCGTTCTAGTTAATATCAGTGCACTTCTAATGTTTTGCTGTGTTTTTCTCCCTCTCAAAGAGCTCAACAATTGAATGGCATCATTTTCTTTTTCTGGACCCCCTTTTGTTCTAGACTTAAATGAAGGAAGTATGGCTGTGCTTCAGAATAGTTTATGGGGGCATTTCATTCTGGGGTCCTTGTGCTTCCAAGCCCCTGCCAGCACTGGCTATCAAAACTGCTTAGACTGCAAATAAAATATGAAATGAAATCCATCTGGCATTTCTCATTGAATTAGGACCAGAACATTTTTGTTAAATATTAACAGATGGCTAAATTCTTAATATCAAGCTAACATTTGAAAACATCTAAGGGGACCCACATGAGGAAGAAAGGATAGAGGCCCATGTGTTTTCTCCATCGCTGAGCCCTTCCTTCCTTTAGCCTTTCCTCCCCTCTTTCCTCCGACCATGTGTTGAGAATCATTGGAGACGCCTATCTCAGATAACTTCTCTTCTTTGGTACCTGGTATCAAAATAGTGTGTGATGGTATCAAAATATTGTAATCAAATGTTGGCCAGCTCAGGTGAAATGTCACCATTGACATGCTTTAAGATCTTTTATTAAAGTGCTCTCTCCCTGCCCCCTCCCTTCTCTCTCTCTCTCTCTCTCTCTCTCTCTCTCTCTCTCTCTCTCTCTTTCTCTCTCTCAATAGGAAAAAGAAAAGAAGTATATGCTTCCCTTGGACAACCTGAAAGTTAGAGATGTGGAAAAAAGCTTTATGTCCAGCAAGCACATCTTTGCAATCTTTAACACAGAACAAAGGTAAGAAAATAGAGCCGCTCTGTCTTCAAATTCCCCCCCTCCACCTTGAATTTCTACATGACCCAAAGGTCATATTTGCAATAGTTCCTTTGGCCACACCTTGAAATTTGTTAACTCATTTGTTTTGCCTTCATTTATTTTGTAGTTTTTAGCTTCCACCATAGGTTATGGATTCTAAAGATGAAAAATTGGAGTAATAAGGATCTTCAAATATTAATTAGTTTATTCCTTGCTTTGCCAGGAGCCACCCTCATCACGCTGCTTCCATTTTTAAACTACATTTTATTACTTTAAAGTATCCCTGGCCCTGAACTTATTGTTTACTTAAAGATTACTCAGCCATAATTTTAATAATATTTGTCTGGCATAATTGGATATCATATTTTCCTATATATTATGACTAGATTCTTGTACTGGTGAATAGAATTATCCAGTTAACGTGAAGACAAATATATCGTACTTCATAGTTTTTCCAAACACTTCTCATTGTCTGTGTTTGTGTGTGTGTGTGTGTGTGTGTGTGTGTGAGAGAGAGAGAGAGAGAGAGAGAGAGAGAGAGAGAGAGAGAGAGAATTGCCCAAGAGGTTAAAAGATAGAGTAGATTGTTTACCATTTTATAAATTAGAAAATGTAGCTCAAAGAGGGTAATTAACTTTCTTAAGGTCACAAAATTAGAGCATTGAAAAGCTTAAACCTGAATCTTCCTTTTCTAAGTGTATTTCTATCTTTTTTTTAACTGCCACTCACCTACAATAGCAAAACTTAATTTGAGGTTGATTATCCCAGAGTGCAATGGTTGTTCACTGAAAGAAATTAAGCGGTAAAGTTAAATAAACAAATGGAGAGGTAACAGAGGACAAGGACAGAAAGGTGTAAAAGGGCAGTTACAGCTAGGCAAGGAGAACATGGGAGATCTTTTCCAAATGGAAATACTATAGGAAAAACTATGACTCAGTTATTAAGAGACGTAGTCATCAGCTGTGGGGTCTAATTTTAACTCATCTTTCCAGGCCATTTATCTTTATTTAGCAATCAATGAAGTTCCTTGATTAGGTTCAGTGACTGGCCCAGGGTCAATCACACAGTGAATCAAAATACCAAAATGGGCCTTTTTCCTACATTCCCAGTCAGTTGCTCAGAGTGACTCATACAAAAATACTCATAAAAAACACAAGAGCAAGGCATTTAAAGAACCAAGGGGACAGCAAATTAGATATAACTCCCCTATCAAATACTGAGATGGGATTGTTTTTTAAAAAGACTTAGAAAACAAAACAAAACATTAGTAATAGAATAAAAAGAGAAAAAACACACACATTAGTAATAGAAAGAATAAAAAGGTTTCCTGGAGAGAGCAGAATTATGTCTTCGTACTGGGACCATACTCAATGACTTGAACACCTTCCTCAGAGCAGTGGGGAAGTGGGTGGTCCTAAAAGAATCATCAGGGGGTGCTCAGCCTCTGGACTGGATGCAGAATGGGAAGTGTGACTACCACAGGAGTAAATTACAATCGGGTTCTTGGTCAATCTGGAAAGTTTAGGTTCTAAAAGGGCTTAGTCCTTGGCTGGTGTTGCTCATTGGGTTCAAAGGTTTGATTCAGGTTTAAGCTTTCCAATGCTCAGTGAGGTCACAGGTTTGAGTCAAGGCCATGTACCTGGATTGCAGGTTTGATCCTCAGCCTGTCAGGGCAATTGTGGAAGGTGACCAATTGGTGTGTCTCACATCAATGTCCCTCCCTCCTCTTTTCATCCCTCCCTTTCTCCCCATCTACTCTCTCTAAAAATCAATGGAAAAAATATCCTCAGGTGAGGATTAACAACAACAAATACTGATAATATACACTTCTCCCTTTTCACAGTCCAAAATCCCCTCGTATGAGTTTTGGCTGAACCTGGGGTTTAGTGTCGTAGGATAAGGGGTTCAATGTCCTTAAGAATCTCCATCTCCCTCCGGCCAGAGAAAGTCAGCCAGGTTCTCGGGCACCCGCTCTCTCCACACACACGTCTCCGTACCTCAGCTTTTTGCAGCTCCTCTGGGTTTCTGTGAGCCCCTCTCTTTCCTTCTAGTTATAGAATTTCCACTCAGCCAGCTTTCGTGTGGTTCTGGATGACGTCTGTTCTGTCTTTTAGTTGTAGTTTTGAAATTGTTGTGCGAAGCAGCAGTGTAGGTGTTTACCTATGCCGCCATCTTGGATTCTTCCAAATACTGATAATATAGCTATCTCAGAAATAAAAGGACTTGATACAAAGTAAAAAAAAAAAAAAATCATCTTTTTAGATGAAATACAACTGTGGATTTTAAAGAGAACAAAAGACACCAAATTAAGGAAACTCTATAAACTTTAAAAATACAGGTATTCTAGAATACTAGTTCTCAGCAGGCATTGAACTCTTCAACTACTTCTCAGAAACCTCAGAGTGCAAGGATGTCCCATCTACAGGCACTTTTACCAATGTTTCTTTCTCTGAAATTGTGATTAGTTGGTTTTTTTTTTGATTTGATAAATCTTTATTGTTCAGATTATTACAATTGTTCCTCTTTTTCCCCCCATAGCTCCTCTCAACCTGGCTACCACCCCTCCCTCTGCCTAACCTCCCCACATTGTTCTCATCCATGGGTATATGATTTTTATTCAGTCTTTCCCTATACCCCCCTCACCCTTTTCCCCCTGAGAATTGTCAGTATACTCCCTATCTATGCCCCTGATTCTATTATATTCACCAGTTTATTCTGTTCATCAGAGTTTTAATTCACTTGATTTTTAGATTCACTTGTTGATAGTTATGTATTTGTTGTTCCTAATTTTTATCTTTATCTTTTTCTTCTTCTTCCTCTTCTTAAAGAATACCTTTCAGCATTTCATATAATATTGGTTTGGTGTTGATGAACTCCTTTAGTTCTTATCTGTGAATGTCTTTATCTGCCCTTCAGTTCTAAATGATAGGTTTGCTGGATAGAGGAATCTTGGTTGTAGGTTCTTGCTATTCATCACTTTGAATATTTCTTGCCACTCGCTTCTGGCCTGCATGGTTTCTGTTGAGAAATCAGCTGACAATCGTAAGGGTGCTCCCTTGTAGGTAATTAACTGTTTTTCTCTTGCTGCTTTTAATATTCTTTCTTTGTCTTTTGCTCTTGGTACAGTGGTAACTCGAGATACGAGTGCCCTAACATACAAGATTTTTGAGATACAAGCGGTTGAGCGAGCGATTTTTGCTTTGAAAGACGAGCAACATTTGAGATAGGAGTAATCGCGTGGATCGGCCAGTTGCACACAAGCCACCAGTTTATCTCGACTTGAGTGTCTCATAGTTTCCCACGCCTCAAGGTTACGGAATGAATTAAACTTGTATCTCAAGGTACCACTGTATTTTAATTATGATGTGTCTTGGTGTGGTCCTCTTTGGATTCCTTTTATTTGGGGTTCTGTGTGCTTCCTGGATTTGTAAGTCTATTTTTTTCATCAGGTAGGGGAAGTTTTCAGTCATTATTTCTTCAAATAGGTTTTCAGTATCTTGTTCTCTCTCTTCTTCTGGCACCCCCACAACTCTGATGTTGGTATGCTTGAAGTTGTCCCAAGGTCTTTACACTATCTTCACATTTTTTAAATTCTTTTTTCTTTTGGCTTTTTCAGTTGAGTGTTTTCTGCTTCTTTGTATTTTAAATCTTTGACTTGATTTTGTGATCCTCTAGTCTGCTATTAGGTCTCTGTATATTTTTTATTTCAATCAGTGCATGTTTAATTTCTAGTCGGTCCTTTTTCATCTCCTCTTGGGTCTCACTAAATTTATTGGCCTTTTCTAGGAAATTCTTGAAAAACCTTGTAACCATGGTTTTGAACTCTATTATATTCAGTTGTTTGTTTTCCTTCATTTCTTTCACTTGTGATCTGTTCCTTTGTCTCTGCATTTTCTCTGCTTCCCTGAGTTGGTAGAGTAACTTTGTGTGCTAGGTGTCCTATATGGCTCAATAGCTATGCCTCTGGGTTACCTGAGGTGGAGTGTCTTGGGGTATCCCTTTGTGGACTGTGTGCACAATCTTGTTGTAGTTAAGTCTTGATTATTGTTGGTATCACTGGGGGGAATTGACCTCCAAGCCAATTGGTTGTGAGGATCAGCTATGTCTACACCACTAGGAGAACTTCTGTGCTGGAGTCAGTCTTATGATACAAGACTTGCAGAATTGCAAAAGCCTCTGTGTTTATCTTGGATGGGGCAGAGTCTCAGGGCTGAGCAGACTGCCCCACCCTACACGGCCCCTGAATCTCAGTGTCCCTCAGTAATCCCTGCAGCCCTCTCTGTGCGCACTTGCGCCTCCAGACTTCTGCCTTTCTGGCTCCCCTGAGTTTTCGTGTGCTCTGGGGATCTGTGTGAGTCTGGGTTCCCAGTGTCTCCCCCGAAAGTGGGGTTCAGTGCAGTCAGAAGTGGACTTCAGTGCAGTTGGGAGGTTCTGTTTTCCACCCGCTAGAGAAAACCAGTGGCACAATTAACAGTCAGCCCTCTCTGTGGGCACTTGCTCCTCCAGACTTCTGCCTTTCAAGGCTCCCCTAATTTTCTGTGCACTCCTCCCTTTTCACAACAGTCCAGACTCCCCCCATATGAGTTTCACCTGGAATTGGGGTTCAGTGCAGTCAGGACAGAGGCTCAGTGCAGTTGGGAGTTTCTGTCTCCCTCCTGCTAGAGGAAGCCAGCCAGGCACTTCACCGCTGCCTGAACTCTCCACGCGTGTGTCTCCGTACCTCAGCTTTTTGCAGCTCCTCTGAGTTTCCGTGAGCCCCTCTCTTTCCTTCTAGTTGTAGAATTTCCACTCAGCCAGTTTTCCTGTGGCTCTGGATGATGTCCATTCTGTCTTTTAGCTGTACTTTTTTGTTGTTTAATATATTTTATTGATTTTTTTTACAGAGAGGAAGGGAAAAGGATAGAGTTAGAAACATCAATCAGCTGCCTCCTGCACACCCCCCACTAGGGATGTGCCCACAACCAAGGCACATGTCCTTGACCAGAATCAAACCTGGGACTCTTCAGTCTGCAGGTCAACGCTCTATCCACTGAGCCAAACAGATTTCGGCTAGCTGTACTTTTGAAATTATTGTGCAAGGCAGCAGTTTAGGTGTTCACCTATGCTGCCATCTTGGTTTCTCTGTGATTAGTTTTCAATTAATTTTGTGCTGGTGAGGACTTCTAGTAAGTACAGTATCGAATATAATGGGGGATCCTTGTCTTATTTATATTTTAAGGAGAATTATTTCATAACTACTGTATATTAGGCAGCTATTATGTGCTGGATACTGCTCTGTGTTCTTAAAATACATCTGTGAATAAAAGGGACAAAAAAGATGATACATTTTATTTTTTTATTTTTTTAAATATATTTTATTGATTTTTTTTACAGAGAGGAAGGGAGAGGAATAGAGAGTTAGAAACATCGATGAGAGAGAGACATCGATCAGCCACCTCCTGCATGCCCCCCTACTGGGGATGTGCCCACAACCAGGATACATGCCCTTGACCGGAATCAAACCTGGGACCTTTCAGTCCACAGGCTGATGCTCTATCCACTGAGCCAAACTGGTTTCAGCAAGATGATACATTTTAGAATCCATTCTAGACAGGGAAGTTGACAGGGAGATACACCAACACTATAAAGAATCTCACTTGCCTGGCCAGTGTGGCTTAGTGGTTGAGTGTCAACCTATGAACCAAGAGGTCACAGTTTGATTCCTGGTCAAGGCATGTGCCCTGGTTGCAGGCTCCATCCCCATTTAGGGGACATGTAGGATCCAGCTAGTCAGTGATTCTCATCATTGATGTTTCTGTCCTACTTTCTTCCTCACTGACATTGATAAAATATCTATAATAAGAAAAGCGTAATATGCTAATTAGACCAGATGTCCTTCCAGACAACCTTCTGGATAAAGCCAGGGCTGCAAGGGAAGCCCAGATCCCAGTTGTCAGAGGGAAGCCAATGCCGGCAGCTGGGGAAAGGAAGGCCTACTCATGCATGAATTTCCTGCATTGGGCCTCTAATATATATATATA
>JAAGEH010000042.1:26975020-27033574 GCA_011751065.1 Lasiurus cinereus | reverse complement strand
ATATATATATATATATATATATATATATATATATATATTTAAAATCTCACCTTATCAGAGGGGTGTGAAAAATCTCACTTTATGCTGAAACTGGTTTGGCTCAGTGGATAGAGGCTTGGCCTGCGGACTGAAGGGTCCCAGGTTCGATTCCAGTCAGGGGCATGTACTTTGCTTGTGGCCACATCCCCAGTGGGGGGCGTGCAAGAGGTAGCTGATCGATATTTCTAACTCTCTATCCCTCTCCCTTCCTCTCTGTAAAAAAAATCAATAAACTATATTTTTTTAAAAAAGGAAAGGAAATCTATAAAAAAAATCTCACTTTATGATTGTGAGCTTTATTATTCTAATAAGTCTGTCAATTTTTTCTATATTTATTTTTAGGTTAATCTGTTACTAGATTCTTACAAGTTTAGAATTATTGTTTCTTCCTGGTAATTTTCTTTTAATAATTTTGTGGCAACTGCTTTTATTTCGAACAATGATCTTTACCTTAAAATTAACTTTGTCTATTCATAATATAGTTACACTACCTTTCTTTTGGTTAATATTTGCTTGATTTATTATTTTTACTTTCTTTGCTCATCAGTTTTTCTGTATTTTTATCGTGTTTTCCCTATAGCACATAGCTGGATTTGTTTGTTTCTCTTATTTAATGTGAGAACTTTTTCTTTTAACTGGTGAGTTTAGCCCATTTATATTTATTATTATCATTACTGATTATTTGAATTTATTTGAACACATTATTTTAGTCTTTTTCAGTAACCTGCCTTTTCTATATTTGTTTTTCCCCCATCTTTCCTGATTTCTTTTTTTTTTACTTAGGTTAATTAATGTTTTACTTTGGCTTAGAGATTATATACTTTATTTTTAATCTGTTAGTATTCCTTTATTATTTTTTACTTGAAGTTTGAAGTTAATCATTCTAGTCTTTTTTTAATGACCTTAAAACACTTTAGCTCTACTAGTCTCTCCTGATTTCTATATTATTATTACCCAATATTTGAGTTCCACCTCACCTTTTTTTATTACTTTATTCCATATTATAATGGTTTACATAATAGTGATTGTTTGATTTATCAACTTATTTTTCAGTTTCTACATCCCAGTGTTTCATTTTGGTGCATTCCCCGTCACATTAAAGTATACCCTTCAGTGGCATATTTAATTGTTTGGTGTTTGTTTTCCTGAAAATGTTTTATTTTGTCCTCATTATTGAATAATACTTTAGTTGGATATTAAATTATAGGATGATGGTTCTTTTATCTAATACTTTGAAGTCATTATTTCCCAACATTCTGGCTTCTGTTCTGTTTTTGAGAAGTTAGCTGACAGTTTAATTATTACTTCTTTTAATAGATCATCTGTTTTTCCTCACTGGTTGAATTTAAGAGCTTTTTGTCTTCTAATACTGGAGTTTCAATACAGTGTGTGTTTTGCTTTATATTTCCTGCTTGGGATTCATTATGTTTCCTAAATCTGAAGATTCATGATTTTAATTGAGTCTGAAAAAAATCTGTATCATTATCTCTTTAACTTTTATCTCATTTCTGTTCTTTCTTGTTTCTCTCTCTAGAATTCCTGTTAGACATGTACTCATCCATTTTATCCTGTTCTTCATATGTTTGGCTCTATATTTTGTACATATCTTCTTGTGCCTAATTTTGGGTCACATTTTTAGCTCTATCTTCCTGTTCACTAATACTAGTCCTCTCTTCACCTTTGACTAGGCCAAAACAAATTTGCCTGTCATCTTTCTTTGCCAGTGGACAAATTATTTTTTTTATTGCAGTATTATTTTTCTGAGGATATAGCTTTTGGAGAGTCCTGACTCTCACATAACCCCTAAGATTTTGTTTTCTATTCTTCTGTAGCCCTTAAGATCCAAGTCTTTTAGTTACTAAAACTGACACCATACAGTTGCAAAGTGACAAAAGATGTATTTCTTACATTTATCTCTCACTCTCTTTCTTTTAAGTATTTTTTTCCCATTTCAGAGAGAACCTATTAAAATAATGTCTTTCAGCATTTTAGATGTCCTATAGAAAGAGTTTCTAAATTTTCCATTCTGCCATTTTGATTGAAATGAAATGTCCTCTCATTATGATTAGGTCATTGAAACATAAAACAATGTTCCTGACTTCCCCTTAGAAAATAAGGGTTGCGTTTTTAAGGTTCAAGGCACTGGGAACAGGAGCTGGAGACCAAGGCATGTTAAAGAGGAAGTTTATTCTGCACTAACAAGTGAGATAGAAAAACCAGGATTAGAAGAGAAGGAGGAGAAGGACCCAGTGGAGCTGACTTGCAGAGAGAGAGAACAGCAACAGTGCAAGGGTGAACATGCCTTTTGAGGAGAGGAACAGGAAGGGGTGGGGCCCAGGGCACTCAGCACACGCTGATTGGTGGTTGAATGTATCAGGAATGTCCCGCCACAGGTTATGTCATACTCCACCCACCAGTTGGGGGAAGGAAGGATCTGTCAGCAATCAGGGTGAACCTGAATGTCAGCCTGGTCTACAAACATAAGTATTTTATAAAACAGAGAAAAACAACTGTCATTATCCTGTTCTCTAACTCTTCAATTCCCAACTTTTTATTCTGTTAATAATTCTAATGTATTCATTAGATATTTCTACATTAGCAGCCATTCATGTCAATGTAGGTGTTCCAAATGAAATACAAGATGTGATCTTGCTTTCCATAACATTTGTAATCTCTAATGAGTCGTATTCATTTTTTTACTGATCTTAAGACAGAAAATGTAGGAAGCCAATGAAAAGATAAAAAAGAGTAGGCAAGATAGTCTAGTTGAAAGAATCTTAACCTGAAACAAGTGGGAAATAGAATCTGAGGTAACATTTAGCCAGATTATATGATAGCATATTCCACTCCAGTATTTTATGCTGTAGTAACAGACAGCATAGGGTTTAGCCACAAGCAATAATTAGCATTCTAGAAGGTGACTCTCATTAGGCCTCCATATGCATTGATGGAGAAGAAATAGAAATACCCCAAGGAGAGAATAGTTAGTCAAAGCAAGAAGGTGAGAAGTGTTGCTTAATCTGTCTGATATAATTTTAGATAAGAAGAAGCTAATTTCAAAAGCAAGATGAGCATTCCTTTTTTTACATGAGGTTGAAATTACACTTACCTCTGAAGTTTAATAGTCTGTATAAAGGGAAAACCATGCATCTATCAAAGGCCTGTATACTTAGCGTAATTCTATCAACTATACTTAATGATACCCTTTTAACCATTTACATTGATTCTGGGGTTATTTTCCAATTTTTTTCTTTCTGCTGAGACAAGATCTTACAAGGAAAGATGTGTTCCCTTCCCTTGCTTTAGATAGTGGCTCCCAACCTTTTCTTGGCCAGGCCTCACCTAAGCATCTTGAAAATCTTGATTGGGTCCCCCTCCCCACATATAATTCTTATTATTTATTCATGTGGAGGAAGCCTAAAACTTGATCTAAACAACTTCCAAAAAACATGACATCCATGAAAGAGAAAAATAAAAGAACAAAAGGGCAGTTGAAGTACTGAGGAAGAAATAACTAAGAAATTGTTTAAAAATAATAATAATATGAAGTGATATGAAAAAATAGCAAATAAAGTTTCAAAACATATAATAGAGAACTGAAATGCATAAACATATCAATTTATATTTATATACTGTATATGAGGCCCCTGGAACCACAAGAAATGCAAAAAAAAAATCAGTATTAATAGCTCATTCTCAAATTGCCCCCTTTAAAAATCAAATTGCTCCCCTGTGGGGCATTTGTCCCAATTTGGGAACCACTGCTTTAGATGAATTTATCCTTGGTTAATTTAGAAGAGTTTTTGTAAATGTTTCTATTACTTTGTATTATTCATCCCTGCCTTCTATTGCAGTGTTTTAGAACAACTTATTTATAGTTACTTAGCAGACCCATGTGAGATGCATGGCTTGGGGCTGAGATTGCCTGTGTGAATATCAGGCTTGGCACCAATGCATATATAATGTGTCATGGCTTTTTAGGAATTTCTGGGACCTTAGCGATCATGTCATCTGTCCTCCTCACCTCACAGGTTAAGGAGTTGGCACCTATACCAGTTAAGTGCCTTCCTCGTGTCACAAAAGAACTTAGTGACAAAGCCAGAATTGGAACCCAGGGCTGGTGATCCAGAGCTCTTACCACTGATTTTAACTATGGAGCAGGAATCCCACCTAATATTTTACTTGGAATTATTCCTAAAAGAGCAGCATCGAAGAGATTTTAAAAACCTCACGTAGTATTTCATTTTGCTATTAGGTCTTACAATTTTCTTTGGAAGGCTTTTTGTCTCATTTGCAAAGCCTGATGGGGAAATGGAACTGACCAATAACCCTGCTACAGTTCCTGAAAAACCATATTGCAATTTGCTACCGTGTCACAGCATTATTCCCAAGCGCTTGTTCAGTTGCTATTTCAACTTTCCACTATAAAGTTTGAAACAGTACTCTGTGGTCCCCAATCATCAGGTGTGTGGGAATTGATACTTTTAACATCCCTCTTTAAAAAGCCTTCAGTGACCTGGTGAATTAATACAATCTTTATGTGTCTGGTTACCAGATTTTTGAGCCATTCTAAACAGTGTTTGAGCACTGAGATTTTTATAAATGGAAGGAATTATTACTAGTTACAGTGACTCCAGTGCTTGAGGGAAGTGAGTTCACACCTGGTGTGATTTAGCCCGCAAAGCTCCAGGTAAGAGTGGATACCTGGGGAGGCTGAGAAATTACAATACCTTGTTCTCACATTCATTGCATCGCCAAATCATTTTGAAAGTCTAAGTTAAAAGTTCCTAAACTCCTTCGTGGCAAGCTTTAAACCGAAGATTGAAATGTTCTCCCAGGTTTTTGTTCCATTTGATTTTGTTGGAAACACCACATTTTCTCTGGTAAAAGCATGTCTGGATAATAGCTCCACTGTGCTGGTCTTTGCTCTCCCCAGGCAGGCCTTCGCTTTTAAGGTCATGCTAAGGCCCATTTGGTCCAAGGTATGTCAGCTCTGGTAGCCAGCAGAGATCCGAGTCTGCCTAGAGGTATTGTAGGGCCGCCACGTGGTATTTTCTGAGCACCCCTTGGGGTTGTCTAGCTCTGTTTTCTTTTAAAATAAGGCATTCTTTCTTTGATGCTGCTCTGTAGCTTCAATTCAGGATATGGTTTATCAACATTACCAAATGTTTCAATTTACCTCCTCCCCCCACCCTTTTTTTTTTTACAGAGAGGGGTTTAGGATGTCTCACTATTCCACTTGTCCCCAGCACATTGCTATCACTCAATAAATGTCAAATAATGCCGCACTGGAGCTAGTGTGCATTCATTGACATTCTGAAAAGAATGGCTCTTTATGCTCATTGTTGTGTGGCATATTTTTCCACTTGTTAGCTGGAAAGGAATTGGAGTCAGGTTTTCCATTTATATACCTTTATGGCTCTGTTTCTGTATTAAGACATGCTTGGAGTTGAAGTTGTTTGGGAAAGTGCTTAATTAAACAAGTATGCTGGGCAATTGGTGCCATGCAGAGACCTGCCTGAAAGGTCACATGTCACTAGGATGTGCAGGGGTGTCAAATCAATACTAAAAGGGAAGCAATTTCTCTTCCTGTGAGTAGGGATGGCAGAGGGAAATTCGGCAGAGTAAAAGCATGTAGAGTTTTGTACTAAGAAATGGAGTTTTCTGTAAGGAATACAGTGCAATTAATTTCATGTTTAGAACAGAAACAAGACACCTGGAACAGTTATTGTATTTCATTTTACCCCGCTGTTGTCAAAAGTATCTTTAAGACATGTCTTCTGGCCTCATAGATTACTGTGTGAGAACTGTTTCTCTTCAGAGTACTCTGATTCAGTAAGAATTTTCTTGGTCAGATGAAGATTAAGTTAGTAAGCAGTTTTCTATGCCAAGCTGAGTAATGAAATGGGTGTCATCCTACATCTTCTCATGGGCCATCTTCCCATGAGCAGCGTTTACAGTGCCCTCTAACTCACTCAAAATATTCGTGGAGGGGGGAAAAGTCGGTTTGAGAGTAAAAATTCTTTATTTTCTCTCAACCAAACTTATCTAGTTCATTGTACTCTTTCTGTAACTTCAGGGATGATATAAGGGTTTGATTTCCCATTCTTTATTCTCAGTATGTATACTGGTATATAAATTCTTCCTAGCTGGACACCAACTGCAGTCTGATGCATTGTCCTGAGGAATCCATAAGTTCAACTGGTATTAGTCAGGTGTCGGCTGTATTGCTCTGAGAAACACACAGTGCATCTAAGCAACAACACCTGACTTCTTTCTAGTTTTAACTCAATGATAAGTAAATTAGTTTAAAATGTAGCCGTGTCATCAATACTTGTCTCTACTGCTAAACTTTTTTCCTTGAGGAGGAGGCTATATCTGTCTTCTTTATAAACATTTTCTTAATCTTTTTATTGATTTCAGAGAGGAAGGGAGAGAGAGAGAGAAACATCAGTGGTGAGAAAAGAATAATTGATTGGCTGCCTCCTGCATGCCCCCTACTGGGAATTGAGCCTTCAAGCTGGGCATGTTCTCTACTTGGAAATAGACTGTGGCCTCCTGGTTCATAGGTCAATACTTAACCACTGAGCCATAACTGTCCAGGCTCTGCTGGAACTCTTAAGTTCAGGTGGGTCAGAGATTTGAGGACTTGCATAGTTATTGGTGGTGAGCTCCCAATAGGACAGTGGTATATCCTGTGCTTTCCCTGACAAGGAGTTGGATCAGAATACATGCTTATCAAGTCAATAAAAGGGAACCTTATATTTTGAAAGCTGTTAAATCCCAACCTTGGAATTAGAGAACTCTGTCTTTTGTGTCTACTCTCTTCCTTTGTTGCGGTCTCTCACTGCAAAGACATTTGTCATCATATGGACCCCATCCTATGTCTTACATTAGTTTACCAATTCTCTCTGCTGCATGTTTTCCATTTATGAGTGTCTGTCTGGTTGTGAAATAGAATCCTTAGGAAATCCTAGGTACATCAGAGAGGAGGGACCTAGAGAGAGGAGGATTGGAGGATCAAAATCATCTGCCCAGTTGATTTTTTTGACTCACCAACCTCACCAAGACAGGAATTAAATATGATTTGGCAATATTTTTACAAACTAAGTCTGTGACAATTGATTTCACAGCTAAGATAAATTCTCATGGAAGCCAGCACAATTTGCTGGGGTATGAAATGTCTGTGGCTTGAAGCAATCAATTTAAATTCTTCTCTTATTGGTTTTCATATTAAACTCTGAAATGAAATAGGCATATGATCCCTACTTGGATGACACTTTCTGCCTTTTCTGAGGGAGTAAAATAGCAAGTTGGTGCTTTTCAGCTTTTTCAAAGGTCATTAAGAGGCTTTGGAGAAATTCACCATGCTTGAAACACCTGTGTAAAATCCATATGCATTTTCTGGGGGAATTAGGCATTGTGCTCCCTTGTGCATTTCAAACAGTTTGATGGAATAGACACAGCAACTTAGATCTGTTCCTCTCTTCCCAAGGACTTAAACTAGACTCATATCTTAATCCATGAGTAGTGCCAGGAGGGATCTGAGGCACCACCCATGTTCAGGAGGTTCCTGTCCAAGGGCTGTCTTGATGAATGAGCTCGACACGACTTGTGTGAAGTTCAGGGACAAAATGAAACTATGTCCTTCACAGCAAGTTTACTTTTCTTCTAGGATTTCAGAACAAACACATTGCCCACCCCCCACTTACTTCCCAGAACAACTATTTGCTGATGGGTACTCCCCTCCCCCAAGGCCTCCTTCAGACAAACACTGTGGCTTGGGGCGGAAGTGTGCCTCCATTTGAGGACCACAAAATGGCCCAACTGTGTTCAGTAACAATTGAAGAGCAATCTCTAGTTGCAGACATATTCTGGAAAAATAGATGCTCAGTTTTAAGATGCAGTCTTTAAAAGAGATGTTTCAGAAGTTAAGTTGCAAGAGAAGGTCTGACAGATCATGGAAAGAGACTGGTCCAACTGGGCCAATATCTTTGAGTTTGTAATTTTAAATAAGACTCTGTAGCTAGTTTTTGTTTAAAAAATTAACTTTTATTTTTGAAAATGAATGAAGAATTAGATTGAGTCCTTTGTTAAAAAGAGTGAGTATGCATTCTGTTTGTTTATGACAAGGTTAGAATTAAAGGGAGCTGTGTGCCATGCTTCAGAAAGTGTGCTGGGGGTTTGAGGATGTCACGGCACACCTAAGCTGAAGCCAGCAAGGATGTGAACGTTTCCCTAGCTGGGTCTAGCCTGAAGGAAATTTTGAAACTCCTTACATTTCTCTGACAGTCTTAGAAACCTCCCAAAAATAAAAATAAAGAAAAGGAAGGGGATGTTTTACTGATGATTGGAATCATTAAGTTTGTAGAGATGACCTATTCAGTATTGTAAAACAATCTGCAAGTTGAAGAAAAAAAAATGGATTCAAATAGGAAAATAAATAGAAAAGGTCCAAAGAGGGTTTTTATTCAAATCTGTTGCTGTTTCAATGCAGTTATAATGAGCAATGGATCCGTGGCTGCCTCTGCAGACACAATGTTCCCATTGTTACCAGCACCACTGTATCCTGTTCTGATTTATCAGTCACCTTGCCTAAAGTTCTTGAGTTAGAAAAAGAATGCTTTGAATCAAAGTAACATGTGGTTATGCAAAGCTACACAAAGATCACTGAGCTCCCCTGAATAGTGCCCTCCAGCATATAAGCCTACCTTTTTGTAATATCAACTTATAGTTCAGGAGTTTTTGCGACCTACTGTTGCATGTACAATATATTTTTATTTTCCCTTACTTGATTTACTGTGAAGCCAACTTACCTGTAAAGAATGTCCATAGTGACTACCTACTGTGAGAATGTATTGTAAAGGAATTAATTATACAGCTTGAATATAAATTATATGATTCTACTTCATTCTGCCTCACTGAGAGGAACACTAAAATTAAATCTATTTACAGGCAAGTTTCATTAATTTTAGTGGACACATACAGCCTTAGTAGAAGGAATAACATGGCATAAGCGTTAGTAAAAACTGTTAGTCACGTTGCCTTAAACTCTGAGCAGATCCATGCTTTCCTAAAGAAAACATTTGCAGAATCTGACTAAGCGACCTTTTCTCCTTTCCTTTCATTTTTCTAATGTTGGGCCTTCCTATGTTTATTTCTTACAATCTGAGGAAAATACTGTTCTATAAAGGGATAGTTTCAATAAATGCAATTGCAGAGAATGGTTTGTACTGTCCCCAGCTCAGGGTGTGCCTTAGCCTCACCTCCCTCCATACCTGGAAGTCTCTTCCAGGCCAGAGCACACATGCTGGCCCATGCCATGCTTCTAGATATCAGCCCGAATGTGTTTCAGTGCTCTAGGATGAGTCCGCTTTAGAAAACAGATCAAGGCTTGCCACTTGGTTACTCCGTCAGTGCACTAAGGTAGTAGTTAAAATATTTGTTTTGATGACTACATTGTGAATTTTAAAATAAATGGGCCATCTGAGTTCTGTACTAATGGCTCTCAAAGTCTTTGGTCTGAGACCCCTTTCCACTCAAAAATTATTGATGATTTCAAAGGGCTTTTGTTTATATGGAGTGTGTGGATTATACTGGGAATTCTGTGAGCCAGTTGACTTCATGTTGTTGCTTAAAATTGGCTACAATGAGAGTATTTATACCATGGAAATTGGCAAATGCTACAAACCACAGCTTTTTTTTCCTTTTCTTTTCTGGAAAGCTACTCGTTAAATAGTTATTAGCATACCACCAATTATATCCATTGTTAGAAATTAAAAAACAAAGGTTTAAAAAAAAGTTTTAGTTGTTAAATCATTTAAAAATGATATTAATAAATCTATTTTGTATTCGCGTAAATACATGCTTTGGAAAAACATATTTTTAAAATATCAGAGAGAAAAGTGGCATTTTTTTTACATTTGAGCAAATCTCTTTAATGTGCGGCATAATGGAAGACAGCTGGATTCTCATATCTGCTCCTGCTTTCAGTCTGTTGCAATATGTTGTTTTGGTTGAAGTGAATGAAGAAAATCTGGTCTCACTGAGATATGTAGTTAGGAAGAGAAGAATGTTTTAAAGCCTTTTCAGATAATTGTGGATTCTCTTCTTTGACATCTTACCAAAACTCAACAAGAGCTAGTTTCCAAAAAGTTGGTTGCAGTGTGGAATCTGAAATCGTAACAATGAACTTGAATATTCTGCCCCTCTAATTCACTGGTCTGTCATATACCTCAGGTAGATCTTTTCTTATGAGTGATATGGTAACATCATGCATTTGTCCTTTGGAATATAAGATTCACTGGTTTATACAGATCTTCTCAATGTTTACAGATTTCGCTCCACAGCATTTAAAAATCACATTCCTTGATATTACCACCAGTCTCCTCAGAAAAGGGAAGTTGCTAAGCCCATGAAGGGAGGTTCAAGGTTTCTAAAATTCTAAGGTCGAATTTCATCGCTGGTCACAAATGCCATCAGTGGTCTTCCTCTAAGTGACAGGCTCGTTTTGTTTATTTTTGAGAACATTTCTGCCCTAAACTCAGGTTTTCATCACCACGGATTGACTGTCAGTCAGGCTTTCCAGTAAAAGGACATCCCAGGAATAGCAGCTTGCTGTTCCGTAGCACCGGTGCCTTTGCGCAAGGAGGGTGTGCAGCGGAAGAACTCCCGTTCTGTGACACAGAATAGTAGAAAGACGTGTACTCAGGGTCTGGATGTAATGATGTTAATATTTTTACTGCTTCATCAAGGATAGTCTTATATGTGAAAATGGCTTTGTTTTGAACTGTGAGTTGGTATCAACAAGGAATATAATGACTATTAATAATTATGCTGAAAACAATACCCAGCAATAAATTAGGATGGTCCAGGCCCAAAGGAATAAATAGACCATCCTACTTGTGATGATGTCATAGAGGAGAGGCCTATGATGTCCCCTCCTAACACATTCTATGGTACCTTTTAAGTTAACTATATAAAACCTGTTCGATATATAACTTTTTCTATAGTTTTTATGATTGCTTATTTTGCTAATATTCTCTAAATAAGATGAAATCTAAAGTGTATTATTAAACATTGGAGTTTATGTTTGCCAATATAGATATGAAAATTGTATTATAATTTTAAATCTTGTAATACAGAAATTACATGTACATTATAAATTATATATTCTAATTTAATCAAAATGTTTAGTGTAATGGCTCATTCCTCAACTATCCTTGATGAATGAGAGTTTATGTTAATTACAACTTTTCAGTCTCAAATGTGATACCACTCTTTATTATTGATATTGTCAACTTGCCTTTGGGATTCTTTTTATAAATTGGAGAATCAGAGTATTTTCAGAATCAGAAATGCAAATTCTCACTTTCATATTAGGTAAACTATGAATGGTGTGAGAACTAAAAGTTAGACAACAAGAGTTAAGTTAGTTTCTTAAAGAGGGAAACATGCCTTTACATTCTCTGAGTTCTTTGGGTGGTTAAATAGAATAGTCAGGGGATAACTACATATTTAAGTTTCCAAATAGTCATTAGCAAGTTTTACTGTAAAGTTTATTAGCAAACCTGAATGATTGTGGAACTGAGTTTGTTTTTTAATGTGGCTAGGAAACTTTCTTCAAGAAACTAAAATGGCCGAAACCGGTTTGGCTCAATGGATAGAATGTGGGTCTGCGGACTGAAAGGTCCCAGATTCGATTCCAGTCAAGGGCATGTACCTTGGTTGCGGGCACATCCCCAGTAGGGAGCGTGCAAGAGGCAGCTGATTGATGTCTCTCTCTCATCGATGTTTCTAACTCTTCTATTCCTCTCCCTTCCTCTCTGTAAAAAAACCAATAAAATATATTTTTAAAAAAAAGTAAATTGAGGGTAGAAGTTAGCTAACACAGTAAGTACTTTATCAAGCACCTATTATGTGCTAGGCTCTTTGGTAGGGGCTGTGGAAACAAAGTGGTCCTTGTTCTCTGCACTTATGACTCTCAGAGTGTATTAAGAAGAAATGGATATTTCTGTCAATGGTGTAGTAAAATAATTGAGATTTCCAGGATCCTAATTTTCTCGCTTCCCAATTTGCAAACCAGTCATGACATCTGTATAAATAGTGAGAAATGCATTGCAAAAACTCAGATCTTGCAGATCCGTCTCCCCAGGGCCATCAAAAGATCTCCAGAAGGTTTCACAATCTTCAGCTTTCATAGGGTTTTTGTAGCCAGCAGGAAATGGAAGACTAATTGCCATATGGGAAAACATGAGGTGTCATGTCTTTGGAGGAAAATGATCCAAACTCTAAGACGCTTGGTATCTGCTTAAGTTTAGCAAGTGAAAACCGACTTAGGAATCTGTGCAGACTCTTCCTTCAAAGTACTGAGGCAGTGTGTTGGTGTCCTCAAGCAGACACCATCAATAATAGAAAATGTCTTGCCTTTATACAAAATGATGACATTTATAACCTAGAACATTACATTCAAACTTCTCAAGTCTTCTACCTGCCAAGTCCAGTTTAGAACTGACCTCCTTCAACCTCCTGGCTGCTCACCTATGCCAGAAATTTTGGTGTCACCTTGATCCCTCTCATACCCTTTCTACAACCGTTTCTTCCGGAAAATAGGATTCCCTTCCTAGTTAAAGTTCAACTTCTTATTGTATCTGCCTTCCCAGCCCAGTCCCCTCAGGCCTGGGTTCTGCAGAAGCCTCCTCCTTGGTGGGTCTCTTTCTGCTCCTAACACATTCTAGTCAGCGTATTCTCACATAAGAAAGAGATTTCAGGAGCAGTAAATCAGATCCTATCACATATCTCTACTTAAATTCTTACAGGGTTATTTCATCATACTCAAGGAGAATCCAAGCCTCTTATCATGACCTCAGAGGCCCTACTCGATTGGCTTCTGACTGGTGCTCTGAACTCACTTCCAGCTGCTGTCTCCTCCCCTGCCCCCCTGCTTCCCCCTTACTCACTGGGCTCCAGTCATACTGGCCTCCTTACTGTTTCTGGACGCTGTTGAGCTGGTTCCTGTCTGAGGGAGGGCCTTGGCATCATCCAGGAATATCCTTTCCCTGGAGATTCTCACAAGTCATGCCCCCTCTTTGACTCATCTCTTTTCAAATGTCACCACTGCATTTTCTGACTTATCTTCTCTAAAGGGATTTCCATCATTGTGTTTCCTTCTCTTGCTCTGTTTTGTCCATAAAACTTACTGCTTTTTTATATGTTTATTAATGTTTCTTTTTCTTCTGTCTTCCTCATTTGAGTCTTAAGTTCTGGGAAGATAAGAATTTGATCTTGTCTCTTCACCACTCCATCCTCAGTGCCCAGTATAGAACCTGGCAGGTAGCAGTTGTTCAGGAATAGATGCGTGAGTGCATAAGTTTTGCTGTTACTTAGTGAATATTCTTCCTCAGTCTTAAGCTTCAGTCATCATTTACTTAATGGCATCTGTATATTCTGTGAAGACCTGGAATAATTATATAGAACTTTCTACTTTATAATTCATTGTTACGTACATTAATTTATTGTGTTAGACATTTAGGAAGCCATCCAAAAGAGATGCCAGGAGGGAACAAGAAAAATGTTCAGGCCGAGACCGGTTTGGCTCAGTGGATAGAGCGTTGGCTTGTGGACTGAAAGGTCCCAGGTTCGATTCCGGTTGGGGGCATGTACCTTGCTTGCGGGCACATCTCCACTGTGGGGCGTGCAGGAGGCAGCTGATTGATGTCTCTCTCTCATCGATGTTTCTGACTTTCTATCTCTCTCCCTTCCTCTCTGTAAAAAATCAATAAAATATATTTTAAAAAAAAAAAGAAAAATGTTCAGGACAAGCTTATAAAGGAGGGTACTAAATTCAAAATTATAAAAATTAGTAGTGTCCAAATTGGACACACAGAGAGATGAGAAGAGTAACTCAAGCCAAGCATCATGAACTTATCCAGAAACATTGTTGTGAATGAACTGGAGTTCCACATATGAGACTGGAGTACAGGAAGTTGTGGCCAAAGACAGGAAATTGTGTCCAGGAATCAGCATTTTGCCTTGTTGGAAAGAGACTATTTATAACTGGAAGTTATGGAAACTGAATATGATAAAATATTCTGCATGTGTGTTGATGGGAAAATAGGTATTAACAGAATTGAATTGTGGGAAATTTTGAAGCTGGTCTGAACATGATTGGGAACTAGAGGACAAGGAACCTCTTCAGATTGTTAGAAGGAAGTGACAGTGATGTAGAGAGGAATATATTTCTGATGACCACCTGGAAACTGAAAGGCGGTAGGGTGAGATCCAGGAGAGAAGCCTAGAATGTTCCAGTATGATAAAGTGACAGAGTTTCAGATGAGCCATCCACTTGAAATTGGTTTCTTTTTTTCATGGTCCACAAATTAATCATCAAAATGAAAATCTCAAGAGGAGAGTCGCCAGGAAAATGGTACCTAGAACAGAGGTTGTTAGGTCAGTGGTTCTCAACCCCTCTAATGCTGTGGCCCTTTAATACAGTTCCTCATGTTGAGAGCTGCTAGCAGGGTCACCTAAGACCATCGGAAAACACAGATATTTACATTATGATTCATTAACAGTAGCAAAATTACAGTTATGAAGTAGCAACGAAAATGATTTTATGGTTGGGAGTCACCACAACATGAGGAACTGTATTAAAGGGCCGTGGCATTAGAAAGGTTGAGAACCACTAGGTTAGGTAACCTGTGAGCCACTATCCCTGCTTTCCTCAACACAAGCATGCCTCACACACATCTAAGCTGAGCTAAGGTGACATCAGCTGGGTCAGCTCTTGACCCTTACAAAGTGGCTTAGAGTCCAAAGTGTCGAGGTACAGTACTTTTTAAAGAGCTATTATACTTAATATTCTCTTATAAATGAGTCAAGCTGCTTTGTAGACCCAACTCCATAACTTATAATTATATTCTCAAGCATTTCTTCCTGTAACGGTATGGCACTTGCTTCTTTCTCCGTGACACTTTGAAAAATCTTATTGCTTGATCATCCCATTTATTTGCTCTGAAATACTGGGATGATAAAACGTTGTAATTAAAAGGGACCAAAACATGTTTACCCTAGGTAAGATGATATCTCAAATATGTGAGCAAGATGGAAGTCTGTTATAGTTGCCTCCATGACAGTTGATCCCAGAGTTTTTACCAAGCTCAGGGTAGGGCTATGCAGTTTGCCATTGATCTTGTCCATTGCTCATCCTCACCTCCTCCTGTCCTCTTCCTTCTTTAGTCTACTTTTCTCAGTTGTTTATATTATTTGTAAGTTGCTTTGTGAGCCAATAATTTTTCAAGTAACATTTGAACTTTAATAAGAACTACTACCAAGAACCATGCTAAATTCTTTGCATACATTAGTTCAAACCCTTAAAACCCCTCTTAGAAGGTACTGTTCTCATTTATCAACAGGAAATGGAGACTATGAAAACTTGAGTAATTTAGCCCAATGTCACAAAACTAACATGTCATTAACAAGTTCCAAACTTTGAACTTCTATATCTTAATTCTAGTGTCTCTGCTCTTCTTGTCACATCTCGCTGACTCCTGTAGAAACCTACAGCTCTCAAGATTCTCAAGAATAAAACTGCCAGAAGCATGACTGGTTGGTGAAAGTTTAACTACATGATAAGACTAAGGATATCTGAGATGGATATAGCTGTTCACCTATAGTTAAAAGTCACTCTGGCTTTATTAGGAAATATCCATTGTTAGAGCCCCTGGGATGCTAGGCTTAACTCTCCTTGGAGGTAGTCTCAGAGGCTTTACTGTAGATAAATTCATCATTATTCTTTGGTCCCTGTATCCCCAGTAGAAGCCAACACGTGTCCCTCATATGGAGGGAGAAGGAAAGGACAACCAGTCCTCCAGCTCAGGCACCCAGACAGCTTCTCAGGCTCCAGGCTTTACCTTTGGGTCAGACCTGTAATGCCCACACAGCTCCAGCAGCATGGCGTCAACAGACATCTGTTCTTTCTCCCTAGGTGCCATCCACCTTAGATTTTTGCAGTCATTGAGGGAGGCCTGATTATCAGAGGCTCGTTTGCATTACCAAAGATACTTTCTGATGTCTTTGTGCCACACTGACAGTTTCATCTCAGTGTTTTCCTTTGTGGCAATGGCCTAAAACTCAGGGAGTTTCAGATTGCTGCTAGTAGTGCTTTGTCTGCTAGTTTCATCTTGAGAACATGGTCCCCTGACCTTTAACCCTATTCATTTCCTCCTCAATCACCTTGGAGGCTCTTTTCACTCCTCAAGGATGATCCATCGTTTTATTTGGATCCCAGAACTGGGCACAGTGATTGTCAGGACTTGACCAATGAAGAGTACAGGCAACAATGACTTATATTCTTTGTGACTGATTCTCCATCATCACTTTCTGAAGCAGTCCTATAAAAAACCAAGTTTACCTTGATAGTATTGAGACTTAGGGATCATTTCTAAGTTTCGCAAAAAAAGAGGTAAATCCCCCCAGGAAAGGGCTGTGTTGTCTCCTTCCTCAGTTTAAAAAAAGATTTGGGGTCGGCTTTGTGTTTTCCTTGTGGTTAAAAATGTGGAATTGCTTGTTTTGCAATAGGTTTTGTTCTGTGTTGCATGCAATTTTCTCCTTTATATCTTTTTTCCCCTTAAAATTAAATCCAGTAGAATGTGAAAGAAAGAGAAGTAAAATAATCTCCACAGCTGCTGAGTTTTCCTGGAAGGCAGAGACATCTCAATTTTAAAGTTAGTCTTAGGACATGAAATCGTTGTTCTTTGAAACAGCTGTCTGGTCCAAAACGCCTTTGTAGTATCCATTTTAAACAGCAAATTTTAAAAACCACTAGGAGCTTTGTAAAGATTTTCTTTATCTGGGTTATGCATTATTTTCAGTCTTTGAGTAATTGTTAAAATGACAAAACTGGCTGGAATAAAACAGATGTCTGTTTTTTGTTTTGTTGTTAAGGGGGAAGAGGGAAATGTCATTGGGGTATTGGGATTTACTTGGTATCTAGACAGTAAAATCTAAATAAATGATTGTTGGTATCTTAGCATTCTGTTTATCATCGATTTTTGTGCATTGGGCCAGGATAGCATGTGTCTCTCAGGGCTTAGACCATACCTGTCACAGAGTTCCTCAACAAATTTTTATTAAGCAACTAATTCAATGTCATGATACCATTATGCGGAATGATGTGTCATGTAACTAGACACACATAATTCATCCATCCTTCTGTTTTCTTTTATGAAGACACCTGGCATGGAAGTTTTCCTTGCTAAAAACTCTGAGTTTAAAGATGTATATCAAAGTCTTTACTATTTTCATTAGTCTGTTTTGGGTCTCTTGCCCATGATTTTATGTAAACCAGTTCTGGCATTGTGTAAACTTTTACTACTTCTTGGAGTTATAAATTCCATAAGTAAAAGGTAGTTGTAGTTCAACTCACAGACTAAATAAGGGAGCACAGAGGAGAGAAAAACTTGTGCAATTAATGCCGCCTGAGGAATGTTTGAGTCAAAGCTGTAAGAATAAGTAGACATGTACCAGGTGGTGGACAAAGGCAGTAGTGCTAGGCAAGGTCTGAAGGATGAGAGGGAGTGCCGTGGGAGCCCTGTCCATAGCACTGTTGCCACTACCACCATCACCATTATCAGTGTCATCATCAGCAACTTCTGCATAAATACCACTCTTTCACACAAGACACACGTTGTCATTGAAGTGTTCGATTTTTTCAAATATGATTTATTTTCTTTGACGATTCAGTTATATCCATTTATGCTGAAAACTGTAGGTATATCTTAAATGGCCCCCTCAGACAAGTCACTGAATAGCTAAGCTTCCTGCATACCAGATTTCTTTTGTTTTTGATGCAGAGACTAATGTGTGTGAACAGACCTGGGCCTTAAACCGTTTTATTCTTCTGGTTATATGCTGCCCTCCCCAATCCTGGTCTCACCAACCAGAGCCTAAATGGAGGTGGTGCTAGTGACCTGGAAGGCAGGGGTCAGCGCCCGTCACATGCAGCCCTTTTCAAAGAGCAGCCCAAATGTCTTGATGCATCCAGAACACCTTGTTGTAGCCTCAGATGGAACAGTGGCATAAAGGCTATTTCTCTATGTGATCACAACTCATACAGAACCTTCCAAACTGAGTTCTAGAAACAGACTTTGATATAACTTGACAGGGTTAAAAGAATGATAATAATGGTGACAGGTAATGATTTAAAGTAATTTGATAGGCTTATTCTGTGGGTATCCATTATGGAAAATCATTGCTATCATGACATGCCAGTCCCTCTTATCCTTCTAGAATTTGCCTCTGCCCTGTTCTCCTCAATACTAATAAACTTATGCAGATATCTTCACCATCACCCAGGCTCTAAGAATTCCCATCAACCTCTCTCCAGGTATTTTGGGGCCAGAAGAAACCCAATTTCTCCATATTTTGTCACAATTTTTTTTTTTCAGCTTGATCCATACTGTACCTTCTGGGATTAGGTTTTACTTCTCCTGTGTTGATAGTTCCCCATAAATCTAGTTCTTTAGAACTTTAAAAAATGAATGTTTAAAGAATTTATATAATAACTAGAGGCCTGGTGAATGAAATTCATGGACAGGTAAGAACCCTAGGCCTAGATGAAACCGGTTTGGCTCAGTGGATAGAGCGTTGGCCTGCGGACTGAAAGGTCCCAGGTTCGATTCCGGTCAAGGGCATGTATCCTGGTTGCGGGCACATCCCCAGTAGGGGACGTGCAAGGGGCAGCTGATCAATGTCTCTCTCTCACCGATGTTTCTAACTATCCCTCTCCCTTCCTCTCTGTAAAAAAATCAATAAAATATATTTAAAAAAAAAAAAAAGATCCCTAGGCCTAAGCTGGCAATCAGGGCCGATCACCCAGGGCCTTCCTTCATTCCACACTACCCCCTGGTGGTCAGCACACATCATAGCAAGCGATTGAACTCCTGGTCTCCTGGTCGAATTCCCAAGAGGACACTTGGCATATTAGCCTTTTATATAGAGAGATTATTATTAGTCATTAACACAAAAGAAAGATCCCACCCAAGGTGATTCTTGAGAACTAACTGCTAAAGAAAAAGAGGCTGGGCTGGTGCAGATAGCCAGCACCTTTCCTAGCACGCAGGGCTTGGCATGGAGGCCCTGCCACCCTGAGCCTACTCCCTGGATTTCAGAAATGCTGAGTTGAAGCAGATCTTTACCACAACCTCTTCTGACCTAATAAAGGAGACAGACTGAGAATAGCTGTGGTTCTCTCCCTGCTTGCCTACCCAGTTGCCTTTTTTTTTGTTTTTTATTCCTGTCTAAAGGCTTTCATTGCTTTGGGCTAAATGAAGCTCAGATTGCAACAACAGCTTTTTTTCAAGTGATATTGTAATATTTGACTAATTTGCCTGCTATTGGTTATGCCCAAGTAGACACATGACCTGTGGCTGTTTGGTTTGTCCTCCTATGGGAGAACACTTAATGAAGCTAATAAGCTGTATTAAAAGAAAATAAACAAGTTTCCATGGCCCCCAGCCTCACAGCCGCATATATTGTGGTTATTTATGATGCTGAGACACCAGTCCCACAGCTCCAGCTGCCCACTGGGCATTTCCACTCAGAAGGCCTCGAACACTTCCTGTTTAACCCATCTGCAGCTCAAACCATTAACCTCTCTTCAAAGCCAGCCCTCACTGTTGGAGTTTTAGGGAGTCAATAAATCACACCCTTCCCTTCCCCCCTCCAGTTAAAATTTGTTGTTGCTGTTTTTAGAAGCACAGGAGACAAACAGATAAAGTGTAAAACAAATGGGCTTAGATCTTTGGCCAAATATCTCCCTAATACTTCAGCCCCCTGCAGTCACAGCCACAGCTGAGCATCCACAGGCCTCCACCACAGAGGAGCTCACCAGGGCATCTTGGAATGGAAGAGAAACATATGTGTCCTCCAGGCACCAGCTTGCTCAATTTCTCCTTTATAGCACACCAATCGAATCAGTCAGTTCTCCTTGTCTTTTTTTTTTTTTTATGGCAAATGAGGGCAATGAGAATGCACATTCCACCATTTAATCACTAGTTTTGGTACTTTAACATTTAACTTATTACTTTACTATTTATTAATATATATTTTTATTGTTGATAGTGTTACAGATCTCTCCCATTCCCCCCTTACCCCTTTCGTTCCAGGTCCCCTCCCCCCCACACACACACCCTATTGCCTGTGTCCATGGGCTATGCATATCTATAATAAAAGTGTAATATGCTTATTAAACCGGACAGCCGAATGACCTGGTCGTCATTCCAGACGTTCTTCTAGACAAAGCCTTGGCAGTGGGGGCCGAGGCAGGCAGGCGAAGTGTTAGGGTCAATCAGGCTGGTAGGCGAGTGGTTAGGGACGATCAGGCAGGCAGGCAGAAGGATTAAGGGTGATGAGGCAGGCAGGCAGGTGAGCAGTTAGGAGCCACGGGTCCCAGATTGCAAGAGGGATATCCAACTGCCAGCAGTCAGACATCCCCCAAGGGGTCCCAGGTTGCGAGAGGGTGCAGGCTGGGTTGAGGAACTCCCCCCCCCACACATCCCTGTACATGAATTCCGTGTACAGGTCTCTAGTAAGTATATAAGTTCTTTGGTTTATCTCTTTTCATAACCCCATCCCCACATGCAGGTATGTGAGTTTGTTCCATATCTCAGGTTGGGACAGCATGAGAATATTATGCTAAGTGAAATGAGCCAATCTGAGGAAGACAAATATCATATGATCTCACTTATTTGTGGAATCTCCTTGTCTTTTGGGGAGGAAACAGTGAAGTCTGGGGTAAAGGGGCTAGGAGCCCTAGACCCTTCAGGAAGCCAGGAGATCAAGTTCCCACTAGCGATTCACTGCAGACTTGCCTATTTTTATTGAGATTGCTTTCTTAATTTATGTGACATCAGATTGAGCATTTGGGTGTGAGCAAGACTATTTTTACATGAAATATTTTATATTGAAAGAATCTCCACCACTTCCGTTCTAACCTGCCTTCTTAAGGATCTTTTTCATCATAAATAAGACCCATCGTTAAAACCAAATTCATGTTTTCAGCTGTTCCACGGTGACTGGGATGAATGCTGACCTGTGCCTGGCTCGGTGGCCATTGGCAGCCAGAAAAAGTCAGGCCTGGTGGTAACTCAGCTGACGCTGCAGCTGCACTTACAGTAAATGTGTTTTGCAATACTCTTGTATTTTAAAATAGTTCTTTTTTCTAAAAATTAAAATGTTTTATTTAAAAATGGTTACTCTCTTTGGATGGGCTCTTCACTATTTCAACAAAAGGAAATATCAAAGATTGAATATCAAATCAAGCCAGATAAAAGAATCTTGTCCCTTTGGCAATGAATTATCAGTACAGGAGAGGTCTGATTTTACAGGAGGTGAAGTGCAAAGGACTTAAAGGCAGTGAGAATTACGCATAATAATAATTATTGTCATTTGTACATTTCACTTGTATATTTATCTGAGACAGGGCATGGTATTAAGCAATGTTCTTCACACATCTACCTTTATTTATTATCACAGTAAGCCTGAGATGGATAATGTTACTCTTCCCATTTTATAGATAAGGAAACAAATTCAGAGAGGTTGCCTTACCCAGTGTCATCTAAGATAATAAATGGTACAAGTTGGATTTTAACAGGTGTTCATGGTCTTTACCATAGCCTACTACATTTTACTTACATTAGTAAAAGTTGACTAGAACGCAGGTATGAATTCCACCAAATTTCTGTCTCGCATTTGAATAATATTGTAGCTAGAGGTTTGTGACCAGTTGCTAGCATCTCATTTTTAGGAAATCCTCTTAAAATAGAACATATTCCTGGGATGGCAAGAAGAATGCTGTGTTATCTAGATATCTCTTCATATTAGAAACATCTGAAAAAATTGGCAGAAGGGTTGGCTTAGGGACTTGAGGAGCAACATAGTGTCTGGTTTCCCATAGGTAAGGAAATTAAACTTCACATTTTTAACATCCAAAGATATTCTTATGATACTGATTGAAAGTTATACATATAATCAAAACAAAGTTTCATTATGTATTCATATTCTCTTCCAGGTAGCACTTAGAAGTCCTTTATGCATGAGATGAAGTTTCTCCTGCTCCTTTTTAATATTGAGGTGACTTTTATTTTTTCAAACTTTAAAACACATAGTTCAACTTGATTTCATAGTGAAATCATTCAGAAGCTCCTATCTGCATGATTGCAGCTGAAATAGACTAAACAAAAAAACGCAGTCAGTACAAATTGCTGTGGGTTATCTATAAGCTACAGCAATGTGGTGAGAACCTGGAAACTGCATCCACAGAATTTATGAGGCTTCCAGTAAATCAGCTCGGTTCAGTGTTTCAGACCTGTATCCAGCTCTGTTTGGCTGTCTAGACACAGCCTGAGATGAAGCTTCAAAAAAATGGGTATAAATGAAGCAGCCAAAGCCACCAGAAGTCTTTGACCTTCTTCTAATGTTTCAACCAGATAATTATTTTCCCTCTCAAGAATTTGGCTATCCTTCTAGGGGGGAAAAAAATAAAGATTTTCCATGTGAAGAGCCCCTGAAAGAAAATACTCTGGAGAAAGGTCAGTGAGAATGGGCCAAAGCTGGATTCTTCAGATCTGCTTAGGGAATGTGGAAAGTCTGTACCCTTTCTGCTGTGCGTGCTGTCCAGCTGGCTGAGGACTCTGTGGCCATTGGCCAGCTTTGCCCTCCCTGTACCTTTACATCTTAAAGGAACTTGTGCTGGCAGTGGAAATGCCTTGAATGGAAACCTAAATGGTAGCTTAAAGTTCTGGTACAGAGGTAATTAGGTAGTTAAAAACTGATGGATTTTGATTTTGTCAAGAATAATATATTATAAAATAATCCATTACTCTTTATGCTCTGTAGCAGAGATAGGATCTTTCAGACTTACCAAAAATAAAACTTTCATACTTGGAAAGTACACTTTCATTAAATATGCCCCACTTTTCATTAAAATGACACATTCTGTTTGTTGAGGTTCATCTCCTTAAACTATTTTTATCTTACGTTTTCTGTAGAAAGCTAAGGATTCAATCAGAAATAGAAAAAAGTGGTTTTAAAAATAAATATAGTCCAAGTTAATTCCATAGCTCTTTCGTTCGTTCGTTCATTCATTCATTCATTCATTCATTCATTCAACAAATGTTTATTTTAAGGAAGCCACAGCCTGTGGTAGGCCTAAGTTATACCATTTGTTAGCTGTGTGGTCCTGGGAAAGTTACCTAATCCCCTTGAATCTCAGTTTCTTCAACTGTCAGACAGCTCTTACCAACTTTGCAGGACTGCTATGAAGATTAAATGAGATTATTTTTTTTAAGATGGTGAAAAATTAGAAGGTCTTTTACTCCTCTCACTTCATTGTCATATCCAAGAAATCATATAGAGAGGGAGAGTCTCCAAAGCCCTAGAAATGTCAATCAGCTTTTTACAAGACGTGTGGAGTGAACTAGGTTGCAATTCTATAAGTGACTAGTGCATACTACACCTTGGTTAAGGAAAATGGGTGAAACGGGAAGACAACAAAAAGAAACTTCTATAGTTCCTCACTGAATCAGCGTGAGAAATGTGGATATGGCGCCCACCAGAAACCCAGATAGCCAAACTTATTTGGGACCAATTCAAAGTATAAACCCAAGTAAGAATTTACAAATGGGAAAGTCCAGGTGGAAAATGTCTGATAATAAATATTTATTCAAGTTAAACATAGAGTTCCAGCTAAGTAATTGCTTAAGTGGAACAAGAGTGAGTGCAAAAGTACTAAAAGAAAAAGATAAAAAGAGACCCTTAAAGAGATGTGAAAACAAGAATTCAGAAATAATCTTCTAGGACAGTATTTCTAGATAAATTAGCAATTATCATGAAATAAAGTAGAGGAAAATAAAACTCATTTCTTCAATAAATCAAGAGTTATTATTTTGTTTCTGAATTTCATATATACAAAAATGAGCTAAAGGATAATTTAGAAAACTTAAAAATAATCATTTACTGTAGAACTGAAACTGCTAAAAAAAAATACAGAAGCCAAAAAGTCAATTTACTTCTCACCCTTGTAAAGTTTTCAAAATGACAAAACTAAATCCAAGAATATGGCTATGGCAAAAAATAAATATGATTAAAACATCCCAGAATCTCCTGGGGGATAGAATGATGGGCATAAAAATGATATTCTTTGCCTTCATGTTTTTTATGGCCTAGTTAGGAAGACAGACATTATCAAGATTAATAAGTACATGAGAAAGAAAAAGAAAATCACATATAATATTGAAATCACCAGCTGTGATCAGTGCTACAAAGGAAAGGGAAATATGAAATAGAAACATTTATGAAAGAGGAGCTGACCTGCAGAGGTATCAGAAAAGTAGTCTTTGAGGATGTGATGATGGAGCTGAGATTCCCAGGAAAGAGTAGTAGTTAACTGTGCAATGAGGGGAGGCAAGAGAGCTTCGGGCAGAGAGAGCAATATATTCAGACACCTTGGGAGCAAGCATGGTCCATTGAAAAAGGTAAAAGTGGGCCAGTGTGGCTGCAACAGAGAGGAGAGAGCAGAATGTGAGAAGATGCTGAAAAGGAAGGAGGTGGTGGGCCAGATCACACAGCTCTGTAGGTAGCATAGGGAGTGTGGCCTTTTCCCAAATCCAGGTATCCATGAGAGTGTTTTACAGAGGGACAAAAATATCTACTCACATATTCAGGACATGGTGAGGATTCAGTGAGAACAGATTTCATGCTTGGAGACCATTGAGGAGGTGATAATAAGATGTTTGTCAATACACCAGCTATAAAAATGTAGGTGGTAAAATGGAAGAGGAATATGAAAGAGTGTAAGGTGGCTAAGATACTTCCCCAAAATCTCTGATTACACTGCTGCTGTGTGAAATGGGAACACTAGTGGGCAATTCAGTCATACATGTCGACAGGCCTTTGAGATACTCAGGTGGAGAGCAGGCAACATGAATCTGGTGCAGGTCTGCACAGGAGATACAAGTGTATGAACCATCTGGATTCAGATGTAAATTGAGACTTATAGGCATGAATGAAAAATAAGAAGAGAAAAAGATTGTTAATCTTGTACACTGCTAGTACCTATCTAAATTGGGTTATTTTTTCTGGAAAGGTGATTGGAATGCGTATCAGTATCTTAAAAAATAGTCATAACTTCGATCCTGTAACTCTATTTCTAGGAATCTATTCTCAGAAAATAATAATAAATGTGACAAAGGCTTATGGATAAAAATATTCATTTAAGCATTATTTATATTATCGCAAAAAAGAAAATTACTTGTCTAATATTAGGAGAAGATTAAGTAAATTACCATCTTATCTAATAAAGAGGTAATATGCAAATTTACTGTCACTCCAACGCACAAGATGGCCACCCCATGTGGTCAAAGATGGTCACCATAGGATGGCCTGCAGAGGAAGGCAGTTGTGGGCCATCAGGCCAGCAGGGGAGGGCAGTTGGTGGGACCAAGCCTGGAGGGGAGAGCAATTGTGAGTGACCAGCCCAGCAGGGGAGGGCAGTTAGAAGTGACCAGGCCTGCAGGGAAGGGCAGTTAGGGGCAATCAGGCCAATAAAGCAGGGCAGTTAGGAGTGACTGGGCCAGCAGGGAAGGATAGTTGGGGTGACCAGGCCTGCAGGGAGGGCAGTTGGGGGCGACCAGCCTGCAGGGGAGGGCAGTTGGGGGTGACCAGCCTGCAGGAGAGGGCAGTTGGGGGCAGTTAGGCATTGATTAGTCTGGTAGAGGAGTGGTTTGGAACCAGCAGTCCCGGATTGTGAGAGGGATGTCCAACTGGGATTAAACCAGCAGTCAGACATCCCCCAGGGAGTCCCAGATTGGAGAGGATTCAGGCTGGGCTGAGGGATACACCACTCACTCCACCCCTAACCCCTCCCTATGCATGAATTTTGTGCACCGGGCCTCTAGTACATTTTGTTGTTATTGTAATTAGATGTTTATAAAGATGTAATGGCATAAGTAGATGACTGTGATATAATAGTAAGTAATAATACCAAGTTGATAGAAATAGAGATAAAAACTCAGCTGTGTGAAAAATGCAGAGAATAAGAGTATAAGAAATAAGTTTATCTGTAAACAGTGAAAACAGGATGATTGTCTTAATTTTTACTTTCATCTAGTTTCCAGATTTTTTTAATGAGCATATATTATATCTTTTGTATTATTTTATTATTAGAGAAAGAAATGTAAAATTACAGTATGGCCCCAGTTATGAATATGCACTTTTATTAGACACTGGTTAACATTCTCTCCTTTTCACAACAGTGATCATTTCTGTGTTGTTAAATCTAGTATAGTATTTTGGGTATGTAAGATTACTGCTGTGCATTGTAAAGTTCTGTGAGTCACTTAGACTTGTAAAATAATCTGATTACCAGGCAACAGCAAGTACTTCTCCCTCAGAGCACCTCTCTTCCGTAGGAACCCACTTCATCCCATTGGAAGCATTCGGATTTTCTTAACTTCTTGCTCAGCAGTACAGATGACTGAATCCTTTTAATGTCAAGCTCTTTAAAAAATTATAGAATACATACATACAGGAATTTGCTAATTATTTTAAATAAAATGAATTGGTGTGTATTTTTTCCTTCCAGGGACTGAGAGTGTCAACCATTTGGTCTGCCATTTGTATCACTGTCTGCAGTAATCGAAAAAAATCATTCTGAATTTTGTTCAGAACTAAAAGCATGGTCTTTTTTTAACTCCAGGAATGTATACAAAGACTATCGCTTCCTTGAGCTGGCCTGTGATTCGCAGGAGGACGTGGACAGCTGGAAGGCCTCTCTGCTAAGGGCTGGCGTCTATCCCGACAAATCTTTAGTAAGTGGGAGAAGTCTCTTATTTGTAACTTATTAACCATTTTTAAGAAAAATGCTGTATTTTAGAGAAACCAGTTCTCTTTGACCTAATTTGGCACAGTTTCAAATGATACTTTGCTTATATTTTTCTCCACTAGATTTCTATTTTAAGACGTTTATCAGTATATTTAGACTGAAAGAAAATGCCCCACTCTACCATAAAACATTGTGTGTGTGTGTGTGTGTGTGTGTGTGTGTGTGTGTAACCTCAAACCAGGAGATAGTTTCTTTGTTGTAACTTAAAATTTTATTTTCCTTTATATGCTACTCCAAGTTGTTACAATATTAATACAAACAGTTTATAGCATTCTTCATATAATCATAGCATATGTTTGTATGTGTATATGTGTGTGTGATTAAATCATGACACTTTTATATTCTTAAAAATGTACTTATTTTTATAAAAAGTTACCTTCTCTTATTATGTCTGTAGTACCTGTTCCAAAATTATATCTGTTCGAACGCTGGTTAATGTCACTGTGAGTGTGAAGGAACTAAAAAATATATAGCTATTCCCACTTATCTTTATTAATATACCTCAAGTGTCTCGAAGACACTTTTCTCATTCAAGTTAATAAACAGACCTTCTATTTGTGTTCTTTGGAAAATGTAATATTATACAGACAGGTCTGGATTTCAGCTTTGCAGAAGTCCAACCCAACACAACGCTCATGTTAAACAGACTCTGCACATGAGCGGCCCTCACAGTTCCTTGCTGTTCCCCACACAGCATTGTTCTATCCAGTGCCTCCCCAGAACTAAAGTGCTGAGGCTTAGCCTTGGGGACTGAGTCCAGCTTGACCACAGTGGTGCTTCCTGGGCTCTATATCAGTTTATAGGGCTGGTCACACACAGGTTGGGTTATTTCCAGACCCCAAATAGGACAGGGTGAGTCTGAGACATGGACACAGTGTGGGACCATTGAAGGCACTCTGGAAGCATTCAGACCTGACCACGTCCCTGAAGTTACATTGGAATGTAATGAAGCTCTGGGATCAAGGATTGAGGATTTGTGCCAAAATGTTCTCCTCACTGCTGTTACCTTAGCTCACACATACACCTCTTAATCCCATCCCAACTTCCTTTCTTTGGTTAGCACCTAAAATGATGAACTCACACAATATCTCCTGTGTGCTCCAAATGGAGTGACACCAGACCCTTTCCTGATATGCCAGGAGAGAGATATAGATATATGATTTTCATAGTCAACCAGCTTTTACCAGTTGTCTACACATATACTTGCCTAGATAACTACCACTCTAAAGACTACATGTGAGAAAACATTGAAAAAAATTATTAATTATAATATTTATTACTCTTCCTTACCTATCAATAGTAATGTGTTTAATTTCACAAGCATTCTATATTAAAAATTTATAAAAATTTGATATTAATTTTGTAATCATTCATTTCATAAAAGCCTATTAAAGTCCATGCCATTTTCCGGACACCCAGTCTAGTCACCAGGACCCAGGTGAGCAGTGAGGTCCTACCCCCAAGGTAGGGAGCCTCTTGGAAGAGTGGACATGGAGGAAGGGAGGGAGGAAATGCTGGGAAAGTCTAGAAGAGTAATTGTGCAGAGGACTGATATGGGAGAAGCCGCAAATGTCGGTGTGTCTGGAACACACAAAGGAAGGACAGGAGTGGTTGAGTTTCCAAGAGGAGGGTGGTCAGGGGCAGGTTGTGTAGGCCTCAGAGTGGTGAGCATTTGAGGCTTATTCTGAGTGAGATGGTACATCAGTAGAGGGTTCCAAGCCAATTTAGGGACAGGATAAGATTTTCATTTTTCAAGATTATTATGGCGGGGTATGAAGAGAAGCAGTAGAGCACGGGTAGGTTCGAGCATAGGCTTTAGAGTCTGGCTACCTATTGACATTCTAGACGCTCTTGTACAAGCTATGAGATGTTGGACAGGTTACCTTTTATGTTTCAGGACTTCCGTCCTAGAGTGGAGATAACGCATGTCCCATGGCTTGGTTGACAGGATTGAATGAAATAATGCAGGAAAAGCACTAAATAGAATGGACACAAATAAGCACTCTATTTTTATTTATAATGATGATGATCATTTTATCACATTCTTTCTTTAACAAGTAGATGAAAGAGCTAAAACACTGTGAATGTATCTCTCAAATGTGCTTGGTTATACAAAATGTGTGTGTGTGTGTGTGTGTGTGTGTGTGTGTATGTGTGTGTGTGTTTCTTTTTTACATGTAACTAATGTTTGTGAAAATGTTTTCTTCAGTCGTAATTTTGTTAATTCAGCTTATTTTATTTTTTTCAGCTTATTTTAAATGCACTATGCATGTTTGCTATTTAAATAAATCACGTAATGCATCTCTTGTGAGGAATACACTGTCTTGGAAAAGCAGTTACCTTCCCTTCAGTGAATTGTTTTTATAAATCTGAATTTTCACGTATCCATAGCTCTACACAAAGAAGCAGCTCAATGAAATATTAGCTTTCTTTTTTCACAGAATGCTCAATTTTAAATAAATGTAGAAATTGAGCCAATTCTACACAATCTGTTTTGGTTCTTTTCACATGATTTTTATTTGTTTAGAAGCACACATTCTGCATAGTGGTTTGGGAGATCGGGACAAAGGGGGTTTTTACTACAAGCCAAAGACATGGCAGGAAATTAAACTTGGCAGCTTGCCATGGACGTTGCTTTTCTCAGTTTTCATCATAAACACTATTTGCATTTTTTATGCACCAGGTTACATTACATGATTGCTTGACTTCAGCTGGTTAAATGGCTGCTTATTACTGAGAACAATCTGAGTAGAACCCTTGTCTAAACATCTCGTTTTTTGACAGATAGACTTGGGGGAAGGGATACTTTCAGATGTAGTTATTTCTAATTTAGAAAGATTTGATGAAGACATCAGATTAAGTTAATAAGAGATGCCGCTGTTTAAGTGGATCATTTTGTTTTTGTATCATTAATCCATCAAGTCAACAGCCAATCAGTCAGTTGCTACCCTAATAATAAAACTTTTATGTGTCATGTATGGACATGAGTCTAGACTCAGAAAGCTATGCTTTCTACAATTCTATTTTAACTGGAAAAAATTATACATTGATTACTTTTTTATTTGTATAAGGTTTGGCTTTATTTGGATAAATAGCTATCACCCAAATTGGAATAAAATGATGTTTCAGACCAGTTTGATTCTCAACTAAGGTTGCATACTTTATTACAACATACTTTACCCCATCATATTTTTCTATCACATTCACATGATGGAATGTTTTTATGTCATTAATATCATAATATTCTGCTACTCTATTTCTTCTGTCTCTAGGTAATTTCTCTTGGAGTTTTCTACTAATTTTTTTTTCTGTTTCCTGCCCTTCCACCCTTTTCTTCCACTTCCTACTCCCCTTCCTTCCTCCTCTTCATCCATCACTGTTGTGTTGGACTCTAGAAATTCACAGATTTTTAAAAAGTTGTCCTTCTTACTCTATGGGAGTTCCAAGTCTAGTGGAAGAGATAGAGGCAAATAAATAAATACTCTACAATGTGATGAACACCAGTGTATAGCTGTCTGTATTGCCACAGGCCAACTGTATCTCCCACATATACACTTTTTAATTAGCTTCAGTCCCTTGATCTCTCTGGATCCAAAGCAAAACGTAGACTTCTTGTGTGAGCAGTGTCATGTGACTCTAAGGTAGAAATGAGGAGTCCTGGCTTCAGTTTTCCACAGTGCCACTGATCTACCCCTAAACCCACACAACCTCTCTGAGCCACAATGTAGCATTCTTTCTGAGCAGCCGCAATATTTTAAAAATATATTTAAACCTGGCCTTAGCTGGTCTTGCTCAGTGGTTAGAGCATTAGCCTGCAGACTCAAGGGCCCCTGGTTCAATTCTGGTCGAGGGCACATGCCCACTTTTTAGGCTCAATTCCCAGTAGTGGGTATGCAGGAGGAAGCCAATCAATAATTCTCATCATTAATGTTTATTTCTCACCTTCCCTCCTCTCTGAAATCAATAAAATATACACTGAGTGGCCAGATTATTAATATCTCTGAACAGATAATATGGCCACTTAGTGTATATCCTATATAATAAAAGGCTAATATGCAAATTGTCCTCTCAACCAGGAGTTTGACCAGCAGGCAGGCTGGCCAACTGCCCATGTTCCCTCCCCCTGGCCAGGCTGGCCAGACCCCACCCATGCACGAATTCATGCACCAGGCCTCTAACACACACACAAACACACACACACACACACACACACACACACACACACACACTGAGTGGCCAGATTATTATGCATTCAGAGATCATAATAATCTGGCCACTCAGTGTATGTGTGTCATATATACACATACACATAAAATGATAATATGCTAATTAGACTGGACGTCCATCCAGACAATATGCTAATTAGACTGGATGTCCATCCAGACAAAGCCACAGGTGGCTGCGAGGGCTGAGGGGCTCAGGAGAGGTTGGGTGGCATGGCCCCTTTTGCAGAGGCTATGGGAGAGGCACTGCCACGACCATCGCAGAAGAGGAGACAGTGCTTCCCTGTAGGGAGCAGGCCAAAGCCACCGGTAGGACATCCTCTGAGGGCTCCCAGACTATGAGAGGGAGCAAGCCGGGCTGAGGGACTTCCTCCAGTGCACAAATTTTCGTGCACTAGGCCCCTAGCATATATATAAAAAGCCAGTGACCAGAACACTGTAATGACCAAAATGACCTGTAGACTGAAGGGCCCCTGTTCGATTCCATTCAAGGGCACATGCCCACATTTTGGGCTCGATTCCCAGGAGGCTGGATCTGGGGGTGTGGCCTGCCGGCCAACCCTTTTCCCCTTCCGTGGGCCCTCTCCCCACCTGACCCCACCCCAGATCAGCCCCCCCATCCCAATCGGGCAGGGTCGGCCAGCCAACTGCCTGCGGCCCCCTCTCCCATCCTCCACCCCATTGGGGGGTGGGACCCTCTGGCCAACCTCACACTGTCTCCTCCTCCCAACAGGCCCAGCCCTGATCCACCGTGATTGGGGCCAGGCTGTCTGGACCCCACCCGTGCACAAATTTGTGCACTGGGCCTCTATATTGTGTGTGTGTGTGTGTGTGTGTGTGTGTGTGTGTGTGTGTATTTAAAGCTGAATTTGGATTTAGCAGAATTTTATTTATTTTACTTCTTTGGCCATTACACTGAAATTAAGACCACTATAAAATTTTATATCGAAGAAATGTGTAGGATTTTATACATTTTCAAATTAACTTTTTAAAAAATAATTAGACTAAGATAAAATGTATGTGTGTGTATCAGTAGTTACAGGCTACAATTAAAGCACTTTTACAAGACTATTTACAGACCCATGTACATAAACTTTTCCTATAAGTTTGAATACAAACAAATGTGAATGTGACTAAACATCTAAAGAACATGATATAGCAAATGCATGATGATTCTAGCACAGTTTGTGGGCCCAAAGATGACTTAAATTATACATGAACAGTAGGAATTCTGAATTCTTTGGAACATTTTGTGTGAGTGAAGGGAGGTAGACATTAAGTCAAATCCACTCACATTTTTTTAAAAATTTTTAAAAATATATTTTATTGATTTTTTATACAGAGGAAGGGAGAGGGACAGAAAGTCAGAAACATCAATGAGAGAGAGATATCGATCAGCCGCCTCCTGTACGCCCCCACTGGGGATGTGCCTGCAACCAAGTACATGCCCCTGACCGGAATCGAACCCGGGACTCCGCAGGCCGACGCTCTATCCACTGAGCCAAACTGGTTTCGGCTCCACTCACATTTTAATCCAGACCCATCCAATTATTAGCTGTGTGGCTTAGGCAACTTACTTAACTATCCAGTTGTGTATTCTTTTTAAAACTCAAAGTAATAATAACTTCCTCAAGTGATTTGATCAGATTAAGCGAAGGCAGTTATAGATCACATTGAGCTCAGTGCCTGGAACTGGGTGAATGTGTTCATTGCCATGTACATTATTGTTGTGTCATTAATGTGCTCATGAAGCTGTATCTTCCCATTTAGTAGTTCCCTTTTAATGGAAACTATCATTGGGATTGAGCATTGGAGGGAGAATGTCCCCAACTGTTGGCTGAGGAAGTCAACTTGCTTAGGTGGGTCTTGGGGTTTCGCTGCCCTGTGGACAGTCCAGCTCAAAGCTCCATCAGGATTGAGCTTGGAAGTGAGGATTCACAAGCCTGCTCTCTGAGGCTGACCTGCTGGTTCTCTGGAGGAAGCAGACTCTATATCCATGCAGGCCTTGGAAAGAAATTTGGTGCAAATTCATTTCCACATGTTAGGTCATATACCCCAGGACTTTTTATGAAGTTTCTATTAGCTATATGGATAGGTGGTTCTCTCCTATAGTGTATGATTTTTCTTAAGAGATGAAAATTGGCAGTAGAAAGTGGAATGCCCTGGAATTTCATTATACCTCTGTATTCAAAACTCTCCAAGTCATAATGCTTTTGGGACTGCTTTGAAAATTGAAATCATACTATAATGAAGTTTTCTTGGGTCTAAAGAAATTTCTTTTGGATAACCTCCAAATCTGAACCATCCTTTGTGACAAATGACAAGTAGGGGTGAGGTCTCTGTATCTTTCTAGGGAAAGAAGAATGGCCACAGACCGCCGTAAGTATTTATTAATGGGGTGAGGGCCACTCACATGAGTTTATTCAGCTGACTAATGATCAAGACTAACAATGCCCACCATAGCGCTGCCACACCTCTCTTTATCCTTAGCTGGCTCAGTGTTTGGAGCAGCTACCTGACCAATTCCAAAGAGTCTTAGTTTTTCCTTAATAGAGGCACCTTCAGAGATCCAAACACAGAGCTTTTACAGTTTCCCACTCCTATCCTGTTCCACCTCTCCCAGCATAGATATTTGGGAAATGTTTGAGGAAAAAAGAAAAGACAGAGCCCCTCCATGTCCTCCACTTGTATGTTTCTTCCCTTTAGGGTTTAAGGCCCCTACTCTGTGACATCACTGTTGCCACTACAAACAGAACCATTTGCATGGAGCGAGGAAGCCAGTCATTTCCTAACGTGCAGAAATACTTGGTGGGACTCCTGAAACTGATTTGCTAGATCAAAGCTGCACGGCTGTGGAATGCAATAAATTCCATCTGTTTGAGGAATTTGCAGCAATATTGCACTGCTTCGGAGAACTGGAGTCCCATTATTCTCTAAAATAGAAATTTTCTCCTGTTAAAATTCCCTGTGGGGAGCTTTACTGCCTTCTTGAACAGTTGGCATATTTTTTACTAAAGACTCCTTTCCCCCTCCATTCATTCTTGTGTCCTTATTTATGTCTCACGTAAGCCAGTGCTGTGAACAGTTCTATCACAGAATTGCTTAATGCCAAGAAGATACTTTACAGTTTTATCAGTGTCTTTACGTTTCTGTTTTTAATAAAGATGATGGCTATGAAAGTCCTTGAATTAGACATTTCCTCCAAGTTACCAATTGGCATTGTTTTCCAGAAAATACACTCTCCTGTGATCCTTGCCTAACCTTCCCTCCAGAAAACTTCTAAAGGTGTGATTTCCCCTCTACATGCTCTCTTAGAACCGAAAGCCAGATATATCTCCAGCCCAACCTGTAACTCCACCCTATCCTTTGTCCCCTGCACAGAATCGTGACTTTTCCCAACTGCTGTCTTGGTCTCAGCCTCTCAGCTCAAAATTCCTCCTGGGCCCTTTGTGAGAAGAGCTCAGATCTATTCCCTGCCCTTCCCATCACGTCTCTCTCACGGGATCTGACCTTGTGAGGACTCAGGCTGCCCTGGGACTCATGAATCACCGCTCTATTTTTTTAAGCCATATGTGAGTTAAATTGTTTGGTATAAATCATACTCTTGCAGCTCTAGTTGAAGCAGACCTATTTCCCTACTGCCTGCCCTGGCTGCTGCTCTGTGTCTCTATCCAGTGTTCCCTATAGAAATCACTGCATTTTTGGGGACAAACTCTTGAATGTGGACCAGTGTTTATCTTGGCCACATCCCCACTCTTCAGTGAGCGCTTCCTGGTCCGACCCAAGACAAAGCTCGTAATTTACAAAATAAAAGAATGGTACAGAAGGAGGTCAGACGTGGCCTGCTTACCCTGTTTCCCCAGAACCACCCACTCATTCCTTCTGCTTTCTTTGCTTTTTTTTCCACCTTCTCTGAAACCAAGGATGCAGTGTTTGTTTAAAAACGCATTGACTGCTGAAATTTTCCACTGCTTGGCATGTTGGAGGAGGGGCTGTCAGGAAAGGGCAATTCGACATACTAAATACTTTGCCTTTCATGCTAACAGTTCACTCTTTACCAATTGAAACCCATGGTTTTTGGCCAGGTTCCCACACTCCAAGTATCTCGAGTAGGAAGAAAGGGGAAAATCTCTGTCTTAACTTTCTGCTGTTATAAATGTGTGATTTTATTTTATCTAAGTAGATCCTTTGACTTGTCCTTGAGCTCTGGGTGCTGTGTACGTATATACACTGGATGTGAGTGACCAGTTAAATTACTTATTTTGATTTTGCTGTAGCTCAGAAATTGCCTCATAGTTTTATCACAAATTCACGATTAACCTATTTCTTTTTCGTTGTTGTTGTTTTTTTTCCTTGCTGCTGCACGTACAGGGGAACAACAAAGTAAGTTCTTTGTCCTGTGGCAGCTCCTCTTTCTCTACCCCCTTCTGCATGCATCTTGGCAAGTGCATTTCTACGCACGTTAAAATAACTGTCATTTGTGACCATACACAAATGATATAGAGTGTGCAAATGCTGGGGGCAGCATGCATTTGGACTCCCACAGTGGCTGTGCTGTTTTGACCTTTTAGAAGGGAAATTGGTCCTTCAGAGCTGGTTATTGGGCATTGATATCATAAGGAAAGAGATGGACACTGAGAGGAAAGGTTATGAAGAGTTAATAATGAGGACCCTTTGGCAGGAAGGGTACAACAATCTGCTGCAACTCAGTGCTCTCCTGTTCCTGTGCAGTTATAAAAACCCCAAACTGGAATCGTCAATAGCAGGATGGCTGGCTTAGCTGGTGCAACTGAGTTAGATTAGCGCTCTTGCCTTTGAAGGTGCCTTAAAATGGATGGAGGAGGGTGGGGTCAACATTTGACTTGGCTTCTGCGCCCTTGATGTGTTCCAGCTGGAGGGAGGTGGGAGAGTGTGGGGAATGGAGGGGGACTGAAATGTGCATGATAGATTTGTGAAACCGGCAACATGCACAAATGCTGGACATTCTCATAATATTGTTGTCATAATAAATAAAGGAGCCATGTAGTCGTTCACAGAGTTGCTAGCTTGTTTAAACTTTAATTCAGGTTTTCCAAAAGGTGAGAACTACTTTGCACCGATATTAATTATATAATAGTCATGTAGTTTGGAAGATGGTCTTAACTTTAGCAGGGTGATTGTTTTTTATTTTGTTCTAATGAGACTTCTTAGTGCTTCCTCCCACCAGGTGGCCCACTTAAAAAGGGCTTCATTGAATACAATAAGAATTGAAAAGAATCTGCTCTAGAAGGGTCTGCCCGCATATTTAAACCAGCTGGAATTCATCAAAATTGCTATTCATAAGCCATACATATAGAATGTAAAACAAATGTGGGAAACCTTGCAGTTTAATTGGATGGAATGTGCTATTATGGAATAAGTTGACGTAGATGGTATTGAAAAATGTGTCACTTTATAAATTTATACCAAGTAATAATATTTAATGAAGTTAAAAATAATACAAGAAATGTACAAGACAGGCATTTGTGAAGGAGCAAAGGGGTAAATTCAACCCACTGAGAGTTCACTCTTTTAAAACAGCAGGTAAGTTATGAAATTGATGAAAGATTTATTACACAAAGTAAGGGATACTATTTCTCATATTATGACTATTAGAAAAAAAAACAGTTGGATAAAATGTAAAAGCTGATATTTCAGTTCTTATACCAGATAACGTATTTCAGTGTTTGAATACTTTGATCCTAGTCACTTACACTGCACTACACTGCCATGTGCTGGGTCTACACTGTGTTGAATCTGTGTCCACACTGCACTGAGTTTGCATCTACATTTCCATGCGCTATGTCTACACAGTGTTGAGTCTGTGTTCACACTGCCATGTGTTGGTTCTACAGTGCCATGTGCTATGTCTACACTGTCATGTGCAACATCCCTTGTTTGTTCGTTAAGTACCTGAGATAATTTGAGTATACTCAGAGCAAGACTGTGCGTGTCTGGTGCAGGCCAGGGGACCAGCTGTTGACATTTTGAGGAGGTGCTAACCCACAAGCCACTCAAGGAGCAATTATGATTTGCCTCGTTCACTAGTGATTTCACTGACCACTTGAAGGCATTTGTAATATTCCCAGGAGAAAACACTCCATAGCAGGAGTCATCCATTTGTTGTGTCTTGCTTGATCAAGTTCTTCTGGGTAACAAAATGTTCAGTTCAATAGAGTTGACTGATTTTCAATTAATTATAATAAAATGAGCAATAAAACCCAAAATTTCTAAACTGCTGCTCATTGTGGGCACATCTAGGATGAAGCATAAGGGTCTCCTGGGTCTCCTGTCTCCCCAGAGCTACCCTTTGCATCACAAACATTTGGTACAGTGTTGTGCGGGGAGCGTCAGGGGCTGGCGAGAGTGTTGGTTGGATTGTCAAAGACAGGAGTGCTTACTGGTTTGATTTGTAATTGTAGAGCAGATACTTTGGAGGTGCTTGTATTTATTGTCATTAATTTTTAGTTGCTTATGTGAGGTATAAGTGATTGCTTATGAAAAAAATATAATGCTAATACTTTTAAAATTGGATCATTATACCGATCATAGACTTTGGCATGAAAGAGTCTCCTCACATTTCCAACAGCACATCCATGTGCTATTTTTCCTTAGCTTAGAATTTCAGATCATAGAAAACACTGGAATGTAAGCTCTGCTGTCTCCATAGTTATAGATCTGATCTGGAGTCTTCAAAAGGAGAAAATGAGATCCTTTTTCTCCCTCTCTTGCCGGAATGCTTCTGAGTTGTCCTGAAGGCAACAAACCTGATTCCTTGCTTGCCATTTCTGTGAGCCAAATGTAATCGGTGACTCATTTTAGATTCACAGTGGTGTTTATTTAGTGAATGGCATTTTATTAGTTGTGAAACTAACCAGACACTACAGAGAAAGAAGCCTACTCAATTAGCATTGCTTTAGCTGAGCAGCATGAATGGGTTCATCTTCCCACATTCATTAAGTATACTGTTCATGTGTGCACAGGTGCACAGAATGAGCCTAATATTCATTTTCATCCATCTTTAAATTTCACTTAAAGTTTGGGAGCTAATCCTCTCAAGTCCAGGAAACAAACTTGCACAATAAATGCATTTAGTTTTACATTATGAATGCATGCTGGAGCAGAACACCACGGTTCACATTCCTCTTTGAATAATTATGTGGATTTTGTTATTTCTTCTTAAAAAGCACATTTTCCTTTTGTGAGGAGAACACAGTTGCTTGGAAAAACATTTCCTCCCAGGCCAATTATTTCTCATTGAAAATGCTTTTCTATTGGCATAATGATACCTAAGTTGCTGATGGTAGAATCTGTCTTCTCCTTAGAGGGGTTTCCCTGGACCCTGGATTCCAAATTGGTGTCTTCATGAGTAAGACTAGAATCCAGGACTTCCCAAGCCAGTTTTGGGAATGTGAACAAGTATATACAGTAGCAGGGACTTCTTTTACTTTCTGTTTTTGTGTTTTGTTTTGTTTTTAGCACAAATGTAAATGAGAATGTCATTTTAAAAAAATATATTTTACTGATTTTTTTTACAGAGAGGAAGGGAGAGGGACAAGAGAGTTAGAAACAATGATGAGAGAAAAACATTGATCAGCTGCCTCCTGCACACCCACTACTGGGGATGTGCCTGCAACCAAGGGATATGTCCTTGACCGGAACCAAACCTGGGACCCTTAGTCAGCAGGCTGATGCTCTATCCACTGAGCCAAACCAGTTAGGGTGAGAATTTCAGTTTTTAAACTGAGCCCTTCAGGTAAAAAGTCATTTCTATGTTTTGTTCTAGAGAGAAGATATTTAATTTCCCTCTGATTTAATGTCCTCTCTTGGTAGGCGTTTTTAAAAATTCAGTAGACTTCTAATTTTTATCCTTTACTAAAGACTTTGAGTTTTTGGTTAAATATCTTTGATATTAGATTAGGCAAATTAAAGGTAGAAAACTTAAAATACAAGGAATAAAATTCTATCAAAACCTCTCAAATTTCTCGACGATGTTGGTGCAGAAAGCTAAAAAGAATCCCAGGTGCAGGAATGACTGCTTCAGAATTTTTGACTTTTGGGAGAAAACTATATTTAATCTCTTACAATTTTCTTATTACCTTTGAAAGAGAAATTTACTGTTACTTTACTTAACTTTTGTCTTTTCAAACTAAAGGATTCTTAAGTTTCCCTCAGGAAAAGTATGAAGTTGACTGCCTTGATTGGAGAGAAGGTACATTTGAAGAGAAGAAACAGAGCCCAGACTAATGCTAAAACAGAATTTAAAAATAACTAAGCCTTCATCTTTAGGGCAAATGCAAGAAATGTATACTTACTGGGGGGCTTTGATATTTAAGAAAAGAAGTGAGAAGGAAAATCAGATGTAAACTTGTTTTTACAACACTTACCAAGTGCTTTTTGTCTAATGATTCCCCAATACCTGCTACATTTGGCAAGACTCGTGGACACATCAGCCTCCAGTAGTGGGAAAAGTAGTTATTACCTCAAGAACATATTTTGGTGATCCCTTGGATTCCAGCAGTCACTTACAAAGATAGAGGATGCCAAATCAAAAGTCACCAAACTATATTACACTGCAGAGCACAGATGTGAAATCTATGTTAATTTGTCTTGCCTCTTCTGCCAGACCCTCAACTCCTAAATTCCCGTCCTTGGTCATATGTGAGAGAACATAGACAGACACTGCAAACCCACCCTCAAATCTGGAAATGTCTTGATGATGTTATAGTCTTGGTAGGTGTAAGGGGCAGACAGTACAGTGTCATAATGTACATTTCCTAATAATGTTGAATGTTTACGAGAAAGAGCATTCTAAGCAGTGTAAGTAGTCAGCTCAATTAGGGTTATTTATTTTCTTTGAATAATGTATATGCTTTCCCTGATTTTCTTAGAGAAGCTTAGCAAATGTATTTCCCTGGGATTTCAGGAGAGCCATCTGGTTCACTTAATTTATACATAACCCAATAAGAATATCATTAAAGTTAAGAAGAAAGGATGAAAACTCACTGGCCTCAGTGTGTTATTTTAGTCCCATGTGCATATAAAAATGAACTGTCTGATTCAATCATCACAACACTAGTAAGCCTTTGGTTCTTTTTTGGCAATTCAGTCTTAAAAGAGCATTGCTATTGCCTAGTTTTTTAACCCCTGTCATTAATTTTAATCCAAGGAGGAAAGTACAGTCCGTTTGGAGGCAGAAAAGGTTGATAAGTAAGTTGGAATCTCTATTATGTTCCCAAATTTGTTAATCTTGGCAAATAGACTCTATCAGAAAGCAAGACCTGTTGCTCAGAAAGCTCACAGGAAAAACTTCCCTTTTGGGTGGTAGAAGAGGGACCTCTGAAAGGTGCTTGATCCTTATTTATGTTTTATTTCCTCTATTGTGCTCTCCCCCTACCCCCTCCCACAAAAGTGACTTCACTCTAGTTAGTGAGAAATAATGAGAGTAATTATAGCTTCACATCATAGCTTTTTTGGACATATTTTCTCTGACATTAATTTAGATACCTTTTTGAACTTGAAGGAGTCTGGAAAAGAACAGTATCTACTCCACACAAAAGATGGAAAGTTGTGTGTGTGTGTGTGTGTGTGTGTGTGTCCCATATGCATGCACATAGACTTGTTTCTATATGTGAGCACAAAAAAGGGGTAGGAAATGGGTTGAAAGAAAACTTATGGATTATTTTTAATTTCCCTAGGACTGATGCAAGTTTCTGTATTCATGCATTATTGTTGTAAACTTAGATATCCAATAAGGTAAAGAAATTTGTATATGAAAAGTGTGTACGGAATGGTAGGGGAGGGAGCAAAAACTTTAAGGTAAGCTGAACGAGTGAGTAGGAGCCACCTTGTAGGAAGCTAGAAGAAGGCAGGTGAGCATATACTGGTGCCCAGACCCACCTGTCATGGTAATTACGGCATAGAAGCCATATACATGTCTATTAAACATTAAGCAGTCTGAATGGCTGGAGTGGGTAGACAAGTATCCCAGAACAAAACCTAAAACAAGTCATTTACTTAGGACTCTTACATTTTTAAGGAACTATAGGAGGACTAGCATATTTTAACTTAAAACTGTGTTCTTTTTCTAGAGCAATTTCATTTTGTTTGCCTCAACTTGATTCATAATATTTTCGTCCAGAGTTAGGGGTGCATTTTTTTAATTCTTGGGACAAGTAGTATCTAGTAAACCAAGTTCTAAAAATAAAACAAAATAATAACAGTTAAATAAGGTTTTAGAAAACATTTAGTTGCATGTCAACCTATTAAATCAGCCCTAAAATAGAAAAGGCTAACATTATTTTGGGGTAGCTAACAGAATGACAAATGACAACACACATCCTTGCACATAAATTATTAATGTTGACCAAATTTTAATAGAAGAACAGTTCTGATTGGGGCATTTTTATTTTCCTCATACATTTTCTCATTTTATGTCACATGGCTTCAAAGAGAATAATTGGTAACACTTCAAGAAATAGGAAAAAAACAACAACAGTGTGACAGAGCAAAACAGAGCTTTAATAAAAGGAGGAGCTTGTCAAAATTATCTTATCACTATAATTATTCCCTCTAAAAAGAGACTGAAAAAAAGGAAAGTAATGTTGCTGTTTGGAACTGTGGTTCTCAAGTAAGGCTGGTTTTGCTCCAGGCGGATATTTGGTAGTATCTGGAGATATTTCTGATTGTCAGTGGTACTATTGGAATCTAGTGGGTAGAAGCCAGGATCCTTTTATTTACAGCATAGCCTCCACAATAATTATCCAGTTATGTGTGTCCATGTGTCCAGGTCGATAAACCCTGACCTAGCTTGAAGTAAGTAGGTAAGCATATAAAGTTTGAATCTGTGTCCTTCATTACCTGAACCCAATTCATGTAGGCTGAAGAGCTGGAATCTGCTCAGACTGCAGGCTCTGGCTATACACAGTCCCCACTTTCCACGATGCTTCATAGTACCTGCTCCACATGACAGATATTCCCTGTCCTTAGATTTGTTTGCCTTTGAAAGTATGACAGTAACTGAAAAGATTTTCAAACTTGGTCTTGCATACCTGGATTAAGGGTACAGGGTCAAGGACTCTGAGGGTTATACAAAGAACTGCCTTTACAAACACTTTTTTTATGACCATATGTCTTTCATTAAATAAGAAAAACCCAATTTGTTTAAATGTGTGCAATTTTAGCACTTCCACTAAAAGTCCATTTCAAAATTGGAATGCTATGAAAATTAAAAAGTTAATACGTTTCTGTATTTGAGCATTAGACATAAAAATAGACTCAGTAAGGTACGGTTAAAATTTGAGTTTTTATCAAGAAAAAACTGTTCCAGTGTTCCAAACTGAGTATCATTCTTCTCTTTCCACATAGTCTGACAGTTCAATTTGTGGATTGTCAAACAGAAAATATTTTTGACTGAGATATGGAATGTGTTGTCTTCCAATCACATTTTTTTAAAGTCACTGTCAGATGGCCAAGACATTCAGACCCCAAGATAAAGCCCCCCACATCAATTTGTCCCACCCACTCAGAGCTAGGTTTTTTCAAGCATGGAGCCATCAACTTTGATAATCTGCTTTTTCTCAAATGTGAAAAAAATTGCTGAAGTCAGTATAGTAGCCACATCTTATGAAGGCTTTTAACAATTTTACATTTCCAGTTCATGCAAAATGATAAGAGGCTGGTAATGATAATGAATTACAGAAGCATAAAAATATAAGATATATACTATTATAGATTTTCAGGGTACAAATATCACATCAGACAAGGGTAGGCATCTAAGTTTCATCCTGGATTCTATAAAATAGTGTGATGGTTGTGGTTCAGGAATAGGGTTTTAACAAAGATAGTGTATTACAGCTGCTTCCCAAATAGGAGGGCCCTCCTGTTCTGGAAAAAGCAGTTTTGTATCAGGCAGGGAACATTAGGCATAGATCTGGCACGACAGCATTTTGTGTGATTTTCTGCAATGAGTTACATTGTTGAGTCATTACTTAATGTTTATTGTCTGTTTTCTTAGCTGAACTTTCAACTCCATGAAGATCAATTCTTCCTATGATTCTGTTAGCTTATTATACTTGGAATATAATAGGTAGTGTGTAAATATTTGTAGAATAATTCAATGAATGAATATAAATGATGGAAAAAATAAGTCAAACTGTGAAGTTAGGCATCGAGTTTCAAGGGCAGGAATAGGTGTCAGTACGAAGGAGGGAAATCAGGGAGAGTAGGAATACCAAAGGGAAAGGTTGTGACATTGAGACAGAAAGTAATTTCCAAGCCGTTAACCTGGTCACCTTGATGGATTCACCTGAAATTACTGTAACCAGTTCTCTAACGTATACTTAAATGTTTACCTTGCCAGATTATTCACACACCTCATTCTTTAGGGCTAGGCAGAATGATGTGCTAATGGAATAAATTGTTAGGGTTTTTTCCATATGTGTAACTTAAATCTGATTAAGCTTCATTTACTTGCAGCTTGTTTTGCATATATTGTACCATGGGAAAAAGAGCTCTTTATATCTTAACTAGAGGCCTGTTGCACTAAGAGGTTCGTGCCTTCCTTCCCTTGGTTTCCAGCACTGGTTTTCCTCCGGCACTGGGGACCCAAGCCTTCCCTCCAGCCAGAGTCTGCCATCTTCATCTTCGCTACAGACTCCCAGAGTCTGTCTTCACTGCAGCATTCGGCTCCTGTAGATCCCTTCACAGCCTTCTCCCCCCTCTCCCCAACCACCCGCCCCCACTCCAGTCCTCCCTCTCATAGCAGGCATCTTGCCCCGCCTGGCTACTATGCTCCTGGGCAGCTGGGCAGCCGCCACTTTGGCCTTCTAATTTGCATATTCACTCTGATTGGCTGTGGGCATAGCAGAGGTATGGTCAGTTTACATGTTTGTCTATTATGAGGTAATATGCTTTTAAAAATAGGGATGATAACATTACTAGGAACAGGAAATCCCTCAGGATTGTTTTGTTTCTTTACTCTCTCTGCACTCCCACCCAGGTCAGGGATAGCTCTCCTTCCCTTCAGCATAGAGTTAGGACTTTGCTTTATCAGTCATTTCTATGCTCTTGAATTTTCACTCTTCTATTGGCTTTTTATCCTCTGCATATATTTGTATACTTATATGTTATATGAATATACATGTATACATACATGACTTGTACACTTACATATGGGTACTTCACTTTTTCCTTTTCTCTACCTGGCTTTTCCATTGAGAACTGCTTGATTTCAGATGGTCACAACTGGGGTTGAGAGGTACTGTCATCTAATGGATAGAGGCCAAGGATATCCCCAAACATCCCATAAGGCACAGGACAGCCCCCACAAGAATTATCCTGTCTAAAATGTCGGTGGTACTGCTCTTGAGTATCCCTTCAGTAAACATTATTTTCTCCATTCTAGAGATGAAGAATGTGAGGCTTAGTTAACAAACTCCCCAAAGATCACATATCAGACACATGGGCATGTCAATATTTGATGTAAACCCAGCTTTTAATCTAGAGTTAATGTACTTTTTAATATGTGTATTCAATTTCAGTCTAATTTTTATTGTTACATGTAATTTTAGAGTAGACGTCTTTGTGCGTAATTCCTCATGTATATTTCTGATTATTTCTTCAAGGTAGATTTATAGAAGTGGAATTAGTATCAAAGTGATGAATAATTACGGAGTTTTTATTCAGGCCACCAAATTACTTTCCTCAAAGCAATTCACATTGCTAGCATCTCACTTAACCATAACCTACAATGAGTATTACAGTTTGCTTTTACCTTTTTATTTAATCCTCCTGGCAGGGGTTAATCAATGCCTTTCCCTTAACAACAACAACAACAAATAACAACAGTAGCAGAAACTGGAGGAAGGTCAATGGGGAAAAAAAGGAGATATATGTACTACTATGTGTAATACTTTAAACAATAAAGTAAAATTTAAAACAAAACAAAAACAACAACAAAAGCCCTATTGCTCAGATAACCTCTTTTACCTGCAAACCTACTGATCCTTCTGATGAGAGGGACAGAAGAGTGCAGTTTTAAAGCTCTGGTCTGAGCTCAGCTCCTAGCCCTGTCACATAGCCACTGAGGGACTGCACATGACTCTGAGCCTCTCTCTTAATTTCTTCATTGGAGCTTGGTGTGAACTTCCACCTCACAAAAACTAAATGAGCTAAGACTTGTGATGTGTGTAGAACCGTGAAGGTGTTGGACATCTTCAGTGCCATTACTTTCACTACCTGCATGGTTTTTTAAGCTTTGGTAAAGTGCCATGTTCTGGTCCCAGTGGTTGCTCTGACTCCCAGTGTTGTCCTTATTCTGTAAGTAGCACTCTTTTCCAAGAGTGCTGTGTTCTAAGGTCTTTCTCTTTCTTGAAAGGCATTGTTCTGTTGCTGAAAGACTCTTGACTTTTACATCCAGAATTTGTTCCCAGCCTTGCATCTATGCTCCAGTGTGTTCCATATAACCTACCCCTCAACCGTTCCCATCTAGGCATCCCAGATCCTCCTCCTCGTCATTCTCAACTCTTACATTTTCTTATATCAGAGTTTTATATGGCAGCATTTCCCAAAGGATGCTCAGCCTATTTTTTTCTAAAAGAGATTTGATTTGTTTGGGTTACATTGTATTCTCATCTCCCTTCTGGTAATACTAGCACATTCTAAAAATAGAGAGTATTTGCCTGGCTGGCGTGGCTCAATGGTTGAGTGTCAATCCATGAACCAGGAACTCATGGCTCAATTCTAGTTAGAGCACATGTCTGGGTGGCAGGCTCAATCCCCAGTAGGAGGAGGCAGTGATTGATGATTCTCTCTCATCACTGATGTTTCTATCTCTCCCTCTCCCTTCCTCTCTCTCTAATCAATAACTTTTTTTTTAATTCTAGAGTACTGGAATAAACATGTAAATGTGTTTGACTCCACAATTCTTGAACTTATTTTATCAAATAACCACCACCCCCTGCCATGTTTTCAAACAGTACCTGTCCCCATCTTGTAGTATTAGTGTTGGGAGGCAGGGCTTATGCTTGCAGAGCAGGTAGAGATAGAGGTAGAGGACTAGGAGCAGCCTCTAGCTCGAGGTTTCCCCACGGGGCCTGCATTGACCACACCAAGTTACTTCTTAAAAAAGTTACTCCTGGACCTCTCCCAAGTCTTAGGGAAAATTATGAATTTCTTCAAATAGGTTTTCAGTATCTTGCTCTCTCTCTTCTTCTGGCACCCCCATAATTCTGATGTTGGTATGCTTGAAGTTGTCCCAGAGGCTCCTTACACTATCTTCCAATTTTTGGATTCTTTTTCTTTTTCCAGTAGAGTGTTTTCTGCTTCTTTGTATTTCAAATCTTTGACTTGATTCTTACATTCCTCTAGTCTACTGTTAGTTCTCTATATAATATTTTTTATTTCAGAGATTGTACATTTAATTTCTAGTTGGTACATTTTCATCTCTAGTTGGTCCTTTTACATCTCCTCTTGGGTCTCGCTAAATTTATCCATATTTTCTAGGAAATACTTGAAAAACCTTATAACCATGGTTTTGAATTCTATATCCAGTCATTTGTTTTCCTTCATTTCTTTCACTTGTGATCTGTTTCTTTGTCTCTGCATTTTCGCTGCTTCCCTGAGCTGGTAAAGTAAGCTCTGTGTGCTAGGTGTCCTATATGGCCCAGTAGCTCCACCTCCCCAGTTATCTGAGATGGACTCTCTTGGTGCACACCTTTGTGGACTGTGTGTACAGCCTTGTTGTAGTTAAGTTTGATTGTTGTTGGTATCACTGCGGGGAATTGACCTCCAAGCCAATTGGTTGTGAGGATTAGCTGTGTCTACGCCACCAGGAGAACTTCTGTGCTGGAGTCAGCCTTATGATACAAGACTTGCAAAATTGCAAAAGCCTCTGTGTTCAGCTTGAATGGGGCAGAGTCTCAGGGCTGAACAGAGACAGCCTTGGCTTCTTGTCAGCCCCGCCCTATGTGGCCCCTGAGTCTCAGTGTCCCTCAGTAGCCACTGCCACCCTCTCTGTGCACACGTGTGCTTGCATGTCTCCTGACCTCTGCCTTTCGTGGTTCCCCTGAGTTTCTGTGCACTTCTCCCTTTTCACGACAGCCCAGACTCCCCCCATATGAGTCTCACCCAGAACTGGGGTTCAGTGCAGTCGGGAGTTTCTCTCTCCCTCCCACAAGAGGAAGCCAGCCAGGCACTCCGCCACCCATCTTCTCCACATGCATGTCTCCGTACCTTTGCTTTTTGCAGCTCCTCTGAGTCTCTGTGAGCCCCTCTCTTTCCTTCTAGTTGTAAATTTTCCACTCAGCCAGCTTTCCTGTGGTTCAGGATAATGTCCATTTTGTCTTTTAGCTGTAGTTTTGAACTTGCTGTGCGAGGCAGCAGTTTAGGTGTCCACCTGTGCTGCCATCTTAGTTTCTCAGAATATGCACTTTAAATACACTGCCACAGTAATTTTGATAATGTCTAAATTTTGCAGTTACCACTCTAGATGTTAACAGCAGTCATTAGTATAAGGTATAAACTGATGAATATGATGAATATTTCCCTTATGTGATAATCAAAGGAGATTTCACACCCACCACCTTTGGTTTTACTATGAGGTAGATTAATGTAAAGTTAAGAATTATGCCTTAGATCAGGGTTTATCAGAAAGCTGGCTGTCTCATTGGCCCTTCCCAAGTCCCTGTTGGCTGTGAGCAATAGCAATCATTTCGGCGGTAGCTGGGGAGCCTGTGAATGGATTCTGTTCACAACTCTGACACCAATAGTGGGGACTCATTCTGTGTTCACATTGAAAACGACTTTTGGCAGCCCCCTGGCTGGAAGGAAGATCGGGAGAGGCTTAATACATGACTTCATGGCACAGGATCAGAGCAGCCAAGGCCACCAGGGGTGCCCCCAGAGCTCAAACCAGCTCACTCTTCTGTGTACATTTGTTTGTTCAAGGAAGTCATTATCATATCTCTTTGTACTTTTGTGCTAAGGGGCTCTGAGAACTTTCAGGGACTTTTCCACATGAGCCTAAGTGTATAACCAGTACTTCACTTTGGTTATAACTCCAGAGGGAAAGTGGGTCTGAACCTGACACATATAAATAGTAGAAAGTTTATTTGTGTAGGTTTATAGTTTCAATGTTCTTTCTTTTTCTTCCTTTCTTTCATTTTACCTTTTAGCTTTTTTGAACTATTCTGCTGAATATATTAACTTGTGAAAGGCATGTTCACATTCTTTCCCTTCAGTGATTTAGTTCCATACTTTGTACCCTGCCAAGTTTGACCACACTGTTCATTGACACTTCTTTTTTTTTTTAATAGAAAATATAGTTTGATTGCTTTTAAAAGAGAGTTGAAGATAACCTCTGGTTGGGATGTATTTGGGATGTTAAGTTGTTCCTTTTCAATGTGTAAAAGTCAGTTTCAGTCTTGGGATTACTTAGAATCTACCCTTTAATTACAATTCCTTTTTGACTTTTAATGGTTTTAAAATTTTACATTTGTTTTCCTTGGGAGACAGGGTAATGCTGTTCTTGAAAATTTCTACCCAAACTTTATTGTCCATTTCCATCTACTTTCCACTGGTCTGTTTCTAGAACATTTGCATTGGCTTATATTGTCTTGGAAACCTTATCTCTGTTCATCACTCTTGCTCTTACCCTGTTAATCAGCATGAGACAGTCATCTGCTAAGACATCAGTGATTGCTCTATTAAATACTGCAATTGATATAGTTTTTCATGCTATGCTTAGAGGTCAGAGCACCCAGAGGTACAACAAACACTTGATGTCCAGCCATATTTTAGGGCAACAGCTTCCTGAAACTCTAGGTCAGTATATTTGCCTACGCTTTTCTAGGTAACCTCCCACTCTCTGGATAGGTAAAGATAACCTGAGAACTAGCCTTCTTTCATAAATCATTCCTCCTTGTCCTGTCCGTTGAAGTTTGATGTCACTTATTGCTTTTGTCATGTCACATTAGTTCAGTTCAACAACCCTTTATTGAGCACTTGCTAGGTGCCAAGAACACTGAAATTACTAAGTCATCCATTTCTGTCTGTAAGGAGCTCCCTGTGTTACAGGAATTTAGAGTAGACAGTGAGATAAGGTGTGGTTAGTGTGCAATGGCCGATAAGGAGCACCTGGTGGTTGGGGGACAGGCAGGAATAGCATCCTAATGGAGGACACCTGACTGCTGAGCTCAGCCATGGCGGGACCTCTGCCCAAGCAGCAGGCGGGGATCAGGTCACCGAGGACAGTGTACTTCATCCCGTGCCACCGAGATGCCATGAGAGCTCAGAGTGGTGATTCAGACTGTTTAGTCTAGTGTCTGTGTGAGGGATAAATTCCATGGGAGCCAGGAGACCGGCAGGAGATTCTCATAGTAGTCAAGGAAGTGAGCGCCTGTATCAGGCGAGTTTAAAGGATAGATGATGGGCGAGACCAGTTTGGCTCAGTGGATAGAGCGTCGGCCTGTGGACTGAAAGGTCCCGGGTTCGATTCTGGTTGGGGGCATGTACCTTGCTTGCAGGCACATCTTCAGTGTGGGGTGTGCAGGAGGCGGCTGATCGATGTCTCTCTCTCATCGATGTTTCTGACTTTCTATCCTTCTCCCTTCCTCTCTGTGAAAAATCAATAAAATATATTTTTTTAAAAAAAGGGATAGATGATGGTGTTAAGTGAAAACTGTGCCCCTTTCCAGTCTTGGATTGGATTCATTCTGGGAACTTAGTAGGCCATCAGAAGCGGATATAGGTTGACACATTTTCTTGTATTATATGTTGTGGATTGCCTGCTTCTCCTACCCAGGGTAAGCCTCAATCTGTTATCATGTCCATTCCCAACTTATTTTTGTTTCCATCTCCCAAACGTTCCCCCTGCCCGACTCCACGTGACTGCTATGCTGTTGTGACCATCAAAGTTAATTCTGGCCACTCTCATGAGCTCTTCCTAAGTAGTCGCTGACAAACATTGGGCATCACAGTGAGCTTTCCCAATGGCATGACCAGAGTGAAGAAAAAGTAAGAATAAATAGTATGAGCCACTTTTCATTGATTTTGGTAGGGTTTGTTTTTACTAAATCAATTGAAACATGTCAGTATTTTTTAAAAAAAGCAGCATCAGTGGCAAGCATATTATAGAAGTTAGAATTGGTCACAGCCTTGTCCTGGGCCTTGTTCATTTCACCTCAGAAATCTCCAAAGCTGTTTCTTGTTGGTTTTTTTCCTGATATGAGTCAGTTCCTTTGTTCTTTTCCTTTTACATTTCTCCTTTTTTTTTTTTTTTTACCTTTTTGGGGATCCTAAGAGTGTTTTAAAATGGTAAATTCTTTAAGAAACCTGCAAAAAAAAATCAAACCTTCTATAGCAATAAACTTGGTTTAATGTGGTCATTTTTATCACAGATCAGGCTGCCCAAGGCGAGCAAGCTCAGCCAGTAATTTGGGAAGCCTTTGAAGCCACATGCACATGTATACATTAACCTCCCAAACCAACCATGATTTTAATTAACATAAAATAATCTAAAGGCCTGCTGATTAGACACCGGGTGGCTTTGACGAAGCATTCTGGGCAGCGGGTGGGGAACAGAGAACTCTAACCACTCCTGTCCCCCAACAAACAGGGCTTTCTTTAATCATTTAGAAGCACTTCTCTCTCTCTCTCTCTCTCTCTCTCTCTCTCTCTCTATATATATATATATATATATATATATATATGTGTGTGTGTGTGTGTGTGTGTGTGTGTGTGTGTGTGTGCGCGCGCGCGCTCAAACTTTTTTTTTTCATGATGTTCTTAGAGACCCAAAACAACAAAATTCCAAAGCTTTTGTTAATTAAAAAGAGAGGAACTGAAACTGTTATAGATTATGTCAGTGAAACCCCACATTGAGAGGGGGTGGAAATAGAACTCTAAATCTCTTTTAAAGCATCTGATTTACACCATACTCTAGTAAATTGACGAAGGCCGAGAGGTTTCATTCATTTCTCCTATTTGCCGGGTGAGACACGGGGCGGCTGATTCTCCTAGGGACAAAGCAGAAAGGATTAACTCCAGCCAGCCTTGCTTTTTATGTTACGTGGTTTTGAGTTTCAGAGGAACGGAGTGCCCTGTGAATCATGGAAGCAACTGACTAAAAAAGCCTCAACTCTCTAACAAAAAGCAGATTTTTTTCCACGTTTCTTCCAAGTTTGATTTCACATGGAAGTCTGAGATACAAACTATTCTGTAAAACTGTAAGGAAGCGTAATCATTCTTGCTGTTTGGGGGTTTCCCAGAGAGAGTCGTGTTCAGAATGTGCCCTTTTTTTCCAAAAGGTTTATGTGGATTGAATGGCTCAACAAAACAGACAACACTACCTCCATTTTATTATACATGTTATTTACTGGGGTTTCCCTGAAGAAAGCTTAAGAATTCTTTCCTCATGAGTCATTGACCAAGTGATTGTTTTTTTAAATATAAACTTTCCCTCAGCTGGTCAGTTTGGAACAGTCTTCTCATCTTCTGTTCACTTCGGGCTGCTCGCCTTCATCTGTAAATGATCAGGTCTGTAGCCAACTCGAGTGGCTTCCACTGGGCCAATTTCTTTCCATTTAACTCTCAAGTTTAAGTAATCAACAGCCCAGTCAGGCAAGCGTCAGAGGACTCCGAATGTGACCTACATCAATTATATTTTCATTGCTTTGGCACAGCGCCCCTGCTTAGTTTAATTTCGGCTGGAATGAGTGAGATGGGAAATTACGCTCTTTTTTTTCACCCAGAATTGTTGGTGGCCTCCAGGCCCAGGTCACATTATCCTCTTACCTTTGTGAGTGGGTTAGAAGATAGGTGTCTCTACTCTTGTCTTCTTACTGAATAAGAAGCTAAAGTGACAACCCTTGCTAGTAGCTGAGCTTTCTAATTAAATATTGACACCTTAGCAAAGGTGTCAATATGCCTGCTAATCAAAGTTAACTTTTTGCCCTGTAATTGCAGTCTTCCATTCTGCAGAAGCAATGTTGTTTTAGAGAACCCCTTCCCACCCACTCTCCCGGTGGCGGTGGCTATAAGCAGCCCGGCTGCTGCCAGCAGAGTGGTCTAGAGTCCCTGCTAATTACCTCCTTCCACAGCTTTTGATTTTGAGCCCAACTGATGGCGCCAGGGGCTGAACCACAGTCAGATCTACAGGCCCCGGATTTGCCAAGTGGAATCTATGCAGTTTGTTTCCTTTCTCACAGTGTTTTCATGATGGACTCGGCTCAAACTGGAAATGGACTAGGAATTAGTTCAAAATATTAATGGCTGATGGCTTTAGTTTTGAGAAAAATAGCCACGTGTGTAGAAGGGAATTGGGTATGTGGCGGGGGGGAGTGTATAAGAGAATGAGGGGGCGGGGATGTGTGCAGACATATCACAACATTTGTTTTTCTATAAATCTTGGCATTTTTAAAGTTATATTTCGCTCACAATACTAATACTGAAAGCTTTCAGAATATGTCCCATTTTATAGCCTCATAAAGATTTTATTCCATTGTCTGTTGATGACTAATGTGTAGGGTCTCCTGTCCAAATCAGATGTGCTTAGAATTTTAGCTAAGCTGTCATCCTTTAAAAATATATCTTGGAAAAGAAAAGATAATTGTGCTCATCGAGGGAATAAGAATTCTCCTTCCAGAAGATTCAGAGGAGTTAGCCTGCGACTCCCACAGTTAGTTATCTCTGTTTGTAGAAAATAAACACAAAGCTTTAGTTTCATCACATTTTAAAATGTTTACTTCTTAAAAACTATTTTCTTACATGTTTCTTGCTTTCTTATTTGAGGTTCCTTCTGAAAGGGATATCGATAATGCTAGAGAAAAATTTTAGTAAGAGACAAAACACTTTTCAGACAACTGTGACTTAAAGACTACATAAGAGAACTAAACATTTTGCCCCTTTCAGTTTGGCTCCACAGGCATATAGGGTGGACTGGTCATAAATCAAGCATTTCAAAAATCTACAAAGCAGAGTGAATTGAAATTTAGCTCTCAGTTTCTATATTGATAGGAAGTCAGAAAATTAGGCGTAATTTTAAAGAGCAAAGAATCGAAACCATACATCACTCACACACACACACACAACACACACACACACACACACACACACACACACACACTGGTAACCATTAGAACAAGTGCCCCTCATCAAAATTTACCAAACTTTTAATTGTAGTTATGCCCACTCAATTTGCTCATTCATTCCACAACCATTTAGTTAACGCCTTCTGTGTTCTGGCACTGTGTTTAGAGCTGGGTGCATAGTGTGAAATAATCCCTATTCTCAGAGAGATCCCAACCCACCAGAAGAGACTGATAAGAAAATCATTTATCATTACCTGGTAATTCTGCAATTGTTACATTAGGAAATAGAGATGAGGGGTGCCTAATTATATTTTCTGACAAGCAAATATGTGGGTACAAAGAAGAATTGGGGAGAAGGCTGAGGTGAGGGGAGTGGATCCAGGCAGAGGAATAGTGTACATGAAAATTCATAGAAATGAGAGTGTACTGGGGGAACTGAAGATAGATGGCTATGACTCTATGAAGTCTGTGTGAAGGTATACAAAGGAGGCTGAGGGGTGGGGATGGAGACAGAGGACCAATCTTACTGAGCTTTGTATGCCATGGACAGGAGCATAGATAGACTTTCTCATAAGAGTACTATGGGGTTATTGAAGAAATTTAAACTTGATCATTTTTATACTTTAGTAAGAGTGTTATACTAAGAGTGAGCAAATTGATTATGACCCAGGACTGAAGATTAAGAAACTTTGCAATAGAAAATAAATGTTGAAATGGGGACAGGTAGACTTCTACTTTCAATAAAATGGCAGACCAAATTCCCTGGTGGACACACCAATACCATTATAGTTAAAATTGTGAATGTAAAATTTTTTTTTCCAAATGCCTTGCCAAAATGGATTGAAAGGAAAGGATCCTCAGAAGCCAGGAAATGATGTGAAAGTAAGAAATCTGAGAGGTGACCAAGTCTAAAGCTGGTTTCATCCCAAAGATTTCCCCCAAACTCTGGTGATGGTGCGCCTTCATCATGGTGGCCAAAGAAGGTCTGGAAGCAGGTGTGTAACTCAGGACAATCCCAGTTCTAAGGAGTCTACTAGATTTCACACAGCCTGGCACTATAAAAAATGCAACCTTAGCATAAGGGAATGCTAGAAATAAACCCAGTGTCCAGAGGATGGCGCAAGGAAATTATCCTTTATTGACCTTGGCACTAAATGGGAGGAGGGCAGTGGCGGAGATCTGTCTTCAGACAATATAACCACAAATCTGCCCTTATTTGAGTATAACATCTTAATTCAGGCTCCGTGTATGTTATGAGAAATCCCAAGTACAAAATTTCATTTTCCTGGGTTAGTAATACCCCAGAGAAACTTGCAGAAGCAAACATTAAATTCTCTATGGGAAAATGCAAGTTTAAACCAGGTCTTAAAGAAACCCCTCTAATAGAGTTCCAAAAATGAAGAGCTCACAGGAAGAAAGGAAGGGGGACAGACGGAAACAGCCGCTGCTGAGAACCAAGAAAAACAACACACAATGAAACCAGACCACTCAAGAAAAGATACTAGCATTATTAAGCACATAAATAAAATTTCACTGTTTAATAAACAAAAGATGGGGAGATATGTATAAAAAATTAATTTTAAAAAAGAATAATAAATAAATAAATAAAAATAAACAAAAGAGAAACTTGTAAGCATGAGCAAAAGAGATCAAGCAGACTGGTGGGGAGAAACTTCTAGAAATGAAATAGAAGCATTGAAATGAAAAAAAAATCAATAAAAAATTTCTGTTAAGCATATTAGACATAAGCCAGTAGAGAATTAGTGAACTGGACAATGTGTGGTATAATGAATACACTGACCAAAATATAGCTCAGATCAGAATAAAACCCACAAAGAAAAAAATTCGTATCATAGAGTAGTTCTAACATCTATCTAATCAAAGTTCTAGAAGGAGATAGAGCATAGGTCAAAGGCATTGGTCAAGGAAGAAATAGGATGTTCATAGCTGCACTGTTCATAATAGTGAAAATCTGGAAACAACCTAGATGGCCATCACTAGGAAGGCAAATGAATAAATTGTAGAATATTTTCATATGGGAATATTAGCATTCCAAACAAGTGAGCTACAGTCATCCAACCAAATGCCTGGATTAGCAAGATTTTATAGAGTGTATTCCCTTTTTGAAATTAAACACAACTGAAAAAAGTAACTCTTTAAATTACATATAGATGCAATAAAAGAGTAATAACAGGAAAGTAAGAGAATGATGATTGTTCTCACTGATGGTTAATTGGGTGGCAAAGGCAGGTGAATTGGTTGGTAAAAGGCACCATATGCAAGTTATTTTAAAGGATGTAGCTAATTCTTTTTTGTAATGAATACACGGGTACTTATTGCATTATAAAAACAACTAATTAAAAATCTAAACAAAATTGATCCATGCATTGACCAATAATAAGAGTGTGCCATGAGCTAGAGACTAATGGGCAGGTAACCTGTATAATGTGGTCATGCTGGACAAAGGGATGATTCAATCCTTGGTGGGACAGAGAAGGACAGTGTGAGATTGCATCACACTACTAGAATGATGCACAATTTAAAACTTATGAATTGTTTATGCCTGTAATTATTTATTTAATGTTTTCAGACTATAAGAGGTTGACTCTGGTTAACTGAAGGGAAACCAAGGAAAGTGAAGCTTGCAGATGATGAAGAACTTTTGCATTGCTTTTCCAAACTGTGCAAACATGATAAATATAGAAGGCAGAAATTTGTATATTTTTAACTTTCAACTAATCACTCTGCTTTCTTTTAAATAGAGAAGATAAAAATAAAAGCTATTACAGAGTGTCTTCCTCCTTCTGATTGGTTGGTGGCAATTGACTTGGTGTTTCCACTCTCCTTTAGGACTTTTTGGTATGGTAGTAATATTGTGAAGTTGCTCAAATTTTTCATATCCTTGCATTTTATCTCATTAGTGAGTGTATTTCGTGTAGGTAGACTATTTTTCCTGCTAGTGATGTAATATTCTGATGATTCCAAGGAGTTGGATTTCTTTTCTTTGCAAACCACTTGATAATTTATATCGTATTCAGACTTTTAGAAGATTGCTTAACTATCACTGTATAACTAGAGAGGAAGAATGGGAGTACTTAGCTTTGGGGAAAATAAATGTAAAAACAGTTCTCCAAGGAGCATAGCATTGCCTCAAAGTGGATTACTTTTCAGAATCTCAGGGACTGTGGCATGCTAGAGGACTGTTTGGAGAAGAAAACAGCTCTGGTTCTTACATTTACACTTTCTTTGTGTAAAGGTGTTTGCTCTCTTTTATACAAGACACAACTCATAAGATCTTTTCATGTCAGCAGGGAACTCATCTATCTGCACATCCATGGGCCCTGACGGCTGTTAACAGCATGGCGTGATACTGCTGAGCAGTTCAGGATGCGAGGGGTGGAAGAGGGGGGAGAGTATCCTCCCATCATTCCCAACTGAAACAACACCAGGGAATGTAGGCAGGAGGAATAGAATTACCCAAAATGGCCCCAGCTGAAATTCCAAGTCTCCCAGAGACAAAAGTACCATTCACCTCTTCTTCCTCCAGACGCCTGAAATTCATTTGCGTCCACTGACATCCTTTAAATTATTACCCTCCTGGGAAAATTTGACACCCCCCCCTCCCCACCTCACCCCCAGAGAACACTTATAAACATTTAGTTGTTTCTGATTAGACCATCCTGGGGTATCCTAACAAGGAGAAATCACAGCCAGAAATATAGCAAATGCTTGCTATCTACATTCTCTTCATTTTGGGAACTTCCTGCAGCAGTTTTAAAGTGGTCCGGATCTACTTTATTGCTTTCATGGTCAAAATCCCCAAAATCAGACTCCTCTCTGACCTTTTCGAATGATAAGTCTAAAAGAATTTCTTGTGTCCAAAGAAGATGTAAAATGGGAACTAGCAGATTCCCCAAATTCAACTATAGAGTAATGGTTGGCTTTTTGCAGATATCTGTTAAAAATGTAATAAATGCTAGGTATTATTGTAAATTTGTTCAGCAACAAGAATTTAGCATTTTCAAAGCAGCCACATGGTCTGATGCCCAGGACTCCCTTAAAGATTATTTTGTGAGGCTGTTCGACATCTGTCAGCATTTTCAGCATAAACCATGGGCTCAGAAAAATTCTTCAGGCTGAAACCTGATACATCAGGTCTCAGCTCAGGACCTTTTATGTGTGTTCAGGAAAATAATTTCAGCTGTTTTTGAGTTAGAGCGATAGAAAAAAATGTCATACGCCATTTCAAGACACACTCAGTTTATAACTAGGTGAAAGGAAAACAGACTTCTTCTCAACTAACACGAATGGGAAACAGCTAAACCTTCTGAGAGTCGTGAAGTCTTCTTCACAACGGGTTGCTGAAACAGCATGTCTTTATTGAAACTCCAGTGACCGCATTTTTGGTGGGACAGTATATGGAACACTGCCCAGCTTTAATTTCGGAGGTCAGAATGTGCCTACCTCTTGGCAGCTAAAGATGAATGTCTTAAGTGACAAATTCCAACCCTTCAACTCCACAGATCATTGTACAGCCAGAGAGACTAATACAATAATCAGCAGCTTGCCAAAGGCACCGTGATCCACGGGTGGATTGTGGTTTTGCATGGCTTCGACATACATTACCTTGACGTCTAAAATTACTTCTTAAGAGTCCAGCTGTGTGTGTGAGATACTGGACTTCATTCCACTGGGTGATCCCATGTAGCCCACTTACAGCAGGAATGCACTTTTGAACCGAAAACTGTCACCACAAATCTATCTGTGAGTGCAGGAATTCGTGAAGAGTTCCAGTTACTGGTTTGCAAGGATTTGCCGATGAAGGTAGAGAGAATGAGTCTTAAAATTGTTACTGCATTCAAGATGGAAAAAGCATTGTAATGAATGAACTCTTTGTATTGATATTTTTGAGTTGACTACTTTGGAATGTGAACTTTTTTTTCCCTTTTTATGTGAATGTTAATTGGAAATAGCAAGCCATGATCTGAGCAGCCCTGCAGCCTCCCAGCCTTCTGTGCCAGGTGTCCATATTTTGGAACTACTCTGAACTAAGGAATCCTCAATCATTATAGCATAACCCTCATGGAAAAAACTTCAAAACTATATAAACAATTAAAACTCTACTAAATTCAAGTATATAGATATAAAAATAGAGATGATATAGGTATAGGTATAGATAGATATAGATTTAGATATATAGATATAGATATAGATATAGATATAGATATAGATATAGATATAGATA
>JAAGEH010000042.1:26787792-26975010 GCA_011751065.1 Lasiurus cinereus | reverse complement strand
AGATATAGATATAGATATAGATATAGATATAGATATAGATATAGATAGATATATCCTTAACTTAATAGGACTTTCTTCCTCATAGAGAGAGAAAAATGTCTACATCTTCCAGGTTGATTTATGCTTACTGCATATTTAACTGAAGAGTTTCAAAAGCTGAATTTCAGGTCTAGCCCTTCAACTAATGTTGTATGACCTTGGGAAAATTATCCATCTTTTTTTACTCTTAGTTTCTGGAAAAGAAATTTCTAATGTCACAAAGTTGGTCAAAAGCTCAAACCAAGTTATATCAGTAGAACAATTTTCAAATTGTACACCTCTACATGTATACAAACTCTATGTTCATATTTATACAAATAGTGCACAGTACTGTTACTTGCAGCCAAGGAAACACAATTTACATGTCATGGAATCCAAGTAAAATTTGGCACACACAAAAAAAATGGTGATTAAGATGCAAATTGTTTTTAGTGTCAACTTCTGATTGTACTTATTCATGGTTTATAAGATCAATAACTATTCTGAATGGCTAATAATAGTGTCAATACATAGTAGTGCTTAATACATAATGTGTTGATGTGTGTGTTATATGAAACATTTTATTCTGAAGAAAAAGAAGAGACCTGGCACCAATCAGAGCTGGCCATCTTCTAAACAATATTAATCTTAGTAAAGGGTCTTTTCAGTAGACATGTGGAGTTTGATTTTCAGCAGTTTTTTAGGCTGGCTATCTTGACTTCATAACATCCAGAATTATCGGGTGAGAAGTGCTACTTTAAATTCCTGATTGAGCTTTCAAGAAAGATGAGAAAACCCTGTGGTGTAGAAGGGTAAACCTATGGTGAAGCCACTGCCCTTAGGGCACTGGCCATCACTACTCAAAAGCTTGGTGTTTATGCAGTCATATGGCCATTTTAAACTCCCAGGGTGAGCACAGTGAAGACAACTTGGAAAGAGACATGCACTACTGTTTCTTGCGTGCTAGTACAAGCCAGTTCCTACATATGGCTGGATGTATAACAATAAATTCCCAGAATGCATCAGAGAGAGAGAGAAAGAGAGAGACAGGAAATGTATATGAGCCATGAAGGAGGACAGCCTGACATATGTTTAAGGTCACTTCCAGAAAAGGATGAACATTTTCTTAGAATTGATGTAAATCATGAATTCTAAGATCTAGCAGCACCACAGATCACATGCAGGTTCACATTGTAATGGAAATGTAGAACACCAGAGACAAAGAGATAATTTTTTTTATTTTTTTTTATTTAATAAATCTTTATTGTTCAGATTATTACATTTGTTCCTCTTTTTTCCCCCCATAGCTCCCCTCCACCCAGCTCCCACCCTTCCCTCTGCCCTCACCCCCCGCATTGTCCTCATCCATAGGTGTATGATTTCTGTCCAGTCTCTCCTTGCACCCCCCTCACCCCTTTCCCCTTGAGTATTGTCAGTCCACTCCCTTTCTATGCTCCTGATTCTGTTATATTCACCAGTTTATTCGTTCATCAGATTTTTAATTCACTTGATTTTCAGATTCATTGTTGATAGATATGTATTTGTTGCTTATAATTTTTATCTTTACCTTTTTCTTCTTCTTCCTCTTCTTAAAGGGCACCTTTCAGCATTTTATATAATACTGGTTTGGTGTTGATGAACTCCTTAGCTTTTTCTTATCTGACCTTCAATTCTGAATAATAGCTTTGCTGGGTAGAGTAATCTTGGTTGTAGGTTCTTGCTATCCATCACTTGGAATATTTCTTGCCACTCCCTTCTGGCCTGCATAGTCTGTTGAGAAACCAGCTGACAATCGTATGGGTGCTCCCTTATAGGTAATAAACTGTTTTTCTCTTGCTGATTTTAATATTCTCTCTTTGTCTTTTGCTCTTGGTATTTTAATTATGATGTGTCTTGGTGTGATCCTCTTTGGATTCTTTTTGTTTGGGGTTCTATGCATTTCCTGGACTTGTAAGTCTATTTCTTTTACAAGGTGGGGGAAGTTTTCAGCCATTATTTCTTCAAATAGGTTTTCAGTATCTTGCTCTCTCTCTTCTTCTGGCACCCCCATAATTCTGATGTACCCCATAACTCTGGTACACTTGAAGTTGTCCCAGAGGCTCCTTACACTATCTTCACATTTTTGGATTCTTTTTTCTTTTTGTTTTTCCAGTGGAGTGTTTTCTGCTTCTTTGTATTTCAAATCTTTGACTTGATTCTTGTATTTCTCTGGTCTGCTGTTAAGTCTCTGTATAATATTTTTTATTTGAGTCAGTGTATGTTTAATTTCTAGTTGGTCCTTTTTCATCTCCTCTTGGGTCTTGCTAAATTTATCCATCTTTTCTAGGAAATACTTGAAAAACCTTATAACCGTGGTTTTGAACTCTATATCCAGTCATTTGTTTTCTTCCATTTCTTTCGTTTGTGATCTGTTCCTTTGTCTCTGCATTTTGGCTGCTTCCCTGAGTTGGTAAAGGAGCTTTGTGTGCTAGGTGTCCTATATGGCCCAGTAGCTCCGCCTTCCCAGTTACCTGAGGTGGACTCTCGTGGTACACCCCTTTGTGGACTGTGTGTACAGCCTTGTTATAGTTAAGTCTTGATTGTTGTTGGTATCACTGGGGGGAATTGACCTCCAGGCCAACTGGTTGTGAGGATCAGCTGTGTCTATGCCAGGAGAACTTCTGTGCTAGAATCAGCCTTATGAGACAAGACTTGCAAAATTGCAAAAGCCTCTGTGTTCAGCTTGGATGAAGAGGAGTCTTGGGGCTGAGCAGAAACAGCCTTGGCTTCCTGTCAGCCCAGCCCCTGGGTCTCAGTGTCCCTCAGTAATTGCTGCAGCCCTCTCTGCATGCACTCGTGCTTGCACACCTACAGACTTCTGCCTTTCACATCTCCCCTGAGTTTCTGTGTACTCCTGGGACCCTTACAAATCTGGGTCCCCAAGGTATTGCCCAAAACTGGGGTTCAGTGCAGTCAGAACTGGATTTCAGCACAGTTGGGAGGTTCTGTCTTCCTCCTGCCAGAGAAAGCCAGCGGCACAATCAGCAGTCAGTCCTCTCTGTGCACACTTGTGCGAGCCTCCAGACCTCTGCCTTTCACAGCTCTCCTAAGTTGCCGTGCACTCCTCCCTTTTCATCACAGTCCAGACCCCCCATATGAGTCTTTACTGGAACTGGGGTTTAGTGCAGTCGGAACTGGGGTTCAGTGCAGTCGGAATTGGGGCTCAGTGCAGTCGGGAGTTTCTGTCTCCCTCCCACTAGAGGAAGCTAGCCAGGCCCTCCACCGCCCTTTGTCTCCGTACCTCAGCTTTTTGCAGCTTTTCTGAGTCTCCATGAGCCTCTCTTTTTCCTTCTACTTGTAGAATTTCCACTCATCCAGCTTTCCTGTGGTTCTGGATGATGTCTGTTCTTTTAGCTGTAGTTTTGAAATTGTTATGTGAGGCAGCAGTTTAGGTATTCACTTATGTCGCCATCTTGGTTTCTCCCCCAAAGAGATAATCTTAAAAGTATCCAGAGAAAAAGTAGAAATCAACTTCCAAGGAACAAGAATGAACACTTAAGAGCAACAGTGGAAACCAGAAATAATGGAATACTCTTCCAACTCTAAATAGAAACACTATTGACCTAGAACTGTGAAACCTAGTAAAAGTATTATTGTAAAGTCAGGGCATAATAAAGACATTTCAAACAACAAAATAGAGTTTACCACAAATTGATGCATGAAAAAGGAACTTCTTAAAGAGCTAATTTTGGAAGAAGGAAAATCATCCAGAAGGAATATGGACAAAGAAATAGGCAAACATTTAGTTAAATTTAAGCCAACATACTAGTAAAAACAATAATTATAATGTCCAACAATTAAAAGTTATGTGAACAGTGAGTTTTATTTGCCACAAATACTAAAAAGGTTATGCATTTTATTATATTACCACTTATGTAAATAAACAATTGAATAAAGAAGGGGAAGCTCTTCTCTACAGCATAATTCCAATTCATACATTTAGAAGAGAAGATGGAAGTAGAAAATCACCATTTGTCAAACATTGCAGTAATAACGGTTTCTCTCAAGAATCATGTATGGATGCAAAAATCGGTAGGTGAAAGCATGATGAGAAACAGGATGTTTGCATAGTCTCTAAGTTTCATCCAAAGTTGCATATTAATTTCAAAGTAATGCACAACCTGACTTTATTATTATGAGGAAACATCAGCTAAACACAAATTGAGAAATACTGTAAAATAACTGGTCAGTATGCTTCAAAATTTCCTGACTATCGATCATGTTGTGTGTTTTTATAGGAGGTTAACATTTTGAAGAATCTGGGCAAAAAGTATAGAGAAATTCTTTGTATTTATTTTGCGGCCTTTTTCTATGACTGAAATTATTTCAAGATGAAATTTTAAAAGAAAACAGAAAACAAAGACAGGGTTATGATTGTTCCCCTCAACCTTTCCATCCTTGGGAGAAAGAGCATTTATTAGTGCCCTTCTCTCCCACGTCTATCCCAAGACATGGATGCGGGTGTCAGTAGAAGGGGCCACTTGCAAGGCTCAGAAGGAAGGAAATGTTTGAGTCTGAAGCACAAGGTCCCCACTGTGTCAAATCAGCATGGTGGAGACTATTAAAATGCCATCTTGTTCTCCCTCCCACCCCTCTCTCTTCCTCTACCTCCTCACTCCACATCCCAGACTACCTTAACCCTGTTGGGAGGATATACAAGGAAAAGAGAAGGAAAAAAATAATGGATGACTGTATTTCTTGGCACACGAATAATAGTTTCCCTTTTGGGGCTTCAAGAATAAAAAATGAGAGGCTTTAAATCTTGCTAACTTGCGCAAGAATGTATGTGTGAGAGAGAGGGGGAGGAAAGGAGGGAGGAAGGGAGGGGAGAGAGAGATACTGAGACGCATGCATAGATAAAAATGTAAACTACCACCGTGGAAAGAATAATTTTCAAAATCTAAAGCAAAAGAAAGTGTTACTCCATAATAAGGTGGGTTAGAGGCCAGTGGGAAAAGACCAGCAGAGAATTTTGGCTAGAGTTGGGTGAATTAGGAAATCCCCTTTTCATAGCTAACTAAAGAGATGAGTCTTCGTTGCCAAGATGTGTTTATCAAATGTCTGAGCTATCTCACGGGTGTGAGGTTTGGTGTAGCTGTGTACCAGAGCTCTGCACTTTTGCTTTAGCAGGATCCCTGCAAGACTCTCAGCTCCCTTCCCTGACTCAGAGGAGAGTGAGTGTTGGCAGGAAGCCTGTTGCCATCCAGCTTTGCTTCTGAGCAGGAGCCTCTCAGCCTGATGCATTGCTTCTCACAGGCGAGTCCCAGACTGCATTTGTGAGATAAAATAAATTGAAGTGAGAAAAAAAATATTGTCGTTGGTAATTCTCCCCACTTACAAAAAAAAAAAAAGTGGCAAAATTTCCAAGCTCGTGTGGACTCCCTTCTGGATCCAACAGGCTATGGAATTGGTGTAAAGAAAAACCACAGAGAGAGTAGCGGGGTGTGAATCCAGGCCACATGCCTGGTGAGCGTGCTTCTTTCTGGAGCATTCTGTATTCCATGAACCATCTTCTCTCGGGTCAATCGCTTGTGACTCAGAGCCTGCGGCATCACAGAATTTACACTAAATATCAGATGGGCGTCTGGACTGCTCTGCCCCCACCCCAACATACACACTTAATCAGCTTCAAGTTGTTCAGCTTCCTATGTAGGTGATGGGCCTGCTGGCTGCCTGTGTTGACTTTGGCTGTAGGCCATCTAGACCAGCCAGCCCCTGTGTAAGCACTGTCTGCCTCAAGTGCTTTGGGGCGAGCTCCTTCTAGAAGTCCTCTTGGTCTTCATTGTTTGGCCAGCCCTACGTTACTATATTTAAAATCCCTCAATCTGTGTTCTGTGCTATGAGATAGTGAGGTATAGCAAATAGCGGCCCTGTGAATCGTGGAGAATGTTCAGTCTTCATTTCTATAATTTGGGATTAGGATTTTTCAACCAATGTGGAACTTACAAAGTTGCTAAATTTTAAACCAGAACTTGGGGGTGGGGATTCATTACAAACTTCTGCTCATGCTGTTTTAAAGACTCCTGGTGTGGGTACCTTTTTATTTTTCGCTCACCATATGGTCTATTCAGAAAAGTTTTTTAAAAAAGTAAAACATTAAGTAGCTCTTGGCAGAAGGTCAAAACCAGCAATGCAGGGAAGGTATTTAAAAGTTTTTTAAGTGTGGCTATTTGTATAAGCAATAACTGAACATTTCTTACGACTCGGGAGGACTGTTTTCACAGTCTTTCATGGAAATATTTCTAGGCGATTTCTGTGGCTCTTTTCCTTGAGCTCATTTATTTGCTTTTGCCTCAGAACAGAGCGTTTTAATGAGCAGTTTTATGAGCCTAACCTGCGTTCTGCAAGCTCCACATGACTGGATTCCTGTTACACATAACCTTTGCCCTATTTTCCATTAAAACACAAGACTTTCCTATAATCGACTCTGTGCTAAGACCTCAAAGGGGGAAAAATGCAACTGATACTTCGGTCTGCTATGCAGACCCTGCGATTAACATGTTTTTGAAATGCTTGTTTCCTCATAGTTTCCAAAATTATACGTATTAATATTTTAACCTCAGAGTCCCTTCTTTTCTAAAATGCTTATATTCTCATCTGTTTCATGCCTTTACCACATCCCTCTGAGTAAATAGCTCATTCAGCTGTCTTTGTTACCGTCAAGGCAGGTACAAAGCAAGATGAACTCCAGATCATTTTGGGAATATGAACTTTCAAAAAAATAAACTGCATAGTTTCTCAATCTTGTATATAATTACAGGGTCAGGCAGTTCCTTTTTACAGCCCTGACTCCTTCTGTTTGTGTTTTAATCCCAACGCAGAAGAACTATTCCCCTCTTGTACACAGTATCCCGGATATTCTTATATGGAACGGCTTCTTTTTCTCTAACCTGAAAAAAATCCACATTTGTTTTTTCTTCCAGACCCCCTTCCCATGCTTTAATCTGTTTTGCTGATATCTGCTCAACATTCAGGTTCTCCCTTTCATTTAAGCAGGGAGCCACACACAGGATGCGGGGCCCCTGGCGGGGTCTGGGCAGCACCCGAACAATGGAGCCATTGTGAGCAGCCCCCTCTATCCCCTCGGTCACGGTCACGCATTCCAGCCATGTTTGCCTCTTAAAACTACACTGCGGATTTAAGGTAGTCTGCGGTTCTTGTAACACCTAGCTCCTTTTTCTGCCCTGCCAATCGGTCCTCATTTTTTAATCTTACTTACTTGTTTTCTTTTTTAAGACAAGAAGGTTACTTTTTAAAACAGAATGTAGTAGTAAGTTTAGGGCAAATGGAAGGAAATCGACTTCACATAGCAGGTTATAAACTTAAGGAACTCATTAGTCCCGAAAGGTGGTACTGCAGGAAATGCAATGAATTCAAAAACCTCTTAAGCCCAATTTATGAATGAGATCCATAAATGGCTACTAAAAAAGCCAGGGCTATGCCTGATTTTTACAATCGAAATCAGAGTTGCTCCAAACCCTCCCTCAGGAGGAGATCTCTTGAGATCTGTCCAGAGGGCTGACCTGGGGTCTGCCCGTGACGGTATTTCCTGACTGTCCTGCATCCTCCCGGTGATGGCCTTTCATCAGTCCCCCTAAGACCTAGACAGACTCCTCAAGCCTCTCCTGGAACAGGCAGTGTTTTGAAATGAAGACTAGAGGGAAGCTTGGTAACTTTTGCTTTACTGTTCAACTATCTGCCTACCACAGTGCCAATTATGACTGTCAGGGAATGGTGACGTCCGTCCAGTGGAAACTAGCTGAGATCACATTTGGATCTTAAAACGTAGATATTTTCTTTTATGTGAAGTCAAGCCCTCCTTTCTCCTGGCAACTTGCAGGCCTGAGACCCTAAATAGCATTTCCACCCCACCCTGCACTCCAGCCTCAGCAGAACCTTCGGGCCCTCGACCCCTTCAGCCCCTGCCCAGGCCCAGAAGTCTCAACCCAGGACATTAAAAAAGACAGCTGCTCGGGCCTCAGCCAAGACAAGTCAATCATCCATGGGTGGGGCCAGGCGTCCGTGCTCTTTGCAATCATCACAGCCTGTTCTCAGCAGCCACGCTGAGAGCCTGGCCTGGCAGGTGGTGTTAGGAGCTGTCCTCAGCCTGACTTCTCCGCTCATCATGTCTGTGTCCTCTGGGGCGTTGGTCTACACGGCCCCCACCTTCCTACCTAAATGTTTCCTGGTGATTATGGTGGACCTCCCAGCAATACTCAACAATGCTGGGGCTATGTACTGTCTGCTGTCTCTATCCTTCCAAAAACTGGTGCAAAAATCTGGCCTCTTGCAAATTCATGATACCCAACACTTAACAGACTTTGCCTCCTCTTCCTTACCTCTTTGTTGACTCTCGTGGCACGTCCTCCAAATATCTTCCTGCGTGTCAGCTCCACACTTTCTGCCAGGCGAGCGTACCAACTCTTTTGTGGGGGGTGAGAACATTAGGGCCAAGCCGATGAAACAGTCCAGTAACCTTATCTCCAATTTTGTAAACTCAGATGTCACTTACCAGTAACTCATTTACGTCATTTATGTCCGGTAATAAAAATGGTCCATCTCCATGGACCACTTGCTCTGTGGAAGGTATGATGCTGAGTACCTTTCTGATTATCTCATTTATGGTTAATAAAACATATAAAATATATAAGGTGCTAATATTGCCCCCTCTCACAGCACAAAAATTAAAACCCAGAGAGGCTGAGGAACTCCTTAACTTTATTTTCCCCAAAATCATTAAGCTAACTATTAACAGAGCCAAGGTATAAATATATAGGTCATCTGATTCCATAGTTCATACTCTTGCAATTCTAAAAGGTTCCCCAAACGGAAGTGGGCTGGGCATTTGGGGTAATCTGTATGAGTCAGGTGGATTTTTTAAACTTCTATTTGAGAAACACATATTAATGTGTTTGATCCAGGTGTATTTCTTTTAGTATGATGGATATAATAATTTGCAATTCTCCTGCAGTTTTACATTTATTGATAATAAAAGTAGGAATTGCTAAAGCACAGGTTACTCTTTGTGACCTTGGCTGTTTATATCATGTCTACCAATGGAGGGGTGACAGAACAGAGAGGATGGAGATGGGTTCCTTCTGACTGAAATGGGTTCTCTTTCCCTTAGAACAGTGGTTCTCAACCTGTGGGTCGCGACCCCTTTGGGGGTTGAATGACACTTTCATAGGGGTTGCCTTAAGACCATCGGAAAACACAGGTATTTACATTATAATTCATAACAATAGCAAAATTACAGTTATGAAGTATGGTTGGGGGTCACCACAACATGAGGAACTGTATTAATGTCACGGCATTAGAAAGGTTGAGAACCACTGCCTTAGAGAATGCTGTGAAGTAAAGGTAATTCACTAGCCTGGGGCCAGCATAACTACCCACCAGACCCTTCCTGATCTTTGCTTCTCTGAATTCTTACAGCATTTACAAACTCCACTAAACAATTTGACAGTGACCCATTTACTGTCTTACAATATGTAGGGAGACTGTATTAAGTGGGGCTCTCCAGGGAAAGAACCAGTAAGGTGATGGTGAGTGAGTATGAGTGTTTGAATCCAAAGGGAGTTGGAGTAAAATCATGAAGAGCTGATGTTTCAGAAGTCTGAAGGCTGTCTGCTTGAGAATTCTCTCTAGCTGGGGAAAGCCGGTTTTGTTCTATTCCGGCCTTCAACTGATTGATACGGCCCACCCACATTGTGGAGAACAGTCTGTTACTCAATGGCCACAAATATAAAGGTTCATTTCATCCAGAAATATTGTCACAGAAACACACAGAATAATGCAACAAATACCTGGGTACTGCCAAGTTGACACATAAAATCAACCATCACAGGTTGTTATATTTATCCTTATTTTAACTGTTCCCATTTTCTGGAGATTTTTCCCTTTGGAAATATCTCAGTTCCTATTTTGCTATTCCAAAGAAATGCTGTGATTTTTTTTTTCACTAAAGAAAGAAATTTGTTTCAGTTGATTCTAATCTCAGTTGTTTTTAGAGAAAGGGTTTTCTTTATAACAATGTTGTTTTAACAAACACAGCTGTTTTGCCCAATAGTTGATACTTGAAAAATCATCTTGGCCCTTTCAAAATTACTAATATCTGAGACCAAAAATGATGGTGGGAGGAGTGATTATTTTTAAAGAAACCATTCTGTTTAGACCATTATTCTGTTTAGACCATTATTTGTTTGGATGAAAGATTATTTTATTGTAAACAACCCCGTATATATAGATTTAAACCTTCTAAAAATAACTATTCATCATTTTAGAAAAATTCACAGTAAGATTGCTTAAATAGCAACATTCAAAAATATGTTTTAAATATTTGATATATGAATCTTTTATATTAATGAACTTATCTGTTATATAAAGCAATACAGACCTTTTGACAGATTAAAAGCTAGGTTGGAATTACTGTCCTCAGGACACAGTCCATAAGTCTTCAGATTTTTCTAAGAATTCTAGTGCTCTCATTGTTATATTTTCTTTCACAGTTGCAAATAAAAGCAATTGTTTCAATGCAGCTTAAATGCAAATACAATGACTGTCACTTATACAAGGGAAGTCTTCCCACCCCTTATTCCTCCAAATCCTCCTTATTCCTTGCTGTCATCACCCAATTCTTTATTACAGACTTAGCCATACGCTGGCATCACCCGTAAATATATTCTCTCAAACAGCAATTGGGCTGAATGACAGTTTTAAAAAAAATGAGTTACATCAAATTAAGATATGTTTGTTGTTCTTTTTAAGCAAATTAGTATCTTTAAAATCCTGAGGGCTAATTTCCCATTAACCTTAAATAGTTTTGAAATGTTTATTATGATGCTGTTGAGGTATGAAAAGAGGCTAAAAGCTATGAAGAGTAAAAAGATTGTCCTAATTGATTTGGCTCAACATCGGCCTGTGGACTCAAGGGTCCCAGGTTCAATTCCAGTCAAGGGCATGTACCTTGGTTGTGGGCACATCCCCAGAAGGGAGTGTGTAGGAGGCAGCTGATTGATGTTTCTCTCTCATCGATGTTTCTAACTCTAACCCTCTCCCTTCCTCTCTGTAAAAAATTAATAAAACATTTTTAAAAGAAAAAATAATAATAACAGGTAGAGGAAGAGAATCAAGGAAGAATAAAGGTGAAGATAAGATTGTCAGTCTGTGGATCAAAGGGTGCAGGGTTCGATTTCAGTCAAAGGCACTTACCTTGGTTGCAGACTCCTCCCAGGCCAGGACCCTGATCAGGGCTCGTACAGGAGAAAACCAGTCAATGTGTTTCTCTCATATCAATGTTTCTCTATCTTTCCCTTTCTCTACCACTCGCTCTGAAAATCTATGGGGAAAATATCCTTGGGTGAAGATTTTAAAAATAATCCTCCTATTAAAGTTAGGTGAGGTAGATAAGAGATCAATCAAAGGACTTGTATGCATGCATATAAGCATAACCAATGAACATAGACACTGGGGAGTTGGGGTATGCCTGGGAGGGAGGGGGGGCAATGGGGAGATATGTATAAAAAATTAATAAAAATTAAAAAAATAACAATAATCCTCCTATGTAATAGAAGGCTAATATGCAAATTGTCCCCTTGACAGGGAGTTCGACCAGGGGGTGAGGCCGGCAGGCCAACCATGGCCCCATTAAGGGCAGGCTGGCCAGATCCCACCTCTGCACAAATTCATACACCAAGCCTCTAGTAATAATAATAATAACAACAAAAATAATTCAAAACAAACGTTCCTCTTTGAAATTAAAAAAAAGAAAATAACATAAGCAGACAACATTGGTCCTGCCTGCTATCTTAGTGGTTGTCCACTGAATGACCTGGACCAGATTAGCTCAGTGTTTTCTCCTATATTATAGATGTTTTTTGCATTTGGAGATGCCCCTTTTGCTTCCCAGCATTTTGACTACAATCTGAGCTTGTATCTGGAGACCTCCTCAGACGGAGTCAGCAAGATCTTTATATCCATTGAAATACAACCTGAATGCAGATCTTTTTTTTTTTAATTAATGTGTTACATGTATACATATCTTCCCATTGCCCCCACTTCTAGGCATACCCTAACCCCCCCCCCAGTGTCTTGTGTTCATTGGTTATGCTTATATGCATGCATACAAGTTCTTTGGTTGATCTCTTATCTACCCCACCTCTCCTTAACCTTCCTGCTGTAATTTGACAGTCTGTTTGATGCTTTACTGCCTCTGTATCTATCTTTTTGTTCATCAGTTTATAATGTTCTTTATTATCTACAAATGAGTGATATCATGTGATGTTTCTCCTTTATTGACTGGCTTATTTCACTTAGCATAGGGCTCTCCAGTTCCATCCAGGTTGCTGCAAATGGTAAGAATTCCTTCTTTTTTATGGCAGCATAGAATTCCATCATTTTCTGATCCACTCATCTGCTGACGGGCACCTAGGCTGTTTCCAAATTATAGCTCTTGTACATTGTGCTGCTATGAACATAGGGGTGCATAAACCCTTTCTGATTGGTGTTTGGATGCAGATAGTTCTTTATCCTGCTCAGGCCAACTCACAGTACAGGGTGAACCCACTTTTAGGAATCCAAGAGATTGTACGGATAGTAACACCCCAGTTATCTGAGGTGCAATCTGTTGGGTTCCTTCTGAAACAGAAATCCAAGGCTTTTGGAAATGTGGTTTTTCCTTCATTTATTTCCCAATATTCATGAAGCTCCCCAACATGGAGGGAACTGTGCAAAGCACTACGGGTACAATAATAAGCATGTTCCCTTGTCCCAGTCTGAAATCTCATTAACTCCTAAAATCCAGCTCTAGTGTTGCCATCCATAGAGACTCCCTGAAGTCCACTCTGCCTGAGCTCATGGCGGTGCCCTCCCTGCCCGAGGATGGCTCCTGAGCCAGGCCTGCCTTCGTAGACTTCCTGTGGATCTCTCCCAGCCCCTTGAGACTCCGAATAAATACTGCCTGTTTGATTGAATGAAATACCTGTCACAGTCTTCCATGGAAATATTTCTAGGTGATTTCTGTGGCTCTTTTCCAAGTTTGCTCACCTGCCTTCCTGGCCTCTAACATCAGGGGTGGGAGTGGAGAAAGGTTTTTGGTGAAAATGTTGTCATGTGAATCTGGAAAATGCAAAGCTGTGTTGCATCTATGTACATTTTCCGCATTCATCTTAGGCATGTGAGAAGGGGCAATTACTCCTTTCTAAAAATCAGAAAAAAAGTTTAAATTTGCATTATGAATTCTGTGACTCCCTATCATCTCCATGCTGTTATCGGAAGACTTAAGATTTGCATATAACCGCATATCTACTAGAATTTCCAAAAGCTAAAGAGAATTACAAGTGGTTTCATTGGTTATTCTGGAATGCTGCATCTTTTTGAAGTGTTGAGACTACATTTACCATGCTAATGGTATTTTCATAGCAATGGCCTGATTCACCACAAAAAAATTTTAAATGATTTGTTTACTCTTTGTTTAAGGTAGTGAAAAATGGCATAACAATAATGAGATGCTTAAAAGGGGGCAAGTGTTGGCTCTCTGTGAAAATCAATTTGTAGATGATCGGCCAGTGCTGCCCACTGGTGAAAAGATATGCTACAAATCCCCATTAGCTCTGTAATAGGTTTATGTACATACTGGTGCCAGGGTACTTCAGATTTCCATTATTCCATTCTTAAAGAGTTGCAGTCATCAGCCTTATTGGATGTTTCAGTGGTCCTCAAAGATACCTATGACTTAATGAAATAAGAGATTTAAGGAAAGTAACCAAAGATTTAAGGAAAGTGATATGAAAAATACACATCCTACTCAAGCCTAGAGCTGCTGCGATAGATGCTTTAAGGTTTGCTGGAAAGTATTTCTAATTTGACTACTTCATTCTCTCACACCTCTTAATATATTAAGACTTTAGGAGAAAGCATATAAATTTATATTTTGTAAACCAGCTTGCTTTTGAATGCTGTGCAAATAGTTTTGTAGGAAAGTTGGGATATCCATTTTTATAAGCAGTTTCACATTTATAGGGCTGTTGTTATTGTCCTATTGTTTAAGTTGTATTAGGCTTCTCAAAAGCTATTAGGAAAAAAAACACAATAGGAAGGCCTATCCATTGTATTTTTCAGAAGAAAGCTGGTTTTCACAATATTATTCACATTTTGTAAACATCTTCAATGAACCTGCTCATAAAAGGTTAAATGTTTGCAGACCATTCTTTTTTGCCTCAAAGATCAGAGACAAATTACTATTTTTATTTTACATTCCCTTGATGAGGATAATGCTAAACATCTGTTATTTCAGTGCTTAGACTGCAAAGAATCCTATTGCAATCCTGTAATTTAAACAAAGAAAAAAATACAGTCATACACAATGTACATGCAGAAAAGAACACGAGAGAGGATTTGGTTAGAACTGACTGGGGTTAGAGAAAAGCAAGCATTTGCTGTCTGCAATTACTCCGTTAAAAGAAAAATTGCATCTATGTACATTTTTTTTAATTCATCTTAGGCATATTGGAAGGGGCAATTACTCCTTTCTTTCTAAAAATCAGAAAAGAGATTAAACTTGCTTTCTGAGTTGCAAATCCCATCATATCCATGCTGTTATCAGAAGACAAGGTTTGCATGTGACTGCATGTCTCCTAGTATTTCCACAAGCTGAAGAGCATTTCAAATGGTTTCATTGGTTTTTCTGGAATGCTTTTTCTTTTTTAATGTTTAGACTTACACTATTCATGGCTTTCTCCATTCACTCTGACACTTTGCTTAATTGCATCCGGTTTTAAAAAGTGAAAGTGAGGGTCTTTGCATATTTTGGTATGCAAAAAAATAAAGCAAGACGGAATGGCAATAGTGTGAAATGAAGAAATTCAGTGTACCACTGTGAAAATGTGGTGATGATATAATTTTCCTTGTGTTCATATTCCTAGAGGTTCTTTTAATAAATACTATTTATTCTGCTTTTTATTCAGTCATTTATTTTTTGCAAATGTCAGTACTTTAGTGACATCTTTCCCTAGAAACTTACTTTGCATTATCTTATCTATGAAACCAACTTGTTATATTATGGATGTTGCACTGTTTCATAATACTTCTTAATTTTTTATACATAAGGAAAAGTCAAATTTGGTTTAACATTGCATTTATCTTAATTTTATTGAATAAATCGGCTCTCAGAGCCTCAATATGTTCTTCTATAGGTTGTCAAAGTAGTAGCTGCCTCCTAGGTTGTGGATCTTCTATGTAAAATGTTCAGCACAGTCCTTAGAACAAAATAACGTTTCTGAGAGGTGTGGTGTGTTAATACTAAAATGCCGTACCCCCCCCCCCTACTGCTATATACAACAGCAGAATTCCATTATGTTTCAGAGGAGAGATGAATGGTATTGTATCCATTATGAACGTTTCTTTGCTTTATGTAAAAGGTGTTTTCCTCACAAAGCTGCAAGTCATTTGTTCTCATTTATATTCATAATTTTGTAATCATTTTACCATTCTTCCTATTATCAAGTAGTAGGGGATCCAAACTCATCAACTTAGAATTTCTCTGGTCTCCAGTCTCTCCAACAAGAGGTCACCCTTGGATACCCTGAAATGCACTGGACAACTTCCTTCTTTTAGGCAAATCCCTTGGTGGTTTTAACACCTGCTTCTCCTCCTCTTCCCATGCATCAGGTTCTGTGCTGAGATGGAGAGATAAAAAAAGACCTCAGAGACTAATGGGGGAAGCATGAAACTAGGCTCTATACTAAGTAATAAAAGTGAGCACAAGACACAGATAAAATATATTATGGGGAGTGGTGGAGGGTCTGAGGGCCATCAGGGGCTTATCTAGAGGAGTGGTGGTGGACTAGGGCTTTGAAAGATGAAAAGTCTTCACAGGTGAGAAGAGGGGATCCCAAGCACCTAGCTTACAGAAAACATATAAAAAATATACCGTTTGCCATCTGTATATTGCTTGAATTGAAAATGATTTATGCTCACATTTTTCACCTTCAGTTCTCATACTGTGTGTTGAGAGTCAAGCGACTCTCTCTTACCTCATGAATGTTCATAAATGAAAGAGGGAAACTAATATTTATTTATTGAGCACCCACAATGCCCTTGGCTAGGTCAGAGCATATTAGTTGTCTCATTTAGCTTCCAAAAGTTTGCCGGGAAGCATATCCCCATTTTAAAGACGGGGCAGCTGAGTTTCAGTGACATTAAGTACTAGTAACTGAAATGTAGCCACACAACCAGGAGGTGATAGAGCCTGAATTTGAACCTCAAAGCTTTTACTTTAAAATGCAAAACCCTCAGAACCATACTGCAGTGCACTGATTCTTAGAATTTATGCTCAGCCTGGAGCACATATGTTGTGCTTTTTTGTCCTGGAAAGAAACTTGGGGACATGAGTGGCTTTTCTCATTGCCATGACTGACCTTTCCTTTGTCACTTTACCATTTTATGGCCTTTTCACCTATTTGTTCCAGATTTAATTATGCTTATTTATCACAAATTAAGTGAAAAACTACATAATACTTGATTTAATTAATTCAATAGCCAAAGACCATTAAAAAAACAGTACAGTGGTACCTTGAGATACGAGTACCCTAACATACGAGATTTTTGAGATACGAGCCATCGAGCGAGTGATTTTTGCTTTGAAATATGAGCAACACTTGAGATAGGAGCAATGGCGCAGATCGGCCGGCTGCACATGACCCACCAGTTTACCTCGACTTGAGCGTCTCATAGTTTCCCACGCCTCAAGGTTATGGAACGAATTAAACTCGTATCTCGAGGTACCACTGTATTGGGAACAACTTGTCCAACTTCCAAACCCCTATCTTGCTGTAGTAGCTGTAAGATGCCTCAGAAATATCCTTGAAGTGTCCTTGAAGCATGGGGTCATATTCTCAAGACTGGAAAATGGCTTGTGTTTTAGAGTGAGCACATAATATTTTAATATATTTTTAAAGTATTGGATATTTCTGAGCAAGGGAAGCCCATGTAAATGATTAGAACAGATTTATATCTTCGTTGTTGTTGATTTTGTGGCCTTCACACATGCATATTGATTCAAAGGAAAAGCTTGTCATTTATAAATCCATTGAAGCCATTTAGCACAGTTCTTTTCCTAGAACGGATTGGATGATTGAAAACCTGGCAGATCAAAGTATGTACATATCCAAGGAGAAATATTTCATGTTCACATTGGAAGCAATAAATTATCCCCCCTCCTTTTTTTGCATTCATAATTAAATCTTTCCAAATGCTAGAAAGAGCCAGACCACTAACAATATTTGTATCATGTTCTGGGGCTTAGCTGGTTCAACCTGACTTGAAATGGAGACCATTTGTTCTAAAATGACTTCAATGCCAAGCCAATAGGTCAGCGTTTAATGACGAAGATGCCATTCCAGCCCAGCCTCTGGTGGGGAAGCCAAAATTAATTAACTCAAGTCTCACAGTATAGAAAACAGATGCCTCTCCCCTGTTGCACAAATAAAATCTTTGAGTATAGATGTGTCCTGTTTTACTCAAAGAGTAACAAGTTGGAGGTTAACATTGTATGTTTTTCACAGTGGAGCCAGCCTTTGGTAGTGATGACAGAAGCATGAATTTACATAACGAATTCCAGCAAGTGCATGGAAAAGTGAATTATCCTCTATATCTCTTATTTTGGGTCCAAGCCAGGCCTAGGAGATTTAGTTTTAAATCTGGGCTGATCCAAATGTTGATCCATTTCAGAGAGACCTGGGAGTCAGTTCCTGAAAACACCAAGGTTATTTCTAATCTACAGAATCCCTGGGGACCCCTCCCGGAAGTTTACATCTGCACATGTTCGGATTCCATTCTTGAGCCAGCTTGCAAATGGCTTATGGTTAGATTGCTCTCTAGAGAAATGTTGTGAGGTGCGCTATTTATCCGGTTATTCATCTCAGCATTCATTCAGAATTAGAATACTTGCTTCTCCTTAGACTGTGACAGACTACAAGAGGACTAATAACTTCCTGGTTCTGATCTCTTTTTAGATTTAATGGTTGTGCGATAAAGACATTACCAGCTCATCATGTAACTACAAGTACAGTAAACAGGAGTTGATCATCTGATTATGTCTGGCGTTTTTCTTTCTTCTGAACGAAAAGTGAAATAATCCATGTTTCCTTTCCTTTCTGATAGACTGAAAATGATGAGAATGGCCAAGCAGAAAACTTTTCCCTGGACCCCCAACTGGAGAGGCAGGTGGAGACTATTCGCAACCTGGTGGACTCCTACATGTCCATCATCAACAAATGTATCCGAGATCTAATTCCAAAGACAATAATGCACTTGATGATCAATAACGTAAGTGATTTTAAGCCCTCTCACTTTCACCTCAAACCCTTCCTACTGTGAACATGGCTCACATTCTCTTGAGTCTCCTTGTGATATTTTCTGGATAGTTTAAACACCTACTGCCAGGTTCATTATTTTCCGTGACAAGTTGTAAGAGGCCGGCCAGTGAAAGAGAACTGAGGAAAGAAAATGTGAAACTTCTAGCTACAATGCTAGGGTATTCACTATTGGCTATCTTCTCTAGAAGGCTTGTGAATTTGCTTGCAAGTAAGCAGAGCATCACTATAGTTAGAATATAAATTAGTGGCAAAGCCAGCAATCAAACCAGATGCCCTGACTTTGAGATGAAAGGCAAAGGATATTTATTCTTTTCTTCAGACACACACATACACACACAATATGTTACTATGATCATTATCACCTGCTGAAAAGAACCTAAGCCAGGTACTTTTTATGACTAGTATTTTACATATGAAGGAAACAGATGCAAAGTTCAATAATTTGTCTTAGGCCAACAGAGCCTAAAGCAGAACCAGGTTTAGGATCCAGATTTCTCCTGCTATGGAATTCAATTTTCACCTGGGAAAGGGCTTTGTGTCTTATCCCCTTGGATACAAAGTCAGTCTAAGGTAAGTGTGATAACAGCCACAGGTTCCAACATTTCCTGCTATACCAGCCATCAGATGACCCATATTGTATAGACTGACCCTCTTCATGGTGGTCTTTACAGTGGTCATGATATGATACTTAAAATACATGGTCTGGGTTGCTTATTTTGGTAGCTGCTTTGTTCAAGTACAAATAATATCTCAAATTATTTGAGGTATTATCTTTTAGGTAAGATAAGCTATAAGGGGTATTTTATAGCAGGATTTTCTGACTCTTCAAAAGTATGACACCAACTATTTTATTCCTACTTATCCTCTAAGAACACCTTTTTACTTAAACCAATGATTGATTATGAGCATTTGCTTTTACAAGTAAAAACTAGATGGCAAAGTACTGAAAAGAGCTGCGCACTAAAATTCAGGGGAGACCTGGATCCTAAACCTAGTGGTGCTGTAAAATCTGTTGGCCTAAGACACCTCACTGAACTCCTTTGGGTGTTTCCTCCATATGTAAAACACTACTCATAAAAGTAAGCAGATGAAAAGTCTTCACAGGTGAGAGGAGGGGATCCCAAGCGCCTAGCTTACAGAAAACATATAAAAAATATACCGTTTTACATAATGTTGAGGCTCAACATAATGGTTTAGGGACTTATTTCATTAGATAGTATATATGGAAGTACTATAAAAAGAATCCTATTTAATAAAGAGGGAATATGCTAATGACCATCATGCCCTCACAAAGATAGTGGCGCCCAGTCCCCTATCCCCTCGGCCCTGCCAAGATGGCAGGCACATCTGGCTGCTCCGCATGCCTGCCTCTGGAGACCCCCAGTCCCCTCAGCCCCCCAGCCGCCCAGGGCCACCTGAGGCTCAGGTAACCAAGGCCAGCCGAGGCTTGCACTGTTGGCAGTAGCAGCAGCAGAGGTGTGATCATCTTCTTCTGATTCACCGGGTCACCTCCCACCCCTAAGGGCTCCTAGGCTATATGAGGGGGGACAGGCCAAGCTGAGGGACCCCTCTCCCGTGCATGAATTTTTATGTACCAGAACTCTAGTTTAATTACAGGAAGCTAATATAGATGCCTATTGAAGAACTTTAATAGCCTTTATCCATATTTCAAGACTCCTTTCAAAATCATTTTCCTAAATATGACACTTCATTTGTTGTTCATGCATACATTCCTCGATTGTCAGAAGCCCTAAGCACGCATGTGAACACTCTTTTTAACTCTATCTTCACACATACTTCTCGTGTTCAAACAAGGTTACTAGGATTCTTTGAAGTATCAGGGGTGAGTAAGCAGTATATGGAAAACTTGGAAACTCTGAATTGTGTTCTTAAGTTTGTTCAATGGCAGGCTGTGTGACCGGATGCAAATCGTTTTGCCCATCTGAGTTGAAGTCACTTCTAAACCCACAGTAAGAACACCAAGCTGCCTCATGGAATTGCCAAAGAACATAATGAATGTGACCATATGCCATTTTGAAAAATATAAAGTACTAAACAAATAGTCTGTGTATTTTTAAAATTGCCCTCTTAACTTTGCTTGAGCAAGTTCAGATTGTTCTGCCATGGTATAGCCAGGCTCTTGCTTATTTAAACATTTCCCTGATTGAGTATCATTTATCTTTCACTGTTTTGCCGAGAGTCATTAGGGCTGCCGTAGGTTCAAACGCTGCTTTGCTCTGCACTGTATTCAATCATCAGCACAGGAAATAGCGCTTCCTGTCTAGAGCTACAAGAAGTAGCTGGACACAAATTAGTTAAAAGGAAAAAAAAAAAGACCCTCTTGCAAATCTATGCCACTTTCACCTTCTCAAGAAAAACACATATGCACATACACAAAGAAATGTGGGTAATTGCCCTAGCTGGCTCCTCCCTGGTGAACTTGCTTCCCTAGTGAAATGGCTACACCCCACTTCGAGGGCAGTAGCCATGAGGGGAGAGCTCTCTTGGTGTCTGAGAGAGCCTCACATAAGAGTCATGGAGATGATGTCTACTTCAATCAAGACTCCAGGTCAAATGTTGAAGCAGAGGCTCACAGGAATATGAAAAAGTCCAAATGTCACAGAATGCTGGATTCTTACGAAATTATGGCTCTCTTTGTCTGAAATTCAACATTTCATACCGATCTGAAGAAAGTTTCCCGTATCTAGGACACCTGCTTTTCTTTAAGTATCATTTTACTCACTTTTTTACTACATATGTAAAAATAAGTATATTTTATATGTTTTTTTAATTATATATATAATTTTACACATGTAAAAAGTGTAAACACCCTCTTCTACATGAACTCACACCTTCATGGCATCGTATTGTGCCAATGTCCCAGCCCTTTGTGTTCATTCCAGAGTGACCTGCCGAGTACAAGGAACAGAGACATGATGAGTAGCCAGCACGTGCCACCCATGTGGTGGTTTTTTATTTGATTTGAAGTGAAGAGAGCTTCGAGTAAGAGAATTAACCAAAGAATCACAAATAGAAAAGGAACACGTTGACTCCTCCTTCTCAATTCCATCCACTCAACCCTGCGGCTTCTCTGAATGGCTTTGGGTGGCAAAGCTAAATGTCATGCAGAACCAATGGTGGCCTCACCCAGGTCCTCTCTTTGTGGACTGTCCCTGTGGAACACGGTGCTGCATCTTGTTGCCTCTGACATGGGCATGGCCACTCCGCCTCCTGAAAAAGAATGTGTTTCAGCCAAATTTCCTAAGGCTCAGAGTTTGGTGGGCAGTTTCCTTTGAAAGTTTACATTAAGTGCTCTGCCACTCAAGTCTCCATATGGAATTGTTTAAGCAGTTTAAAGCCAGCAATAAATGCCTCGCCTCAGACATACTGTAAGCCTTTGTCTATTGAAATGTAGCAGCTGTTTCATTGCTTAAACATACCAGGTAACAGCGACACAAAGAAATAGCACATTTATGACAGGCAGTCGCTCTGGATGGGCTGCAGTCAAAAGCAAAGTTTGGTTCAGGAACTGAAAGTTAACACACACATGGCACCCCATGGTTAGCACATTTGGGCAGCCATTTTTCTGTAGCTCCCCCACCAGAAGTTTTCCACCAGAGAATTACAAACGTGGGCCCAGCGTTGTTCTAGAAATGTGTGTGGCAAAGTGGCACATGAACCCACAAAACAACCACGCATTAGGTACTCACATTTTGCCCGGATAACAAATGGTGAAATTGAGGCTTTGAGAGGTTGGCTTATCCAGATTGCACAGCTTGAGTTGGCCCAATCAAGATGAAAACCCAGTTCTTCTCATTCAGTCAGATCTTCTCTCCAGGTCAACAACAGAAAATGCATATGGCAAGGTTAGGAAAACCGTAAGTCAACCTCTTCAAAGTAAGGGGCTTCTATCCTCATGGCTTACGCCTGGGGTCTCTTCCCAGAGGTCCATATGCCATAAAGATTTAATTAGGGTTTGTTGAAATATGAGAAACAATATTTTAAATCTAAATAATTTAAAACATTGTTCCTCAGATTTCAATCAGACCAGATAATGCAAAATAGAAGGTGAAGGTTTTATGAAACTTTTGAAGAACCAAAGATGGAATCTAAAGACCTTTCACCCATGGGCCGTGGACTGTATTCTGTGCTCCTGGACCCTCCAAACTACAGCCCCTCTCCTGGGCCTTTGGCACTAAGGTGGAAAATGAGTAATACATGGCCCTCATCTCAAAACTGACCATCACTTTAATGCCCATGGAGCAGTGTTATTTTAAATGTTCATTATGTGAGAGGAAAGTGCATCTTAAATACCAAACACAGATTTGTTTCCACGGGTCAAGAATTCAGCATCCTTCTGCAGAAAGAGATCTCTACCAGGCCCTGAAGGCCCCCAACCCCTGCTCCCTGACCCCCATCACTCCTCACCAGGGGTGATGCTCTTGGCTTCTTACAGTTCTGTCTGTTCTAAAACTTCAGGATCTCATAATACAGATCCTCACAGCCATTTATAGTGTCTAGTTTTTTAACACAACATGGTGTTTGTGAGTCAAAGGATGTGACTTTGTAAACAAGGAAAACATTGTTGATCTTTAGCCAAACTAATTCCCTGGAAGATGAAAAAAATGAGAGAATTGTGAGATCTCAAAGATTCACAAAATGTGAACCAAGTTCCTCTCCAGACTATGCATCCTCAGACTGTTAGTTACATTTTCATGTCTTTGTGTGAATGAGAGCCCCCACCGTGTTGCAAACTGTGGCCCTCTCATCTAGAAACAAAGAGATTTTAAGGAAATGGTCTCCTTAGTAACTACATTGGATGAAAACTCTGGAAATGTCTCTTCTATTAGTGGAGGCTTTAAAATGGTCTCAGAGCTAAAGACAAAGAAGGGTTAAGATCCAAAAATATTGCAGGTTGCTAGAGAAGGGTTAAAGCAAGAGAGAGGAACCATATGGAACATCGCTAATGACCTTACATTCCTTTGCACCGAGGCGGACGTGTTGCAGTAATGCCTGTTTTTCTAGCCCATAGAGTCTGAACTGGAATGAGGTTTTGTGTGTGAGAATTCTTTTGTGAGCCATACAAAGATGTATAGGTTCTAAGGTGTTATAATTAAAAGCATAAATCTTATTTCACATCTCACATCCAAGTAGAATTTGTGTATGTCACGTTCTGTGAGGATATTTTCTACGTGCTGTTCCCCTAAAACAGATCTTGGACTCTAATTGCTGTGCAGAGCCCTTGGTTTCAGTGTTTGTCCCCTTGATATTCAGACCGCTCAGAAAGTCCCTGAAGTGTCTGGAAACTCCCCTAAGTACCCTCCCTCCCTGCCGCCCTCCACCCCACCCCCCGCCTACCCCTGCCAACTAACAAAAGAAAAAGAGAAGAGTCTTTCTAAAATTTTGCTTAAGTGCAAATGTCAACCTGTGTTCTTTATTGAATTCCATCTCTTGATGGCTGTACTCTTGTTATCCTGCCTATGCCTGCCAGTGCCAGCTTAGCTGTCTTCTGTAGAAAGAGTAGCTTCTGTATGCGGAGCACTGGCTACATGCTGGACATTGTGCTGGGCATTTGGTATTGATGCTTTCCCTGAATCCTTGCACAGCTCTTGAGGCAGCTACCACCATTGTCCTCAGGAAGGGAATCTGAGTCTCAAAAAGGTTATTTGCCCCAAAACAGTGAGTGTTAGAGTTCAGACTCAAATTCAGAGCCATCTGACTCCAAAGCACATGCTCTCTAATCAATGCACGTGTTACCCTTTTCTTTCATGCTCATAATACTCAAATTATTCCAGAACATTGCCCAATTTTTCAGGGAGTCGGCAAGTCTTCATGTATAACATTCTGATGTGGAAGAATTGATGTAAGGCAGATTTTTTATCAGAATGCTGAGACAGGCCCCGACTATTTTATTTCATGGTTTGTTTGACAGTTGCTTCTTCATTCAGATCTGCTTTAAATCTGTTCTTGGAAGGACTGTCTTTTAAATTGTGTTTAATAGATTCTAAGTGATACTCCAGGAAGATGTAAAGCTTCCAAAGAGCTTAACCAACCAATGACCAATGCCAGGAAAATCCTCTGGTTTTGAATTTGGAATCGCACCCTCACTTTAAGTGCACACACACACCCAACCATGGAAGATTTGTGCAAATGTCCTGATTCCTCGGGTACAAGAGAAAAAGTCTTTCAGCCCAGTTGATGGTCTTTCCTCTAAATCTGACTTTTCCTTCCTAACTTCTGATTTTTCTCTCCTCTTTCTCACCCAAACTTCAATACTGGAGTTGCCTTCGTGCCTTTCTTCCTTGTCTTTCACATTCAAACTAGTCCAGTAGGTTTCGCCTTGACACTGTCATTTGCACAAGCCTGTCTTTTCTATTCCACTGCAACCCTGTAAATTCAACCCTTGTCATCTCACAAATGATCTACATTTATCTCCATTTGCAAATTCTTCTATCACAACCAGATTAATTTTCCTAAAGCTCTCTTTTATTATTTCACTGACTTACAAAAGAGCCTTCCACAGCTCCCCATTGCCAAGTGGATAAAGTTCAAACACTTTTCCTTGGCATTAGAGGCTTTCGCATCTGGCCCCAAGTTACCTGGCCAAATTTACTTCCCCGGCTATCACACATAAACCTGCTCTCCCAGACTCTTGTCTGAATGCATCTTATCCATATTCTAACCACTTTTGGTTGACAAATCATGTACATTTCTTTATTTCCCTGGGGAAGCTGTGTTTTCACAGAATTTTCCAATTAGTTGAATTAATTGTGTGATTAGATATTGTAACTACAACCCAGGAATTCTGAGCATCTGACCAGTGTTCTGATGTCTGCCTGAATTTGTAACAACAGTCCAATATACTGGCCTTTGGCCTTTCCTTGAGAAATTTAGTGACTCCAGGTAAGTGTTAGTATTCTCATTTATGGAGAAATCCAACAACCCAAATGGCTTTATTTTTCTAGGCTTATGTTAATTAGCATAATGCTACACGACTATAAAATAACGATGTTTACACATCAACAGTCCTTTCTAAGCACCCAAAGTAGGGGTAGGGAGTCATGGAAAGAACAGTAGACTTCAAGTCAGCAGATTTGGGGTCCGACTTAATGTGTAGCTTTGGGAAAGTCACTTAAAATTCTGCAAATGTCAGTTTCTTCATTTCCAAAATTGGGATAATAATACATAATAATACATTTCCTAAGTATGAGGTGAGAACTAAGTCAGATAACTTATAAAGGCACCTGGGACACACCATAGGTCATCAATTCTTACCTTCACTTCTTCCACAATTAATATTTCTCACATGAAGACACCTGTGACATTCAGTGGCATCTGGCATTCTGTTGTAGATTTTTCCCCATATATATTTTTACTAATTTCAGAGAGGACAGGAGAAAGAGAGAGATAGAAATATCAACGAGGAGAGAGAATCATTGATTGGCTGCCTCCTGCATGCCCCATATTGGGGACTGATCCCGAAACCCAGGCATGTGCCCTTGACCAGAATCAAACCCAGGACAATTCAGTCCACAGGCTAATGCTCTATCCACAGAACCAAACCAGCTAGAGCCATTCAGTTACAGTTTTTAATTGGTGAGGATTTTCTCTTTCTTAGTGGCACAAATTATTAGTGGTGTGTCTTAAAAACAATGGTATCTTGGATTTGATAAGATGTGGTTGGTTCTCACTCCCTCAGGGCTGTGCCCCATGTGAAGTGTCATTACGTTAGTCTGTTCACATCTATCTGTTAACCTTGTCTCTGGAACCTTGTATCAGTCCTTATCACTAATAAGTAGCTTCTATGATTAACTTTTGAAAGCAGAGAGCATAGCACTTTTTTTGTACATTAACTTGCATATATAAGCTGCTATATTTAACAAATACTGACTTATTGATGGTAATTCCGCTTTCGAGAGCACATTGAAACCTAGGGTCTTCAGAGTATTCCAGTGATTTTGGTGAAAGCTGGGTCAAGGACTGGGAATATTAAGGAATGGATAACCTGTGTTGGGACATCAGTTTCTTTACATCATTGTTTCTTGTGAAAGATGCTGCTACTTTCCTTGGGCACTACCCCACTCCCCTTAGCAAAGCAGCCTCAGACCATTGTGAGGAAGCTGGTTCAGACACAGGCCCTCTCAGTCTGAGAGACCAGGTCCTCTGCTGATGCCAGGGTTTGGCCCTTTTTTCAACGAATCTGTGTCATGTTTTCCTTTCATGTCAGTAGCCTCTGGGTGGAAAATTGGGAGGAGGATGAAGAAAATAGGAATGAACAGATGCACACTGCAGCCTTTTTCCCAGAGTGGATGTTTGCAGACTCTATCCACAGGTTCTGGCCCAATTTCTATCATCCGACCACTCACTCTTTCCCATCTTACTTTTTTGTGGTGACCTGACAGGTGAAGGATTTTATAAACTCAGAGCTCCTAGCACAGTTATACTCCTCAGAGGACCAGAACACTCTGATGGAGGAGTCAGCGGAGCAGGCCCAACGCCGGGATGAAATGCTCCACATGTACCAAGCCCTTAAAGAAGCCCTCGTGATCATTGGCGACATCAACACGGCCACCACATTCATCCCTGCCCCACCTCCTGTGGACGACTCCTGGATACAGCACACCCGCAGGTAGGAAAGTGGCTCACGCATTCTGAGGCCTACCAGGCTGTGGCAGTGCCCTTTACGGGTAGTTCTTCCCTGAAACTCTTTAGAAAAAAAAATGAACAAATATTTAAGTTTAGCAGTGAGAGATAGGGTCAGGTCATCCCAACTCCTATCGGAATCAAGCACAGTGCATCAGTACAGTGGAGTGTTACACAACCAGTAAAAAGAATAAGACCAGTATAAGTACTGGAATGAAAAGGTAGTCAAGTTCCAGTGAAGCTTAAGTAAAACTAATTTATATATAGAGAGAGAAACTACTGTAGAATATAGTTAAAAAGAAACTATTGGCTGGCTCTGTGGAGTGAAGGGATAGGGGAGGGAAATTTCCCCTACTCTTATTATACCTTTAAACATTTTCTAACATTTATCTAAGTTTCTCAGTCAAAAAATAATTTTTAAAAAGCCATCAAGAAGTTATAAAATGTGTTTTTAAGATGCATTCAGAGAGAAAGTAGGAGTGGTAAACTGTTGATCTCTTTCCCAGGTCACCCCCTCCAAGCCCCACCACCCAGAGGAGGCCAACAATGAGCACCCCCCTGGCTCGGCCTGGTTCTGGCCGAGGGCCCCCTCCTGCCATCCCATCCCCGGGACCCCACTCAGGGGCTCCCCCAGTTCCATTCCGGCCGGGCCCATTGCCGCCCTTCCCCAACAGCAACGACACATACGGAGCCCCTCCACAGGTCCCCTCTCGGCCCACCAGGGCTCCTCCCAGTGTCCCCAGGTAAGTGTAGTGCGTGGAAGACAGTGTGGGGTGCTCTTTGGTTCTCTTTTCATAGCACAACAGACTAAAGTTACTTGAAAAAGAAAATTGCAAAGATAGAATCGTACATGTTTGCATTTTTCACCTGGGAGGGGAATCCTGGGAAATTACTGAGTTTTTATATCATTTAAAAACCAAAATGTGGTCTAAACCTCTTATTGATTAACTGGCACAAACTGAAGGGGCCCCAAGAAAACTGGGTCCAAAAGATTGACATTTTGGCAGCTGTTTGTAGAATTTAATGGAAAGCGTTGAAATGAAAGAGCCATGGCTGGGCTGAGGCAAGCTGTGTGCTCCAAGGTCATGGGCTGGAGGAAGCTGTGTGCTCCAAGGTCGTGAACCTATCACCAGCTAAGTCCTTACCTCTGTTACCAAAGGAATTCTCAAAAACCACTGACTTCAAGGATTATTATCTATCGGCCCTCAGAACTATGACCCTTAAGTCCAATATTATTAACATGAATGTAGGCAGCATAAAAATCCGCTGATTAATCTGTAATTATGTTAAACTAGCGTAGAATTTTACATAGGCATTATGTTTGCTATCTGAACTTATTCCCCACCAACACCACCATCATATAAGAGACAGAACACTGTACATTTAAATTAGACATTTTGGCATTTATAAGCAGATTTTTCCCTCAACTGTAAAACAAAATAGCTGGCAAATCAATGGAACTTGAAAATGTATACAGTTAAAGCTAGTTTCTCACCTTCTTACATTTACAAGCAATATATGTACAATATGTATAATTAGAGGTTTATAAAATAGAAGGAATTAGATTTTCTGGAATAATAACACATTTTTAAAAGAAAGAAAATTAGCTCATAAAGAAAGTTCCTTTTTAAAAATTCAATTCAGAGGTTTAAAATATTTGTTTATTCCATGAAGGAAAACTTGACTAGACATTGAACAGAAGTGACTTCCACCCACCCAGGAAACCTGAGTCCCCTCCCGCTCTGATTACCATGATTACATTTATTGGGATCTTCAGGGTGCCAGGTGCAATGAAGACAAAGGCTGCTGGAGCAGGAATAATAGGGATGTGGAGTCACACTTGCTCTGACAACTCACTTAACTCTAAGCAGCACAGCCTCATCTAGGAAACAGGGACACATTCAATAGACTGTTGTCCAAGTCATGTGAGATGAGGTATTCGAAAGAGCCTGAGAAACTGCTCTTGTGGTAATGTTGTTACTGTTACCATCACTCTGATCCCATTCAATGAGGACAGAACACTCTCAAATCTATGTATTTTTTCCTAAACTCAATAAAGTTGGCTTATTTATTTGGAAGTGAACTAAATTTCTAGTAATCACATGAATAACAATAGCTAATATTTAATGTGTTCTTAATAGATCTAGGCTCTGCCCTCATTGCTTTGCAATTACATTTGGGTTTAACACAACAAACCCAATGAGATGGATTATTATGCATTTTGCAGATGTGGCACTGAGGTTAAGCAACTTGCCCCGGACTGCTCCCCCAGGCCCTGGACGAGCTGGCCTCTAATCCCCAGCAGTCTGCTTGCAGAGCCCTGGCCCCAACTGCAGCACCAAGGGCTTCTCAGCCTCGACTCTGCTGACATATTTAGCAGCATCCTGGCCTTTTCCTACGAGATGTCAGTTGCCTTCCCCCAGTGTGACCACTAAAAATGTCTCTGGACATCCCCAATGCCAGGGGTAAGGAGCAGAGAGCCCCCTTCACTCCCTAAGAAGCTCTGCCCTACAGGATCCACTAGCTTGTCCGGTGCATGTAAGGAAACATCCACATCAGCACCGAGCCTCCTACAGGCCAGATTAAATTAATGTCTTAGGGAACCTCAGATTGATTGGAACAGTGCCTGTCATTGTGCCGGGAAGGTATGGAGACCACTGGGAACTCAGGGCTGGAGTGGAAAGGTGGGGGGCCCCATCCAAGAGCCTGGAGCTGGCCATCTAATCTGTTGAGCTACAAGAGGGAACCAAAGGGACCTGGAGCTGCCTGTCCCCCAACAAAAATGCATGACTTTGCCTGCATGTTTGGTTGCCTTGGCCCCTGCTGCAGAGAAGCTAGCATGCCAGTGCCCTTCAGACATACTGTGCCATGTCAAACTGGTATATTTGGTGGGGTGGGCTCGCCCTGGGTGTTTCTGAGCTCGCTCACAGGGGGCTGCGGCAGGAATCTGCATGTGCCTGTGCAGTTTTCTCTCAGCTGGAGGAAGGGGACACCAGGTTTCATGCGTCTGCATTTGAGAATTTATAGGACAGCAGTTGTGTTATTCAAAATTTCTAGAGTATTTTTAAGTTAGAGACAGACTTAACTAGATCTGGCTTTGCAGAATCTCCAATGTGAAAGAGGAAAAAGAGTTCACAGTGTACTAAGAGGAAAGGGGAGGGGGTGTTTTGTGCTGAGCCCTCAAGTTCAGGCCAGTCTGGGGCATTGGGACGGAAATCCCTGGTGGTGAGAGGGGCAGGGGGTAGGGGGTACCTGCGAGAGAGCAAGAACGACTCTGTCAGGATCCATATGCCTATTCAAGTTTAGCTTAAGATGGAGAATTCTGACCACATAAAGTCTGTTTTTAATAAAAGCCAGAGCAGGAATCCTACCAAATGCAAGCCAGAAATGGGGTTTAAGACTTCAAAAAAAAGAGAGAAAAAGAAAGACAGTCAAAGATGGAAGGAAGGAAGGAAGGATGGAAGGAAGGAAGGAAGGAAGGAAGGAAGGAAGGAAGGTGTTGAGGAAAGCTTTTGTTGGATTTTCACCTTGTTCTATTTATTTATATTCTCTTTGCCCTCCCTGATTTGCCTATATTTTTTCGATGAAAAACTTTAAAAAGCTGAAATGCCATTATCCATCATCTCTAGGAAGACAACCCTTAGCTTGATAAGAAGGAAGTTTGATTCCACGCCCCCTCACCCCCACCCCAGTTCTTTGCTTTCTTTAAGGACCCTTTCTCCTCTTTTATCTGAAACGAGAAACTCAGAAAGTAAGATGACAGCATGGGCAATGTCCTGCCTGCTTGGGGGGGGGGGGGGGGGCGGTGAAGAGGGAGGGGAGGGCGTGCAGGGTTAAGATCACAAAGGCCATACCTGAACCATTCATTGGGCATGTGCTTGGGCAGTTTTTTTCTGGATAATTCCCAACTTCATTAGCAAGTTATGATCTTGACTTTTAAGAGCCTATACACTTTTATTTTAACCCAGTCTAAAGGCAATGAAAGTACATGAATTGTACAGAAACCAATAACCTTCTGCTTTAAAAAAAAAAAAAAAAAAGTAAGAAAGAAAGAAAAAACATGATTACTCTGTCTTCCTATTGCCATGTAAATAAAGACAGAGGGAGGACAGAGGCTGGTGGAGTCACTTTTGGCCCAGCTCTTCTCAGCTGCTCAGCTGTTCTGGTTCATGTGCATGGAGCCTTTCAGGGAGGGAGCTGGAAATATTGCAAACTACACGCCTGTTTTAATTAATTCCACCTGAACTTGGGGAGTGTCTCGGCCCCAGAGAGACTCACCCGCACGGATACTTCTGTCATTAGTAACTTGAGTTTCACAAATCCGACGTGTGGGACATTTTCTATTGCCAGAGTATGTGGATCGCCCCTCTCGCCCCACACAACCTCTGTGGAGGGGCTGGACCCTGTTTGACAATCCCAGCCAGTTGTGTCCTTGCTCAGCAAGGTGATCTTAAACATACATCACTACCTGGTGAGGGGGCCTGTTCTCTTCCTGGAAGCTCCTACTCTTCATCATGCACTAACTTCAGAGCCGATGTAGCTATTTTTGGTTACAACTTGGTAAAATTAGTTGAGAATCACAGCCTTGGCCATGAACAGAACAAATGAACTGAATCGGAGTGTTTTCCCTGGCAACAGCCGATTTTGGCATTACTTCACGCATTTGTCTTCTCCCCTTTCCTTGGGCTGAGCTATTGTGCAACTGTCAGAGGGGGATCAGAGTGGGAGGAAGGGTCTCTATCCAAGGAAAAGCAGACTTCATTGACCTCACCACACAGTCTTCTATTTTTAAAAAAGTTAAAAAATAGAAGTACGGTCTTGTAACCACCCTCCTCACCAAGGCTGGTGGTGTCTTCTGAAAATGGCAAAACTGAATCATAGGCAAGAATTTGGCTTTTCCTCCAGCTCGTCCACATGACAGTAACACAACATAGGAACCAAGAAATGCTCCACTGAAAGTGGTGAGGCCCCACGAGGACACTGGCGTCCCATGCTGCATGATGGCCCCGGGGTGACCTCCAGATTACCCCAGGGTTTCCCACGTATGTTCTGTCATTTAGGCGGTTCCCTTGACTCTGCAAGGCACACATTGAGCCCCACCACAGCCCCCATTCTCAGAAACTCGCCACTAAACCAGTGATGGCAAATAATACAGAAACCCCTCTACATAGAGATAGTCCGTGTACTCACATTCTGTTCTTTACAGAGATCAAAGCCATTTGGTTCTCTTTACCATTTAGTTCAGTCCTGCTATAAATGTTTGACCTGCTTGCCCTGATGAGCTATAATCTTCACATATTTCATATGTTGATTCGATTGACAGTTAACAGAGAGTTCCTTTCACTTATGGGTAAGGTCTCCTTGTTTTGTTACTTCAGCCAGACCCCCAAAGTGTGAGTAAAAGACAAACCCACAAGTCTTATGAGTGTCTTTGCATCCCTAACATCAAGGTTTGGTGCCATGAAGGATGATGCAGCTGAACCTTGAAGTCGGGGGCACAGGGCCCATGGACAGTTAAGCGACTCGTGTGACTAGCCTGTGTCTGACTCCCCCGAACCATGTCCTGGAAACGTTCCGCCTTGCTTTCTCCTCAGCAGCCCTGTAAGAGTGTGACTCCTCTTAGCAGCTGGGTGCCATTTGGACAGATGATGAACTCGTCTTGTGATTTCCCATCTCAGCCACGCACGAGCTTTCTGTTTTTCCCCCCGCCGTCTTTCCCCTTTAAAGAACAAACAAATAAATTCATGATTAGGGATTTGGTTTTATTTTTTTTCATGGAACAGTTTTTATTTTTAGCAACTGGCTTTAAAAGTCAAGCAAAGATTTTTTTTTTTAAAGAAAAAGGTATGATTGCCCAGAATAGAATCAACTCTGAGGTATTCTTCCTGATTCTTAATATTTCAGGCATCTCCTGAGGCTACTGTGTTCCAGAATTTGTTACTGAAATCCCCAATGTAATTAATAACTCATTGCAGGTTTAACATGAGTTGTCATGGTGCTTAATATATTTTGATGAAAACAGAAATTTGGCCACAAGCTGTTCACTAAAGAAAATGTCCAATTTTGTTTCAGCCCCTCAGTTAACTATCCCATCAAAGTCCTTCTAGTTGCGCAGTGACTGTGGTTGTAACATGATAGTGCACTGAGGAGGATCAGTGGGTAATGTCAGAGTGCTTCATTCTTCGGGTCTTGGTTTCTCTCTGGTCTCAGTGAAGTAGGTGGTCTCCTCCTTGGGTCTAGCCTCTTGCATCTATCTACGCAGATGTCTTCAATCTGCCACAGTTAAGAAGGCTGGGTTCTGTGTAGACGAGGCCCAGGAACAGAGCTAACTGCAAATGTTCCGAGGACCAGAATTTGGGAGCTTTGCATGTATGTCAAGGTAGGCTTTCTGATTTGGCCTTTCTGTTTTCAGCGTGTCCTTTATTTCACTTTCCCAAACACCCAAGGTTGCAGGAGAGTAAGAAAGGAAGGGAAATAAGAAAGGTTCTGCAGGAAGCAAAGTACAAGCAACACCGGTACCAGCAGACAGCAGTAACATCGCACAGTATGCCACTGGTGGCCCACTGGTAGCTGGCATTGAGTTAACCAGGTACAACTCCTTCCTCGTCCCAGGACAAATCCCAGCAAATCACCCTGGCATTGTCCCATTGGGGGCCCTCCATTGCTAAGCTTCAACCACTGCAGACAAAGCCTTTTGAAGTCTCAGGATACCCAGTTCTGGCCTACGTCTCACCAGATTGATAGAGGAAGACAGCCAGGATGGGAGCCGGGCTGTCGGCCTCTGACCAGTGAAAAATGCCCAAAACTATTATTCTTCCTCTAGGCAGTCAGCAGCAGACTGCCCCCATCGGCATCTGCTGACTGTTCCTATATACAAGTTGATATCAGCTCAAAGAAAAGAAAAAAAAAAAACTCTACCCAATATCGGCAGACACACAAGCTTGAGCTGGCTTTATCGCTGCCCCCTTTTGTTTCTCTCACTGCAGAAAAATAATGCTTTTACAGGAAAACCTTCACGTCTGAGTAGTCATGGTTAGACGGCATGTTTTTCCATGTCTTCCCAGTTTCATGGCACAACACACTTCCTGGCTTTTATCACCTTTAAATTTTACCCAAGCAGCAAATTACCAGAAGGAGCTGTTGGGCCTTTTTCCTTCCCTCTGACTTATCTTAGACGTGGACTTGAGGTTCCCGGAGTTGCTTTCGCCGATAAACAGCCAGGAAAGTAAACGTGAAAATAGAAGTGCTGGTTCTTTCACTCAGAATGTGCTTTGAGTGCCTGCCTCCAGCCCTGTGAGGAAGGAGCTGAGGATTTAGCTGTGGTCTCCAAGGCTTCTGTCTGCTTGTCATTTCTTTGTTGCTGCCTAAACATAGGATTCTAAAATGCCTGACACTGAAATCCTTTAGCTTACCCAGGCCCCAGAGTATTGTAGCCGTTGTCTGAGGGAACCTCCAAATCTAAACACATATTTATACCCTTTAGTTGCCAAATGAAATCCATCTGCCTTACTAAATACTGTTGCCAAAAGAATATTACACTTCGGGTCTGGCCAGTATTTTTAACTGCGGGGGAAGGGGATGGTGTTGGAAGGGCCTCGGGTTTGAGAGAATCTGCTTGTGTGTTTTTTAATGCCACATTACTGGTATTTAGAGGAAGTTTAGGTCATATGGCAACTCTGACCAAAAATAGGAGAAATTCTACATGGGACTGAGTCTGAAGCCTCAAGGTATTTGGGCAGTCCTCCCTGCGGTGTGGTACTTTCTTTCCCTCCGCTGCTTTTTCAGCCATCAGAGCCACATGATAGACACAACCGCAAATAACAAGTGCTCTAATTTCTGGAAGTACTTTTTAACTGTTCCCATAAACACTAGGAAATGTCCACCCTGCTTTCCAGTCAGAATTATCAGCTCCCAGGAATGGTGCAAAGAACACATGTCCCGTCCAAGGAGCATGCTTAGTCAATATGGCAAGTGCAGAAGCCGGGGGAGTCAGACACAGGCTAGTCAGTCCCTCATCACCAGTGGCAAGGCCAGGCCTTCTTGACTTGAGATGTTCAGAATCCCAAATCTTCCTAAAGTCAACATTTCCCTTTAAACACAGAAAAATAGGATAAAGTGTAAATACTTTTCTTACTGCTCTTCTAGGAACACAGTAAGATGCAAGTTAATATAAAATCTAGAAATAAGCTTCATTCCTTCCCTGTTTTTGTGTGTGGGAGTGTGAATGAACCAACTGAGAGGGGGAATGAGGTGAAGATGTGGATAGTTACCAACTAGATAAACCATCACCAGTGAATCCCCAAGTTTCTATGGCAATTTTGAAAACCAAGAAGGAGAGAGATGGTGTAAGAAGACATCAGGTAGCTTTTAATATGAAATAGAAAATGACCTTATTTTACAAATACCCCAGTTGCCTCCACCATGTGAAGACTGCCTCCATTTAGTTTTAGATTTCCATGAGGCAGCTTGGTTTAAATTACTTTGATCCATAGAAATGGCATTCTCCTGGAATGAGACCTCTTATGAGAGTAGGAGATGAGGAAAACTTTTATGGGTACTTTGCCACCCAGAGAGACTAAAATGAAATTATTCCCCTTGGCCAGTGGTCGGCAAACTCATTAGTCCACAGAGCCAAATATCAAAAGTACAACGATAGAAATTTCTTTTGAGAGACAAATTTTTTAAACTTAAACTTTTTCTAACGCCACTTCTTCAAAATAGACTCGTCCAGGCCTTGGTATTTTGTGGAAGAACGACACTCAAGGGGCCAAAGAGCTGCCGCATGTGGCTCAAGAGCCACAGTTTGCCGACCACTGCCCTTGGCAATGGATATTTATGTAAGATATATTCTGGACCATGTATATTTTCAAAGCTTATATCAGGATCATTCTCAGGATCAATTTAAGAGTGAATGAAAGTTTCCCTTTGAATAAATCTTGGCTTAGTGTCACATTCAAGGGCCTTAGCCGGAAGTCAACCCACTTGCTCTCCCTTCAGACCATGGATGAGAAGCTATAAAAACTCAAGAAAAGGTCTACTGATTTCTAAAACAACTAGAATTTAATTTTGCTGCTTAGTAGTGTTGGAAAATACTTTAGTAACTAAAATAATAAAACTTCATGTGAGGCCAATTCTACCTTAATTATCACCTCTTGGTGTGGAAAATTAAGGAAATATTAGTCAATGTGTTAACTAGAGAAACCAATGCCATAATTTGCCTCCACATATCTGGGTCTAAAGTAAAAATAAAGCCACATACCATTTGGTAAGTGGGAGAGCAAGCATGGCGTTTTAGCACTAACAACAGTAGTCTCAGAGCATTTAGGACATAAATTCAGGGGCTAGAAACACCCCAGTGGCTCATCAGTGCCCTTCCATTATTTAAATGCCTACGGTTTAGGAAACTGTAATGAGGAACATTGATTTGTTTTAATATTTTAATACCCTCATTACTATCATAACTCTTAGTACTTGAAAACTAATAAAAATACTGAAAACTCATTTTACAGCACCAGCATCTTTGAATAAACAGGTTGAAATAGTGTTTCTCACTTTTGCTTAAAACGTTGTGGGATTGATTACATCTTACAGGTTTCCTTCTTTTTAAATGTTCTCGCCTCCTCGCACTCAGAGCCTTTTCTCCTTAAGTGGCTATTAGATATCTATTGTTCACTCGGAGTCATCCAGGTGACTGAGCAGGAATGGACACTCATGCCAATAACCATTGTTACTATCGTTCCAAAGTCCCCTTCCTTGTAGAGCAAGACATCTCAGAACCATATTCCTAAAGGCCAAAGGAATCTTTACAATTTATAAATTCTTCGACCTCTTCCCCGGACTATTCCTTTTTTGGTTAAAATGTTATTTTTATCATTGAAGTTGGATTTCCTGTGGTTTTTCCCCTCTATGGGTTTCATACTGCTGTCCAGGTGCCTTCTAAGATGTAAAAATACGTAGCTAGAAAAAACGAAGGTAGCACTGACCATCGTCTCCCGTTCAGAAAGCAGTGTTAAATCGGAAAAGCAAGGTTTTAGACCATCCCTCCATTCTGTATGCTCTCTGCTCAGGACCCCAGCCCTTCTCACTTCCCATGACTCCCAGTCAGGCCCACACCCCATCGTTTAGGACAGTCTGCCTTTGGTTACTTAGGAGGGACACCTGCCTGCTCGCTGTGTTTGGCAGGCCGGCAGGATGAGGTAATCATCAGAAGAAAATGTTCTGGTTCTTGGCCTCAACCACGTACAACATTATTCAAAAGAGTTTTCTTTGGAGTGGGGGCACAGTCGCTTTGAGATCCCCGGTGGCACATTCTGTAGGAGGATGGAGGAGCACCACCGTCAACGTTTTTGATCCCTTGGAGAATAATGGCGATAGAAATTCCATCTGCCTTTGCCTTTTCTTTCAGCGATATTTACAGACAGATGAGAGCCTTTCATTTGTAAACATCGTGGCTTTCCTCTCTCCGTCCAAGTACCGCCATCGTCTTAAGCACGGTTCCCATGCTCCTTAGAGCAATGTGTTCCTAAAAGCAAACTTTGCAAACTATTCCTCCAGGACGATGGCAGTTTTTCTAAGACAGATGCCTCAGAGACATATGGTTTTCATAGATTTTTCCGTCTAGACTAGTGACTTTTGGTCTGAATTGGCCTAGTTAAAGTTTCTGTAGGAGCTTGTATAAAAATTTTAAGTGTGGGCATACCACTAAGGTGTAAAACAAAAAGTTTGACTTCTTCTTGGCCAGAGATGAAAAGGGGTCGGTTGAGAATTTCCTTCAGGTTAAGTAATTCTGATCCTTCTGGAAGCCCAGTGTGTCAGCTCCCACAACACTGTCCAAAATGGAAAGACTTGCCCTAAAAATCTGATAACTGCTAAGTGCATATACTCAGTTTTCCTGAGTGAATTCTTTGTGTTCCAGTTTGGTGTGTGTGTGTGTGTGTGTGTGTGTGTGTGTGTGTGTATGTGTGTGTGTGTGTGTGAAAGCTCTAATTCTTTCTGCAGACTCTTCACATGGCCCAGGAGACATATGATTCCGTGCCCTTTTAGCACCAATTTTTACAAACACAGCATTTCCCTCATTTAAAAAAAAAAAAACACCCAATGAGCCACTGAGTAAAGTACATTTGGGAGTTTTTGTAGCACCTTCAACCACCAAAGAAAATACAGGTTTTGAGCCAGTCAGGAACACTTTTAGAAACAATAGGACACGTGAAGAGCGCAAGAATGACTTCCACAGGCACCCAGAAATCGGCCTTCTGCCCCTCTTTTGCAAGAGCTGAGAAAGGGACCCGCTCCAGCCCTAGCCGAGCAGCATCGGGAGGTGGACGGAGCAGATGTAGGCCGTGCTGTCCCCGCCAGTCTCATCCTTGGCTTCGCACCGAGCATTTAATTGGACTTAGTCACATGTTTGTTCACGGCGACCGCAGCTTGAGGGGCACACTGTCTCTCTGTTTTTCTGTTTGCTTTTAACTTTCTGGTTTTGAAAATCCAAACTCCAGGCTAGGGCGTGTTAGAGCTCCTCCTGCTGGAATGTTTTTGAATCGCTGGGATCATAATGAGTCAAGGGCTGCTCTTTGTCTCCATCTCTGCCCCTGGGACTGATGCAAGCGACTAGAAAAGTAGCACCCTGTGCATTTAAAGCTGGCCTTTTCATCCACCAGGTATCGCGGTTCGGCAGAAATGAAATGTCGGTGCAACATAAATCTTCAAATTCCTCATGCTCTGGGGTGGTTTTTTTGTTTGTTTAAAAAAAATACAGGAATTGGAGAGTTCCCTTTTCCATCCATAGCTCTAATTCCATGCTTCCACTCTCTGAGGTGAGACCCAAGTCAGATTCTCCTGCTCAGAAGGGTCTCGCTGCCTCTTGGGAAGGGGCCAGAGTCTTTCCAGGCTCCAACGTAGGAAGGAAGGTTTCACTTTGATACAGAGATTCAGAGCTGTGTCTTTCTTCACATTCGCTGCTTTTTCCTTTCTCCCTGATTTAAGATGACAAAGGATGGTGAGTCTCAGCAGTGGGAGCTTGCCTCTCCCAGAAGCTCCTTCGTAGCACCTCTTTCCCAGGTTTCACACAGATGGCTCAGTGGACCACCCCTTCCTTCCCTGGTGCCTGGGTAGGAGTGAGGGGAGGGCAAGGGCACAGGACAGAGAAGATGAAGAGGGTTAGAGATAGTTCTGCCCCAGCTACCACCAATGGGACTAGGTTTCTACAGCGTGTAAGTTCTTGAGAGCTCTTTGGGGACTTCTCAAGAAAGAGGTGTGGGGGAAGAGAGAGAGGGCGGGGGAGTAAGAGACAAAGAAGAGGAAAAAAGTCATTGTTTGGGACATTGCCTAACTGCATTCCATAGCCTTATATATGTAACTCTCTTCAAAAACCACATGCTTTCCCTCCAGGGTAGCTTTCTCATTGCAATCTTCCTGTCTTCTCCTTTTTTTCTTTTTTTTTTTTACAATCTTTCCTGTCTTCTTTTTTCTACCCAGCTTGTCTGTTGTCAGTGAGACAGTGCAGAATTTAAAATATAAAAAGATAATCTCAAGAAGAATGTTTTTCAGAAATCATAGTTTGATACAACTAAAAATCCTCTATGTCATCTGCTTTATGCATTAGGACTTAGAACAAAACAAGTAATTTACACACTTGCTTTCTTAAAACTGACTTCTCATTTTCTCTTCTTCCCATGTACTGTCTCCTGTCTGGAATGCCAGGCCCTCCACCTTCCCTGTGTTCTGAAAGTCCTTCCAGATCCTCAGCCCCTTTCCAACTCAGGCTGAGGCTCCAGGGATCCCTCCACCTCCCAAGGTGCCATCCTGACATTGCACTGGTCCCACTGTTTCCTCATTGCTCCTATCTCAGCTAGAAACAGCTAAGCAGTAACTATCTTTATTTCTGTACCTCTACATCTTCACACAAACAGGGTTCATTGAGGGAATGCAAAACTACAGAGTGAGTTAATGTACAGTATAGTTAATCAAGTTTTATTTTGGAATTATCCCAGTGTTTTGTGTATTGTAAGAAATAATTTAAACACAAACAGTTTCTCCATCTATTCTGTTATCAACCTTGCCTGGATGAACGTGGTTGTAAAATTCTTTTTATGAATCATGAACAAAGCTGATGTCGACAAGTCATCCTTTCAGCTGCATTTTTGCCGCCCACACAGAAGTGGGTATATCAGTACCACCCCTACGGGTGAAGTCTAAATCAGATATTTAAGACAATGCAAAGAAAGACTGCCAACATAGATTATATTACCATTTACCTCAGAGACTAATTCATACAGGATATTATAGGTTTGTATCATCAAATAAAAATTATAGGCTGTTTTCTTCCTTGGATTCCTACTTCAGATTTCATTAATCGATTCATACTTTTCCAGTGACATACATTATAAAGTCATGGGTTGATTTCACAGGGGGAAGAAATGCTGGCTCTGATATGCAGCAAGAATCACATTAGAGAATTCCTTAGACCCTCGGAATGGACTCCAAGTACTATGTCCTTTCCAACTCTACTGTAAACTATTCATGGACAGTATTGGCTTACTCTGTTGCTGACATAGAAAAGGCCAAAAATATGCTGGATAGCACTCTATAGTATTTTTTCATAATAAGTTACAAAATATAATCTTCCATGTGGACAAAATCATGACTGTTACAGCATTTTTCTGAACTTACCTTTATACCTTCTACATATATAAAACCTGTCTTGTGAATAAATGCTCAAGATAAGAAGCATAGTGCACACACAATGTTGGCATTTTCAATACTACACCCCATAATCTGTTCTCTTAGGGCAGACATTTGCAAGAGGAGGTCCTGGGTCATGGCTAGCTGCCTTTCTGCTTCACCTGGAGGTGCACTCCTTTCTGATTTGTCCTTGGATAAATTCACTCATCCATGTTCTCTGAACCACTCTTTGGGACGCTGCCCCCTGCAGGTGCTATGCAAAGCTGTACGCAGGACAAGGTGTAATCTTGGTCCATAAGAATTTTACAATGTCATTCAGATGATAAGCTATGCATACATGCCTTAAAATTTAAAAAGGATTAAGTCATTCAAGAGGGTTGTGGACAAACAAGGATTTCAGTCCCTGGGAGAGAGATACTGTGGGCAACCCCTAAGCCAGCTCACTGATGCCACCAGAGTCAATATTGCCTGGTGCAGCTCTGAGGGTCTGTTCAACAGAACCCCCTAGGAGAGGTGCTCTTCACAATGTTAGAAAACTCAGAAGTAGTTTCTGTTTTTGTTCTCTTTTGTTTTCTAAGAAATTGGCCAAATGTAGCCAAAAGAAAGGAGCTATCTTATTTCTTGTGGTTTAGTAGACAAATCCTTCCCCCTTTTTTCTTTTTTTGGACCTATTTCATCAACATGATAAAAAAAAATGTTGGGCAAGTTGATGTCAAGTTCTTATGGCTCCTAGAAACCTGAGATGCATAACCCTCCCATGGTCCTAAATGTAATTATACATAAACTAGAGGCCCAATGCACGAAATTCATGCACGGGGGTGGGGGTGTCCCTCAGCCCAGCCTGCACCCTCTCCAACCTGGGACCCCTCGAGGGATGTCCAGCTTCCTGTTTAGGCCCGATCCCACTGTATCTTTGTATATCTTTCTTAGGGTGTTGTGTTTTTTTTTTCAATCTGAATCCACCAGCTCTAGCTAATTAGGTTGGACTTCAACCATATCCTCTCCAAGGATGAGAATTTGGAATGCATATTTAAAGATGTTTGCTTTCTGTGCAAGCATCTCTAAGCAAGTAGTTATTTCTCTGGTGATGAAGAAAACATAGTATGCATAGTATATTGGTCCTTACAATATAAACCTAAGACCGATTTGACCCATGCTTACGTCTCATTCCCAAAAGATATCAAAGACTCTTCACATTTCTTTCATCCTTCTTGAGGTTTTTTTTCCCCCAGCACTTTCTTTTATTGCTGGGACATTATCTGGCAAGTGAATTGAACTGCTAAAGTAAAATGAAGATCGGAATTATTTATCATGCCTTAGAATAGTGGCTTTCAAAGCCTAGGACCCGCAGCTTCTGGGAACATGCTAGAAAGGTCTCGCCCCATTAGAACTCTGTGTGGGTTCCAGAATCCTGTGCCCTCCAGGGAAGTTGACAGTGCCGTCTGGTTGGGGAAGCACTGCCTTGGAACATGAAGCGTAACTGCTCAGTAGAAAGAATCTGACTGGCAGGTGGTAGATACTGGTTTCAGCCTACAGAAGGAAGGACACTGAGCTACACAGGGTGGCTCTCAGTTCCCCACTCTGGTAATTCCCACGTCCCATTCTGAGGAGGAATAAGGGCAGGGCACAAATGTCCAGCCATTTCAGTAAAGGTCCTTTCCACCTCACCCCTCGCACTGATGCACCAAAGCCATGTGCCCTGTGAATGCTCCCCACCAATATCAAGATAGGCCTCGCATCCTGATAGTCAGAACCACCTAGCCCAGTGAAGAGCACATGAAATTTTGGTTGTTCCAGTTCTTAAGAAAGAATCGAACGAGACAAAAAGACCCATCACTCATTCTTCTGTGTTATCAGTGAGGCCAGTTTCTCCCCCTCAATGCCACCCACCCTCTGTGAGCGTTTTGACTTTCTTACAAAATTTGTCAGTGTCCCAAATACTGTAACCGGTCCATCCCTGCAGCTACACATGCAACCTCAAGTGTTACATCTTTCTCTCTGGTTTGGAAGCAGCAACATGGCTCTTGTATCGTAACCATAAACCGCCCACACACAACACAGTGTTTCAATAAACACTAAATGAGTCAAGCTGCTCCATTTCAATAGGAGGGGTTCCTTAATGAAGCCCGTCACTAAAAGAGCAGCTGAGGGAAGCTCGGCACAAAACAAATAACTTCGCTCTGCTCAAAACAAACTGTCTTATGAGGTGAATGTCCTTGGAAATTTGAATTGTTAGGAGCCAGACCAATGAAATGAACCTTAACAGTAAACCCTGAACGTTTCTCTGGTGTTGAAGTTGGCAGACATCTTAGCATTACTTAAGAAAATTCATGCTGAACAACTTCACACGCCTCCTGAACTGCTTTCTAGTTTTATAAACAGACTAGAGGCCCAAAGTATGAAATTCGTGCATTGGGGAAGGAGGAAGGTCCCTCAGCTCAGCCTGCACCCTCTCCAATCAGTTGTTGTTCAACTGCCAGACATCCCGCTCATAATTTGGGACCACTGGCTCCTAACCACTCAACTGCCTGCCTGTCTGATCACCCCTGACCTCTCTGCCTTCTAGCCTGATTACCCCTACCTGCTCTCCCCTGCCACCCTGATCACCCCTTACGGCCTCTGCCTTGGCCCCCACCACCTTGGCTTTGTCCAAAAGAATGTCTGGAGGATGTCTGGTTTAATTAGCATATTACTCTTTTATTAGTATAGATTATTGGGGAAGGTATTGTTTTATAAAGAAAATGATGTTCATTTCTTCCAGAAGATTTAGGGGCTCTAGGATTTTTTAACTACTCAGTGCATATATGGGTTACTTTCAGCTGAAGCTGGGCATATTTTAAAGAAGTCATAATTATTTTAAGAGTACATGATAGAAATTTTCTTTCTCATTCTATCATGAAATCACCACTCAGATATAATGTTCCCATTCAATGAAAGGTCCTAGAGACTTCCTTGAAAAGTTCATAATGGATAGATTCTCTGATTTATTTGAAAAAAGGGTAGGATGAGTCAAAGACCATGCTAAGCTCTGGGATATGGTGGTGAACAAGACAAACAAAAGCCCTGGCATATGGCAGAAAGCTGCATTCTCCTGGTGTCTAGCCTTCTGGGGGTGCCTATTACCGTTGTCTTTCTCTGGTCCCATCAGCATGGTGCAAGGACTGGGGAGGAGGTTAATGAGAAGTTACTGGGCCATCAGAGTTTTGAAATCTTTCAATTCTCTCTATCTAGTGTTGACTTCCTCCATTCTTCATCACTTAATTTCTGGTTTCTTTTACCTCATTACAGACCTGCATTATCTTATGACATTCACGTTTTATATGCCACAGTTAAAATCCTCTTTGCCATTTCTTTCAGGTTTTATATGCCACAGTTAAAATCCTCTTTGCCATCTCTTTGTATTTTCAACTTCCCATAACATATTCTCAGAGTCTGAATTACAAAAATTTGCTCTCTTTTTCCCACTTAAATTGGGGTACTATAGTAGAACTCCTTGCAGATTTGTTTTATCCCACTTGTCATCCACCAGGAGTAGATTCTGAGTTCTTAAAAATCATGCAACATAATGCAGTACACATAGTAGGTGCTCAATAAATAATGCAGGCAATGCATAACTGGAAGGCATGTTATAGGTCCTCTAGTGAGTCTCTTATGTCATATATGAGAAAACTGAGGCTTAGATATAGTTAGTGAGTTAATAATTGTACAAATTGGCTATTGGAGCTAGAATTGCATCTTTTACTTCTGATTCTAGATTCTTTCTGTATAAACTTGATGCTTCAAATAAGCCTCAAAGTGTTACATTTCCAGATTCATTGAACCTACTCGTTGACCTGGCCTATACCCTAACCTGGTTAAACATCTTTGTTTGGGCACTTTTCATATATTTGTCCATTATTTAATAAACATTTATTCACTGCCTTCTAATCACATTATACTAAATGCTGAAGACATGTAATAAATACAGACTATGTGGTCTCTGCTCTCAAGGAATCTACTAGGAGGACACAGTCAATAATCTAGAAAATGAATATATAATTAAAAACAGGGGTAAGTACTATGAAATACACAAACATCATGAAGTGATTGGGGTGATGGTGGTCAGAAAGGGCTGAGGAAAGATATTTGAGCCAAGAACAAAAGGATCACAAAAGAACCCAGTTTGCATTCCTTTCCCTGTTTGGCTGTAGTCCTTGGTCCAAACTATCACGTGTGCATGAAACAATTTCCAGTCCACCATGCCACGCTGTATCCTACTTGTCACTGAATTTATAGTTTAATATTCACTGTTTTTCAAATGAAATTCCCTAACTGAATCTAACCCATTATTGAATCTTCTAGTGGAATTTCCCTTCTTTAAGTTCAAATTCTGGCCAACTCCTTTACCCTTCCCCCCGATAACTGCTTAATTGCTAAGAATACTATTCTATAGGTAGCGTGATTATTTATTAAATTTCATGAGAACAGGGGATCTATTATTTAGTATTTATTTCAAACACCTACTAAAGAATTGAGCAATCAAATACTTTATAGGTGGAGTTTCCAAGGGTCTAAATTGTACATGTCACTGTAGTTTTGTGTGTGTTTGTTTTGCCATAGCACTCATTTACTAACAAATACCTTTTGTGTCATGGGAAGATCAATGGATAACACGAGTTCTTATAAGTTGTTTCTTAGCTTAGGAGTAACTTTCACTTATCCAGTTGTCCAACATTCAATGGCTGAATGACAAGCCCTAAGATAAACATTGCAAGAATGTGAAGATGAGTAAGCCCACTTCTAATGGTGGGGGGAAGAGAAATATAAACCTAATTAGGATTCCATGTGATACCAAGTCATGTTGATACACTATAGAAGCAATGTATCAAGATAGGGAAGGGATATCAGAGAGGACTTCACCCAGGTGGGTCTTGAAGGATGAATATCAGTTCCAATTGAAGAACAGAAAGATACTGGGATGTAACACAAGCTAAACACTATATGAAACAAGTGGACATGACCTCTGGCCTCTGGAATCTTCCCATTGAAGGGGAAAATGATGCAGGTTCAAGATTCAGGATATAATTTAAATAAATATGGCCAATTAAACAAACATGAGCATGATGCTAGTGAAAGAACAGACATTTTGCACAGTAATAAGTCAAAAAGGGATTATGGGAGGAATTTTTCCAGCAGGGAATGGCCAAAACATTTCTGGTGGTCATGGTAGCCAGTAGCCTCTCTGCAGGAAAAGGACTGACTTATTTACTCCATTAAACAACTACTATTGGTTGGTTTTGTTACACTTATTGTAGAGAACTCCAAAAACCTTAATTCTCTGGTTTTCTGCCAATTAGAGGTCAATACAGAACAAACTGGAGAATGCAATTGCTGACATGATTACTAATATCCTGACAATGAGAAAAAGAGGAAGATATTACATAAAGGGAAATAAAAATTCAAAACCCCTCTTTCTCTAATGCCTATCATTGGTTCGTAGACTATACCTTATAGTTAGTTACACAGTACAGTTGGCTGAGAATATGCAGTATATTTCAGATGGTTTTTCAATGACTTAATATTTGCACTACCATTGGGAGGGATTACTTACGTTTTCAGAAAGATTTGCATATGAAAAACACCTCCTTTTCACTTTAAAAAATGATGGGTGAATGAAAGCTAACAGTATGAAAATTATCACAGGTAGCAACCACTCCTGCTGGCCTGTCTCTGCATGAGCATGTGGGCAGTGGCTCTTTCTCAGTGTCTTTGTGGCAGCCTTCTGCTAGATAGTCTACCTGTTTCTTTACCTTTCTTTCTCTCTCTTTCTAGCCGGAGACCACCCCCATCACCAACTCGTCCCACTATAATCCGTCCACTAGAGTCCTTATTAGACTAAACGGAGTGTCTGGCATGGCAGTTAATTACTAATGAATTGTATGAAAGCAACATATTTGATAACCATTGCAGTAAATCATGAGTAGTCGCATGTGTGGACATCAGTAGACAAGTAACCAGTTTTACTAATGCATCTGTCACTCATCTGCATTGCTCATGGTATGTCAAACCTTTGGGGTTTGATTCTTGGAAACTGCTGACCCTTCGAGCCTTCCTATGTTGTATCGACCAAGGTAGGTTTGTATGGCAGCCCTGTATCTTGAGGACTATATGCCTACCCTGGCATATACTTGAAATTTCTTTGAACAAGAAATTTCCCAGGTTTCCTTCCAAATAGCCCATTAAATATAATTCTCAAGAAATATCAGATGGTGGGCTTAGACCTAAGCCATACACATTTATTGTGCCACATTCTGTTTTGGCTGACAGAAATGGTATTGTTTAGTAATGTTTCTGTCTACTCCATAATTACCTGTTTAGATCCATTCCTTCCTCTTTATTTCATAAGACTGCTGGGAAGTGATTTTTTTTTAAAAATTGGGATTTCTTAAGAATAAAGCTTTTCCAGAAGCACGAGGTCATTCTCAAAGGAAGAGTTATTGCCTTGGTTGCTCCAGAGGGCTTCCCCTCATGCCAGCCAGTGTGTTTGGTTTCATGCTAGAAGCACATTCAACAGCCAGCGACTCAGAGCTTGTTTTTCTGTAGGCAGTCAATAGATTTTTGACTAGAATTCAGGAAGAAGCAAAATATTACATCTCTACAACCATCTGGGAAATGTATTTTCTTTATTCACTTATATAATCTCCTCCTCCTAGGTCACAGTGAGGCTGACATGGAAAAATATCTTTTTTATTTTTTCAGATTCATCTGATTATGCTTTGACACTAACTCCAGTTGATTTGTTTATTTTGTTGGTTGGAGCAAAAAATATTCCTCTTTCTGCTAATATGTAATTCTCTTATGTAAAAATTCATCCCATCTTTAAAACAAGCTTAAAGTAACTTTCTATCCATTCTAGGCTTTCTTCATGAATCATGAGCCTCACTATGGGATAACCATATTTAAGTGGAACCTGGAATAAAATGAAAAGCCACTAAGACAACTTCAGAGTCTTTATCCAGGTTATTCCAGAAAATGGCATTAAGACATTGAGATCCAAAGCAAATGAGCAAATTGTAATGTTTCTAAAATTTACAAGAGCCCTTTCACCTGGGGGTTAATAGTTCAGTCTCAAGGCAGAGTTTCGATGACCTAGGACCAGATGATTAGCACATAGGAAACAGCCAGAAGCCAACTGGAATTTTGTCTGCTAACTGTTCCCAGACAGCAGACCAAGTATTCACTGGACGGCGGCGTCCTGAGACTCTTATTTCATATTCTGCAGAAGTAAATCAGTTTTCACCAACAGAAATGTCTCACTTTGAAAGTAGCAAACATGATTTGTATGTTAACTACACTTTAATTTCCTGTGTAGTTTATACCCAAAGCAGGCACCCATAAAGTATGAAGTAAAAACTTTCAACCATTATTAAAAAGAGAACTCGCCAAGCTAAATGGCATTGTTTTGAACTTATTCTAAAAGGTTACAGCTAGCCCACTTAGGCAAAACTCAGAGAGTTCAAGATTCATAAAAAGGGCATTTCATCTCTTAAGTTATGTGATTGTATAAAGATCACCACCCTAAATTTTCTTGTATCTTTTCTTGTCCATTGGAAAAAATATTAACTCTCTGAAGGAAACATGTTCTTTTTTAAAATAGTGTCATAGCTAAATGGAAATATGTTCAAGTAAACATTCATAGTAAAATAATCTACAGTGAGATCTTTTTATAAAATCCTCTCTTTTCAGGATTCCCTTTGCTTCTTCCTTTGAATTCTCTAAAATAGGCAGCTCCCAGAACATATACTCCAGGGTTTGGCTTTGTGCTACATGTGGTTTTGCGTTTTGCTGTATTTCAAAAATGTCCTTCTGTTAAAGGAAAATATTGTGGATAACCACAGGCGTGTTCTTAGATCAGCACAAGCCCTGTCAGAGAAAATGGGAGATTCTTTTTCGAAGTTCCTTTCCCCTAATCCTATGCAGTCATAAACAATGGCATTTGTCCCCTTTGCCCCTTGCTCCCAGTATAATCACACAGTTTCACTGTCCCAACTGTCTCTCTTTGTGGGTCTATTTTTCTTCTAGTTATCCTAATTCGAGTTATTTCTGATGAGACCTCGCCTCTCCTGGAATTGAAGTCGATGTGTTAGAGAATATTTTTATTTTGCTACAGTGTTGCATAATTAGCATTAACCCCATTTCCCAGAGTTTTGCATCCCGGTAAAGGGAGATGTCAATGTGAATGAAGTGGGGAACACTAAGGGTGTGTATATTTAAGTACAGTGTTCATATCAGGCCTTAAGGTAAGAATGTAGCTCAATGAGCTTCCTGCGTGTTTTCCATTCCACTTCAGGACTATTGTAACTTCCTCTGAACTCTGATATGGTCTAGATAAGATGGAACTTCGTCATGTCTAGCATAACAAAATAAGGTACACAGCTTTTTAGGAATTGGAAAAATAAACTTATTGGATAGGTCAATCTATTTTATTGTCACATACTGAATCTTGCATGCTTATTGACTAATTTTGAATAAACTTTACTCAACTATGAACAGATTATTGAAATAGTATTAATTCAGAACAGCTCTATTGCATTTCCAGAAATCATCTACCAAAATTACTCTTCTGAATATTGCTTTTAGCTGTGTTTTATAACATAGAAGAGCAGTGGGGTCTATTTAATAACAGATTGCCTATGTGTTCAGATGCAAACTCATCTATTCCAAAACATTATCATAAAACCAGTTTCTGATTTAGGATTAAAATTTTAGGATTAAAAAATAGTCCTATAGATTAATTTTATGACTTTTCAGTATAGCATCAGTCATAATTCTCAAATATGAAATGGGACCTAATACCAGTATGTGATCAATGTTGATGTTTTTTGTGTACAAACACCTTTTCTATGCATGTGTCTTTATGTGTAACAGTATATACACAGTCAGTTGTTTCTGTAAGTACCTGTATTTTGTGCCCCTTTGGATAAGTAGGTTTAAAAGCCCTTGTTAAAATGCCACAAGCATGAGTGTGATTGTATGTGAACTGTATGTATGTATATGGGTATAAATATGTATGTATATATGTGCTTTGTATGTGTGGGTCTGAATCTATTTATTAAACTGTGCTAATACAAGACATAGCTTTGGAGAGTCTGCCATAATCTGTAACAACAGTGGTCCATTTTTCAGACAGTATGTGAGGCATACAAAATTTTATCCAGACTGTATTCATGCTGAGAGGCACAAAGCTAAGAGTTTCCATGACAATATGGTGGAATAACATCCACAGGCATTTGTATCTAAGTCACAGCATTGCTGTCTAAGAAGAAATAACCTTTGCTGATATAGTTCGATCAGAAGTGTAAGACCTGGAAACCTACCTTTAAGATCTCTAATTATCCTTGTATTGCTGAGCGGACTTTTAAACAGCTAAGTTGGTCTACATAGTCATATTTTCTTCCCAGTAAAGGTTAAAAAATAGAGGAATACAGTAATATAATAAAAGCAATGGATCTCTCTGAATAAATTAGCTAAAAATGCAGAAGAGAAGTGTCTTAATATTTTGGAGATAGGTCATCGATCCTCTTTTTTAGGTGAACACTTTTGTACTTGGAAAACATGTAATTTGAAATTGACAGACATCTCCTTAACATTGAGACTAAATCCTGCATAGAGGTCTCTATTTATGGAACTCGGTGAAAGGAGATATTATATAAAACTCAAGGCATTTCACCCAAAGGACTGCTAGCTCTGAACTGAGAGTTGAATGTGAAGGAAGTTAGATGATTTTCAGAGAAACAATGTGAATTCACTCAATCATTCAGTCCTTTCTTAAAAGCTCAAATGTGTCTCCTAGGTAATCTTAAGTCACTCTGTCTAGTTGGTGTGTTTAAAATTACGTGGTGCTCTGTATTCTGAGTTTTAAGTCTATTTTGAAGCATTTGTAGTATAAGCTTTGCTCTTGGTATGTATGTGTAAGAATGTGTGAATGTGTGAGAATGAGAGAGGAGAAGCTCAAGGACAGTCTCTTGTTTGTCTGAAGACCTGTTCATTCTGGTATGTTCGTGAGACCTTTCACTTCTCTGGTCTGGGTTTCTCGCCTGGCTCAGCTCAAGGCATCCATTTCTCTAATTTTTATCCTTGAATCCCTCCAACTTTGCACATTATGTAATGTTTTGAAAGTTGTGATAAAAATTACTCTGTCTAACCTCTTGCATTGTCTGCTGCCAATGTGATAAAAATTATTCCTGCCAACCAGAAACTTCACCATGACTGCATTAGAGTTGGATTTCATGTGTACAGCCTGTGTTTTGCTTGCTTGTCTATGTTATTTTCACTCCCCTTTTTAAATCAAATTCCTCTTTTGCCTTTTTATGAAGAAGCAGTATACAGAAGCAAAATCTTGTCTCTGCTGTTGTCTTTGATTAATTTGGGCCAGAATACTTTCCAGACTCATTTGGCACTTTGGGGTTTCTTAATGCTGGTATATGGATGGACTCTGCAAATGGAAATTTTGAAGCCAGTTCCTAAAGCCTGTATCAGTCGTGAAGGTCACATGTACCTGTTGTGAAAATGTGAAGCTGTATTTCTGAACCTGAAATAAATGATAACATTTGAAGGACTACCCCCTCCTCATTTTTGTATGTATTCGAGTCATTTCTATGCATAACAGTAAAGATCTGAGACTTATAAATATTTCTAACTCTTTTGATCAAATTGGTCCAGAATTACCAACGTGGAGAATAACATTTGGCATTACCGTCACTGATTCGGGAAAGAACGAGATTTTTAAAGGGAGCAGCAAATGGGAAAAATCAAAGGCAGAAGAGTGGGAGACATTTATTCCTGATTTGAAATCATCATTGGACTAGATTTGAGAAGGGCCCAAACCTTAGCTGGAGGGGGAGATGTGACACCTGCCAAGATGCACTGTGACATTTTGCTATTGCAAAGGAAGTGTTTGTGGAAAAACCCTGGGAAGCACAGGGAAGAAAAATACTTTGCCCATATATTAGATCCACAGAAAATACTGAGTTCCTGACTCAAACGTGGGCCTCCATCGTTTACTCACAGGGGATTAAAGGGACAAGTTAGCCCCTTTCCATTTCCCCCATGTTAAGAGAATGGAAAAGTATTCAGTGGTTACCCACATCCTTGTCCTCCTGTGTTTCCAGAGAATAAAAGACTCATCATTAAGAGTTTTGAGGATTGGTCCCTTACCAACATAACATGCATAGTCCCAGAGTGTGCTGTCCAAAAGCAGAGACAAGAAGGAATGGGATGGCTGGGGGGCGGGTGCTAGTTTACTCTTCTTGTGGCCAGGATCCGCTCACAGTGAAAAGAGGAATCGCAAAGACTGTTGTGCCAATCCCTGCTGTCCTGCAGTTATTTGTCCCTCACATCTCCCACGCATGGATCGGTCACTGCCTTCAGAGGCAGCTGCTTACTGGAGAGGGAGTCAGCATGAGAGCCGTGTTGTGCATGTGTGTGGGGTGCTGTGCAGGTTGCGGGGGGCGGTTTACTGCATGATTCTTCATTCAGAGTAGTTTCTAATAGGAATTACCCAAACCAAGGGACCTTAGTGTAACTAGGTGACAGATTTTCATTTTTATTTTAAAATAGTTTTCCAGAATCTTGTTTTTCTGCAGGAATCTTTGAATTGCATACTGAGAAACTCACCAGGGGTCTGAGTGAGATGGCTATGGTGCCCTCCTTCCTGGGACAGCCCACACCTGCCACCGTCCCTCTGAAGGCCATTTGTAGTGATCTTTCACACTGCGGTGCCCAATAGCGAGAATACGGGCAAGCAATGTTGGCTGAAGTTTCCCAGAGTGCATTCCATGGGTGTTTAATGTTTTACACACACATGGGTGCCTTCGTTGAATGAAAATTCTATTATGTGTTGTTGTTTTCACTGGGAGACTGTACAGAAGTGTTACTATCAGGTTGTACCGTGAGCCTCAGGGAGAGGGTTAGTTAGTGTCTCCATGTTTCTCGGACTCACTTGGCCGTTGACACTTCGTTCACAGAGCATTTCACAGGCTGGCGGGAAAAAGCACTGGGTGTGACCAGCCCAGCAGACATGGTCACCTGTGAGAGTGGCCAGCGCTCCCAGCGTAGGACAGTCCTACTGGAGCTCTGGTGCTTTGCCATAGAAGTGTTTGGTCCTTAGCAGGAAGGTCATAGGGGAACAGGGGGCATGAAGACGTCTAGGGAGGTGCACGCAGTGAGTCTTAGCGAGCCTTGTGGAGGATACAGATAATTTTCAATACGTTTTCTCTCTCACTCTCCAAACAAGAGCTCCTTCAAGTATTCCATCACCCCCATTTTATTCTCATAAAGGAAAGGATCAGGGCTGATTTCACATAAAAAGAACATCAGAGAAGAATCGAGAAGGATGCCTATTTGCATGGCCTTTCTTGTCCCACTTGCCCAAGACTTCAGGCTCCCTGCTGCTCTGTGATGTTGAGTTCCCTGAATGATGGGCCAAGAAAGCAAGCAGAGGAGGTTTTGTGAGATTGTGACAGAAAAGAAAAATGTCCTGAGGAAGACCTTGCCGGGGATCTTGCCACAGGAATGTCACTGTGAGGCCGGATGGCAGTCCTGAGGCAAATCCGAGAGAATTGGGGTGACTCATCTCTCTCACTGATACTTGAGTCTTTTCTCTATGAATTATGCCGTGTTCCATACTCTGCTTTTCCTGTCTCCTCATCTTCCTGTTCTGGCGGAACAATTCTGGGAAGTTATTTTTCAGAAAGCTGAAGAAGGTAGAACCTGACATTATAATCTCGGTTAGGTCAATTAACTCACATTTTGAATACTGCCATGAGGGGCTTTGAAATTTGTTAGCTACTCAGTGTTCAAATATCATCATCCGACTTTTATTTTAGAGGCGGCAACAGTATCAGGTACCTTTGAAACTCTCTATATAAAAGGTCCAAATCTCAGGATTTGCCTTCAAGCACTTCAGTATGGCGCAAGCAATACATATATAGAAACTAATGGAAAGGAAATAGCAAAACCCAAACTGCTGTGATCCATAACCTAAGAGACTCCGAGAGGAAAGTTAGACCCAGGATAAGAGGAGAAGACATAGTTGTTGGAGGAGATAAACGTCCTTTGAAGTTGGAAGCAAATATTCTCCCTGTTGGTGAAATATACAGAGTGTCCCCCCAAAATGTATACACACTTTAACAGCTGATAGCTCAATTGATGTTTCTGTCTTTTCAGATTTAACCCATATTTGGGGGGGATTACCCTATATTCCGAGACAAGGAGTTTCTGGCCTTGTATCTGGGTTAGTTACCAAAGTAACTCCAACAGAAAAACGCTGAGGCAAATGCAAGCAGAATGTCCCTTCAGCCCTGGGGACTCGCTGCTTGGTTTAATAGCTCACCTTCCCACCCTGCTGAGGTCATTAAAGTGTCCCAAAGCCCTCCAGAACACAAAAATAGTTTGTTTGCTGGGCACTAATAAACCTCATTGAGCCTGCTTGGAATTTAATTCCACTTTCTTCATGAAAACACCAGGGACACCCATTACCTGGATTTCCACAGCTCAAGGCTTGCAGACGCGCCCCCTAACCCCCACCTCCTCCCTTGAAAGGTTAGGTACCAAGGACAAGTTTATATGGATGGGAGGCCTCTTTAGTGTAGGCAGCTTAAATTGGACCAAAAAAAAAATGGTCTTGGACTTGGAGGTGAGGTGGGTTTTGTTGTTGTTGTTGTTGTTGTTTTTGACTACTGCTCAGGAATAGCCCCGTCATTTTGACTCCTTAACATCTTAGAGAAGATGAAAAAGAAGTTTGTTTTTGTGTTTGTTTGTTTGTTTTGTAGACTTCATTGCTCCACTCACTGAAGTGTTAACAAGAGTAAGACGGAAGTCAGTATGTTGTTGAACATGTAGCCCCAGACAAGTCCCACAGAGGGTAGGGCGCCGACAGAGCTAACCTCCCGGCTCATGGCTTGCGGTAATGTTGAGTCTGTTCCCGATTTGGTTAGAAAGAGGAAACTGAAGTGTAGATACTGCCGGAAACCAGAGCTATGCCTGGTGCTGGAGACTTGACTGGACCTTCTCCAGCCATGAAACACCCAAAGAGGCTGATGTCTAAGTGAAGCACCATGGACCAGGCCTCACCGTGTAGTTTCCCTCGGCCCGGAAAGGCTATCACATCAGGATATTCACCTGCAGCGAATTCTTACTTGCCAATCCTTTTCTCCAATCCTGACATTTCCTGCATTGTGATTACATAGCTCATTTGATCTTGTGACACCTTCTCATTTGACATCATCTTGAAAAAAAATCTCACCCGTCATATTTCAACTCCCTCTCCCCCAATGGAGATTGCACGGCATTTATGGAAATCTTTGGAAATAAGTGAATGTCCCAAAGTCAGGGTGGGAAACAAATACTGGAGTCAATGAAGGTATTTGGCTCTGGTACTGTGCCCAGTTCTCCTGAAGGCGATTGCATGGATTCCTCATTACATGGCACCAAGTAAGATTTTGGAGTGGACTCAAATGGCTCATATCTTAGCACACTGCTGACCGCCAGACAGAAATCCTGGGAACAGCTAACTGTCACATGGCATTCTCTTGTGTCTCCCATGTGTCTGCATGCTTTTTTGGTCTAATTTGAATTGGATTTTTGTGGGATAATTTTGCATGTTCTTATTGGATTTGTTTTGTAACTCAAACATAGTGTGCTTCCTCTGCATTAGTGTGTGTGGGTTTGTGTTTTTTTGTTGTTGTTTTTTTTTTTCGTTATTTGTTTTGTTTTGTTTTCACTAGGCGACCCCCTCCTGCAGTTCCAGGACGACCATCTTAACCCCATCATCCATCTCCTTTCATTTCCAACAGCATGTCCATCATGGTGTTTAAAAGCCTTTTGTTTGCACTGTATGTTATATGTACATAAAAACTTTTATTTTTGATCCATGTCTATAATAAAAACAAAGTTTATTCTATATATTTTAAAAAAATGAAGTGTGTCCTGTTTCTTTTTTCTAAAGAAAGACCCAAATGAAAAAAAAGAGTTTGTTTCAACTAAAACCAGGTAAGGTAAAAAAATGCATACTTTGCTCTTTTAAGGAGCTTACATTGAAAAACGATTGATTTTAGATTCTTAAAGCATGGCGACTGAAGATGCTATTTGGTGTGAATGATAATCTATCTTCAACTGAAATTCCTGTTCAATAAAAGTATGAAAAGATGCGGTAAACCTTCTGGGTGTCTAGAAAAGAAAGCTGATTTATTTCAACCTGCCTCCAAGGATCCCATTAATAATTATTGTATAAAAACAGCTTTCTGTTGCCCTGCCGGCATGGCTCAGTGGTTCAGCGTCAAAACAAGGAGGTCATAGTTCAATTCTCAGGGCTTATATCTGTGTTGCAGGCTCGATTCCCAATGTGGGGTGTGCAGGAGGCAGCTAATCAGTGATTTTCATCATTGATATTTCTCTTTCTCCCTCTCTGAAATCAATAAAAATATATTTTTAAAAACGGCTTGCTATTTTTGTTATTTTTCTAAATATTCTTGTAGGAGATAAAATATGTAAGATCTTGGAAGAAATTGTAGGTCCTAAACACATAAGCCTCTATTTTGGCAAATTTAGAGGGAAAATACTGTTCAGAATAAAAGTACAAGGCAAGGAAATGTCACCTTGATTAGAATTTTTATGACAGTCAAGTGTTAGAATAATGGAATCTAAGTGAGTTTTGGAGGCAAAGAACTTTTTTAATACCTTAGTCCTCAAAAAGCAATTGCACCATTAAAATGTTAAGCTATAGTTTTATAAAGCACCCAAAGATTTATCCAAATAAAATGTTTATTAAGGTAATATATGAAATCCCACCAAACCTGTGATCCGAATCCTTCCTGAAGTTTAATTCAGAATTTTATTTTTGAAGATTGACATGGTCTAAACCAGAATGTAAAAGTCTCTCATAATGGATGAGATCACTTCAGCATATTAAGACAGGAGCCTAGTGAACAGGAAAGTAAGTGGTGTTTTTCATCAGGAATTGGTGTTCCATTTCCTTTGTGTCTACCCTGGGCGAGCTCTGGCAAAGAGTCCATGTGGAACTCCTGGGGAGGAATCCCCAATTCAAGACCCCTCACTAACAGTATTCTTTCTTTGGACCATAAAAATCTAAGGACTTCACTTTCTACTCAAAATGAAAAAAAAAATTCTCAGATTAAATTTTTCATAGGACACAACACATCAGTTTTTACCTATATCCCAGAGTCAGGGACTATGAGTTAGAAGCACTGGTAACTAAGAAGAGCCAAGGACTTCAAAGCAGGGGGTCATCACCTGAAGCTCAAGCCCACATGGAGGTGATGAGCTGACAGAATAACACAGCCCCAGCCTCCGGCCCCCTTCACGTGCAGTGCAGGTGGTTGGTCCTGTAACTTACATTCTTATTGAATGGGATTTCCATTCACAACAGACAAGTATTTCAGGATGATTTCACACCACCTCCCCAAACTGAACCATAGGTTCTCAACAGGAGGGTTTTCACCGATTCACCTTTTTTAGGTATTTGATACAGTTCCACTTTGTCTTCAACATGAAATTATTTTCATATGCAGCGTGACACAGTTTAGAGGACTTTAAAACTTGGTTGACCTGATGAACAATGAGGAAAGAAAACTCAAGTTGTAGCAGAATTGAACCAATTCTTGGGCAGCCATACCCATCTCAGCAAAGAGGTAGGCAAGGAAAAAGATGGGAGGGAGCAGCCTGGAATAAAAATGAAAAGATGGGAAGGTTTTTTTCACCTGTATTTGCTGTTTGTAGTGTTTCTAAGTTTCATAATATGACTCTGCTCAAGTCCCTTGCCCCTACCTCCTCCCTCAATATTTGAGAGTTTAAAAAATACAGCATTCTTCTGTGTTGACCGTAACTTGGATGATCAAAAGGAATGAACCACTAAGCCTGTAATAAAATAACACTTCTTAAGTACCCTCATCCCTTTATGTAGGCATCAAACCTGCCTTGAATTCATAATGTTCTAGTTATTGGGAGCCCCAGAGAAATGACAGGAGTAAAGTAGCTTACAAAATAAAATAAGCTATTTGAGTTCTAGAACCAGGTTATCCTCTTGACCCATTGCAAGCTAACATTCTAGAACATGCTGGCTTTTACCTCTGACAAAGGAACAATAGGAATTCATTTCAGCCAATCAGAAACCAAACTTTGCATTTCTAATGGAATGGTATGACTCAAGACTCTTAAATCACGTAAGTGTTGGTTGAGAAAACGACACAGTGGTGTTGAAACGAAAGTAGTCCCTTGACTTTGCTTTGGCTTCTAATAAAAAGGCATTAGGTTCAGAAGGCACCTGTAGCGGTCTTCCACTGGACCAGTGATGGTTGTTGGAGCTCCCCAGTCTCCAGCCAGAAAAACCCAAGACATCTAAGAGATGGAGAAAAGAGAACTAAAGGTAAGGAAAAGTCATACTTCCAATCCTTTCCTTACAGAATTTCACTGGTAAGTAAATGTCTATGAACTTTGGGCACCACAGCTACACTGATGGGGATGTTTCAACAAACACCCTACAAGTTGAAAGCTACAAGGAAATAATGTCTGTTGTTCGTTTATAGATAGGGATACTTCCAGTGGCTTTGGAGTATGATGTACTTGTGTCCTTTTCATTCTAGACTTTGAAAAAATGCTGTACTGACCAATATCTGTTTTAGAACTGTGCTTTTTTTTTATTTAAAAATAAACACAGAATATGGATACTGGAATCTTCAGGGCAGTTCCATGAGATTCTGAAATAAATCTTTAAAATTGTAAATCCGTTTTAAAAAACGACCTCACCCACGGGAAGAGAAGGTTGCTAAAAAACAAAAATGCACTCATAGCCCTTTAGAATATGACAATCTCTTGACACACCAGCCACCTCCACTACCCACATATACACCCATTTGTGTGTGTGTGTGTGTTTGTGTTTTATTACAAGTTACTGTTAAATCACAGTGCTTGTTGACATACTAAGATCAGTTATGGTGGTGGCTATTAAATGAATCAAGTGTATAAACTGCTACTCCCATTATTTTTAATCAAACTTTACAGTAAGTTGTCTTGGGTCCTGAGTTTCCGACCCAGGTCACATATTCAGAGCCCCTGGTGAGCAGGAGCCATGAGCAAACACAGAGTAAAGAACCCTTAGCAAATCCAGGGGCCAGAGAGACTCAGGAATCCTCAAGACAGTAGCCAGTCACACAAGTGGGCGACAGCTGACAACAGTATATCTTTTGAAGCTACAAATAATACGATGGAAAAGCTAACCTTTCAGGCCTCTATATCAGCTCTTTCCTCTTCCTGGAACACTCTTCCCCTGGGAGTCTGGGTTATTCTCTCACGCATTTCAAGTCTTTGCTGAAATGTTACCTTTTTCATGAGACCTACCCTGACCCCCTTAGTTAATGCCATTACTTTTCCCCATGGCTTTTATTATCTTCTTATGTCTATTCTGTGTCTTCTTCTGCTAGAATGTAAGCTCTATAAGGTCAAGGACCTCTGAGTCATAGATACATCACAAACACATAAAACAGTATGTCATATATTTAGTGCTCAATATGAGACCAAATATCATAAAATGTGAATGGTAAAAAGTGAGTAGAGATAGGCCTCAGCAGACAGTAAAGATTTTTGTTAGATGTTGGGGGAATTCTCAGTCTACTCAACTTTAAAGTAAAAATAATACCTGATGGCAGGATTGAGAGATAGGTAAGATAATGTATATAAAATGCCCAACACAGTGCCTGGTACATTCTGGGTGCTCGAAAATGTAGCTATTATAATTTGTCAAGTACAAGTGTGCTATTTATTTCCTGAATTTGTGGGGGACCCCAGCTAATTCCGTAAGCACAATTCAGCAACAATCCCAAGACTCTAACTAAATTTCTTTATAAAAGGGACTATCAATAACTTCCACAAGATGGCACTGTGTCCCAGTCCATTTTCCTTCATTCAGCCTGTTTGAAATATTGTAAAACTGTGTGACTGTTGCCCTCTGCTGGCTTGTTTTTGTTTTTCTTGACCTTGAGCCTTTGGTTTTGGAGGTGCAAATGATGGCTTCATGTGCTTTCTCAAATATGCTCAGCATGAATTCTTAAATCCACAACTTAAGCCAGCTGCCCAAAGGCTCACTCAAACGTATGCAGAACTGGCATAGCATACAGGCACAGCACAGACACCAGTTTGGTTGCCATGCAGAACCACTGTATGTTACTACACTCAGGTCCCTGCACATGGCAATCACCTATCAGCCCCATCATGCCCCCAAATAAAGCACACCTGCTACCCTGTAGTTCTACCTGTCCTTGATCCCTCCATCCCAGCTACAATCCCTGGTACCGTTTTGGAAGGATGAGCCTCCCCAATCTGCCTTCCTGATTCTCACCTGCCACCACCAACCAACCTCCAACTTTACCTAAAACCTAGAAAAGAAGCAGAGCCAGGAGGAAAGGTCCAGTTTCTTAGGCAAACAAGATTTGACACGTTGGGGTTTTAATGTCAAGGCTACTGTGATCCTCTCCCCCTTCCATTCCCACTCCACTCCACTCCACCCCCCCAAACACACACACACAATATTCTCTCAAAATCTAAATCATTAAGGGCTTGGCAAAAGGAGGTCTACAGTTGTGAGTACAGGAGTTTATTCTTGTATTGTTGTGGTTATTAACCTACTTTCCCCTGTCCCTGTATTCTACTGGCACTCTCTGAGACTGCTTTAAGTTTAAGAGACTGCCTGCGTCACTGTACTTACATTATGGGAAATGTACCCAGAAGCTGTCGTATTAGTTCACAGCATGGTTGTCCTGGCCGACATCCCTGCACCAGCAGTGACCCAGAGAAGCCTGCCTTAGTGAGCCTCTTCATCCTTCATGTTCTTTCTCGAAAGAACACTCACAGCTTTTTTTATTTGCATTTTTCCCCAAAACTTTTTGGAATCCATTTATATTCCTGGCCTGTGAAACTTCTAGGTGTTACATGTAGAGTGTGTGTAGAGTTAGAAGGGGCATGAAAAGTGAAGAGATAATAAAAACACTCAAGTGTGTGTGAATCAAGTCACTTATCTACCCTTTTCAATGTACTAATTCAGGCTCCATTATTTACTAGAGCTCAGATCCTAGAACTCTGGATGCCATGTCTAGTTTTGTTGCCCAACACTATAGAATTGGTGTGAAGCTAACCCACATTCACAAAGTAGAATTATATTTTCGTGTCTTAAACTTGCCCTGCTCAAACTTCAAAAGCGTCTGCTCCTCTATGTCAAGGTTTGTGAAGCTAGCCAAAACCAGTTTGGCTCAGTGGATGGAGCGTTGGCCTGTGGACTGAAGGGTCCCGGGTTCGATTCCAATCAAGGGCATATACCTTGGTTGCAGGTACATCCCCAGCGGGGGGAGGGGAGGGGTGTGCAGAAGGCAGCTGATCAATGCTTCTCTCTCGTCGATGTTTCTAACTATCTCTCTCCCTTCTATGTAAAAAATCAATAAAATATATTTTAAAAAAAAGATTTGTGAAGCTAACCCACATTCACTTGCACCGCTAACATGCTTTTAGGCGGTGACTTTGTATCTCCCTGGAGCCTTCCTTCAGGCCCAGCATGCTAGTCTTGACTGTTTTCGTAGGCCAGCCTCCTTTCCCTTCGAGTCTTCTCATTTTGATTTTCTAGTTATTAGTCCAAATTAAAATCAATGCTCAAGACATCTTTGAGAGGTCTATGTTCAGAGAATTAAAAACATTACTTCTTAGGAACACGGCTGCCCTGATGAGATCTGATTTGAAATTAACTTCTAGAGAGTTAATTTCCACAAGAGAATGATTACATGAGGGAGGGACCAGCTATTCTGGGAACACTTGATGCATCCTGTGTCTTGGCTCTACCCACAAGACTCCTACCTGTCACCTCAGTAACAACAGTAAAAATAGCTAACACACAGTGCTGTGTCCAGCATTCTTCAAAGTACTTTGCAATTATCTCAATCATCACAGATCTAGAGGTACTTTCATTCCTACTTTCCAGACGAAAAAAAATGAAACACAGTTTAAGTAACTAGCTTATGATCTGACCACTTACTCCCCCTCAAGTCAGCTGGACTGCTCATTACCTGCGGGTTAAAGCCCAAACTCACAAATATTCACAGGCCCCTAATTCTTACTCAAAACTCCCATTCCAATTTTTCCTCCCCATAACGTGGAACTCCCACCTGACACTGCCACCTTCGTGCTTGCTAAGAACAGATGTGCTTCAGTGGAGGGCACTTTTTGCATGCAGTGTTTTGGGAGCCTGATTTTTGAGAGAATCTCCAAGTCATATTTCAGGTTAAAAATCACATTGACAGCTATTGGGATTTCAGGTAGAATTTTTATGGCATTCTAAAGATCTGAAGCCAGGCCCAAATTCTGACTAAATGGTCTGCTGGGGCAGAGGAGGGGTCAACCCCTAAACCATCTTTTGCCCACTTCAATCACACCTAACCTCCAAGACTAACTTCAAATGCCATCTCCTCTAGTAAATATTTCCTAATACTTGGGCTCAACTTGATTTCCATCCTCTTTGAATCCAGCATTTTGCTGTATATTATGGCACATTCATGTTTCATTAAGAATGAAGTAGAAACTCTGAGTTTAAGAGACTAATTCTATAGTGTTGGGGAACAAAACTAGACATGGCATCCAGAGTTCTAGGATCTGAGCTCTAAGTAAATAATGGAGCCTGAATTAGTACATTGAAAAGGAAAGAGAAGTGACTTTATTAACACACACTTGCGTGTTTTTATTATCTCTTCACTTTTCATGCCCCTTCTATCTGCCTTCTGCTTAGAGAAAAACTAAGACACAATTTGCTGGATATGTTGTTAGTTTTTAATAGGAACCACATCACTTCATCGGTTTCAGTGAGTAAGACATGGGAGGTAAGCATGCCTGAGGGCCCCAGAAAGCTTTTCATCCACCAAACGACAGACAGCACCTTCACCACCAAAGCCTTTGTTCACGACTTCTTTGGATCTCTATTCTCCCACCACATCAGCCTGCTGCTTCCAGAATGGAACTCTGCCTTGGATTGGATCCTATTTGGGAGGCTGGTCTATCAGCTTGCATGAATAACAGAATGGAGTTCCCTAACTTAGCTGAGGAACCTGGACAAGTCTTCTTTGATCTCAGCCTCATCCCAAGGCCCATGAATGTTTTCTTTAAAAAGCTGGAGGCGAATGAGGTAAAAAGGGCAGAGGCAGGAGATGGACACCAGCAGAAGTGCAAAGAGGGTGGCTCCCACCGCACTAATGGACAACAGGCCCCCCAAGGCTGAGAATGCAAAGAGCAGTGTGACTCCCACATAGCTGCGGGGAGTACATGCCTTCAGTTTCTTCTGTAACATGGGCCACAGGGCAAAAATCTGGATGGCAAATGTCACCATAATGAAGGCGTGCAGAGTCCGGGGCAGGCGTGAGGCCAGGCAGACAGAAGCAAAGATGGCCATGTTCAAAGACAGGGTGCTGGACACAATGGCAGCATTGGCACCATAGTCGAAGAAGATGAGGTGGCCTAAGAGCATAAAGACTGACATGGCGTAGATGGTGTCAGTGCTCACAGACTCTGTCAGGGTCTTCAGCACAGGCGAAAAACCGTATGTGAAAGTAATGAAGACCAGGGCGCTCTTGAGGTCAGCCCACCGAGTCCGCCCACTCTTCCTCCGTCCTTCACCTCCATCAAGGAGATCGAACAAAACATAGCCAACCAGTGACAAAGCCAGGCCAGTCCCTAAAAGCCAATGGGGGGCCAGAAGACCCTCGTCCATATACCACCAGATGACCCCAAAAACGCAGACACTGCACAGCTGCTGTATCACCACGCTGGATTCAAATACCACAGCCCAGTACTGGTATTTGCGGGCATGGATGTTCTTCCGGAGCTCTTCCAGGAACCGCTGGTCCACGTAGTTATCGGGAAAGGGCTGTCGCTCATATAAGACTTTCTGCCACCTGATCTCCGTGGTGTTAGTTACAGGTTGGGCACACATTATCCTTCCCCTCAGACTCAGGCCAGGTCAATTCCCCATGCAGAAGTCCATGTGGTTCTTGTTCTTTATAAAGTCTTGAAGTAAGACCTCTCCGGAAATCCCATGCTGTGTTGTGGTTGATATTGTGCCGAGCTTCCCTTGTTCTCAAAGGCTGCCACCCAGGCCAGGCCTGCAAGAGGAGTTTCTTCTCTGAGGCAGGACAACACAGCCAAGTTCCTAGAAAAACGACAGACCAGGGACCTATAAAACTGCTGCAGGTTAAGGGCAGGGCTGAGTCAACATCAAACCAACTCGCTTGATTAAAAACCTGAGCAAAATATACATGGTGACCCTCTTACAATAACGGCATTAAAATTTCCTTTCAGGCTTTCTATGGCCTTCCCTGGGATGATAACAGACATCTGTTAAGCTGTCACTCGTTGAGTGCCTCCTCCAATGTGCTAAGTGCCTTAAGTAGCTGCTGCTTTCATTCCATCTCCACAATCCTGCAGGTTAGTTAGTTCCACTTTAGTAAAAAAAAAAAAAAAAAAGCTTAGTAAAATTGCTCAGGTAACTCACCCAAGTTAACAATGGTCAGTGGTGGAGCCATCGGCAAAGTCTGACCCCAAAGCCTGCGCCTCCCTCCAAAGGAGCTCTTCGCTCGGGGTCCACACCCCTGAGGTGTGCGGATGGGCTCCGAGCGTCCCCAAGCCCCGCCACTCTGCATGCCTGTCGCTGCCACTTATGCAAACGTCCAGAGGCAGGACCCAGAGCTGGGACTGGGCTCTCAAAGGCATCTGTTATTTAAAAGGTCTGCACAGCAAGCTGCACCACACAAGCGTGAGCTCCACGTTTCATTCAGCCAGAACCAGCGATTCAAAGAAACGAGAGACCCCTTTAACTGAGGTCTCCCCGCCTCTAAAAAGCTATCATCCGCCTTAGATAAAAACCCGGGGGGATCGGAGACGGTGACCCCTTTGTCAGAAATGCCAGCAAATGTGCTTTCGGGGGAAAAAAAAAGCTCTTATCGCCCGGCCGCCCTTCTCCCGCGGGGACCACGGCAGGTCTGGCTGCACGAGCCGAGCCCGGGGGGCCGGTCCCGGCGGCAGGGACCCCGGGGCCGGGCCCCGCACGCCCGCCGCCGCCCCGCCGCCCAGCCAGGAAGGAGGCCCCGAAACAGGACTCGCTCGGAACCCACCTGCCCGCCAGTTCGTAGGGAAGCGCGGCCGGGGGGGACCGACGCCCGCCTCCTTCCCCATCCGGGGCGCCGGGGTCGCGGCGGCGGCGACGGAGCACTTCCGGGGCCGCCTCAACCTCCGCGGCCAGAGCGCCCTCCCGGCGCCGGCGCGCTCGCTGCTGCCCCCCCGCGGCCGCTCCGGGGACTGCGGCTCGGGGGGGACGGCGCGCTCGGAGCCCAAGGCCAGCAGCCCCGCAACCGAAAAAAGAGCGGCGCCCCGGCGCCCGCAGGGCTGGGGCGGGGGCTGAGCCGGGCGCGGAGGGCTGCTGACCGCGGCTGCTGCGGCTGAGTTTCTCGCATGAAGTCAGGCCCGCGGCTGGGGACTTCCCAGGGTCCGTGCGTTCTTTCCACACCGTCACGGAGCCCCTGCCGGCATCCAGCGGCTGTTTTAGGGGCCGGTGGCCCAGCTGTGGGCGCAGCGGGCAAACGTCCCGCTGCCGGGAGCTCTGTGCCCCGGGCGGGCGCACTGGCCGTCCCGCCCTCGCCCTCCCGGGGACGGAGCTGCGGCCCGCGGAGGATGTGGTTGGCTCAGAGGTTGTCCGAAGCCGGGAAGTGGGTTCGCGAAGTTAAGGTTCCTTGCTTGTCTCGGCCTGGAGAGGGGCTGAGGGGGGCAGGCTCAGGCAGAGACTGGGACCAGCGGGGGGCTGGCACCCAGCGGAGTGCATGGAAGCATCCATCCGAGTGTGCGGCACAGGTGGACGACGTGACCCAGAAGCAAGGGGACAGAGGACACATGTTGGCACAAAAGTCGGGAACCCTGACTCCAACTCCCCAACCAGCGTGCCCCGGGCAAACAGGCTGAGCTTCCATGTCTTCATCAGTAACACGGGGACGACACTGTTTGCTCCGGGCCGTGTTATGGGAAGCTCAAAAGAGTTACCTAAATGTAAACTGCTCTCGCAAAAAAAAAAAAAAAAAAAATGTATGGAGTGCTGTCTCGCTGCCATCCATCCGCTTGCTCTGGTCAAGCGCGACAGATTGGGGGGGAAAATGACTTCTTCCCATTCCTCCCCAGGCTTCGGTTCCCAAGTTCGACAAGATCCCCTGGCTGTGTGAGGCCAGCATCAGAAACAAGCCCCTCGTGCTCAGCCTCCCCAAAAGGTAAGAGCTCAGCTGCTGGTGGCAAAGGCTGCAAGAAAGGCCACGCGTCTGGCCAGTGAAGAAAGCCATGCCCAGTGTTCCCCGATTGTACAGTCTTGGGTAGCAGTGGTGGGGAGGGGGGCGGGGTGCAGGCCAGGGGCTTGAACTGGGCAGGCCCAGCGCACAACTAGGTGTGCCCTCAGAACCTGCTCATTTTCACAGCCAGGTCCTGGGGTGTCAGAGGGGAAGGGAAGGAGGGGGGTGCTTTTCCTGCAGCCAGCCCACCTGCAGCTAGCCGCGAGGAGAATGACCTGCAGGGGCCAGAGGAGCTCTCCCCGTGTCTGTACGGGGAGGGTTTGGGCAGCACTGGCCCCTTGTTGAGAGAAATGACACCCACCTGCCGCACAGGAAGTCTCAGTCAGAATGGACCACACCTGAGGGGTGCCCTGAGCTTTGGGGAGAACAGGTGGGAATGCAAAGTCTTCTAAAAAGCTGGCTTGTTTACTAGTAAGTATCCGCTATTCCCGAGGATTAGAAAATCCTCATCTGGCCAAAGCTCTGAGCTCCAAGCTGTTTATTTTTGACAAAACCCTTTCTGTTCTGTGTCACAACTGCTTTGCCAAGGCGAGCTAACACTTAAAGCACATTTAGAGCGTTCACACTGTAGTAAAATGAACCACACCGGCCAGCAGGTGTGTCTCCCTATGAAGGCAGCACTAATTCACTTGCAAGCGGCAAAGAACATTCCGGGGAAAAAGTGGTTGCAGAGGGAGCCTGGTCCACGGGAGGAGGTGGTGGAACGCCCCGCCAGAGGATGCCCATGGCTTCTCTCTGGAATAGCCCAGGGCCTCACCCTTCACACCAGAGACTGTGGTTCTAACAGGCTTTTGTTTTGATCACTCAGATACCCTCATTCCTCTGCCCCTTCTCTGAATTCATGGAGGAAGGATGTGAATTTGCCAAATACTCAAGTTCCAAATGGCGTATCTAAGGTACTCTTTTTTTTCTTTTTTCTTTAATTGCAAAGAAACCAATAGCAGCTCTAGGATGGCATGAATGTGACTCCAAAGACTCTTCCTGTCTCCTTAGCACAGCCCGAGCCTCGGACCCACTGCAGGTGTTCAGTAGACATTTGCTAAGTGAAATGAACAAGCCCCAGCCAATCACCCCGTTCAGGGCCCCCAGGTCCACTAGAGCCAAGAATAAAGGCCGAGGGAAAGAACCATCAAAAAGGGAAATTAAAAATTTCTGTGTTGAGGCATCTGCCCTGGGACCTTCAGGGACTGAACCACACGTAGCCTCACAGAGGGTCTCCAGAATTTATGGTGCTTGTGACGTCAGCACCTCCCTGAGGCGGAGGAAGAGAGAGAACTCGGCATGCGAGCAGTTTCTTCACCTGGAAAGTTACCCAGCCACAGGCTTATGGTGGGCCGTGCAGGAGGCTGCACCCCTAAAGCATTTGGCCAGAGCTCAGTAACTGTGGCCACGTCATGATCAGCCCTCATGTCAGGGGATAAGTGCTTTCAGAGCCCTTTTTACCTGGCTTAGTACAGATACAGGGATGAGCAGGTCAGTTCCTGCCTACACAAATGACAGGGCTCAGAGACAGGCACAGGGCTGCCCAGTATATATCGAGGGGGAGGGGGGGAGGAGCGAACAGAGACTGAGCGGAGCGAGGCGGGATCCAGAGGCAGTGGCATCTCACTGGCTCGGAGATAGTATTTCCAAGACTGAGCACGCAGGACTTGCTGCAGAGCTTTGAGCACTCAGGCTGCAGGGGGCGGGCTTACATGGAAGGGAGGATGGAGCTGGGTGAGCCTGGCCACAGCCCAGAGGGTCAAGGGCAGGGCTGTGCTTCAGGGTGACTTCATTAATCCCCTAACACCCAGGACAGTCAAGTAAGTGAGAGTGCCTATAGCCATGACAGGGGCTGAGCAGGGGGGACATGCTGGCCTTAGCAGTCCAGGCAGAACCAGCATGAAGCCTTCTAGTCCTTTAGTCTCCTTGAACTTCATAATGTTAACATAAAAAAAAAATTTGAAACCTGTAAAGAATTTGTGTGAGTTGATTTGAGCCAAACTGTCGACATATGGCGGGAAGCAGAACCTCAGCGAGTGGAAATAATGCTCTGGAGAATGGTGGGTTACATTTGTATTTATCCATTGCAATCAAAGGAGGGACACAGGTGGGTTACATGAAATTCATTGGTAACAGATTAAGGAGGTGGGATAAAGCAGAGCGGAGGGAACCCCAGGGATTGGATAAAAAGTAAAATGATGGACACATGCTTAGGTGGGTGCAGGAACAATTAACATGATAATGAAGGAATTTGTGGTCTCTGTCCTGGCGCCCACCACATTTGGTTGTGCCCAGGGGCTCCCGAAAAAGGGAAGTTACAAGTTACCCAGACATTTCAAGGGTGTGTTATCATAGATGCAAAAAGACAGATAGGCTCAGCTAAGGTAAATGTCGATCTTGACTAGCTTAGGATGTAACTGCCCACCATAACTGCATTTAGTTAAAGTTTAATTTTGTGGTTTCTTTAGGTCTCTGCGTTTGTAAGACCGTCATGCAGGCCTCCCCTGAGCTTGTCAGGTCAGAATGTGGCCCCTTTCATCCACACTGTACAGCCAGCCTCCCCCTGCCACCTAGTGCCACCTCCTCCAGGTTTGCTTGGGGTCTCAGCACTCGCGCAGAGGCACTGACTCCAGGCACCCAGGAGGCAGGGAGGAAGGCATTGCTAAGGTCCAGGGCAGTGAGAGGTTCCCCCTTCAACTGGGCTTGGAATTTCATGGCTGCAATGCTCATGGGTGGCCACTAGAGAGAAGCCCAGAGCAACAGCTTGCCAGGCTGGGACAATGGGCATAGACCTAAAAGCCAGTCCCTGGGGGACTAAATTCACAAGTCCATGACTGTTGGGTACTTCAAGGGTCTCTCTCTCTCTCTCTCTCTCTCTCTCTCTCCTCTCTCTCTCCTCTCTCTCTCTCTCTCTCTCTCTCTCTCAGCAAACTTTTCCATCTTAGAGCTTTCAGCTGGGCCTGAGGATACATTAACTGCAGACAAATTAGGGAGAGAAAAGCATGCCCATCTATTTACCATGTTTTACGTGACCCAGGTGCTCTCCTACAGAAACAAAGACCCAAAGAAGTGGCAAGGCCAAAACGTTTTTATAGGAGAGAGGCAACTGTGGAAAAGTAACGCAACTGCACAGGGAGGCTAAAGGGGAGGAGTTATTTAAACAAGGTCTGTTTGCAGAGAATTCCCTCAGCTTCATCTTCTGGTCCTTTATGATAAGGATGTTGCTTTCTTTCTGTGTAAGGAAGGCCTCTTCCTTTTGGGGTTTTATCTCCTACATTTAGGAAGAAAAGGGGGGGTTTAGCACACCCTTCTTGCACCTGCAGTCTTATAAAGTGTCTTTGGCTCCAAATAACCCTGATGGCCCAGTGGCGTGTTTGGGAGAGGCATATTCTGCCACCTTTGTAGCAAAACTGGGTCCCTGTTCTGTTGGGACACCTGGCAGGTATCTCCCAGCCCGTCACACAGACTCAGATCTCAGTCATGGGCTGCAGGCGTGAAGGCTTGAGTGTGTCTGCTGTGCGGTAAACAGCCACAGCTGCTCCTTTCTGGAAAGCAGTGAGCAATGATGCATCTCATGGGAGTGGAATGCCCTGTGGACATGCTATCTCTGCCTTTATCCTCTAAGTCTGGGACCTGCTGAGAGCTGCAGGCAGTCCTGCCACCAACCGGACCTCCTGGCCCTGGGCATGGTGCAGAGGTCCTGCCCTGGTTTCCTCTTCACCGTCACAGGTCAAAGGGCAGGACTTTGATCATCCACAGCCAGGTGGTGCTCCTTCCCGCCCGGGAGCTGTTCCTGGCCAGTGCAGGTGTCTCTGTGCCTGGAGCGCTGTCCTCCCTGATGAGAGAGGAAACAGGTTCAGAGACAGAAAGATGGGAAGCCGAGCCAAGAGACACATGGAGACAGAAGGAGACAAAAATGCAAGAAAAGAGATGGCAGGGGAGAGGAAAGCTCACAAAGAAGAAAGATGGGAAATGAAGACAAAGAAACGGAGCCTAAACATTCCCCATGCAAACTCTACTGTGAAGCGGCTTCTCTGTTAGTCATGACGGCCACCTGCCACTCAAGGCATCCACTCATGATTCACAGGACAGGAAAGTAATTGGATATGTGGAGTGAGGCCAGGAGGCAGCTCGCTCAGAGCTCCACGGCAGGCAGAGCAGATGTGTGGGGCCACTGCCCACACCTTGCACCCCTTTTCTACATGCCAGGCTTGGGTGTAATTGACTAGAGCCCCACAGTTATGCATGGAGGGTGAAAGGCCACCCAACTCTCTGCATTCCTGCCCCGGGGATGCTGTCTCCTCTCTGATCTGTTTTTTTTCCAGTCTAATGGGTCAGAATAGAGTGAGGACATGGTTGCCTTTGCTCTCAGCAGCCCTGTCACAGAAAGCCCCGGCTAGAGACATGGTGCAGGGACATAGCTGAGAAAATACACACGAAGGGCGACTTCCAGTGTACTCACCCCCAAGAAATCTTCCTAAGATTTCTCTCATTGACACTCGATTTTTGAAAGCTGATGACCACCACAGAAACTACCTTGCATACGCCTAAGTTTTTCTCTTGTTGATATAGGTCCAACATATATAACTACTAAGACCATTTTAAAGGGAGGTAATCATGAACACCAGGGACCTAAAATAAAATGATAATAATAACCAAGTTTAATAAGTCAAGATGGCAGGTACATGGCTGTTGCTTATTGTATGTGTGTGTGAAGTTTTTCCAAGTGAACAAGAAGATAATTTTAAAAACTACATTCAGCTGCATAAAACTACAGAGGTGTCTGGTATTTTCAGAGATCAGGACAATGTTTAATTATCATAGGGTTATTTTGGCATGTTGAAAACAGTTCTCTGAGCCCCGCTTTTTGTATTCTGAGGGATATAGGCATCTTTACCCCCTTATATGGATTCTAAGAGTCCGCTGTCCCTTGACCCTTCAGCCAGAGAACATTCTGGTGGACAAACTAAATAGATGAGCTATTTGACAGGCACCCTAACCTTTCTGGGCCACATTTTCCTCATGATGTTCATTGAAAGAGTTGAGCCAGGTGACCTCTCAGCTAAGGCAGGAGTGAAAGGAAGAAAGAGGAATGGAGGTGCTGAAGGGAAGGGAGTCCAGAGGCAAATTTGTCAGTGCTCCTTAAATCGTGCTATTTTTAAAGTCACCATCTGCTGCTCACATTTTCAGTTTTTGTTGTGAGACAGGTGTGTGTGAGAGGAGAGAGAGAGAGAGAGAGAGATTCCTCTTATTGTTTATCAAAGATTGAAGGGGGCCAGGACTTGGGCCATGAGCTGGGTCTTGGGAACCTGGCAGATGTTGACCTCAGATATCCAGATGTTTCCAGCTGTGACATGTAAGAGCAGGCTTTGGCTTCCTGGCCCAGCTGAAACCTGCATCAGACCTTGGCCAGGGAGCAGAGGTACTGTCACTCCCCAGTCACAGCTGCCATCTGCTCTCCTGGGGACAGCTGCTTGGGAAAGGAGAACCCTCTAACATTTCAGAGCCTCTTTCCTTGGTGGCCGGGAATCTCTGTAATACAACCCAGGCCCGGATCCGAACCCTCCATTCCTGCCGCTGCTGGGTGGCCCTGAAGAAACCGAGAGTGGAGGGGACTCGGCAGCCGGGCCTGACGGCAGGGGGGGAAGCTGCAGCCCACAGAACTCGGGGTCCCAAACTGTTTGTGTCAACTTCCTTGCCCCTAGGCTCTTCCTGATCCTCCGTTCGGACGTTGCCTCTCTCCTGTCTGGAGGCCCAGAGTTTCCTTGTCTCTTCTATGACACCTGGTGGTCCCCAACCTTGAATGGCAGATTCTGAGGGGGCATCTCAGTCTCAGAGATGTGAGGGGCGGATGGAGGGGCTCAGCCCCAGGAGATTCCACCCCTAGGACCTCAGGGAAGACATGGGAGAAGGTTGAATTGGCCCAGAAGCAGAGGAGTCAGCACAGGCTCCTTCCTCTCCAGTGTCTCTTCTCGCCGCATCCCTCCTCCCACGGGGCAATCCAGACACCCCAAGCTCTCCCGGGTGCCGGCTGCTCATTCCCCTGTGTAGCTGCACAGTGTGTTCTGGGCTGGAATGCCCTCCTCCTGCCCCCTCCTGTTCACCTACCAGGCACTGCCTCCTCTTTAACCTTCTCTGACCGCTCCCAGGGGCCTCAGTATGCACACGATTGTACACAGCCTGCTGTGTGGTCACAGCGTAGAGGCTGCGTCTCATTTAACTCAGGGTCCCCAGTCCCTAATGAATGGCCAAAGGGACGAGTTTGTATTCTTCCTTGGACTTCCCTGGGGCCAGGCGTTTTGTCGCCACCCCCTCCACATGGCAGCCTCACAGTAAGGGTGTTGTGTGGGGTGAATGAATCCAGTCATTCACACTCAGACTGTAACATACCGACCCACAGCACGGTAAGACTGAGGCGATTCTTTTAAAGTACCCAGTAAATAGGAAGTGTATTTTAAACACCTGGTGGAAGAGTCCGACGTTGTCCATAGTGTTTAGTCCTCACACCCCCAGTTCCAGTGTGAAGCTCCATGGGGACCCACCGGCAGAGGTCACGGTAGGGGCACCCCAGGCACCTCCACTTAGCTCAAACATGCCCCTCCTCCTCCTGTTGTGCACGCCTCCCAGGAGAGCGGGGACAGCTCAGGGCCCAGATGTCACAACAAGCCGATCCAGTGGCAGGAGAAGGGGGTCCCAGGACCCTCCTCCCTGTCGTGTGCGCCTCCTGCGAGCACGGCTCAGGACGCTGCTGTCAGGGAGCATAAAGGAGGTGAGAGAGAACCCCAGGCAGAACAGGAGTCTCAAGTTCCCACTTGCTCCCTCACCACTCTGTGGGCGGAGTGGAGATGTCTGGAAGCTTCCCTCCAGCCCAGGCAGGAATGAAGTCAGGGAGAAAGCAGCAGCACTGAGCCGACCGGAGCTTTCTGGTTCCTGGCCCGGGGCAGCCCCTGTTCCCCAGAGGTGGAGGCGCTCGGGACCCTCGCACCAGCTCCGGTTCTGCTTTTGGCAAAAATTGTGACTCTCGGAAGTGGAACAGAGCCACCTGGTGCTGGACAGTGTATGCTGGGGAGTTAAGGCGTGAGAAGAGGGCCAGGCGTTGGAGGGGCCGGTGAAAGGTCTGCGGAGGGAAGTCTTCTATTCGCTTTCCTCAAGCCGTTGGAGGTCCTTCTGTCCCCGTGGTGGACCCTGGTATAAAATGGGGAGAGTGCAGCCCCTCAAACTGCGTGCTCAGGTCGAAAGGCAGACCTTGGTTCAGTCCCCAGCTCCCTCCTGTCCCTCTATGGCTGTCTCAGGGGCTTGAGGCCGCCACCGGGTCTCTGGCTCAGCCCTCCTGCCTAAATACATAAAGCCTTTCTGCACCTCCTGGGGCTGCAGTCAAGCCTCCATTCTACAGGATGGGACTGAGACCAGAGTGTCCATCTCTGTTTTACGGAAGGAATAAAACCTCTCTCACCACTCCCCCCTCTCCCCACTTCTTTGCTGCCCCGGATACCACAGCATTTCCTCACTGCTCTCTGCCTCTCTCTCCTCAGGCCAAGAGGAACCAGAGAGGCCCCGTGCCGGGCAGGAGCCGGCAGCTGTGCTCCACATGCCAGGAAGTGAAAACGGTAAGCCTGGCGGTGACAGCGATGGGCAAGAGATAAAAGGAATCCAGATTACAAACGAAGGTGTGAAACTGTACTTGCAGATGGTGTGATCTTATATATAGACAGTTCCACACACACACACAAACTATTAGAGCTGATAAACGAGTACAGCAGGGTTACAAACTATAAGATCAATGTACAAAATTAATTTTATTTTTATACCCTACCAATGAACAATCCAAAAAATTGAGAAAACAATTCCATTTGCAATAGCCTGGAAAATTAAAACACTTAGGAATAAATTTAACAAAAGAAATGTAAGACTCGTACAACAAAAACTGTAAAATATTATAGAAAGAAATTAAAGAAGACCTAAATAAATAGAAGTAATCCTACATTCATGAACTAGAAGATTTAACATTGCTAAGTGGCAATACAGTCTCCCAAATTGATCCATAGATTCAAAGCAATCGCCCTTAAAATCCCAGATGCCTTTCTTGCAGAAATTGACAAGCAGATCTTAAAATTCATATGGAAATGCAAGAGTTACAGAATAGCCAAAGAAATCTAGAAAAAGAAGAATAAAGTTGGAAGAATCACACATTTTTTATTTCAAAACTCACTACAGAGCTACAGGACTTTTAAAGAAAATAGACGGCAAAGACCACATATGGTACGATTCCATGTATATGAAATGTCCAGAGTAGGTGAATCCATAGAGAAAGAAAATAGTGGTTGCTGAGGACTTGGGGGAGGAGGAATGACTCCTGAAATAAAGAGTCATGAAATGTTCTGGAAGTCAATAGTGGTGATTACTGAACACCTTTATTAATATACCAAAAACCATTGACTTGGACACCAATGTGGTAGATTTTATAGTATATAAATTATGTCTCATTTTAAGACAATGATTAGCAACAGAAAATTATTTTTTTAAAGTAAAAGCATAAAATGGATGAATATCAATAAAATAAAAGTCCTAAGTAGGATGTGGCTTGGATAATTATTACTGGTGCTCCATTATTTAGTGTGGAGTCACCAGGGGTAGCTGTGTGAAGGCCACACTTCACACTTTCATGTATGCTTCAAAGTGAGTTCATTCATCCACTCATTTGGCCAACAAATATTTCTTAAGGATCTGGAAATACTAAAATAGAGATGTGGTGTCTGGCCTCAAGAAGCTGAAAGTCTATAAGGGAAGCCAGACATTAAGCAAATGACTATTACTACAATGAAAAGGTTATGAGTATTGTAGTCGAGGAGCCTAGGAGCAATGAGATCATTGGGCAGCCCTCCAGGACACAGTAGTGCGTGTGAAAAAGTGATAGTTAACCTGAAGAATGGTGTGGTGAGCTCACCAAAGAAACTTGTAAGATTTACTAATCTTGAGGTATCTAACTTCAAAATCTGATAACCAGGGAAGAACAAAGACCCTATGACATGTGAACAGGGTAATTCCTTCTGGTTCATTCATATCACAAAAAGATATAGTTCTGACTCTGATATTAAACAACTTGAGTTGGCTAAGGTGGCACATACAGTTTATGAAAATTGGAATGCAGTTTTGGACAGTGTTCTAAATGAGACTGTCTTCCTCAGGTACAACCAAGAACTATAATGATCCCAGATGATCTGAAACATTCCTTTGAGAATTGTATGAGTCATAGGTAAGTCAAAGGTTTAAATTGGGACATGGCTAATTCTGATTATATTGGTTTGGGGGCACAAAGATAATGAATTAAGAAACAGTAAGTAGAAATTTAGGAATGCTAAGGGATTGGGCTTCTTTTATTTTTTTTATTGATTTTGAAGAGAGAAAGAAAGAGATTTATTCTATTTATTTATGGATTCATTGGCTGATCCTTATATATGCCCTGAATGAGGATCAAATCCAGAACCCTGGCATTTGGGACAATGCTCTCTAACTAACTGAGCTACCCGGCCGGGGCTAGGGAATGGGCTTCTTGATTGGTTTTGCTTTTTGGTTAAACCAGATAGTTAGACCCCCAAAATTTTTTTCACCCTGAAACTGCTATAGAAGGTTTCATCACCCTTTCCATCTTTGCAAGAACAGTACAAGGAATAAGATAGGAAATTTATTGGACAACATAGGCAGAAGTAAATACAAATTCTCTATGTAGATGGCATATCTAATTCAGGTAACAGACTCTGTCGTGACTCTGGGACATCATTATATTCTTTAATAACTAATCCTTTTCTTTCTTTTTTTAAAATATATCTTATTGATTCTTCACAGAGAGGAAGGGAGAGAGAGAGAGAGTTAGAAACACCAATCAGCTGCCTCCTACACATTCCCCATTGGGGATGTGCCTGCAATCACGGTACATACCCTTGACGGGAATTGAACCCGGGACCCCCCAGTCTTCAGGACGACGCTCTATCCACTGAGCCAAATCAGTTTCAGCCTAATCCTTTTCTTTATCAGTTTGGTTGGTTGTTACTTGCTGCTTTCTTATCAAAAGCAAGTATATCAGAAATAAAATCCAATCAGAATTTTGATTAGTTGGATTTCAGGGTTTTTTTCCTGTATTTAACTATCAGGCAGAGAAGAAATACTGTTTTTACTTTATTAAAAAACTCAAGCCTGGCTGGTGTGGCTCAGTGGTTGACCATTGACCTATGAACCAGGAGGTCCCCATTTATTTCCCAGTCAGGCATATGCCTGGGTTGCAGGCTCCATAACCAGTGGTGGCATGCAGAAGGCAGCTGACCAGTGTTTCTCTCTCATCATTGATGTTTCTCTCTCTTCCTTCCTCTCTCTCTCTCTCTCTCTCTCTCTCTCTCTCTCTCTTTCTCTTTCTCTCTCTCTCTCTATGTCTCTCTCTATATCTCCTTTCATCTCTGAAATCACTAAAAATATCATTTTAAAAGAAGATAATAAAAATTAAAAACAATTACAAAATATACCTCAAAACATGGACTCACCCTGCATCAGGCACCAAAGTAGGTAGAATTGCTTTGCAGAAGATGGTTGGACATACAGTTACCCTTATATATGACCAATCAAAAAATTTATGTGTGATATAATGTCAGCCTTTATTTTTTTTCCTCACACAGAGAGCAATAATATGGGAGGATATTAATCTCTATTACATTGGACAGCAGTAGGTAACCTCAGGACCATTCGGTCCACACTGGGATGTAGACTCCGGTGCATTAAAAGCACAGTGCCTGGCACAGGTAGACAGGATCATGGAGGACCTGGGTATTTGAGCATTACAGGCTTCAGCACCCATAACATTCACCTACACTGAGTCCATACTTTTAAATAGTTCTTATGTCAAAGCACAATTAAAGTTATTCTAATACTCTTTACGGACTGCAAATGGGAAATGCAGCTATCGAAAGTCAGAGATTTCTGAGCAAAAGTTCGCTCTTCTGTGAAGGAGACTTTTGCAATTTGTTGCCCAAAATTATTTATCTTGCAAGTTTGGTACTTTATTCAAAAGTACTTTATTTTTGCAAGTTTGGCTCAGTTGTCTCTGCTGTGAGGTGGTCTTAGTACCATGCTAACAAGTGCTGATTCAAGAGGCCATCGCTGTTTTAAAACATGTAAGGACACATTCCTTTCAAGCAAGCCCTAGTCAAATAACTAACACGGTTTCTTTCCCCAATCAGAATGAAGACTCTTCAGCCACGAAAAGCTCAGCTTAAACCCAGGTGTTCCTCTGGTGACATCTCAACAGGTTTGCTTTCTTTGGAAGTATGTGTGGTACGAGGCACACTGCCCCTGGAGCAGTAGAATGAAAAGTTTAATCCCCTAAGATAATTTCTAAATTTTTTGAACAAATTCCCATTCTCTTTTTTTAGAAAAATTAAATTAATTGGGGTAACATTGGTTAATAACAATATGCAAGTTTCAGGTATACAGTTCTATAATGCATCATCTGTATATTGCACTGTGTTGCTCACTACCCAAAGTCTAGTCTCTTTCCATCACTATATATTTGACCCCCTTTATTCTCTTCATCCTCCCCTAACCTTCCTCCCTTCTCATAAACATCCTACTATACTGTCTGTGTCTAAAAGTTTGTCTGTTCATGTATTGCTTTGTGTTTTAAGCTCCACAAATGAGTGAAATAATATGGTTCTTATCTTTTTCCATCTGACCTATTTCACTTCACATGATACTCTCAAGATCTACCCATTTGTCACAATTGGCAATATATTCTTTATATATTTTCATCATTTTTTATGACTGAGTAGTTCTCCATTGTGTGTATGTACCACATCATCTTTATCTAGTTATTCATCAAAGGACCCTTCAGTTGTTTCCATGTGTTGGCTATTATTGTGAATAAAGCTGCAGTGAACATACATATATCTTTACAAATAAACATTTCTAAATTTCCCAGGTAGATACCAGAAGAGGAATTGCTTGATCATATGGTAGCTCTATTATTAATTTTGGAGGAACTTCCAAACTGTTTTCCAGAGTGACTGCATCAATTTACATTCCCACCAACAGTGTATGAGGATTCCCCCTTTTCTACATCCTCTCCAACACTTGTTATTTCTAGTCATATTGATACAGTCATTCTAACAGATGTGAGGTGGTATCTCACTGTGGCTTTGATTTTCATTTCCCTAATAGCTAGTGAAGGTGAGCATCTCTTCATATATCTGTTGACCATTTTATGTTTGCTTGGGAAAAGTGTTTGTTCAGGTTCCCTGCCCATTTTTTTAAATTAGATTGCTTATTCTTTTGTTGTTGAGTTTATGAGTTCTTTATGCATTTTGAATATTAGCGCCTTATCAAAGGTATCATTTGCAAATATCTTCTCCCATATGGTTGGTTGCCTTTATGTTTTGTTGATGGTTTCTTTTGCTGTGCAGAAACTTGTTAGTTTATTTTTGTTTTTATTTTCATTCTATTTCTTCCTTTTATTCCCCCTGCCTTTGTGTTAAGTTCATAATAACCTTTCTGAGACCAAGTTTAGTACCTATGTTTTTTTCTATGTATTTTATTGTTTCAGGTCTTATATGTAAGACTTTAATTCATTTTGAGTTAATTTTTATGTGTAGTATCTGATAATGGTCTAATTTCATTCTTTTGCATATGACATTCAGATTTCCCCAGCACCATTTACTATAGAGGTGTTTCTTTCTCCATTGTATATTTTTGGCTCCTTTGTTGAAAAGTAGCTGCCTACACACTAATTGTGTGCTAGGAAGGCAGTCCTGGTAGTGCCAGTTAAAGTGGGAAGAAGACTGCATTCCCACCTAGAAGGGCCTTACCAAGGTCTTGAACTTTCTGCCCCACTGGTTTCCTAGCATACCTGCCTTCTCCCAGAAGCTGCCCAGTGTTATTCTTCTGTTCACTTGCTATTGATGGAAAAGGGGTAGTGGCTCTCTCTCCAGCTTCAGCATTGACCTAAGACTCATCTTTTAGAGAAGCCACACTGGGCTGGGAAGGTGGGAGTGGATCATTCTTCTGGTGATAGAATCCAAGGGTTCAGTGCCATGCAGGCTGTCATCGTAGAGACTTTGTTCATCTTCTCATTTGCTTTCATATTGACTGAAGTCGCCTCCCGTTTTTCTTCCACTTGAAACACACAGTAAGGAAAATCAAGGTCACTTTCTTCACTTCGTACAGACAGGGAAGTGCAAGCTCTATTCTGGAGGTTGCAGAGGAGCTAGAGCAGAACTAAACTGAGCAGGCATCAAGAAGGAAATTTGAGCATAGAAGGGGTATCTTAAAAGGTCCCAGAAAGAAGGATCAGAGACTCTGATAACAGCTGAGGTTTGGAGATGTCCTCTCTACTGGGGTGAAAGACTGCTAGTCCCAGTGACTTCATTTTTATGAATCCAAAAAGTCTGGCCTAGCCCATGGACAAAGCGGACAAAGAGCCAGGAGCTAAGAGCCTCCTCTCAATGAAAGTCCCGCTATTCTCGGGTCTGTAGCCACCTCCTTCTGTTGAAGCCAAGACAACACTGGGTGACAGACATGTGCAGCTGGTTTCAGGGGTCTCTGTGGCAGCCACCCAGTCCTGAGTTTCATTTGAACCTAGGTTTTTTTGTGTGTGTTTTTAGGTCTGTCTCACAAAGGAAGGAAACACACACACACAAACACACACACACACACACAAACACACACACACACACACACACACACACACACACATCCTTCCCTCATCAAGAATGTTTACCTTCTGATTCCTATAGGACAGTGTGATAAGATGCCTTTTATTAACTTTATCTTCATTTTTATTTAATCAGGAGTGTATTCCAATGGCCAACACGAGAGCTAGACTTAGTGTACCCGATTATGATCAGCACATTATGTTCTTTCTCGGACCGACCTGGTTCTTGCCCATACAGTCCATTCAAGGACAGAACAGACAGAGCCTATGGAGTTGGCTAGGAGCTGAAGCTGGGGAGATCTGCAGTTGATTCTGGTCATGATGTTTGTGAGCTGAGCTGTGCTATTGTGTGTGCTCTCTGAGTTTATGGCACAGCACTAGCCTGGGAGCAGAGACCTGGCTGTGGATTCTAGTCTGCCCATACAAGCTTTGCTCAGTTGTTTAAACTGTTTGGGCCTCCGTGTTCCCACCTGTAAAACTAGACTAGAGAAGTGTTGTGCCTCCCACCCTGCCCGGCTGCCCCCACTCCCGAGAGAGCCAGAACCTCAGTACAAGCAGCCTTCACCTTTGATCTGCCCAGAAAAACTGCTGACACTTCCCCAGCCCTGCTGATTTATGGGGCTTAGACGTGTTCCTGCCACAGCCTGTGCTGCTCATTGCTGCAGGGGCCACCCACCTGTGCTGCATTGCCGGGGACATGCTACAGAGACCATGTAGCTGACTCATCCCACAAACATTACTGCCAATTTTGTTGATTGCAACCATGAGTTATAGTGGATTCAGCTAAACTTTAATTATTATCGATAATTATTGGTGAGAACTAAGTAAATGGGAAGAGCCTATCTTTGTAAGTGATGGGGAGGGATTTGTTCTGAATCCGTTTGCCTTGACTCTGGCCTAGGGTTCCGAGTCCCATGATACCCACAGTAAACATGGGTAGTGATGGATGCCTATGACCTGGCACAGCATGTGATATGATACAAGGGGCTCTATGTTTTTGTCCTTGGTCCGTCAGTGCCCATGACCCTGGACCTCTGTCTCCTCTTCATCACAGCGATGAGCCTAGACTGGACCCTAAGCTCGTTATTTTGTGACTCTCTAGCTCTCATTCAGCTAGAACGAGAAGCACGTTCCAGAGAATTCAGGTCTGCAGTTCCCTCCATCACTCAGGGACTTCCAATGGGAAGGTGTTATTTCATGAACTGGTTTTTCTCCTTTAAGCCACAGGCCTTTGGGGAACGTTGAATATTAACAACTTTTTGTAAATAAAATAATATTCGACCGGATAGTAAGAATTCTAAAGAATCCCAAAACAAATGATCTTATAAAACAAAGGTTCCTTTGAAAATGCAAGCACTTTTCCCTACTGTGGCCCTTGGGTCAGATCATGTTAGTTTGTTTGGTGAGCAGAACCACATACGGGTCCCTGAAAAGTCTTCTGAGAATTGATTCCTCTTTCCCTCTGACTCACATTACAAATCTGGACGCATTTTATCTTCATTTTTATTTAATCAGCCGTGACTGCTCATACTTGAGTCTGATTTCTAGGCACTCTTCTGTGGCCTCTCTGACAAGATCTGCAAAAGCTTAAAGTTTGGGGAGGAGGGGGGAGATGATTCTATTAAAGAGAATCCTTCTGCGAATTTTGAATCAGTTTCAGAGGGTCGAAGAGGTCTTTGGTGGCCTTTGGTTACTTTGAGTTTCTTTAAAAATAGAATCTAAGAAGCATTTATCCTTCCTTCTTGCACTGCCCTCCAGAGAGCATTCAGTACAGACTGCCCCTGCTGGGACCCCGGACAGGGGCCTTCCACGAGCTGTTATCAGACTCCTACAAGGCTCTGCGGGGGATTCAGCTCTCTTCCTCGCCCAGAAAGGAGCCCATGGGCAAGACAATGAGGCAGAGAGTGGCCAGTGCTCAACACTTTCCACTCTAGAGAGAAAACAACCTCAGCAAGCCCATCTCTCATCATCATCTCCTCCTGTCACCAAAACAGTGAGTCAAGTTTGCCTCCCCAAGAGTGGCTGGAATCCTCTCTTGCCGCCATCTCACACTTCTCCTAAAGATGATGGCTTTATTTACATAATTATAAAGATTTATTGATTTAAATGGAACATTTTGAGTGTCTTCAATTTTATTTTGGTAAAGATTCTTAATTGTGTTATAATAGGCATCATTTCCTTGTTTCTAAGATGTGAGTTTTCTGAGAAATTATTTCAGCTCTTCCTTCAGGCCATGGGGCTGGAGATGGCTCCTGGAGGGCCCTCAGGATTCAGCCCAGGAAGACAAAAGGAGATAAACGGGGATCGCCCTTCTGTCCTTATCTCTGTCGGTGAACTCTGGTAGATGACAGAGGATACTGTGATTCTATAACTGGAAAAAGGTACATGGTCAGTTGTAATTCTTGAGGATGGGAACTGTGACTTCTCTTACTCTCTCCTCATGGCACCTTGCATATATCAGACGTTCATCTAATCTTTGTTCAATCCAGTTCAAACCCAATGCTCTGTTTTGTAATTGCTTACTTTGATTTGAGGACATGTCTCATGGGGTGTGTTCTGGCCCATGTATCAGTAGTGTCAGAGAGACCAAAGAAAACTCTAGGCTTCCAAGTATGATACGAGTGCCCTAACATACAAGATTTTGAGATACGAGCCTCCGAGCGAGCGATTTTTGCTTTGAAATACGAGCAACATTTGAGATACAAGTAATCGCGTGGATCGGCCGGCTGCACACGACCCACCAATTTACCGCGACTCGAGCGTCTCATAGTTTCCCACGCCTCAAGGTTACGGAACGAATTAAACTTGTATCTCGAGGTACCACTGTATTATATTTATGACCCCAGGAGGGCTCACAGAGAAAAGGCCCCTTACACTCCTTAGGAGGCAATGGCCTTGTGAAATGCCCAGGCTAAGTGGACCTGGGACCAACAAGTGAGAAACAACCTCTGTGCTGACTCTATTTGAAGAATGGGCTCCAGAAATCTCTAACAAATGGCTTCCTGCTTAAAATGACCTCATTTCTCTCTCTCCTTTTTTCTTTTTCTATCTCACTCTACACACACACAGACACCATAAACCAGAAAAACTAGCTTGATTGCCCTATATTCCTGGGAGGCTATGATTCTTGGTTTCAGTTCAGTTACAGTTCAAGAACTCCAAAAATAGCACATACTTCCTCTCAGGGTATGCATGAATTATGATCCATTTGAGATAAGATAATTATCAAAGGACAAACAAATCACAGATAAAAATGTTTACTCATCTGCCTTCACCTCCTCCTTGTCCTCCTCCCCCTGCTTGCTATATCTAACAAGAGGATTTGGAGAATCTATACCCATGAAATAATTTGGAACTTTTGAGGTAATCTGAATATTATGTGCCTAGTGAGATAAAATGCTCTTTAAACTACATTAAGAAGTCTTCAGCTAGAGTTCTAGTGTGTTTTGAAAATCTCATAAAAAAGAATAACGTTCTGGTCTTTGCTCCTGTTCTAATGTGGTGGTGTTTGCTCTTAGGAACCTTTTCACTCTTAAAAATTGAGAGCCTTAAAGGGCTTTTTTTTTTTTTTAATGTGGATCATATCCACTTATATTTATCATATTAGAAATTTAAGTGAAGAAATTTTAAAAACACAACAATATACCAGCACACTTTTCTTTAGTTGTGAGAATGATGATATTATCCTATGTCATGTAGCCTCTGGAAAACTCCACTGGGCCCTTAGGGGACAAGAAAAGTAAGAAAGGCAGGTAACGTAGTATTATTATTATGAAAATAATTTTGACCTCACAGACACCCCAGAAATGATTTCAGAGACTCCTGGGGTCCTCGGGTCATCCTTTGGGAATTTCTGGTGTAGAGAATACACCCTCGCGTCTCCAGCCTTCCGGGGAAGGATTGCCAGGATGCCGTAACACAACCACTTGAGCTGGTCCCTTGGCAGAGGTACTAGAAAGAAGGCAGCAGCAGTTTTTCAAAGTTCAATTATATTGACCTTTAGCATCATTTACCTCCCTTTGCTCACATGGTCTACTTAACAACCTTATTTAGGTTAAGTAATAGAGTGGATTGTCCAGTTGGCACGAAAACCAGTTCCCTTTGAACTTTCCTTTCTCTATACAAATGCTTGTTAGTCTGTTTGCCTTTGGTTACGGATAAACTCATTTCCCAGAATCTGAGGTCCAAGCCTGGACCCAGCGCCGCTTTAGCACACTAGTGCTGTCTCGTCAGCAGCTTTGCTGAACAGCCAGCCAGATGGCGAATTTCCTTTTCTCCCTAGTCCTGAAACCATTTTCTGGAAAGTGATGACACTAAAGACGAAGGTCCTAAATTAGGAAGCCCGGCTCTTGACACACTTCTCCACATGACCAACCCAATCTCACCATTTCCATTTCAACTGGCAAATAGAGCCACATGGATGCTGCCAGGCTATTTTCTACCGATAATCGTGTTTATCTGAAGGCATCCTTCGCGTCCCACACTTGGTCTGTCTCTGCTGTGGGGTCAAGTGACTCTGCCACCCCTTGGTGCAGTCTTTCCTGTACTGAGCTGGAGCCGCGGAGGTAAAAATCGGGACTTGTCCATTATTATTTCGCCTCCTGTATGCTCCTGAGCATTCAAAAACCTCTCACAACCGGGCCAAGACAGTGTCTTCACTCTAAACATCTACTTGTAATGTTATTCCTTTTTCAAAGTCATGCACAGTTCAGATTAATTTTTTGACATAGGTCATCTTGGATAGTGTTGGTCTGTTTGTTTCCAGGCTGAAGCCTAATTTTGCTATTTTAAAAAATAGATGATTCTTATTATAATAAAAATCCACGGACATGAGTCAGACTTACTCCTTCCTACACTTTCGTTTTCCTTCACCCCAACAGGGAACTTGAAAACCAAATCAATCAGCACAACTCCTTCATTGCCAGGGAGGAAGAGAAATGCTCTAATTTAGGAAAATGAAAATCCATGTTGTGGCTTTTAAAAAACAAAATCAAGTATATGTATAAGGCAGTCCCCAGTTTAAGCTTGGACATCCTGCAGGCTTTTACTGCCAGATGCTCTGCTCGGGGTCACCCATCTTCCGCCAGGTCCCCGACTGCCGCAGCTCATGGGAGGCCTGCTAGGGACTTACTGGCTCCTGACACACAACTGAGCTGCCCATCTTCCTGGATATGTAAGAACCATGCAATTCCAAGTAGCAGCAGTGTAATAAATCGGGCCGAACTGCCTTGTCTCCTCCTAGGAAAGCCCGGGTTGGGTGCAGTTACTCAGGTTGGGAGAGGTCTACGGCGTGGGGAGGGCATTACCCAGCAGAATCTAGAAGATTTCTGAGAAGAGGAGGAAGCACAGAGCTTGTTTCTATTAATAAAGCTGTACACTAAAGTCTTAAGAATCGAGGTTAAATTAGGAAATTTAGAAATGGGTAAAATGTCATCTCTAGAGAGAACAGGGATAATCAGTCCTGTTGCAACCGTGTCCCCTCAAACCCATCTTAATTTAGCACTTGAGTAAGTACTGCACCTGTTTTGTACATGGAATTCTTGTCTCCCTAGAAAAAATGTACAACTTAATGAAGACAGTATGTCTCCACGGAGCCACTCAGATATATGCAAAGGCATGCTTAGGTGGAAGAAAGCGATGTGAGGGGTCAGGACCCTGCCTTTGAAGCACTTGGTGCTTCCACTGGAGAAAGAGCACACCTACAAAGAGCACACAGACAGGCCGGCCTGTGAGTAAGCGTGCGTTACTCCACACCGTAAGCGAAAGCCCCAGTGATTACAGCAATAATGCTGTCCATGCGTCAACCGCTCAGCTCAGCTCCCCGGACAGGAACAAAGATGCAATTGTGTGACCTGGACAGAAAAGTTGGTGAGAGGAGATAGAGCCACATTCGCCCACACAGGATGTTATCTCTTGTTCTTTGCAGATGTTCAACTGCCTAACCAGCAGGGTGCAGAGCAGTCAAGCCTGGCGCAGGCGGGTGCCTGCTGTTTCAAGGAAAACGTGTTCCTAAACCTCTTGGGATTGGCCTCCACTCAGTCCTGTGGAGCAGAGGTCGTCCTTAGGGGTGTCAGTCCCATAGCCAGAGAGTCAGGACACCCTTGCACCCTAAGCTGTCCCCTGGAGAAAATTTCATAATAAGACATACGCGAAACAGTCAGAAAGACAATTGACTGACGTTAGTTGGCCCTGAGCAGTGGCTGGAGGACAGAAATTAGCAGAGGGAGAACATTTTTTTATAGGACAACTTGATTTACTCTTTGAATTTGAAGCCACATGAATATTTCATGGACCCAGAAACAAAACAAGAGGAAGCAAACAAACAAACAAACAAACAAACAAAAACCCTTTCAAAGTTGTCAGGGTCTGTCCAGCTTTGGAATGGGACACCCGATAAGCTATCAACATAATTATTTTCTTCCTAACTCACAGACAATACAGTCCTTGGACACTACAAAGTCCAGGCAGCATCCCATTGGAAGAGAAAAATCTATCTCTGGCCCTTGGAAGTTATGCTACTAACATGCCAGCACTGGCAAGTAGCAACACAGACTTGTGAGCATTTGAGACGCTTCAAGAAAGCATCCTCATGTATTCTGTCTTTGCTCAAAGTCGCCATTGTTTTCCCCCCATTCAGCAGCAGCCATACTGCTGCACACAATGCTGCCCACTGAACAAATGCAGCCCCTTCCCGGCACCTCGATGGAAATTCTTCCTTCATTCCCCATCTCCCACTTCAACATGCCACTTCATGCTTTCCCAGTGACGCGCCACCAACAAAAGCCTGCTTGTCCTTTTAGTGTGGGGTGTCTTGTTCAGCTTTGACACCTACTTTACTGTCATGACCCATCCATTTTTCTTTTCTTTTTTAATGAATGTAATGTGTAAAAAACATGGGTGGATTGCATTATTTACCCTCCATCTGCATTTTCATTTGAAGTAAAATATAAGCAACAGGTAAAAATGCCCATTCCTGCTACCATGTAATAGAGTTTTGCATTGTGAGTATTGGGATAAAGCTAACGAACCCCCTACGCCATCACATACTCTAGATTTTCATATAGCTGGTATTTGACAACTCTTTTTTTTAAAATATATTTTATTGATTTTTTACAGAGAGGAAGGGAGAGAGATAGAAAGTCAGAAACATTGATGAGAGAGAGATATCGATCAGCCGCCTCCTGCACGCCCCCACCGTGGAGATGTGCCCGCAAGCAAGGTACATGCCCCCAACCGGAATCGAACCCGGGACCCTTCAGTTCGCAAGCTGATGCTCTATCCACTAAGCCAAACCGGTCTCGGCTCGTATTTGACAACTCTTAATGTCTGTGAAATCTCAACCCAGGGAAGATTCTCCTACAAATACATAGAACTGCATTATCAGCTTATGAGCCCCCACTCAGCACACTGGAACCTCCGTGTCATGAGTAGAATTATAAAATAATAAAAGCAATGAAACCCCCATGAGTCGGATCCAAACTGGAACGGTATTCCCCATTAAAATGAACGAGAGTTAATACGGCAGCACCTCTGATCACAGGAGCAATCACTTATTTTCGTTTAACATTTGGAAATCTGACTCTTTACACCGAGCATGCCAAACTCAGTGCAACTGCGGGGAGGGATGTGGAGGTATTCGTGGAGCGGGAAGGAGGTCCTTGGAAATGTCAAGGGCAGGAGTTCATCATCTTGGAAGCCTGGTGTCTGTGGCGAAAGCCCAGCCCCTCCCAAACACGAGCTGCCCTCCTTCCTGACCCACTTGGCTTTACAGCCTGCCTCCCGCTTCCACACTCTCAGAACCTTCGACTCTGCTTTGGGCCTGGTCACTGAACCTCTCCCGTGGTGCATACTCTGGCCTGAGTCCCTAGAACACCAGAGACAATGCCAGCAGTGGCCCAGCTCCTCCTCATTCTCTGACTTACGTTTGTGAGGCCCTCGTAGGAGTCAGGAACTATGGGGGCCGCTGGGAAGACGCTGGTAAAGAAGAAAGCCGAGGCTCCTGCCCTTCATGGAATCTGCCTCTCGTAGCGGGGATAAAGGCTAAGCAAGTGGGGGGGGCAAGGGCCCCATCACTCTGCCTTCCAGGGAGGGAATGTGGACCACACACATTGAGCTGCAGTGACACTTGGTGCACCCTTGGAGCCACTGTCCTGGCTGTGGTTCAGCCTTTGATGTGCAAGGTCTTGCTGATGTCAAATCTCTTCCCCAGATAATCAGACTCCAAATAGCTCTTGCAGCCAAATCATGATAGTGTCCTGTCAGTCACATCAGTCTTACTATTTTCTGACTGACTACTGGTTTGAACTAGTCTTTTCATCTGTTGCCACATCTCTTTTCAGTGGCTTTCTCCCCTAATGTGGCACCCTCATTCCACAGCCCCTTTCTCAAAGTGCTCGGCTTCCTAACTAATGACTGGATTACTATACCCATGCTAATGTGCCTTCAGTGCAAAGACGTACTATTACTTTATGTGCTAATAAAAAATAATGCCCAAGATGAGGGACCTAATGAGAAACCCTGCCACAAAGCTGAGGCACCCAAGGGCTACAGAGGTCAGCAAGAAATAAGCCCATCCCACACAGAGAAAGAGCCAAAACATTTTGCACATCTTGGTCATGGCACCGGTGGAAAGAGGGTGAAAACTCACGTCTGAGAATTGGAACGACAAGCCGGCACTCACACGTGATCTAAGGTCACGCTGTTAGTGTGGCCCTGTCCAGTCTCAAGATGAACTGGTGTCAGGGTGGCTGCCAGAAGCAAAGAAAACCCTCGGAACCAAGACCTTACAAGGCCCCTGGGGTGGCCCACCTATTCTAACAACAATTAAATCAGTGCTTTCTAGTGCAACCAGAGAGCATCCATCAGTTAGACTTCCCTGCGGAGACTCTAGTCTCTTTCCCATGAGTTCAGATCCTGAGCAGAATATTTTGTCTGTTGCAATCACCCCAAGGTCACAGGTGGAGAAATTATGGTTTACATAGCATGTTGGCCACGGCATCAGGATGCTCACTAAGAGCCAGTTCTTTTTCCCTGGAAGATTGGCACTTGTCTGCGTCAGGCATCTTTGGCCCTTCCTGACATGAAGGAGGGCTGGACGGTCGCTTTGATTAATGATGACGGGAGCATCTACAGATATGAAGGTAAGTTGCTGAAGCCACGAGTCCTACTTACTGACAGACGCTTCCTAGAGACTAATTCTGGGCTCCATCATTGGAAGTTAAGGATGCTGGCAAAGGCTTTGCGAGGAACCATACAAACTGTTGTAAAACAGGAACTAGGTGAGGTGGTAAAATTCTGGGTTTTTCTACCAGAAGGAACCCCAGAGACCATCTAGTCCAATTCCTCAGGCCATCTAGCAGGAGGGCTGCTATTAGATCAGAAGATTGCACGACTGAGCCTTTTGCAGAAGTCAGGTCTCTTTTTAAATGCTGCCACCTCAGAGAAGACACCCTTGGTTATCTCATCTTTAATAACCTACCTACAACCCAGGATGCTTAACCCTTTATTCTGCTTCTTTTATCATAGCAGTTATCACTATCTGATACTGCCTGGAATGATAATTGTCAGCTTGCTTTTTTTTTTTCTATCCTATTAGAATATAGGAGCCTTATTCAACTCTAAGTCCATGGCCAGAGCAGTATCCAGCCTCAAACAGAAACTCAAAAATATTTGTTCAGTGAGTGAATAGTGAATGAATCAACGAAGAAAATAGGGACAATGGCTTTAATGATTTCAATTTCAGACAAATGGAATTCCATATCAGGTCTAGACTAGGATTGAAGTGATTTATTTTCTCTGAGCAGCTAGCTGCAATGTATCTATGCACAGCTCTTACATAGTGCCTACCATATGCACGGCTTTTATAAATGTTTGCTGGATGAGAGATTGTTCATCATACACCTACCCCTCGTGGCTGAGCTGCCTAATTCTCTGGAAAAGGGATAAGGCTTATCATCAGGGGACAATAATGTATGTGATGCTATTAACCAAAGCAAACAAAAAAGTAAATGTTAGTGATATGAAAAATGGAAAGCGGTGAAAGATTAAAGATTTAAAATGAGATCTTCAAGGCTGAGAATGGGAGGCAGGAGGATTTACAGAAGACGAGATGGAAGATGTCATCTTTGCCCCCTCTCCTTCCTTCTCTTCTCCTCCCCTCCCCTCTCCTCTCCTCTCTTCTCCCTCTCCTCTCCTCTCCTCTTCTCTCCTCTTCTCTCCTCTCTGCTCTCCTCTCTCTCCTCTCCTCTCTCCTCCTCTCTTTTTCTCTCTCCTCCTCTGCTTTCCTCTCCTCTCCTGTCCTTTGTTAAGTAACCAAGAGACGTTTTATAAAACCTTCTCCCAGGAGGGCTTTAAAAATAAAAGCCCCTTGTCCTTGGCCTGAGGGTCTGCCCTGAGAATGAGGGCTAAACCAAGTGGCCTTTCCCACGTCTTCCAGCCTTTGGCGATTCTGAATTTGGACACTGAAACACTCTCATTCGTCATTCAGCAAACATTTACAAAGTGCTGCTCAGTGCCAGAGAAGAGTCAGGATCCTTTTGGTGGCAAGTGATGGGAACTGAATTGCTATCTTAAAAAAAATGCTAGTGCACTCGAAGGATGCTGGGTTTTCTCCCAGAGCAACCAGGTCACAGGATGGGCAGGGATGCGGCAGACCCAGGAAGCATGGAAGCAGGGACCTGACTTGGTGAAGATACACTCTCATCTTTTTCCTTCTCTCTGAGCGTTGTCTTTGCCCTTTTCCTGTTGCAGACGCTCTATTTCCACATGATGGATAACCCGACCCTGGTGTCTTTGAAGCTTTAAGGCTTGTAGCTTTCGGCCACTGTGTTTCCAAGCCCAAACTCCAGGCCAAGTCACCTAGCCCAACTTGGAACCCTACCTTGTCATCATGCCATCAATTATGACCTCTGGGGTGGGACTGCATAAGAACTCCCCAAGGATGAGATGTTGGGGGGCGGGGAGAGACAGTCTTCAAAAGAAGTAGGTGAAGCTGGGCTGGCAATACCACAGATACTCACTGTGGCCTGGCACTATGTTGGACAAAGATGACTAACCCTTTCTACCTGTAAATCAAGGCGTCAGCCACTGTTGCAGGACACACAGATGCTGTTGTCAGTGACAGCCTCAGGAAGTCTGAATGAGGTGCTGTCCCTAGGAGCAGCTGAAATGGGCATCTCTCTTTGAGAAGGCTGCTCCCCTATTCTTGGTCAAAGGCACATCCTGTCTCTCCAGTTCAGGTTGGCCAGTCCCTGGAGTCAGTGATGCCTGTGGAGGTGATAGCTGAGAAACTGGTTTGTCCACTCTGAGTAGTCTGGAAAAGAGGTCAGTATGATACTATTGTGCTTGAGCCGGAAGAAGTGGGAAGTAAGCAGAGTAGATGGGGAGAAAGAAAAGAAAAAGAAAAAAACAGGAGAAGAGTGTCATTCATGGAGTTAATACAAAATTAACTCCAAATCTCACGTCCTTGCAACTCTTCATGCCTTCCTCCATCCAATAACAAGCAAGATAATATCCTCTGAGAAATACCGAGAGGGCAAAGCTCTTTGAGCTGGGACTCACTGACCCCAGACCGTCCCTTTGCTCGGCGGCTGTGTCTGCCCAGTGTTTCCCCAGAGCAGGGCTTCCTTGGAGAGGCAGGGTGCGATGGAAAGAGCTATTCATGCCCTAGCTTTGTTTCCATGACAACTGATCTTTAGAACTCACACCTTCCCAAGCAGGAATCCGTATGTTTGGGGTAGGGATGGAGTTGGCTTTTGATCGCATAACTGAGCTTTTCAGAGATTCTCCAAAGGGTTGGCATCTCTTTTAGAGATATATCTGTTTTTAATGTTTAAAGCAATAGTGATTTTTTTCCCCTCCAGATAACCTGCAATCAAAATTCTTCAGTTTTTCTTTTAAAAAATGGCCATGGCCCAGTAACTCCCTTAGGGAAGGAAGAAATGTTTTCTCTACTCTTCCAGGTTTTTTTCTGTGTTTCCAAGTCCCAAACTCCAGGCCAAGTCACCTAGCCCAACTTGGAACCCTACCTTGTCATCATGCCATCAATTATGACATTAAATAGTCACGAGACAGATTAATAAGACAAAATTTAATTACATATGTTATGTATGGGGAACCTCCTATGCACAAGAGAGAGACCCACATACAGGAGAGGTTCAGAGACAGGAAGGGAAAATGAGGTACATATGACGTTCTGAGCTACGGACGGTGTCAGGCTTCAGAGGGGCCAGGGTCTCCTGCAGGATTTTAAGAAGAGCAGATGGTGAGTAATTAGATGCTGGTCCTGCCATATAGATCCGTGGTTGAAAGTTATCTCCGGTCATAGCTCTTCTTGTGGGGAAGTCCCTCAATTTAAATACTGCTAGGCAGTTAAGGGAGGGGCAGACCCTTCTTCTGAGCCCACAAAGTCTCCATGGCCCTCGGCTCAAAATAATTCGCCTGCCAAGGGAGCCCCTCCTGGGGAGACCTGTTCTGAATCCCTCTACCCCGCAACAGGCCTGAGCGTGCCTAGTGGTCTGTTAGCCCCATGGGAAAGGGGGAGGGAGGAATGAGTAGTGACACCTGGCTCAGCCGGATGGCCCGCCTCAGGAGCCCTCTCCCCTCTCTGGGAACTGGAGTGTCCAGAATGGGAACATTTCTGGGGGAAGGAGTGCCTCAGGGTTTCCTGAAAGTCCAGAGACTCATAGGCGAGAGTCACAGAGGAGATAGAGGCGTTCAGGGAGGTGAGGACGACAAACAGCGACATTGTAAGAGAGCTATGACTGACTCTGAGCCCCTCCATTAGGCGTGAAGGAAGACTCCGCCACTTAGACGTCTCTCTGCATCTAGCCAGCACCGTTCCTGGCACACAGCAGCTCGGTAAACATGGGTTGATTGATCGAATAAACATTTGACATTTGGCAGGGATGTCTGGGATTTTCTGAAGGCACAACATTTGCCCTTGAGGAATGAAAAACTTTTCTTAATTGTGCTCCTAGGAATTTGATTCCAAGCAACTGGCTCCAAGTGAAAGAGAGAGAGGAAAGGGGGTTCGAGTAAAATTGCGCAAAGGAGAGCCATTCTGGGATCCAGAAGCCAAGGCCAGGATAGGGATTTCTGTGGGTTCCCAGGACTTGGAGGAGTCTTATAGGAAAGAATCCTCCCCCAGGAGCGAGGCGGCCGCCAGAGAGAGGCAGAACCAGCCCGCTTGGAGTTCTCTGCGCCTCTTTCCAATTTGTAAATAGTTGAGACCTGGGCTGTTCACAAAGCCACACCTCTTGTTTGTGCTGGAGCAGACCAGCTTCAAACTGAGAAGCAACAAGGAACAGATAAGCAAGGAGAAGTAACATTTGTTTCGGAGAAATGACAACAGCAGGGCTTTTCACAGCTTCATGGCCAAGGGCAGGGTAGCTGGGGTCAGCCTGATGGGCCACACCCTGACCTACACCTTATACCTGTGTGTGGTTCTGGGCAAAACTGTCGTGAGAGTGAAATGCATCATGTCAGGAAAAGTGCTCAAATATGCCTGGTGCATCATGAGTGCTCCATACTAAATATCCACTAACCCTGCTATTACTGTTTTTAAATGCTTTCTAAATCACAATTCAAATAAGGCCATTCTCCTGTTGAGAATACTTCAGGGACGGCTCCTTTTCCCTGAATTGCAAGTCCTTAAGGCTCGCTTCTGAAGCACTCCTGGGATGGCTCCACTCTCCTCTCCCGCCTCTCCTCCAGGACCACCCCTGAGCTCCAGCATTGCTTAGAGCCCTTTGCTCTCTGACATCTCTGGGCGTGTTCTCTTTCTTTGGCTGGAAATACCCTCTCCCACTCACTCACCTGCAGAATACCTATTTGTCCCAACCATCACCTCTTTTAGAAAGCTCCCTCTTGCCGAAACCGGGTTGGCTCAGTGGATAGGGCGTTGGCCTGCGGACTAAGAGGTCCCAGGTTCGATTCTGGTCAAGGGCATGTACCTTGGTTGTGGGCACATCCCCAGTGGGGGAGGTGTGGGAGGCAGCTGATCGATGTCTCTCTCTCTCATCGATGTTTCTAACTCTCTATTCCTTTCCCTTCCTCTCTGTAAAAAAGTCAATAAAAATATATATTTAAAAAAAAGAAAAAGAAAGCTCCCTCTAACATGATCCGCGGGTGCTGGGCCCTGGGACCCCTCCCACCAGCTCTCAACTTGTCACATTCCCCAACACATGCATCTGACATTCCTTCCTTCCTGTTCTTCCCAGGGACTCTGTGATCCTTTGGGGGAGAGGTGGCATCTTCTCCAGCGTACCCCCTGCACGTGTCACAGAGCAGCTGTTATCCCCCCAGGATGCTTGGAATCTCAGAGGAGGCTCAGCAATGACGTTTCCTATAAGAATCAGCGAAGGGAAAGAACTGAAGCCTGCCAGGGAGAGAAATACAGAGAGAGAAGAAATCAGCGAGTCCCTCACCTCTCCACCCATGCCTCCTGCACCCTCACACTTGGGGCCTGGATTCTCGCCCTTGTTATTTTCCACACTCACGTTCCCTCAGGTAATGGTAGAGCCCCATTCTCCGTGACCTGTGACCCAGGTCTTTGATGCTGTTACCTGCACCGAATCTGATCCTCAGCAGGAAATTCTGAGCTTCACGGGTTCAGGTTTTTCCAGGCTGAAGATGAATTAATAATAACCAATTGCCTTTACTTTTCCAAGAATCCTCCAGGGCTGGTCAGCACTCCAGTGGGTGGAAAGGCCCTTCCACTAACACTGACCGGGGAAGTGATAGTGCTGGGTCACTGGGCATCAGGGGTAGAATGAGGAGGGCACATGCAAGCGCCAACCAACAGCGGGACTAGGGGAGATGACGGACAGCCTCTCTTCCCCATTCGGAATGCCTCCTCACGGATACAGAGCTCTGGAACTAAAACTGGAACAGGGGCAAGCTAACGAGAAAATCAGATAGTATTTGAACAAGACTAGCATTTATGAAATCCTGATCAACCTGTGGCCAGCCAACTGGAAGGCAAAAGCAAATTCCCCCAGTTAGCGAGGGGAATGACCCTCAAAGGCCCAGAGAAAGGGTTAGGACAACAGGAAGAGGAAGAAAAATATTCCAAACGAATCAGGGGCTTGGTTCTTCTGCCATTTAGTGTGACTTTGAGATGAATGAGTTACAAGCTGCTGAAATACATTTCGTAAGATACTTGATTATGGCAAGTGAAAGCCACTGCAGCCTATTTCAGTCTCAACTGAGAATAGAACTGAAGCTTTTCCCTGACTTAGCAACTGGAAGAAGAACGGTTAGGAAGCTTCTCAAAGTTAATGAGGTCTCTCTGGTTCAGAGGTCACGTGTCACTTATCATTGCAGCTCTTGTCCCTGCTACAGGGCCTGTCATTTAGGAGATGCCCAATAAATCTCTCTGAAAAAATTTGTGAATGCAATACATGTTCGGTGAAGGAATCATAACCTCCTTTTTTTTTTTTTCAGTTCTCAAAGTAAAAAAGCTCTGATTTCTAGCCTTTGACAATTTCTGTGGTGCAAATATTCCCAGCAAGACCATCTTCAAGCCACCAGTGGCTTAACCACAAGCTCACAAAATTCCTAAAACGTTAACTATCGGCTTTCGTGACCAGCAGGAGTCAACTCAGGGACACTGGTGCTTGTGGCAGGACAGACAGTACCAAGTGTTTTCAATGTATTCAGCCCTCAGAAGTTTTGCACGGACTTTCCCCTAGAAGTTTATAAATCCAAATAAAATCAGGGGACTAAATTTCGGGGCACTGCTCTTGGACTGGGGAGACGATGAACGGGCCAGGGGCTTTGTGCCCATTGCCTTGCTTGGTTTTTATTCATCATGTCAACAAGTATTGCCTCTCCTCCTTGCTCTACCCCAAGTCCCCAGAACTGTGCAAAAATTCAGAGGAAACACCAATATTTGTACCCTGCCCTTAAGGAGCATATATTCACCCTTAGAAGGCTGTACACATACAAAAGCAAGGAGGTAAGAATATAAAGCCCATAGGTGGTGGCCAGAGAGGAGGAGTCCCCAGAATCAGCATATGGAGAGACCTTGTGTAGCAAGTGCACATAGATCAGCAAACCACCTCTTTCCCCTCCTCCCCCGTTGCCACCAGACTATCTGCCTGCTCAGGCCCTGAACATCCTCTCCGTCTCCTCTCTCAGACAGAAAAGGACCCTACGGAGCCATTGGATGACCTCCTGGGTATCTGTCAAGAAGTGTACGTTCACTCTCCCAAATACCTTCTTATCCTGGTTTCCTTGTTGACCAAGGGTACTTACGTGGAAACAACTGACTGGAATGGGAGAGAAAGTCTGTCCTTACCAGGATTGAGAAGGGGGCACTCCCAGCCCCCTCTGCAGCATGGGAAAGGCTGGCCGGAGCTGGTCTGCGTTGACAGGGGCCACATGCCAGCCAGACTTCCTCGGGGAAGGCCTGCATGGAGGCCTTGCAAACCCAGAGACCTAAAGGGACCACAAAGGATGGTGTGAAATGAAAACTTTTTAATTAAAAAGCAGTCTCTGGTGGGCAGTCATGTCATAGGCCGGTATCTTCCCTGACAAAGATCAATCTTGATTTTAACTGCGCCTATTGACTTTCCGCATCTAGATAACCTACCTTTGAAAAGTCAGGGTAACTTGTAGCTTACCTTCCTCCGGACCCCTCAGGGCACAACCAAAGTGCCAGGGTGAGACCACAAATCCCCTCGTCGTTATTGTCATGTTAATCGTGAGCTGTTAACTCTCCTGTACCCATGTAGGTAAAAGAAGCATGTGTCTATCATTTTACTTTTCATCCAGTCCCAAAGGTTTCCCCGATTTGCCTTCTCCCTCCTCCCTAATCTGTCACCGATGGATTTTATGTGAGCCGCTTACCGTCTCCACCTTCAATGGTAGTTTGTAAAAATAAGTGAAAAATCACCATTGAGATTCTGCTTCCTGGAAATCATTGACAGTTTGGCTCAAATAAACTCACAAAAATTCTTTACAGGTTTGGACGTTTCTTATGTTAACATCTGCCTACCATATCAGAATTGTGCTCACAGGAGGAACGAGGTGTCTAGCAAGCCTGGAACTGGACGGTGAGGCCTCTTGGGTAAGGCTGTGTTCTTCTGTCTCCCTCGGGCACACTTCTTCTCCTGTCCTCTCTGGAGCCAGTTCCCACACTGGGCAGGCACCTCTTGTTTGCTCACAACCCAATGAATTCATCACCAGCTGAAGCCGGCTCTCAGCAAACGTTCTCACCCGAGCTAACACTTCCTGCCATTGTTCTCCTTGAGTCGAGGAATCAGGCCTTCACTTGAGGAGCTTCCCCTCCATTTAGCCTGGCAAAAAAATGGGGGCGGGGGGGAAAATGCACACACACACACCCATCAATATTTCATGATCAACTACTGTTAGCCTGGGGCTGTGCTCGGCACTGGGAAATCAAAGGTGAATGTGATGCTTATGCCCTGGTGTTGCGGGAAGAAGGCAGGCAGTGAGCGAGCCATGGGGCCGAAGTGTGATAAGAACGGGGGTTCTGAGAAAGTCTGTAGTTACCAAGGGTGAGCTCCTAATCCAGCCTGGTGAGGAGCAGGGTTGGGAAAGGAAGTCAGGGATCAGTCCAGGGGAGCTGTATCTTTTTTTTTTTTAATATATTTTTTGATTTTTTACAAGGAGTAAGGGAGAGGGGTAGAGAGCCAGAAACATCAATGAGAGAGACATTGATCAGCTGCCTCCTGCACGCCCCAAATTGGGGACGCGCCAGCAACCAAGGCACATGCCCTTGACCAGAATAGAACCTGGGACCTTCCAGTCCACAGACCGACGCTCTATCCACTGAGTCAAACCGGTTTTGGCATGGGGAGCTGTATCTTAAAATTGATAAGTATTAGCTGATCCAAAGACAGGGTAGCCTGTGAGGACAGAGGTTCAAGAGCCAGTGTTAACCTCTGGGAGGTGACCGAGCGCACAGTTCAAGCTGACTAATGGGTCCTTGCATCTCGGAATATTCGACTTATAACTGCAAAGTACTGAAGGTTTGATCACCAGCTTTTCACTCCCTTCGATGACAGTGATTAATACCAGTTAGTATTCACATTGAGCCTGGGTTTAACAAAAGCCCCCCGACCCTGAGCTGTGAAAAGAAAGCTTAATGTGTGTGGAGGTTCGGAAAAGCAAAACCAGTCTCCATGCCCTGCCCTCCAGCTCTGGTAGAGAAACAAAGGCCAGGAGCCACTAGCAAGAGTCAGTCACTAGGGATGTGCTGGCGCCGCTCAGGGGCTCAGCATCCTCTCTCTGTCTCTCTCCTCTTGGTGTGATGAGCTCTGAAGAGCGACCCTGTCAGGTCTTCTCAGGACTCCTGCTTACCCGGGCATGCACACCACAGCTTTCCCGAAGACTTCCTCCTCCCGCCCCTCCCCTTCCCCAGCTCCCTCCGCTCCCCTCCATGTGCCCCAAGCCCCGAGAACTGTGACAGCTCTCTGGGGACAGAAACTCAGAAAGGGGAGTCCATCTCTCAGGGGAGGACTTAAATGTGGGACAAAACGTGGAATGTGATTTACATCTTTTCCGTAGGGTCCAGAGGGAAGCTGGATGGCTCATTCTCTTAGGCAAGTTCTTAGATTTCTCGACAGACCCCTCTTGTTTCCATAGTAAAAGGAAGTAACAGTCTTGGATGGTCAGATGATCGACATGGGTTATCTCATTGAATCTATCAATGACCTTATGAGGTGTTTATCATTATTATCTTTTTCTGCACCCCAATTTCCTCATCTGTAAATTGGGGAGAATAATGGCACTCACCTCATCGTCTTGTCAGGATTTAAGAGATAAATAGTTACTAGTAAGTACATGAGAGCTGCACCCGGCATATAATAGAACAAGTGCTCAGAAAATGCTAGCCGTTATGAATGTGAGGAAGCTGGGCCACAGAGGTTAAGTAACATGGCCAGGATCGCACAGCTGATCAGATGAGGCCGAGATTCAGACCCGGGCAGTCTGACCCCAGAGCCTGACCTCCTGAAGGCAGTGCTGCTCACCCAGAGGCCCTGCGCCATGGAAAAATTAAGGAGCAAAAGGAACCAGGAACTTTGGGTTGCCAGAGAGAAGCTGGAGCACTCCTTTGGTCTGGGTAAACCAGTGGTCGGCAAACTGTGGCTCACGAGCCACATGCGGCTCTTTGGCCCCTTGAGTGTGGCTCTTCCACAAAATATCACGTGCGGGTGCGCACGTGCAGTGCTATTGAAATTTCGTGGCCCATGCGCAGAAGTCGGTTTTTGGCTCTCAAAAGAGATTTCAATCGGTGTACTGTTGATATTTGGCTCTGTTGACGATTGAGTTTGCCGACCACTGGGGTAAGCCTATGGTTCTCAAGACATGCCAATTCTCAGGACCCATCCTGTTCTCCTGCATCCGAGACTCTGGGGTAAGACTCGATGTCCTGTGTGGGGGAGCCCTCCAGGTGGTCCGAGGCACACTGTGGACTCTCGACTCGGCTCTCTCATCCCTGCCATCTTCCAAACTCCTCGTTATCCCCACCACATTAGGTAAGAACAGAGATCCCTCCTCCAACTTGGGGACAGAGGTTCAGAAAGGGTCAGCAGAGAGCTGGCCCAGAGGGGCTCCTGGAAGCCCCGCCTCCCTCCTCCTTTTGTCCAGGAGCAGGTGGCAGTGGGACTCTCTGGGGTCTCCCCTTCTCCAGCATTCCCTCCAGTAGTTTAGGAAACAGTCCTCTGATGAAGCAGATGTCTAAAAATGTGAATTAATTTGGCCTCATGGCTATATCGCATGAAGGCTTCTGTTTTCTGAAATAGTAGGTCTCAGACCGAGAAAACAGATTTGGGACCTAGGTTTTGGTCGTGGTTATTGATTTCCCGCCAAATTTGCTAAAAGTGGAGTTCCAGGGCCAGAAAAGCTAGAAAGAGACTAAATGAATTCTGTCCTTGGAGAATGTACCTGTGAGGTAGGCGGGAGGCAGGGAATAGGTATAACTGAGGTCACTGTAGCTTTAAAAGCTGGGCCAGGTAGGAAAGCTGCAATGTCAGTGTGGGTCCTGGGGTTTCCTAAAGGCAGTTACAAAAGGATCAGGAAGAGGTGGCCCACAGCTGGGGATGGGGAACTGGCTACATTCTTGGGCAACTTCATATTTCTCAACCCTCTCTCCCTCACTGGGTGTGGAGCAGGCGACAGAGGGCTGTAGGAATCCTTCTTATTACTGAATACCATCGTTTAAGCACCTACCCTGAGTCAGGCCTGGATTTTTTGGTGTGTGTGTGTGTGTGTATGTGTGTGTGTGTGTGTTCACTCTTGTTTATTTTTTAAATATATTTTATTGATTTTTTACAGAGAGGAGGGTAGAGGGATAGAGAGTTAGAAATATCGATGAGAGAGAAACATCAATCAGCCGCCTCCTGCACACTCCCGACTGGGAATGTGCCTGCAACCAAGGTACATGCCCTTGACAGGAATCTAACCTGTGACCCTTCGGTCCGCAGGCCGATGCTCCATCCACTGAGCCAAACCGGTTAGGGCTGTGTTCACTCTGCTAATTCTCCTAGGTCTTGGAGTAGGTATCATTTTTTCATCTTCGTCTTATGGATGAATTTAAGGACCCTGAAACACAGAGAAATTAAGTGATTTGCCTAAGGACAAACAGCTCCCCAAGTGGAGGAGCTGGGGTTAGGATCCGGGCATTGTGGGGCCAGAGCAGGCCCCACCTGCCATTCTGTCCCTTCGCTGAGTTTGTGTCAGCAGCACAGGAGAGGAGGAGAGGGACAGTGGGGAGGGGAGCGTGGGGAGAGTCACATGCCCACTGCCCCTGCTGCCTCGGCCACACTCGGCCACATCACCCTCTGGCTTGGAGTTTGACACCCACAGCCTATTAGTCAGAGTCAGGTGGCAATGACACACGTGGTCCTTGGCCAGGAGCATCCTGAGACAGGTATCAGAGTCCAACCCGCCAGCTGTGTTGCACTGACTGACGGCAGCAACGGCTCAGGAGGCACCAGCAGGGCTGCCCGGGCCCCAGGAGTTTGGCTCAGGCCTTGCTGCTTCTGGCCTCCATAGGAAACTGGATGGATGGGGACCTCCTGGCCTGCGGGCGGGGCCTGCCCCTCCCTGATAGGTTTTAACTAAGCAGGCTGGGTGGACAGGGGCAACCGGCTTCTCCCCCACCTGCCCACCCTCCCCTCGAAGGCTAGCTGAGTTTTCTGCGAATCTTTCCTCCGGAGGGAGGCCTGCCTTCTGTACTTCTCTGGGGGAAGGAAGTTAAAAACGCACAGGCCTCCCTGGGGGAGGTTGCAGGCACTGCCACGCTGCATAGGAAATTGCCAGCTCGCCCCACCTGCCACATGACCTCCCCTGATAAGTGGCCCAGCAGCAGTGTCACCGAGGAAAAGGATGTTGCCTCTTTTTATTTATTTTTATTTTTTTAATATATTTTATTGATTTTTTTACAGAGAGGAAGGGAGAAGGATAGAGAGTTAGAAACATCGCTGAGAGAGAGACATCTATCAGCTGCCTCCCACATGCCCCACACCGGGGATGTGTCCGCAACCAAGGTACATGCCCCTGACCGGAATCGAACCCAGGACCCTTCAGTCCGCAGACCAATGCTCTATCCACTGAGCCAAACCGGTTTTGGCTGTTGCCTCCTTTTAAGGACTGCGCAATGTTGAATAGGTGGGATCAGATCTCCTCTTTCTAAAGATACAGTGACATAGAGAGCAAGCCAGGACTCTCCTACCCATTTCCCAGAGGAGGAAAGTTGGATCAGCCCTTCACAGAGGGGCTGACTCGTTATCTGACTGTGTTAACGCTGGAGGAGGGCCTGGACCCCAGGGTGACTGCTGACGCTTTCTAAAATGGGAATGCCTACCACGGGTCAACTCCAGCGCCGGGCAATGCATGCTCAGGCTTGTAGTTCTTGGCCTCTGAACAGTGTGTGTTTTGTTTCCTTGTTAGAAGCCAATCTAAACTTAAATATATGTAAAAAAAAAATCATGTTTTCCCTATTGGACAGTCTAAAACACCCTGGCACGGATATAAGGAGCCATTGTTCCCTGGACCGGGACCTGAGGAAGGCTTCTTTGAGCTGAGACCTTTACTTTCTCCTGCCCTCAGACATCTGTGCTTCTGGTTGTCAGCCCTTTGAACTTGGACTTGAACTTACATCATTGGCTCCCTGGCTTACAGGCGTTTGGGTTTGGACTAGAACACCACCACTGGCTTCCTCAACCTCCAACTTGCAGACAACGGATCATTCAACTTCTCATGCCCCATAATCACATGAGCTGGTCCCTCAGAACATCTCTTTCCACACAGGTTGTGTTTCTCAGAAGAAGCTTGGCTCAGACAGGGCTGAATAAGAAAGGGGCACCTCAGCGAGGAGAGGAAACCTGAGTTAGACCTTGAGAAAAAGACTGGATTTAGGAAAATAGAGAAGAGGAAGAGCATGCAGGGGCAGACATGAGCAGGGAATCAAAGGTTAGGAAGCTCGAGGTCTCTTAGGAAGATAGAGAGACCAGTTGCCCTGGCTTCCTGCCCATCAGTGTGGAAGTAAATAAGGGTGGAAGAAGTTGGCCAAAAACTGATATCAAAATGGCCAACATCTCCAAGCATGATTTTCTGCAGTGATAAGACGGTAATAATGATGACAACATCATACCTAGCACTTGCACCAGGCATCTCTCAAAGGTCTCAAAGCATGTTGATATGCTGCATTATTCATCATCGTGATGCGTCTGTGAGGCAGGTTCGCAGAAGCTGTGAATCACCTCTATTACACAAGTAGGGAAACCAAGACAGAGGCAGTGAGAGTGTCTTCATCCCACATCCCTGTAGGGAGCCAGCTGGAGCTCTTGGTCTGAAGTGCGATTGCTGCACTGCAGCTACCTCTTCTAGGGCCCATCCCCATTGCCAATGTGTACCCCAATACCCATTCCGTCTCAGTCTGTAGATGTCTATCTCTTCCAGGCAACTAACTGGACTTAAAGCTACTTTTCCACCTTTTCCCTCTGAAGTAGACTCATTATATCTTCTCTTTCAGTGACACACAGATAGTTCTAACCATGCCTGAAATGAAATCTTTGTGTTTAAAGGTATTGGAGCCAGATCATACATTGGTCTTAAAGTGAATTTCCAGACTAACATAGGTTCATTCATTCTGTGAATCTAGTGGAGTCTTCTGCCTTTGGATTCCGTCAGTTTCTCTCTGTTTGTGCTGTTCCTTCCTCCTTCCCCATCCCCAATAAGACATGATACATGATCCCAGACACTTGATTTCCAAATCTAGTGAAGGCAACCGAGTGGTCCACAAACCTTCTCAACCTCCAGTTCCTGCCTTTTGTCCATGCCCAGTAGCAGAGAACATCTCCTGCGCAAGAGCTTCTTAGAGACCCCTTTACCCACCCAAAGGCAGGTGTGAGAGGCAGTCAGGTTTTCTCTTGATTTGCCCAGAGCTCAGTTGACTAGCAGCTCCCGCCTTGACCTCTTTGTATTCATAATTGATTTTTTTACAGGGAGGAAGGGAGAGTGATAGATAGAAACATTCATCAGCTGCTTCCTGCACACTCCCACCACTGGGTATGTGTCTGAAACCAAGGTACATGCCCTTGACCAGAATCGAACCTGGGATCCTTGAGTCCACGAGCTGATGCTCTATCCACTGAGCGAAACCAGCTAGGGCTGCCTTGACCTCTTTAAAGCCACCTGAGCTTGCCAAGATTTTCCTAGTCATATTGTACCTCTTCCTGCTTTGCAAGGCCATTCACTATTCCTCCCATTGATTGAATACAATCCTCTATTGTGTCAGGATTGTGGCGATTAAGTCAACAAGGCAAGCAATGTTGCAATCAGCCATGACTCGTACTTTATTTCTAGCTGACCCTAAACTAAATGGGCCATGCTTAATGCCCAAAAGCAGCATCAGGGATCAGAAAGAGCACGGGCTCTGGAGCTTTGGCTTGTAACCACGATCTGGCCTGTAGATCATTGCTTTGGGTCTCAGCACGCTGCCTGAATCTTTCCCTACAGTGTCTCTACTCAGTCAGTGCCTGTTGACTGGCCTTGACTGAACCTTCCTATAGGACACGGTAGCAAATTTGAAGCTGCTCCTTCTCCTAAGCTGAAGCTAGGTCAGAGTCATCAGTGAGAGAAAGAGGCCCTGACCACAGGAATGGCTTCTGCGGCAGCTGATCACTCGTTGCTACTTCCTTTCCTCTGCCGGACACACGGACTTCCTCCCACCTGGTGGAGCACATTTTGGACTTGAAGGAACTGGCAGGCTGGCCCATTATTGGAGTGGGTCCCAGCCTCAGGGAAACTCCTGAAGACTACACCAGAACGCTGCTCCTCCCGTGACTGGCCTAGGGGGACAAAATGGAAAATTGAAAGAAACATCCAAAATTTTAAAGCCCAAGGCCAAGGGAGAAGGTTCCTCCAGGAACCTTCTGTTATTGATACAAGGACAGTGGTGTAGGTATGGCAGTGCGTGACCCTGTGGCAACTGCAGGGTGACAGCCTGGCTACTCCCTCCCTCCCTTGCTCTCTGACCACCTCTTCAACTGTATTCCAAGATGCAGACAGACTGAACTGCTTGCAATTTCCTGAAAGTGCCTCTTTTTATGGCCTTTAGGCTTTTACCTAGGCTATTATTCTGTCTTCCTAGAATACACTTCCCATGCCTGACTTCCTGCTCTCTCTCTCTCTCTCTCTCTCTCTCTCTCTCTCTCTCTCTCTCTTTCTGGGCTCTGCTTGGTATCAGTTCCCCTCCTCTCGTAAGTCTTCTTCCTCATCACCATCCCAGCAATGCTCTGAGAATAGTAGTACGTTCCCCTGTCCTCATGCAATATGGTAGTTGCTTGTTTGCCTAGCTGTTCCCAGGATGATGATGACAATGATATGGTAGCTGTCATCTATTGAGTGCTTTCTATGGGCTAGGTGCTGTCTTTCATCTCATTAATGATTGCATTGACTTTGTGAAGCAGGGCTGTGATTCCCATTTTGTAGGTGTGGGAAAATGAAGCTTACAAAGGCTTTGTCCACATTTATGCAGGTAGTCAGATGCAGTGTCAGGATTAGAATAGGGGTCTGATTTTCACCAGCAACTCATGCAGCCTACTGCTGGGCTGTGCACAGCTTGAGGACAGGGGCCGCGCCTTTCATCTCTGTGTCCTTGGCGTCTAGCACAGTGCCTGGAATGAAGCAGCAGGAGCTCAGTAATATGTCCGATGACTCAATGAGTGAATGGCAAAGATTTGCCTTTGCGGTCCGCCTTAACTCAGTCCTGCTAATCCCCGTGCGCATTCCCTGGCCCTGGCTACCCATTTGAGAAGATCAGTTAAGTCCAAAGTAAAAAGATACTTCAAGGGCAGCAGTAAGAGAATATCTTGTATCTTGGCTATGAATATATTAGACATGATTCGACTGGATTGAGTAACTGGGATAGAGAGCTCTATAAAACAGGCCCGGCATCCGATGATGAAATGGATATAAATTGTATTTACTCCCAGGAACTCCCACAGAGGGCTTAACAGAGTTTAACATTCCCCTGACCCAGGGCCTGGGGGAAATAGCTGTCCTTGTTTGCACAAGAAAGTGGTCCCCCGGTTGGAGCTACATTTCTCAGCCAGGCAGACTGCTTGGAAAACAGATCTAGGCCCAGAACAAGTCTGAAGCGATTTCTCTATTGGAGTAGGAGAAAGAACAGGTCACTTTGGTGGAAATAATAAACCTGAGGAGAAGTGGCTTAGAAAGGCTTCGTCCACTTTTATAAGTTAATAAAGAGGAGGCATTCGAACACTCAAAGTCAGCCCCACCTCCTCCTGTCATCCTGGTCATTCCATCCCTGGCCACCAACTGATTGGTGGCAGAGTCTGGACTGCCAGCTCCTCAGAGTTCTCTGTGCTTCTCAAGTCCCGTTTCTTCACTACAGAAGGCAGGCCTCAAGAGACTGGCATCTTCTATATGCTCCCCCGTCAAGCAGTCAAATAAGAGGTTGTTGACTTGTTTGACTAATATATCATGTCTAATATATTCATAGCCAAGATACTTAACTGATCCATCGTCATGTTATAATATATAAGTGTATCAAGTCAACACACTGTGCATCATAAACTTATACAATGTAATATGTTGATTGTATTTCAATTTCAATTTGACTTTCTTCTTGCTCATTGGGGAAAATCCTCCTGTAAAAAAAGAAATATACCTCTGTTGACTTTTTATGGAATTTGAAATTTCCATCCTGGCTGGATCTGAAACCTCCTTTATAGCATGAACCTCCAACAAAATTAAGCACAAATAGGTCCTAACACAATTCACAAAATGCATTTTTCCCTGTCTGAGCAATAGAGGTGATATGCCTTACTAAAGCGGCCCAATTCTTCTCTAGCAGAAAATACAAAGCAATCTCAGAGCGTACCCGTTGCCATAGTGCTTCTCTTCTCTCCCTCATCTTCTCTATAGGTAGGCCGCTTCCCCGGGTGCTCTGTGGCTTTAGATAAATTACAGTTTTCTAGTCGGAGCTGGGGCTAAGTATATTTGTGACCATGGTCTTTGTTAGAGATTAAACCTTTCTTAGTGTTCTAATCTATTGCCTCTGGGTTTATTAATGTGTCTCTCAGATCTTTCTAATTGGATAATAATGATTTGTACATTTGGGCTCCAGGATGACAGGCATTCATAAAACCCCAAGCTTGGATATTGCTTAGGTAGTTAACTAGTGAGTCTGAGAGTAGACCTCTATAGAAGATGACTAAAATCATTCATTCATTCAACATTTATTGAATATGTAGTATATGCCAAGCAGAGTCCTTGTGGACTAAGGATATAGATAAATAAGACACTTCTCTACGCTGAAGGGGGTTATTGTCTACTGGAGACTTTAGCGAATTCCCTACTTTAAAAGTCATTTGTGGTTACCAGGGGCTGTAGGATCGGGGAGTTGAGGGTGTGTCATTTAAGGGTATAGACTTGAAACCAGTAGATAAATAAATCCTGGAGATGTAATACACAGCACAGTGATTATAGACAACAATACCGTGTTATGCACTTCAAAGTTACTAAGAGACTACATCTTAACTGTTCCCACCACTAAAAAGAAATATGGCATGACAGAGGTGATATCTAGCTAACACCATAGTCATGTTGTAATATATAAGTGTATCAAGTCAACACACTGTGCATCATAAACTTACACAATGTAATATGTTGATTGTATTTCAATTTCAAAAAGTTATTTGGTTTTATTTCCAGTCAGAATACATCCAACCACTGAGATTACCTTCTTGGAGGATCAAATTGCTGCTGTGGGTATAGATACAAAGGCACTTATTTTAATAAAACGAGTTCACTTAAAACTCCTGTTAACGCAGGGAAGATATAAAGGTATATGTGAGCAGATGGGAAAGAAGCAGTGGAGAGGGAGGTTGAAGACACAAAAAGATGAATTCTAAGGAATGGAAACTTGCGAGTGATGGGATAACATTTCCTAAGGAACAGAAAGGCTCCGATTGCAAACAGGGCTGGACAAGCGAACTTGAGGCATAGGAGAAGGAAGAAAATGGCTACTGGGTTTGATGAGTGGGATCGTTTTGTCTGAAATAGCTTTAACACAGATTTCAGAGGAAGTCAGTTGTTAACAATCCCTGTCAGGTGGAGTCAACAGCAGCATTACTTGTCATTCTTAATTATTGTCTAGAGACTGGTTCTAAAGACAAAACGCTATTTACCTATCATTTCTTTATCTGCAAAATAATTATGTTGCTCTTTTCACCTGTGAGGAAATACATTCTTCAGGTAGGCAGGGCATGTCAACTGGAATTCTTCTGATTTCAAGAATCAGAAGTCCAACTCGAACTAGCTTAAGTATCAGATGATTGCCTTGTCTCCTTTAACCAGGTTCCAGAAAGGACATTCTGTCCTGCGAAAACTGGAACCAAGGCTTGAATATCAGCAGGACCTTTATCCTTTATCTCTGCTTCTCTCTGCTGCTGACTTCATTTGCTCCTAATCAAGGCTAACAGCAGTCCCTGGGTTCCAGCTCCATCCCTTAGACATCACAAAAACAAATAAACAAAAACAAAACAAAAAAAAAAACCACATCCCCCAAACTCCAGTTTGAAAAATTCCAAGGAAAGTCTTAGAATGTGCTAACCTGGGTCATGTGCCCACACAAGAGGCCAATCACTGGCCAGGAGGTGAGAACAGCGTCTATCAGACGCCTTGGGGCCAAGTGCAAGGTCGGGGGAGTTCAGTTACCCTAGAACAGTGGTCGGCAAACTCATTAGTCAACAGAGCCGAATATCAACAGTACAACGATTGAAACTTCTTTGGAGAGCTGAAATCCGACTTCTGTGCATGGGCCATGAAGTTTCAATCGCACTGTACATGTGCACCCGCACGTGGTATTTTGTGGAAGAGCCACACTCAAAGGCCAAAGAGCCGAATGTAGCTCACGAGCTGCAGTTTGCCGACTACTGCACACTCTTTGGCCCCTTGAGTGTGGCTCTTCCACAAAATACCACGTGCAGGTGCACATGTACAGTGCTATTGAAACTTCGTGGCCCATGCGCAGAAGTCGGATTTCGGCTCTCCAAAGAAGTTTCAATCCTTGTACTGTTGATATTCGGCTCTGTTGACTAATGAGTTTGCCGACCACTGGCCTAGAACAAAGGAAATGCTATTTCCAGAAGATCGAAGGGGTGATGGTCAGAAACAAATAATAAAAATCTCCAGTTTTGTTCATTGTAAGCAAAAAGCAGTAGGTGAGTACATATTTCTGGTTCTAACCTCGGGAGCCAGCTCTCTCCTTCTCCCCACATAAAGTAGTAGGAAAATACTCATCACAGATTTACCTGGGACCAGCAAGACTCTGCTTGCTTCAGGCCTGCCTTCACCTGGCTTATTCATGGTGATCTCAGAGAGAGCCCCACCTAGAGAGTCATAATGAGTGGGTTAATAAATGGGAACCTCAGCCCCACCTGGCCTGCTCACACCGCCTGAGCTATCATTTCATCTTCTGTGGCTCACAAACATGAGGACTTGCTTCCTCCTAGCCCTGAGCATCTAGACACTCTAGAATCCTATGTCCACTTTGTGTATCTCAACTTTTCCTCCTCCCTAATGGAAATAATTTGCAGAAGTATATTGAACGCTTTGAAATAAAGCAGAACATAAGGAATATTGTTGTAGGCAGAGCTCTTAGACATCGATAACATGGACAGAATACTACGTAGGCCTAGTTTATTCTGTGCAAATGGTAGCCTGCGATGCTGAAAGGAGTCTTTAGGAAAAACTTCACATTGATTGTTTCATTGTTGAGAAAATACAAGGCAATGTAAGTGTTACGTGCCAGATCAGTGAATACAATACACAAAATATGTTCTCAAGGGGCAGAATCTCTTTGAGGACTAAAAATTGTCCTAATGGATGTTTTTCAAGTATGTTGTGTTCTCTTCCACCCACTGATTCAGATTCAGATTCAACTAATGTTCATTGGTGATGACTCTGTGCTGGACACTTTGCTAAAAGCTCCCAATTACCTTATTGCATTATCTTTTCAATCCCAGAGGAGTCTCTCGGTTCTCCGTTTACAGAAGTAGGGAAATTAAGAGCCCGAGCCTTATCTAAGGCCTCATAAGTGTTGAGGGGCTGTTGTTTTTGTTTGTTTGTTTCTGTATTCTTTTTTTTTAAAATATATATATTTTATTGATTTGTTACAGAGAGGAAGGGAGAAGGAGAGGGATAGAGAGTTAGAAACATTGATGAGAGAGAGACATCGATCAGCTGCCTCCTGCACATCCCCTACTGGGGATGTGCCTGCCACCAAGGTACATGCCCTTGACCGGAATCGAACCCGGGACCTTTTCAGCCCGCAGGCCGACGCTCTATCTGCTGAGCCAAACCGGTTTTGGCTGTTTCTGTATTCTTTCTGCTGACTCTTGTCTCCATTTTACCCAAGTCAATGAGTTGTATCAGCCTTTAGATACAAAATAGCTAGGAGGGTAGGAATGAGGACAAAAAGATTCATTTTTGGTAATTTTTAATTTTATGAACAAAAAGTCAAGCAGTTTGCATAGAAACAATGGAGAATAGAGCAACCCATAACTTGTGTCACCATGAAGCACAATAGAAAAATCTGGTTTTCCCCTTTGTGTGTGTGTGTGTGTGTGTGTGTGTGTGTGTGTGTGTGATTTTTGTGAACACAGGCACCGTGTTGCAGAAACCTGGGGAAGTTGAAACGCAGCAGGATCGAGTTGCAGGGTGTCCAGGGGTGGGCTCTCCCCTGCTCATGGAGTTTTATTTATTCACTGCCAGCCCTGTGCTGCCTGTGTTCAAAGACAGCTGTGTCTGGGAAGCCGCAACATCGCACTGATGATCTCAGAGGGGCCTGTGGCCATGTGGGACCCAAAGATAAGTTCTCCTTTGGCGTCTTCACTGTCCCAAGCAGCACACTGTGGGCCCGGGCCCCATGAGATGTCCTTTCGGCCAATACGAAGGGTCCCTTCGGGAAACACAGGACGGACACATGCTGGTGTTGAATCCTGCGTCTTATTTTGCCAGACTGTAACCCGTGAGTGTTTGTCCTTTCACGCGCTCCCTGGGGAGGTTAGATGTTTAAACAAACCCACGGAGAACAAAGTAAGTATGCTCCAGATGAGCCTCTTCTCTTTGGCTCTGGCTTACCCCAGACATTTCAGGTACAAAAGGGAGAATCCCAGGGCCACTTCCTGGTTGTGCATTTTCAGTTTTTTACACAACCACAACAGGAAAGCATGGGACGAGGCCTTATTTCCTCAGAGTCATCATTGTTATCAGCCCGCTGCTCCTATCACCACTCAGCTTCTAGCTTTTACACTTTTTCATAAATTCCCCTTTTCTTAAACAAAAAGTCAAACCCAAAACTTCACATTGATTGCAGCCAGTCGGAGCAATGAAAAAGGATAAAGATATAGAATCTCTTCCAAGAGTCATTTGGCTTCCTTGGATTGCCGGTCGATACTTGAAAGATTTTTCTTGAAACTCACAAGAAGACAGAGAAATGACTTTCATGAGGTCACCATGGTGACCACAAAGCTGCAGGACTCGCCAAGTTAAGTCCTTATTCACTCCTCTTCCAGCTCCCCATCTCTCCTCTTTTCTCTCCATGCAGCCCTTGTTCATATTGTCCCTCCTTCCCTCTCTCAATATATTCTTTTATCTTGACAGGTTCCTAATGTCGTGAGGATGGTCACATTAAAGATATATTATGTGAGTGTTCTGATGATGTCAGAGGAGAGTTCTTTGGATTTCCTAGCTCTCTGTTGACTAATTTTTTCTCTGGGAGTAAACTCGGCATCCAGCAAACGGATGAACTCGGTCTTTAACAGGTAAGAGAGTAATTGGCTGCCTTTTTCAAGATTAAGGCTGAGAATCTGTATGGGAAAGAAAGAAATAACTCTGCTCAGAGATGCTGTCCCTGTACCAGGAAGGGAGCAGTATGTACTCCTGGGGGACTTTAGCAGGGCATTCAAGATATTCTATCATTTGTCCAAACTACCTTTCAACTGTGTCTCCTACAACCCCCCGGACATGCCTCCTGTCAAGGTAAACTGACCGTCTTTCTTCCCCCTGCGTATGGGAGGGGTACCTCCATTCCTTAGCTTTCTGCCCTTCCCAGTGCCCAGAAAGTGCCATCCGCACCTGAAACAGGACATGAACATGCTCAGCGGCTCAGGCTCCCTCTGCCAGGGAATATTCATCTAGTACAGTGGTTCTCAACCTTCCTCATGCCACGACCCTTTAAAAAGTTCCTCATGTTGTGGTGACCCCCCAACCATAAAATTATTTTCGTTGCTACTTCATAGCTCTAATTTTGCTACTGTTGTGAATCGTAATGTACATATATGTGTTTTCCGACGGTCTTAGGTGACCCTGCTAGTGGTTCAGCAGTTTTAAGGTCCAATCCTAACCCTTCTCTCCCACTACTGCCCTGGAGTAGCCAGCTTGATCCATCCTGTCTTTCTCCTCTGAACACCTACAGCACTTACCCTGCATCAGGCAAGAGTTTATCAACACTATGAAAGCCTATCAGTGTTGAAAGTGGACATGTTGCTCTTGAGAAAACTTAGCAGGTTCAGAAAAAATGGTGTGTGTGTGTGTGTGTGTGTGTGTGGTGTTAGTGAAGGAACTGAGTGCAGACAGTCAGCATGGCAGAGTGGGTGGGGAGTTGATGAATACAGAAATAGAGTAATTAGAGAGAAGTGAAGAAAAGGAAATATCACCTTCTGCTCCTGATCACTTATTGTGCAAAACCCATAGTCCTCCCACATCACTGTAATGATAAAAAACAAACAAACATCTTTTCAATTTAGAGACCACTACCTACACACGCACACATTCTACACCCAAATGTTCACTAAATTGCATGTAACTTCCTACATGCTGTTGCTTTGAGGTCTTCCTGTATTCTCATGACCAAAATTAAAGACTGAAGAGTTTACATTCTTCTTCCTTCCCTTCTTCACCCTTTTACTGCAAGTGCTAACTTGCTGTTAGGCCTCTGACAACAAACCTCCATCGTCTTTGTTTCTAATCATGCATGTATGTATGTACTCTCACAATGTCATAGGATTTTACTCTGTAAATGGAATGTGAACATTAGCAAGCAATTTTGAATAGCCAATTTTGCTTCTATAATAAAGACATTTTGAAAAATAATGAAAAAATTGTGGACCCTGTAATACCTTTTCCAAACAAAATCCTAAAGATATTAATATATATTCTCATCTGTAATAATAAATCACCCAAACTGCTGAATAGTGGAACAACCGTTTGGACAATGCCGGGTTGTGAGGGTGGCCGAGGCAGCTGGGGCTGGGAAGGCCTACTTTTGCACAAATTTTGTGCAATGGGCCTCTAGTATGCTGTATATACATTCATAGCCATACACATGTCAAACTTATGATAATAACGCATGTGGTTTTGCCCTGGAAGTTTTATGAAATAAACATTGAAAATATTGGAAACAAAACGTTCCTCCTTCCCTTATTTTTCCTTTTCAATAAATATTTAGTATCTATTGTATTGGTTCCGTAGAAAATAGATTAAAATACTGTCCTCTCTCACATCGATGTGTCCCCTCCTCCTCCCTTCCATTCTCTCTAAAAAATAATGAATGGAAAAATATCTTTAAGGGTAAGGATTAACAAAACTAAACAAACAAACAAACAAAAACACCAAAAAGAAAAAAAAAAAAAGAAGCGCTGGGGGAGAAGGGCGATAAAGCATTTTGGAGTTTCGGCCGGCCGTGCCTCTGAACTAGCTTCTGGGAGGTGTTTTTGGGTCCCCTGGCATATAAAAATCTGGCGTGATCACAGGGCTTGTTACTAAAGACTGAGAGGCGGTCATGTGGGCGGACGGTGGCCGTCCCCGCTTGGAAGAACCCTAGGACTCGGAACTCCCCGGCAGGAGCCGCAGCTTCCCTTCCAGACTCCCCGCGGCCCACCCACAGCAGGAATCCGGCGGGACGGAGCCCAACAGAGCGCGCCCTCGCCGAGGAATCTGGCGGGCGGCGAAATTGCCCCGCAGACGAGGGACTTTCCAGCCCAACCAATCAGGAGGGAAGAACGTTGGCACACCCCTTCCCGCGTACCAATCGGCACCTGACTCTATGGTCCCCGCCCATTGCCGCAGGGAAAAACGCCTTTTAAATCGTAATTAGTATACTGGATTTTTTTTTTCCCTCTCCACCATCATTCTAGACCACCCCAAAAACTGTGCCCCAAGAGGAAAACTGAGTGCAATAATTCCAAAGCTGGTCAATATTGTGGAAGAAGCGAAACTACAAATCTCTCCATCCACTCTGTAATTCCAGGAGGGACCGGGGGAAGGGAAAGGGAAAGGAAGGTTCCGGAGCGTACACTACAATTCCCAAGAGGCCTTGCGCGAATTCGGCGCGCCCGGGGCGAAGGGGCGGGCCTTAGTAAGGAAAGCAGGCGGAGCGTCCGGGAGCTCCTGTCCGACTTCCTGAACGCATGCCCCTGACTGGATTGGGCGGGGACTTGCGGTGGGCGGGGCGGTGGCTTCGCAGCTCTCGCGCTTTGTGTCCTCCCCCCCTCAGGCTCCGCGGCCAGAGACGTCGGAGGGGGCGTGGCCCGCGCGAGGGCCGGTGGAGTGGAGAGCGCCGCGGGACGTGGGTGACGCGGCTGCTTCCAGCTCAGCGGTGTGTGAGGTGTCGCGGCCCCGCCGGTGATTGGCTGTTAGCGGGCGAGTGCGCGGCGGCCGTTGGTCGCGGGCAGCCCGGAGGGAGAGCCGGGGCGGGCGGGGGATACGGGGCGGCTGTGGCGGCGGCGGCGGCGGCGGCTGGAGGAGGCGGGCGCGGCGAGCTGGCGGCGGCCGCGGCAGCAGCGGCAGACCGCGGAGTCCTCCCGTGAAGCTCCCCCGCGGGCCCTTGGGTCAGGGCGGCCGGCACGCGGGCCGCCGAGGAGCCGCTCTCCCGGCGCCGCAGCCCTTCGGACTCGCGCTCCCATCCTCGCGCTCCGGCTCCTCCATCTTGGCCTCGGCAGTGGCGGCTGCCGGGAGGATGTGCCGCCTTCTGGCCGGGGGAAGAAGGAGGAGAAGATGAAGAAGTACCGGCGGGCCTTGGCCCTGGTCTCTTGCCTCTCTCTGTGTTTCCTGGTCTGGTGAGTAGCCTCCACCGCGCGGGGTTTGCCCCGGGGGCCCCGGGGGCCCCGGGGTGGGGGGGGGGGAAGGGGCGCAGCCCAGGTCACACCCCCACATCACCCCGAGTGTTAGGGTGCGGGTCTCCGCGGTCCCTAAGGAAGCGACGAACCGGTGGCTTAGCGACCCTCGCGCCGAGCGGCCAGGCAGCACTCCGTGCGGAGGTTTTTCTGGGTGTATTTTGGAATTTGCAGGGAGTGGGAGAGGAGGGTGCCTGGGGAGAGGGGGGCCACCTGCGTGCCTTTGTGCGCCGTGGCCCCGGGGGGCGGTGGGTGTGGGGGCGACGGTGAGGTGGGTGCTCGTCAGTCGGTCACTTGCTTCCCTTCCTGGGGCTTGGGGCTTGTCGGCGGCGGGGAGACCTTCCCGACGTGCGATTTTTAAATAAAAAACGCGAGGTGTTCGGAGGGAGGTGGGGACGGACCTCTGTGGTCCCGGCCGTTTCTCGCCGCCTGTGGGCTGCAGCGCTGTGGGGGCTGCTGCTGCTGTTGTTGGAACTTTGGGGGCGTCAGGAAAGCACTTTTTCATTAAAAGGGGAAGGTGATGGGAAGCCTTAGGCCTGGAGGAGGGCGAGCGTGCCTCCGGTGCGGTGGGTTCGGCGCCTCCCGGTGCCCAGGCTGGGGCTTGTCCCTCAGCAACGGGAGGACGGGCCCTGCGTTTTGAGGGCGGGAAGACGGTCTTGTCTCTAAAGTTGATGGAGTGTGTGTGTGTGTGTGTCCCAGGCGCGTTGTTGTTGGTTGGTGTGTGTGTTTGAAGAGCAGAGAGCTTGCCCGGTCCAGGGATATTGCTCTCATTTGTACTTAGGAATTTCTTCAGAGATGTGTGACGCTTGCTGATTTTTAAAAGGGGCTTCTTCTTTCCAGGTGATTTGCTGTTTTTATGTGTTTGCTGTTCTGGTGTAGCTTAAGTCTGCAAAAAGACCAACAGGTTTTGTTGTGTTTTTTTTTTATTTATTTTGAGGGCTGGCTCTCACTAAATTCCAAAGACAATGAAGTTGTTCTTTTTTCACATCAGATGGTACACGCATAAGAGGGAAAGAAAACACTTGCAGAGGAATTTTGATGGGAAGGTTGATAGATGGTTTAGGGAAAAGGACATTTTGCCTCCTGTCTTTCATTCCATATCCTCGAGACCCATGTCTTCTCCCACTACCCCACCTTTTAGTATTTACATTGGGTACCAAGAAGTGCATGGTAGGTGAGTCCACTTACTCCATTTTAAATTTAAATTTGTATATGAGGTACCAAAACCTTGTCTTCCTATCCACCCCCTTCTAGGCTAGGAGCTGCTTAGTTGTTTGTAGATGACATCTTTCCTCTTTCTCCTTGATCTTACCCATCTTTAGACCAGGTTATTTTTCATTAGCACTTTCAGAAACGGCTCATAGGACAAAGAGGTTACACTGCCCATTCAAATTTAAAATGCACCATTATCTGTGAATTTTTTAAAAAATTTGAACTATATTGGACACATTGTTTAAACTTAAGGAGTACAACATGTGGATTTGATATTTATGTGTTTCAGTATGATTGCCATTGTAGTGATGGCATCTGTCACATCACATGATCATCTTTTTTGTGTGTGTAGTTGGAATAAAGTAAGTTTGATGATTGTCATAGAATATTGCTGTCTATATTCATTGTACTGTGTTTTAGATTTCCAGGATTTATCTACTAGTTGCAAGTTTGTGCCCTTAAACATGATTTAAAAAAAATTTAATTGGATGGTGGAAAACAATTTATAATTTATTATAATGTGGTTCTTAAAAATCATTTGTGGATTTAATTTAATCACACTTGTATTACTTGTATAATTTCTGGCTATCTTTTGCTTAAGCTAACCTCAATATGATTTCTCAACTTTACAAATTAGCAATAATGAAGATATTATGACCTGTTGGGGGGCGGGTGGTGGAGGGTGAGGATCAGTTAGTCTAGTACTGAAAATAGTAGTCGTAAAGTTTGTTGATGCCCACGGTGAAAATGAATGTTGAGAGTTTAAGTAAAGAGTGAAAAGTTTATGGAACTGGAGCTTAAGAAACTAACTTTGGGTTAGTATGATTTGAGTTTGTTTGGATAGCCAAATTTAGAGACATTTTAATGATTATTCACTGAAGTCATTAAAAGACATTAAAATAGGATATTTAGAGTTGAAGTTTTTTTGAAAAGGTGTTGATGAGATTGGGGAAGAGGATGGGTGCATGGTGGTGATTGGCAAATGGTATGTTGTATCTTTTGAAACCCTTTTTCCTTGGGATATTAAAATATTGAAATTACATCACTGACCCAACTAGAAGTCTAACTTTTGCTTTAGTTATTTCCCAACATCTCCATTCCCCCTTAATCCACTTAGGTATCGAAAGCCATTGCAGAATTAGACAGAAGGTTTGTAGAAGAGTTGATCAGCTCCTCTTAGTAGCCAATTTTGTCATCTTTGTCATTCAAAATTACTCCATTATAATTTTTACATTATTACCCATTTCAGTACTTACTAGAATTTGTTAATTTTTTCAAAATTCCAGACAGTAATGTTAAAAAACCAAACCATAATTTTCACTGTACTTTTCCACCTGTGTCTTTCCCGAAATGCCTCTGTTTTTTTTGTGTGTTTTTTTTTAGTTTTTTTTTAGGGGGGCTGTGGAGAGGGCCTTACTTTACCACACTGCCTTAATTGAATGCTGACACTATGTTTCTGTACTAGGGGTTAGATTTGTATTTCCTAGTTAGTATGTTTAAGAAGCAATTCCTCATTCCCAGTTCAGTTCTTTCTTTGACCATGAAGTCACTGATTATGAGGCTCTCCCTTTTTTAAGCTCTTATCAAAGGCTGTTTCAACACATAGCCAGAGGAAGAGCTCAGTGATCACTGCTGAGGTCAGGGCAGTAGGTTCTCTGAGTTGTATGAGAAACCGAAATATAAACAGTTCATTTCAGCTCAAATTGTAATAAGTGCTCAGCTAGAGAGATGCCGGAGGGCTGTGGGAATTTAGAGGAGGGCCGCTTGTGGAAACCAGGAAGGTCTCCTACTTCCTAACTAACTAGTTCTTGCCCCAGAAAAAAGAATAAGAATTTCCTCAGGTTTTGGATGGTGGGGAGTGAGAGCAAGGGTAGGACATTGTTGTGAGAGGGAACAGCATGATCCAGAGTTGGAAACATGGTATGCGTTCCAGGAACACACAAGCAATTCTGTATCACTGAAGCATGAAGTGGGAGGCAGGGAGTGGCAGAAATTATGGAAGATGAAGACTTGGGTAGTAGAAGAATTTTAGAGATTCTTAAAAGCATGCTTTTGTTGTATAGAGTCTATAAAGGTCTTAAGCAGGGGAATGGTATCCTGAGGTAATTTAGTATTAGGTTTTTGGAGTGGTATGAAGGGTTGAATTGCAGAGGTAACAAGGTAGGAATTAGGGAGCTCTGTTATGGGTTGCTCTGGATTAAAGATCAGGGCTTGAGCTAAAGTAGTCATAACAGGGAGAGAGAAATGGATTACATACATTTGAGGTAAAATATAGTGGAGATGGTAAAAAAGGAGTAGCATGGATATTTTTCAGTTTTCTAACTTGAGGACTGGGTGGATAGCAATACCACCTGGTGAGAGCTAGGATGAAGGAAGAGGAGGTTTGGAAAAGGAATAGGCTGTGTTCAAGTTTGGATTTAATTTTGTTTTATTTTACATATCTTGATCAATGAAGGATGGAGAGATTCAACTTTTAAGTATGCATAATCTAGTCTCAGCATTAATATAGGATATCATTGGAGGGTTTTAAGGAACAGACTAGTTAGGAGAAGATGTTAAGAGCTAAAGATACACATATTGGCAACCATCAGCCAAAAACCATAAAAATAGCTGAAATTTCCCAAGATATTCTTATAGAGAGGTAAAAGGGAGAATGAGAAAAGAATTGCGGGTGGCACCAGAATTTAATGGTGAGCAGAAGCAGCATATCAAAGGAAACTGAGAATCAGAGAGATGGGCAGAAGTGTGTCATTTGACAAACCAAAGAGAGGGTTTCTAGTGGCAAAGATGCCACATGCAGCAGAGAAATAAAAAAGGTAAATTGTGCCAAAACCATACCAATTTGATAAGTGAGAGAAGATAGAAAGCCAGTAGTTGATAACAGCAAAGATTTGAGGGCATATTCTATGCCAGGGCTAAGAATAGCATGTGTATTATTTCATTTTCCTCCTTAAAACACAATTTACAGTATTGGTATTGAGGTACACCTGTTTTGTCTTTTTCTAAGAACATAAAACAAGGGACCTGGACCTGGGATTACACTGGAGTAACCTGACTTTGAAGTCCATACTCCAGGCAGTGTACTGCAAAGTGCCATGCTTATTAGCACTTGTTGCTATTTACATCATGCAACAAATGCTGCTCCTCCTTTGTGATAGTTTATGTTACACTAACTAGCTTGACTAATATCATCAGTTTCTGAGTGAATGGGTCCATGCTATTTCCTCACCTTTCTTTTTGTTCATCCACTGACTCAAGAATATTAAGTATGAAATGCAGTAATACTGAAAGATCACTGGCTGTGGAAAGAGATCTAGGTTTGCAGTCACAAATTGAATGACTTTGGGCAAGTTAACTTCCGAGCTTTAGTTTCTTTATTTGTAAAAATTGAGTTAATACTTTAAAGATCTTGACAGGTTAAAAAACTTCTTTCTTCTGGAGACATCAGATGCTTATGATTGGGTTGGCCATCCTCAATCTATGCCACTTTTCGCTCATCTTTGCTCCACTTTACATCATTACTCTTTTATCTTCTAATCCATGGTAATAGGAGTGATATTTTCACTACTGTTTACCCCCATTTTAGGCATTTACCCTGGAATATATTCGATGTTTCAATCAACTTTCATGTATTTATTTAGATGTGTGTTTCTTTCCAAAGTAATGTTTTGTTTATTGGTTTTAGAATTTACATAAATAATAATACTATTGATCTCGTTCTTTTTTCCTACTCTTCCCACTAAATATTTAAAAAAAACAACAACTTGATTTAGTTAGTAGAATCATCATTAAAATGAATTCTAGCAGATGCCTTCAGGAAGACCTCATGCCATTGATAACACTCCTTGAGTATTTATTAACCACTGTGTGTAGGTTGTTTCTTAAGAGAGACTTTATGCCAAGGAATGCTTTGGGGAGTATTCTGTTCCAGTTGTCTCTTTTGCTACCCCAGTACTGTAGTCTAATTAGAGTGGCTTTGTAACAAATTTAATCATCTGGCAAGGTGAACGAACTAGTTACCTTTAGGCTTTCTGGTTAATATGGTTATTTATTCTTGGGTCACTTTTTTCCCCCACATTGTATTTAGAACAATAGGATCCTTCAGGTGTTTTGATAGACTTATATTTGAGTGGTGAATGACTTTGGAGAGAATTATCGTCTTTTTTTAAAATATATTTTACTGATTTTTTTACAGAGAGGAATAGAGTTAGAAACACCAATGAGAGAGAAACATTGATCAGCTGCCTCCTACACACCCCCTACTGGGGACGTGCTTGCAACCCAGGTACATGCCCTTGACTGGAATCGAACCTGAGACCCTTCAGTCTGCAGGCGAATGCTCCATCCACTGAACCAAACCGGTTAGGGCAGAATTATTGTCTTTACATTGCTGTCACCAGCATTCCATCTGTGTTAATACTAATTTCTTCATTTATCTCTTCATTTTATGATTGTTACCAGAGTTATAAATGGTGGTGTTACTTAGGTTGATTTTGAAATTATTTTATACTTTTATTATTGCTAATAGTATACCTTGTAGGTTATTACTGGGGAGAAAAATACTGACTTTCTTGTTATATTTTTATTTTTAAAATATATTTCATTGATTTTTTACGGAGAGGAAGGGAGAGGGAGAGAGCTAGAAACATCGATGAGAGAGAAACATTGATCAGCTGCTCTCTGCACAACACCTCCCTCTGGGGATGTGCTGCAACCAAGGTACATGCCCTGACCAGAATTGAACCCGGGACCCCTCAGTCCACAGGCTGATGCTCTGTCCACTGAGCCAAATCGGCCAGGGCTTTTGTTATATTTTTAAATTGGAATAATTTACATGTAGTGAAATCTATATATATTAACTATACATAGTTGGCTCAGTTTTGACAAATGCATACATCTTGTAGCCCACACCCCATCAAGATATAGAACATTTTCATTACCCCAGAATGTTCTCTTATGTCCCTTTCTAGCAAACCCCCCAAAACACAAAGAGTGATTTGATTTCTGTTACCGTGGAATAGTTTTGCTAATTCTGGAATTTCATCTAAATGGAATTACACAGTATTTATTTTTATATCTGGGTTTTTTCATGCAGGGTAAAGTTTCCAAGATTTATTTATGTTGTTTCATTCATCAGTAATTTGCAAGTAGTAGTACATTGTATGAATACACTGCAGTGTGTTTATTCTCCTGTTATTGGATATCTCAGCTGCTTCCAGTTTTTGTCTATTAGGAGTAAATCTACTGTGGATCTCTTTGTACAGGCTTTTTATGTTTTTATTTCTCATTCCACTTCACAGTGGAATTGCACGTGCTGAAACAGATGGATATTATATGCTTTTTCGGAATATATTACCTGGAGAAAAAGACACATCACTTATGAAGGATTCTGGCCAGGAATATATAATCTGAACCTGGTTATGAGGAAACATCAGATAAACCTCAAATAAGGATTATATTATCCTATATAATAAAAGGTTAATATGCAAATTGACTGAATGGCAGAACAACCTATCACTGTGGTGCGCACTGACCACGGAGAGTGGGCCTAAGCCATCAGTTGGACACAGGCCGGGCTGAAAGATCCCCCACTCTCCTCACCCGAGTGCATAAATTTCATGCACCGGGCCTCTAGTTTAAAAATAAAAGGACTATATTCTTAAAAAAGTCAGTGCTGTGTAAGATAAAGGCCACAAACTATTTCAGATTAAAGAAGACTGATGACAAATGCTGGAAAGACTCAATTTGTACTTGAGGTGGTGGGTGAGGTTGCTATTAGGACATTATTGTGCTAAGTAACAAAACTGCATACAGATTATAAAATATTGGGTCAGTGTAACATTTACTGAAGTTGATAACTGTACAATATTTATATAAGAATATCCTCATTCTGTGGAAATACATGCTCATACTGTATACTTAGAAATAAATTATATGGAAAAGGGAGAGAGGGAGGGGAAGCAAGGGTGCATGCCATAAGCAAATGGCAAACGATGGAAAAAATGGGTCAAATGTTAACAATAGATTGATTATGGATAATGAGTTTATGGATGTTCTTTGTACTATACTAGCAATTCTTTTGAAAGTTCGAAATTATTTCCAAATAGCCCTAGTCAGTTTGGCTCAGTGGATAGAGCATTGGCCTGCAGACTGAAGGGTCCCAGGTTCGATTCCAGTCAAGGGCTCATGTCTGGGTTGCAGGCTCAATCCCCAGTAGGGGACATACAGGAGGCAGCTAATCAGTGATTCTCTATTATCATTGATGTTTCTCTCTCCCCCTTTCTCTCTGAAATCAGTAAAAATATATTTAAAAAAAAAAAGGCCAGGATTGGGACTTCCTTTTCTCTTTAATGAGGTATTGATTAAGCCACTCAAATTTCTTTAATTATTAGTTTATTCCAATTTTTGTATACTTTGCACCAATTTTGCTACTTTCCTAGAAACATCTATTTTTTTCTAAGTTTTAAAATATATTGGTATATATAGTTTGTAATATTTTATAATTTAAAACAATTTATTCTGTCTGTAGTTCTTTCATGTTTTTATACCATAGTTTAATTCACATCCTCAACTCTCCTTGATTTTGCCAGAGTTTGTCTTTTTAATATTTTCTTTAAAGACCAACTTTTGATTTTCTTAAATTTCTTTGCCTTTTTTTCTCTATTTCATCAATTTGTCGTTTTAGCCTTCCTTGTTCCTTTGGATTTACAGGTCTTTTGTCATTATCAGTATTGTCTCCAATTGCCTTCAAAAGCATAGTTTTCCTCTTCTTTTATCTATACCCCACAGATTTTGACCTGTAAGTCTTCCGCTGTAATATTTCATAATGTCCCTTATTGTTTCCTCTAAATGAAGGATTATTCTGCTGCATAATTCTTTCGCCATGCTTAGAATGTTGTTAGCTATCTTTCTGTTTCAAAGTTTGTTGCAATGTGCTTGGAGAGTATAGTTTACTGGATTTTGATCTTTGGAATTTGAGTCTCCTTTTGAAGCTTAAGTAGATGGTCATTATTTGGGAAATATTTCATATAGTGTTTGAAAAGAATGTTAATTTGAATTTGTTGTAAAGTTCTCTATATTTGGGCAAGCTTGTTGCCTACGTACAATACAAATCTCATGTTTTCTTAGGTTTTATCCATCTATTATTTTGTAAGACATAAGTTAAAATAGGCAACCATAATTTTTACTATTTTCTTTTCACCTTTAGCTATCAGTAATTTCGAAGTGATTTTATTAGGTGCATATATATTTATAATCATTATATCTTTTTACCAATAGATATTACATTTCTCTCTTAGTGACAATGTTTTTTCAATTAACTTAAATTTTGTCTACTTAATTAAAATTGATACTTTTAAAAATACATATTTTTATTGATTTCAGAGAGGAAAGGAGAGGAAGAAAGAGATAGAAACATCAATGATGAGAATCGTTGATGGACTGCCTCCTGCATGCCCCCTATTGGGAATTGAGCCCACAACCCCGGGCATGTGCCCTTGATCGGAATCTAACCCAGGATTCTTCAGTTTGTAGATGATGCCCTATCCACTGAGCCAAACCAGTTAGGGCAAAATTGCTACTTTTTAACATTTTGTCATAACTTTACTCTGATTTTTAATGAGTTGAAAATTATGCCTAACGAAGTCCTGTATGTAACATAATAGCTGGTACCTACCGGGTAGCCTTAAGTGCTTATATAGTTTCTTCTATATAACTCAGAGGGAAGCCATATTGACTCATTTGAAAGTTTAATAGACTCCAGTTTAGTTTTGCCTCCTACTTGATAATTATTGGCTTATTTGCATATCAGCATATTCTTCATTGCACATTAATTTGTCCTGAAATTTATCATTGCAAGATTTTTTTGATAAGATTATAATTGTTGAAGACCGCTAGTTTGGTATTTCTGTTAGGCAGATGTAAAATGCTATTATTCTGAGGCATTGATGTAATTAAAAATGGTGTTCCAGCAATCACTTTCACATTAAAGATTGTTTTCTCTCCCATCCAAGTACTAACCAGGCCTGACCCTGCTTAGCTTCTGAGATCAGACAAGATTGGGCGTGTTCAGGGTGGTATGGCCATAGACAAAGATTGTTTTCCCTTGGCACTTCAAGGCTCAATTTAGTTGCTATATTCTGAAGAAAAAAATTCCTGAGTCTTTCTCCTGTTCCCTTTGGTAAGAACTAATTGGTGCCCCTTTTATCCTAACATTTAAACCTTAATGACCATTTTTAGAAACATAGTTGTAACATACTCTTTAAAACATCAGAATGTCTGGCAATATTAGATCTAGGTTGTCACTACAAGAAAAACTTCAGTCACTATACATTCAAGTTGAAAACCTTCCTTTAAGAAAAAAACTATATAGGAATATACTTTTTAAAATGAAAGGAATCAGATTTTTTTTTTAATATATTTTATTGATTTTTTACAGAGAGGAAGGAGAGAGATAGAAAGTCAGAAACATCGATGAGAGAGAGACACCGATCAGCCGCCTCCTGCACGCCCCACTGTGGAGATGTGCCCGCAAGCAAGGTACATGCCCCCAACCAAAATCGAACCCGGGACCCTTCAGTCCGCAAGCCAACGCTCTATCCACTGAGCCAAACGGTCTTGGCGAAAGCAATCAGATTTAAGAAAAGATTAAAGTCCTTAAAATATGTCTCTTGAATCTAGGCATTTACTTTATTCAGAGTCATTCATTCCTTCTGTACTGACAGTATTTTTTAAAAATCTATTAAGTATTAAGACCATACCTAAAAAAGGTTTTGTGGAAATTATAAGTAAATAATAAGTTTCTCTCATTAAAATACATAAATACATGTGTAGTCTCTCTCTTTTTTTTTTTAAATATATTTTATTGATTTTTCACAGAGAGGAAGGGAGAGGGACAGAAAGTCAGAAACATCGATGAGAGAGACATCGAGCAGCCACCTCCTACACGCTCCCCACTGGGGATGCACCCGCAACCAATGTACATGCCCTTGACCGGAATCGAACCCGGGACCCTTCAGTCCGCAGGCCGATGCTCTATCCGCTGAGCCATACCGGTCTCGGCCATGTGTAGTCTCTAAATATACCTTTTATCCTCCTATAATGTAATAATAGTGATAATAGACATTCTTGTCTTGTTTCAGATCTAAATAAGGGTATTTTTAAGTTTCTTCACTGTGATACTGGCTTTTAAGCCTGTGTATTATGCATATATATTTCCCATATTAAATACTTACTTTATTGACTTGTGTAAGTTTATCAGATGTTGTGTGTGTGTGATTTTTTAAATATATTTTATTGATTTTTCACAGAGAGGAAGGGAGAGAGATAGAAACATCGTTGAGAGAAACATCGATCACCTGCCTCCTGCATACTCCCTACTGGGGATGTGCCTGCAACCAAGATACGTGCCCTTGACCGGAATTGAACCTGAGACCTTTTAGTCCACACGCCAACACTCTATCCACTGAGCCAAACCGCTTTTGGCTATCAGATGTTTTTAAGTGCCTATGGAAATAATCATATTTTTCCTTGATGTTTTGGCATGGCAAAACTAAATAAATAGATTTTATTATATTGAATGACTTCTGAATATCTGCTTGATCATAACATTATTTTTTGCTGTGTTCCTGGAGACTTTCTCCTTTAATAATTCTTTAGACATTCTGTGTCTGATTTCATAAGCTGTATGAACCTGTGGTATTCATTTGTGTGTGCTACTTCTGTTAATTTTGATGTCCCTATTTTGTTTCCCATATAAACCCAATATGCTTTGAAATAGTATAGATAGTTTTAGAGTTATTTGTTCTTACTTATTTGGTAGAATTTAGAATATCATAGGCATCTGGTGCTTTCTGAGATTAGTTACTCTGACAGCTTTCCCTGTTCCTTTTGTGATAATAATCAGATACTCCTTTGTGAAGTCTTTCCTGTTTTACCTTCATGAAATTAATAATGCCTTATTTGGAATGCTGATAAGAGTATATTTTTTAGTAGGGTTTTAAAAAAAAATTCTTGTTTTAGGTACATTGTTCTTTAACATTAAATTAAATTCTTAAGGGCATTAGATAGGAACCATTCTTGTGTTTATTGACCCAAATTCTAGCACATGATAAAGAATATGTTGACTTAACATCTTTTCCTTTTCCCTTTTTTTTGGTGGTGGTGATAATGGATGTTTCACAGGCTTCCCAGTTGGCGTGTGTGTTGTAAAGAGAGTTCTTCAGCTTCAGCTTCATCATATTACTCTCAAGATGACAGTTGCGCGCTAGAAAATGAAGATGTACAATTCCAGAAAAAGGTACTTTAAAGTTGACGATGTAATCTGTGTGTCAGCTTTCTAAGACTTCCTCAACATATTCAGAATAAAAATAATTTAAAAAGTTTTATGACATAATTTCTGATGGTAGAAATTTATAATTTTTCCTTGCTATAATCTGAGGAGTTACTTGAGTAATTCTGAAATAAAGCTATCTCCAAGATACTTTATATTATATATTTACCAGAGGCCCGATACACGAAATTATTCAAGGGGCTCAGCCCTGGCAGCCCTGGCTTTGTCCTGAAGGTCATACGGCTGTCCCCTTTAATTAACATATTACTCTTTTATTATTATAGATTCTTATTGTTTATATCTCAAATGTTGGGACATCTATAGTCCTACAAGAGGGAGAAAGATAGTACCTACTCAGGGAACTAAAAACAAGTGGCTCACTCCTAAATAGTTACAGGATTTCTAAAGAAATCCCAATCTCATCAATTAAAAACTATTAGAAATGAGGTTTATAGGGAGAGTCTGCAATCAGTGGCTATGTAGTTTGTTTTATATAATTGGGTGTGATGAATAGAAGGAGTCCAGGAAATCTGATGGTCCCTAAATAATTTATTATTTCATTACTTTAAATGATAAAAAATGAGTATTGACTAGATTTGTCTTCCCCCACCCCCACCTGCATTTAATTAATGTACTTATTTTAAAATACAGAAGGAATTTATATTGACTAAAATATTTATATGATATTCCCCTCCCTATTCCCTTCCCAACTGTTTCTTGGGAAAATGTTCAGAAAATACTTAAAAAAAAATATTTTATTGATTTTCTACAGAGAGGAAGGAAAAGGGATAGAGTGCTAGAAACATCAGTGAGAGAGAAACATTGATTAGCCACCTCCCGCACACCCTCCACCGGGGATGTGCCCACAACCAAGGCACACGCCCCCGACTGGAATCGAACCCAGGACCCTTCAGTCTGCAGGCCGATGCTCTATTCACTAAGCCAAACTAGTCAGGGCCAGAACATTCTTTATAGGTATAGATATACTATTATGTAGCAAACAAATTAATATTTTCCTTTTCATTAAAATCCCATGAGTATTCTATAGATAGACTTCCCCTTCTCCCCTCATATTTCTTGATACCTTTTCATATTTCTACATTCATATTTCTATATTTATGTATTTTATAAATATATCATAATTTATTAAATGTTCCTTTATTGACAAGCTTGCATTGTGTCTCAGCTATGTGTATATATGTGTTTGTGTGTACATTTGTGTGTGTTGTGTGTGTGAACACATATAATTATGTTATTTGGGGGTTTGGCATATTTAGAAGGGATTATTTAAATTTTTGAGTTATGTAGAATATATTTCTGAGATGGAACACTTAAAATTTTGAAGACTGTTGCTGAATATTTCTCCAAAAAGAATATAATTTTATAGTTTCACCCACAATCTGTAAGACTTAGAAATTTGAAAACTAAATATTAAAAGAAAGAACTTAAGCAAGCATTAAGAGGGAAAACATTCTGCAAACCTTTAGGTACCTGTTATGTGCTATCCAGATTTAAACAGAAATGAGTGTGAACTTTACTTTTGTGAAACTTGTATTCTAAAAGATAAATTTTAAGACAAAGGTATCTGAAATCCTTACTTGAAATGAGTGTCAAAAGAGAAATGACACAAAGAACTATACATTTACGCATTTTAAAATATTTACTGTGTGCCTAACACAGTGGGGTGGTATGATTTAAGTGCTTATTAAGAAATCAAATGAAGTTTGTGACCTCATTTAGTGTATATATTAGGTAGAGTGCGAGGAGGGGTAAGTGCAGGAAGATAGATGATAAATGTGTAAACAGATAAAAGCTATTAGAGTCAAATGCCTTCAAGACAATGTTTGGGTTGTAAAATATAGGGAGAGATAGTCTTTAATATTGCTTTAGGACTGTTGTGTGAAACAATTTTTATCAACTAGCCTTTTTGTTTGTTGCAATATAGGATGAACGAGAGGAACCTGTCAGTGCCGAATTATCGGGAAAAGTGGGTTCAAACTTACCTGATCCACCAGAAGAATATAAGTTAAAAGATGACTATGTTGTGGATGTACCAGTAAGTTATGTTGCTTTGACTTTTAATGATAGGCCTTTTCTAACTACTTCAATTTGTTTGGTTATAGTATTGGATATTGATTCTTTTTTCTTTTTGAAGTACTATTCAACTGGTCTTAATACTATTCACCTGCTCAGACTACTGCTTTTGTGAAAATGCACAATTACTGATTGAATAATAAGTGAGACCATTTTCTCTGTGGTGAAAGTTTGGGTGAAGTGGTCATCTCTTCTTAGGTTTTATTTTGGCTCACTATAATATATCTTCTCTCTTCAGATTTTCAGGTATTAGGAAATTTTTTTCTGATGACAACAAAAAGTATTTGTAGGTAGAACACAGTATTTTGATAAAAGTTTAATTGCTTTTGTGGAATATGAATTAATAATAGGTTAAAATGTTTTCCTTTTTTCTCTCATATGTCCCAAATATTATTTTTACTTTTGTACCCCAGATTTTATGAAAGATACTATAAACTAGACCAGAATGTAAGCTGACCAGAATGCTGAAGCATCTGGAAACCATTTAATATCAGACATGGCTGAAGGAACTGGGGATATTTGAGCTGGAAGGGACTAAGGAAAAACTATCTCACATATTAACAAATAAACTTCAGCTCAAAATGAGGGAGAATTCTCTTTTTTAAATTCAGCTAGAGCTATTTTATGACTTAATTGGGTTATTTAAGGAGATGTAGTAAGTTTCGTTTTGTTGGGTTCTGGAAGACATTTGTCAAAGATTTGTGCCCGAGAGTAAGAGAAAAGTGATCTCTGTAGCCCTTCTAATTATGTGACTCTCCTAACAGTCCTACTATTGTTCATTTTCCAGAGTTTTTCATCAGGCATACTCTTGCTCAACCCTTTAAAGTGCTTATTACATATCTTATAGACTCATGCTGTTCGGTATTGTGGCCACTGGCTACATGTGAATGTTGAGCCCTGAATATTCAGCTAGTCTAAACTGAGATTTGCTGTAATTACAAAATATACATCAGATTTAATTTGTAAAAGAAAAGAGTGCAAAATATCTCAAATTTTTACATCAAATACTTGTTGAAATGACCATACAATATTTGTTAACAATGTAATAATAGTTCTTGTTCTTAAAACCTACACCATAAAATGCAAACGATTTGCATTCCATTGTGATTTTTTCATTTCATTGTAAATAATTTGCCAAATGATCACATTTTGTGTTCTGACTATGCCTTGTATTTTCTTTCTGTTCACATACTGGCCCTCCTTTTCTTCAGGATCCTAGTTTTTCTAGTCCATAGTCTCTTCTCTGAACTGAGCATAAGCACCTCTCACTTGATATTCACTTAGTAAGCATTAAATGTCTGGTGCATGCTAGGTACTGGGAATATGAAGATCAAGAGAATATAGTCTTTACTCAGGTGTTATAGAAGAGTCGAGGAAGAAGAGATGTACAGGTGTTGTGATAAAATTATACAGGGAACATTGGAGCCTAGAGGAAGAGGGATGGCTAATTCTATTTAGGGTTGGCTATAGGGGAGCAGGGTGCTGCTAGGATTTTCAAACGTGAGTAGATATTAGGTAGATTTCAGACTGTGTTTGGAAGGGGCAAATGGCTCAGAACACGCAGGACTGAAGGTGCAGCAAGGTTCCCAATGGCCTCCTAATATTACTTGTGCATACCTTGTTTTGTTTTTGATAATCATTATCTTAACTGCTCAGGGGCAAGAACTGTGTATTATATTATTTTCTACATTTACATAGGATTTCTATGTTGCTTGTAGGGTTATTTAATTACAGCAAGAGGGAAGTATTTGTAGGTCTAAAATAGGAAATAGGAAAGATTAAAGATAAGCTCCTTTGTCCTAGTTTATGTATTTTAATATGAACTATATTCCTTAGGGTGGTAGTAATATTGGAAGAAAGGACATTCACTCTTTTGGTGAACATTCTTTATATTGCCACTTCTGAGGTATACTTTTTATATAGTCCTGTTAAGCTAAAGAGATAATTTATTAATCTCAATATTTAATGTAAATTTCTTTAAAACAGAATATGGAGTCAAAAACGTTAAGTCCACCTGTGATTGAGACACACTCTACAATTGATCTACATGAAGATACTTCCGGTTTAGTGGGCAGTGAAAACATTGAAAATATTTCCAGTTCATCTACCTCAGAGATCATTCCAATCTCAAAACTTGAGTAAGTAATTTGAAAGAGAGAAAAGGAAAAAGAATCTCATTAGATAGAAAAATTTCTTTTTTTTTTAAATACATTTTATTGATTTTTTACAGAGAGGAAGGGAGAGAGATAGAAAGTCAGAAACATCGATGAGAGAGAGACATCGATCAGCCGCCTCCTGCACGCCCCACAGTGGAGATGTGCCCGCAAGCAAGGTACATGCCCCCGACCGGAATCGAACCTGGGACCTTTCAGTCTGCAAGCCGACGCTCTATCCACTGAGCCAAACTGGTCTCGGCAGAAAAATTTCTTTATAGAATCAGCCTGCTACTCACATTTGAAGTTTACGCAATATAGCAGATCTTAAGTTATAATGCCTATCTTTTTATTATTTTTTAGTATAATGTTCTTATAATGATTATTTATTTTGCTGCCTAACGCAGTGAAACTGATTAGATCCCAGCAGTGAAATCTCTATATCATTTAGGTAAAGTGAGGTTCTAGTTATTTAAGAAACACAATACTTACTTGAGTAATTTTTTTAAAAAAATTACTCCTTTCCTCTCTGTAAAAAACGAGTAATTTTTTAAAAAAAATTACTGGTTTTTTACAGAGAGGAAAGGAGAGGGATAGAGAGCTAGAAACATCGATGAGAGAGACATCGATCAGCTGCCTCCTGCACGCCCCCCACTGGGGATGTGCCCACAACCAAACTACATGCCCTTGACTGGAATCAAACCTGGGATCTTTCACTCCTCAGGCCAATGCTCTATCCACTGAGCTAAACCAGTTTCGGCTTACTTGAGTAATTTTTTCTATAATTATCAAAAATTCAAGTGTCAGATTAGTCATTGCATTAAATATCACTATGGCATTCCAATATATAATTATGTGTTTGTGTGAATACCTATCTTTTTCAGTATTGATAATAAATTCAGAACATGTAGGCTTAAGGTTTTCTTAATTTAGAAAACGTATTATGTAATTTTCCTAGCTCCTTCAAGCAACACTACAAAGAACAAAAGAAAATTTTCTTAATACTACTTTAAGGATTTCCTTTATCAAATGAGTTAATATATATACAGTGCATAGGACAAAATCTGGTATGTAGTAAGAATATATGTGTTAATTAATATTATCATTACCTTTTTTTTTTTTTTTACCACAAGCACTTTAAAAATAAACACTTATTATTTTTAATGTAAGGGCTGGGTTGAAGGAACTGTGCTTCCAGTTACTATTTAGGAGTTTGTCCCAGTAAGGGACAAGAGACCAGAAGACATGCTTAGTATTTAAAATTTTAAAATACTAAATGCTTGTTCCAGAAATAATTCAAGGTTAGATAGTATATATCTCAGGACCTTATTTTCTCATTATATTTCACTCTCATATGAAATGGAAGTGATTTAGGGAAAAATATTTTTTTCTGGCTTATATTATATTTTGGAAATCTACGTAATGTGAATAAAATTATCAGCTTGTTTTTTTTTGTTTCTATTTTTAGTGAAATAGAAAAATCTGGTACTATTCTTATAGCCAAGCCACACGAAACTGAGCAACCTGAAACTGACTGTGAAGTTGGTGAGGCCCTGGATGCCAGTGTTCCCACTGACCAGCCTGCCTTTGTCAGTCCCCATGAAAGGTGGGTGTGAGCAGCGGTTGCTTTTGTCTGACTGTAGTAACAGCACTGTCATATTCGAGTGGACTTTGGTGGATGCTTGATTCCACTTTCTGATTGAGAGAAAGCTGATCCCCGTTGTGCTCCTTTTTCAATTTACTTTTGTATGTGATAATTGTAACAGTTTAGATTGTATAAATTTGTTATTTAATAAAAATTTGTTTAAATCTCTCTTTTGGTTTCAAATAGCCTTGTTGGCCAGCATATAGAAAATGTGTCCTCTGCACATGGTAAAGGAAAGATAACAAAATCAGAATTTGCATCAAAAGTTTCAGCAAGTGATCAGGGTGGTGGTGATCCAAAATCTGCAGTGAATGCTTCAGATAATTTAAATTTAAAAAATGAGGTAGGTATTATACATTGCACTATTTCCTAACTTGTTATTATGACACATTTTTGTTAGCTAATCTTGTAATTTGCTAACCATATTTGCCATAAAATTAAGAGTTAAGTAGTTAATGAAGAATATGAAACAGAAGTGAGCTATGCTCCCTGAGAGCAAGGTTTTACTTCATGGTACTATTGCCAGTACACTGTTTATGAGTAAGTTGTTCCTCATATGAACTCTTTGCTTACATGCAATTAAGTGGCTTTCTGCTGCTATCACCCTTTGATATCAGAAACATAAAGTCTTTATTTAATTAAGCAGGTTATAGAGAGCCTATATAGAAGCAGCTATGACTATTAAATTTAAGTAAATTCAGAATATTAGTATAACAGAATAATACAAGGTTAAATTTAGGCTCTTCAACCAGAATTATTTCAAAGGGATGTTTTACTTTTCATTATTTGTGTGTGAAATACTAGACTGACTTATATGGAAGAGTGATTCTTATCATAAAGACAGGGCTCATCCCAGAATGGCAGTTTAACTTTCCTTTCTCCTTCTGAGTTTTCCTTTGATTTCAGATAGAGACCAAAAATGTCTTCTTTGGAACTAATTAAATTGCAAAGGATGTCTTTATATTCTGTGAAAGTTAAAATCTTTGTTTCTTTCAGAGTTCTGATTATATAAAACCAGAAGAAATTGACCCTGCATCTGTGACAAGTCCCAAAGACCCAGAAGATATACCAACATTTGATGAGTGGAAGAAAAAAGTTATGGAAGTAGAAAAAGAAAAAAGTAAGATAGTACTGTGATTCCTTTTTATTTTCTATTTATAAAGGAGCTGTTAAATATGCTTTTTCTCTTTTTAATTAGTGAAATAAAAGAAAACTTTGAAAACTTTTTAAAGGTACTACTTACCAAAATACTATTGATTACCCATATGTAATTTATCTGTGTATAATTATATACGGATTCTAATTAAAATCTATTCTTATGAATTACTCAATCAGGATAAAATAAGGTAAAGATAGCTGAGCAGTGATTTCATCTCAGTTTATGAGAGGAAAATTAAGATATGGAAAGTTCTGAATCATAAAGCTTTAAACTGTAAATACAGTTGCACTAAAGATATTAACATTTTCTTTTTGCTCTTGTAGACCAATTCTCAGAGTTAAGAATTCTTAATATTGGGGACAAAGATAGAGGATAGCATTCATCCTTAGTAGAATTAAATATGTATTTTATATTTTTAAAAGCTTTGAAAGTTTTTGGATGAACTTCACTTTATGTTATATTACTTAGGCATAAGTTAAGTAATGTGGATTTTTGTAGCTAATTTATGTGTTTGGGGTATTTTAAAGCCATTGAGGTGAAGCATTTTGAATTTCTCAAAGGGTTTTAAAAATTTTCTCTTAAGCATTAAAACCTGTTCTTTTCTAGACAGCATCCTGTTGCTTTTGAGATCATTATGTTGCTGGGTTATTTTCAATCATAATCATCATATATATGTTTGTAATAAGGTTTGTCTGCAGGTCAGTCGATGCATGCATCTTCTAATGGAGGTCTACATGCCACCAAAAAGGTCCAGAAAAATCGAAATAATTATGCTTCAGTAGAATGTGGTGCCAAAATTTTGGCAGCTAATCCAGAAGCCAAGGTACTTAAGTAAAAAATTTTCTACACATATAGGAAGCTAGGGACTTTAATAAATAAATATAGGCAGAGATTTTTCTGAGGACTGTATTTTAACATGAGCTGTTTCCTAATGCACTAGTAAATGTAGGATTATGCTTTTAAAGAGCTCTTCTTGTGTTGTTTAAGTTATATTTGTTAATATACTGCACTCCATTTCTTTTGAAGACTTTTTAGAGCAGTTTTAGGTTCATAGCAAATTAAGAGAAAGGCATAGAGATTTCCCCTTTCTCCTCCCCTTACATATTACATTGCCTTCTCCATTATCAGTATATCCCCCACTAGAGTGATACATTTATTACAGTTGATAAACTTACACTGACACATTATTATCATGCAAAGCCCATACTTTTCAATCATATATTTGGTGGGTTTAGACAAAGTATGTAATGACATGTATCCATCATTTTGGTAGTATGCAGGGTATTTTCACTGCCCTAAATACCCTCTGTGCTCTGCCCATTCATCCCTTCTTGCCCCCAATCCCTGGCCACCACTGATTTTTTTAGTACCTAATAGTTTTTTCTTCAGAATGTCAAGTATTTGGAATCATACAGTATGTAGCCTTTAAGATTGGCTTCTTTTACCTAGTAACATACGTTTAAGTTTTGTCCCACTCTTCTCATGCCTTGTTGGCTTATTTCTTTTTAGTGCTGAATAATATTCTATTGTCTGTATGTATATCACAGTTTATCCATTGACCTACTTAAGGACATGTTCCCTGTTTTTAATCAAACCTGTGTGAAATTTTAAAAAAGGAATAGCCAATAGAGAATTATTTTTCTTTATAGTAATAAACATTTAATTTCAAATATGTTGTTGTAAGGGTAACAGTGCTATAGCTATAACTGGTAATTTTTAGCCAAATTAGTGTTTTTCCCAAATGAGTGTTTCAGAATCAGGTGTGTTTTAAGATCTAAAAATATAAAAATCCAGCAAAACCGGTTTGACTCAGTAGATAGAGCATCGGCCTGCAGACTGAAAGGTCCCAGGTTCGATTCCGGTCAAGGGCATGTACCTTGGTTGCGGGAACATCCCCAGTAGGGGGCATGCAGGAGGCAGCTGATTGATGTTTCTCTCTTATCGATGTTTCTAACTCTCTATCCCTCTCCCTTCCTCTCTGTGGAAAATCAATAAAATATATTAAGAAAAAATAAAAATGTAAAAATCTTAGCCAGCTTTAGAAATTGAAATAAATATTTTTACTTTTAAGTAATTTATTTCTTCCCCTTTTTTTAAACTAGAGTACATCTGCTATTCTTATAGAAAATATGGATCTCTATATGTTGAATCCTTGCAGCACTAAGATTTGGTAAGTAATATAAAATTTAAAGCACACTATATATTCTCCTATATAATAAAAGGCTAATATACAAATTGTCCCTTTGGAAGTTTGACTGACCAAGAGTTTGACCACTCACTATGACGTGTGCTGACTATGAGGGGGTGGTGTGGAATGAAGTCAGGTCCCGGCTGGCAGCTGGAAGGCCCCAATTGGCCCTGATTGCAGGACAGGCCTAGGGACCCTACCCATGCACAACATTTTTGTGCACTGGGCCTGTAGTATGTACATATTTTATTAAAGTTTTGCATTAGGGTTAGATGGATTTGTTCATGTAGTCACTTAACAAGCACTTGTGATTGATTAGTGCTGGTAATATACTTACCTTAGGTCCTGGGATACAAAAGTAGGACAAAATACTTTTCCTATGAAGAAGGTAAAAAACAAAACCAGAACCCCAAACCAAACCAAACCAAACCAGTGATATCTAGCAGGGTTCTGTTACTAAAAGACAGAGAGGAAAATGTGAAATAACCAATTAGTGTTTATTAAATAACTAGAGGCCTGGTACACGAAGATTTGTGAAAGAATGGGCCTTCTTTCCCCTGGCTGATGGCACTGCCCCGCCGTTTGGCATCTGCATATGCAAATTAACCCATCATCTTTGTTGGGTTAATTTGCATGCTCACTCCTGATTGGCTGGTGGGCGTTGTGAAGGTATGGGCAATTAGCATGTTACTCTTTTATTAGGTAGGTTCTATAAAATGGAGATGATAGTTTTTGCAGTTTAAGGATGGATTAAATAATCTAACATGGTATCTGATCCAGGTTGAGCATTCAGCATTCAACGCATGTCAGCTTGCTTGCTTCATGAGTATCTCTCTGAAACCTGCTTGTTTTTACCATTTCCTAGAACTTGATTCTGTTGATGTAATAGTTTATTAAAGTATTAAGTGCTAGATGTCATGAGTATTTCTTTTCTCCAAATGCCATATACAATTTTAATTTACACACATGGCACCATATTTTTCTTTTTCTTTTTTCTAAGCAACAAGATTTGTGGCATTTTTCCATGCCCTTAAATATAGGTCTCTGGAATAATTTTTTAACAACAGCTTTATTGCCTGACAGGCGTGGCTCAGTGGCTGAATGTTGACTGATGAACTAGGAGGTCATGGTTTGATTCCCAGTCAGGGCTCATGCCCAGGTTGTAGGCGCAATCCCTAGTGGGGGGCGTGCAAGAGTCATCTCATCATTGATGTTTCTTTCTTTCTCTACTTCTCGCTTCCTCTCTGAAATTAAAAAAAAAAATTAAAATAAAAACAGCTTTATTGTACTATCATTAGAATACTATGAACTACATGTACACTAAACTGCAACATGTCAAAGTGTACAGTTCACTTTGACATTTTATACAAGAAGCCATCACTCAATAAAGATAAGGGAACATATCCATCTCCCCCCAAATTTTCATTTGCTTCTTTGTAATTTTTCCTTCTACCCAACTCACCACAGCAATTACAGATCTGTTTTCTATCACTATAAATTACACTTTCCATATTTCTATATAGTGGGAATATGTAGTTTCTTGTGCCATTTTTAACAGCTCTATGGTATTTTATTGTCTGGGCAGGCAATGAAATCAGTCCTCCTTTGTGAATCTTCTATGCTAACCATTTAGGTTGATTACCAACCCCAAACCCCAAACTGTGCTTTGGTGTATTAAAATATATAAACAAGAATGAACACTTGGAGTCATGTATCCTTAGGATAAATTTCGAAAAATGTATTGCTGAATCAAAGGCTATGGTACTTTTTGAGACAATACACACTGAGTGACCAGATTGTTATTATCTCTGAACACATAATAATATGGCCATTTGAATATGTATATGTGTATGTGTATATGTATGTATATATATGTGTATATGTATATGTATATATGTATATATTAGAGGCCCAATGCATGAATTTGTGCATGGGTGGGGTCTGCCAACCTGGCCAGGGGGAGGGGACATGGGCGGTTGGCTGGCCTGCCTACTGGTCGAACTCCTGGTCGAGGGGACAATTTGCATATTAGCCTTTTATTACTTAGGATACACTGAGTGGCCAGATTATTATCTATTCAGAGATCATAATAATCTGGCCACTAAGTGTATATGCCAAACTGTCGTAGACTAGTCAGTTTATGCTATCATAGCTGTTCTTAGTAAAGTCATTGCTTCTCCAAGAATGACCTTTCTCATAAAAAAATAATCTTAAAAAAATATTATGCCATAAATCAAGATCTGTTTATTTGTAGTCTCCCCTCCCCCACTAAAGATATGTTTGGGAAATATTGGTGTTCCGTTATAGATAATTAAGGCTGCAAATCCTCCTTCCTTTTTAAACAAGTCACTTTAAACAAGAACATCTGGTTTATGCAAACTATTAATGTAATGTTTAATATGAACTGTTGTTTTAATTGGTTTATCTAAATTGTCTTTTTTTTTTTGAAGGTTTGTTATTGAACTTTGTGAACCAATTCAAGTAAAGCAGTTTGATATTGCAAATTATGAATTATTTTCTTCTACCCCTAAAGACTTTCTGGTTTCTATCAGTGACAGGTAAATTCTAAAGTTGATTTCTATAAAGTTTATGCTGCATCTCTAGAATAAAATTTTTTAATTGGACCACTTTTTAAATTTTAATTATTTTAAGTTTTATATTAATGTATTAATTTATAGGACCAGTAATAATACTACTGTAGTGTAGGCACTTGTTAAATAGTTTACATTCATTAACTTATATAATACTTCTAACAAACCATATATTATTGCCTTCTAAGATGAGGTTTGAATGTTCTTAAAAAATGAGTAATTTATATCATGAGATATATTTTTGTTAAACTATATTTTGAAACTTTTTTGTTGGTGTGTGTGATGATAAAAGAAAAACTAACCATAATTTGTAAGGAATTCAGTAAAGAGCCACAATTCTGTCAACCAAAGATAACTATTATTAACATGTTATATATTCCTTTATGTTTTCTATGTATTTATTTACTAATCTTACAAGTAAATTCAGTTTTTACTGCTTACATCCTGAGAATATTATTTTGTCTTTTAAACAGATTATTTTAAATGAGTACTTAATATTTTCTCTCCAATGAAGGAGTTTATTCATTCTATAAATACTTTTTGAGTGCCAACAATATGCCATGTAGGATGCTGTTATTTATTTAACCAACCTTTTATTATTGATCATGAAGGGTTTTCCATGGCATTTCTTCCCCACCCCACACTGAACATTGCATATTTTTAAAATAAATCTTCAAGATCTCTTGAGAATCCATCCATTTTTTTCTCTACTAATCTTACTCAGATCACTTCCTTTTCTCTAAGCTGAAAATATAATGTTACATGGCCATATCAGCTTTGACTGTGTGTGTGTGTGTGTGTGTGTGTGGTGTTTTTGTGATAATAGAGCACATGTTATAATAATAAATAACAATTTTAGGTTTTTTATATTAGATTTCCTTTTCAAGATGGTATAACTATGTTAGATTTGTGAAATGCAAATACTATTTTAAAAGGTCTCTTCAGTTTCCCTGCCCATCAGTATTTTTATTTATACTTTCTTTCTTCACGCATTGGTCAGCACAGAAAGAGTAGCTCCTCCTTCTTCCACAACAATCTGGCCACTTCCTGCTTTACAACCTCCAGTGTACTTGAAAGCCCTCTCAAGAAGCAATCCTGATCCCATTTTCATCTTCTTGTCTTCCCTTCTATTTGATAATGGTGTGATTTTTCAAACTGTTCTTGCTCCATATAAAGGAACCTGTTAGAGTTTTAGTTGAAAAAGAAAATGTATCTATTCCACTCAATATTTAACTCATATTTAAACTATGTTAAGTCATTATGTTCACCTGGAGAGGAAAAAAGTATTAATGATATATTTTGAAGATGTGATGGGACCTCTCAATATGTATTTCATGATTTTTTACAAAGAATATTTCTATTTTCTAGGTATCCCACAAATAAGTGGATTAAACTAGGGACTTTCCATGGTAGAGATGAGAGGAACGTCCAGAGTTTCCCTTTAGATGAACAGATGTATGCAAAATATGTGAAGGTAATGTTTACACATATGGGACTGTGTTCCAGAATGAAAACACACCTATTACTCATACTTTATAACCTCACTACACCTGCTTAGAAATCAGAAAAATTAAGTGGAAAATTACTGAAGTATAACATTTAATAAAATAATTTTTACTTGGATATATTATTTTCTGAGAGAAATAATAATATATTCCCTGAGACGAATAGTAATATATTCCCTTTGATGTTACTGGAAATCTCGGCCAGTTTTTCGATATTTGTGGCTCTGATGAAATCCCAGATTATAATTTTAATTTTCTTGAGTCTTTATATAAAAGCTCATCTTCATGGTATCATATTTCTCATTTCAAAACCTATATCAGTGTTAGTCACTGAAGTCTTTAAAGCAGGTCTGAATTCTTACTAGAATCTTATTTTTAAGTCATTTCAACTTTACTATGTAATTATTTATTGTTACTACAGATTTTGCCTTTTATGTTCAAGTAAAATATTCTGTGTGTCTAAATACCAACTTCAAATAAAGTCAACTTTTAAATGTCTTTTATTCAGTATCCCTGCAGCTTTCTCCACCAATAAATCAAGTAGAATTATCACTCTTGAATTGATTTAGACTAAATATGGGAATTTTCTACTCTTTTCCTCTCTCTTTATTTTCTTTAAAATAATAGCCATATTTTAAAGGACCACCATGTCCATAATATGACCTTCTGGAATGACAGCAGCTCTAATTTCTCCCTTTTATTCCTTAAATGTGGAAACTTATATAGCTACTAATTATCTTGTGGGATTTTACTATCTGTCTTGTTAAGCATATATTAAATTGGCTTCTATAAGTGGGTAAACTTGTAGTATTCTTACTCTCAGTATAAACATGCTAAATTCTATTTTTAAAATAGCTGATATTCTCAGAAAAATGAAGGTACATTTTCAGTTCCTTTAAAAATGAATACTGAAATAATTGTTTAATGGTCTTTTTATAATAGCACAATTTCTACACTGATGAAAGAAAGCATTAATTATTTGGCAGGTGATACAGTTTTATTTAATTTTATAATTCATACAGTTCACATTATGAAATGATTCTGAGGATCATACTTTGTTAATAATGAAATAGCATTTTTTTGTAGTATAAAAATATGCCAGAAAAATCTCCCTACCTCGTCTCTTTGATGGTGGGAGACTCTAGAGCATTTTTACAGTTTTCTAAAAAGTCCTTTTCAGTAGAATTATGTCTAAAATCAAAAAACATGAAATGTCTTGTAAATTTACTTTGATTTTTCATATCCCAAAAGAACTAAACTCAAATCTACAAACTACTCTTTAGTATCTTATATTTTTAAAGTGGCTTGATATATATATATATATATATATATATCTTCTAGTGCTTAAAGTTATGTCTGCATTATCATAGTATACCAGAAATTCATGCTTCCCTTAAAACAATTTATATACAATATTATAAAATAATAAATATTTTATGCTAGTTAATCTTTTTTTCAATATGTATGTACATATTGTATATCAACATGTATTAGGATATAAATTCATATGTAGATATATATGATACATAACAATATTTAAAGTAATATAAGCCATAGGTTGTTTCTAGACTTTTATGTTTTAAAAACCTTCTTAACTGAGAAATAAAACAGCAGCAATGAATTTTAACTTAATAGCCTTAAAGTTAATTTATTTCATCACAGTGAGATTGTACTTTTTAGTTGTGATGGTAAAAATTTAAATCACTGCTTCGATTTCTGTAAAGAATTAAGGGTACTACAATTTTAACCATCAAAGTACATTGCTTTCTATACTTTAATTGTGCAATAAAATTTACAAATATTAAATGTTGCTTGTGGCATGTTATCCAGACTTTGGAACTGATTTCTTTTTCTTTTCCTTTCTCTTGCTTCAGATGTTCATCAAGTACATAAAGGTTAGCAACCTTCTCTTTTGCAATATTGGATAATAGGGCATGGCATACTACTGCATGGCAAAAAACACACAAACCTTTACAAGTGATGATTTGGGGGAAATGAGAACTTCATTTTTAGTAGTGTTATAAATGAAAATCTGAGTACATTGTTGGATAATCTCAGAGCATGGTGTTAACTTCCCATTTCATACATTTTTATTCTTAGGTGGAGTTGGTATCCCATTTTGGATCAGAGCACTTTTGTCCATTAAGCCTTATAAGGTAACACAAAACAAAATACATTACTGAATGGTTTATAAATAAAAAAGATACACAAAAATCCCAGTATGTTTAAAGTGAAGTAATTTGCTATTCTGTGAAATTAATACCACAGAAATATAAACTCGTAACCATTTTTGCTCTTAAATACATTTTAAGAAAATGTCAAAATTTCACTGTTAAATAAAAATAACCATCATTTTATGTGTTGAGTTTAGTTTCCTTGCTATTTTGCTATCACAGTAATATAGGAGACATTTTAGACTAATATCAGAACTTGGTCATTATATTTATAAATACCTTAAATAGATTAATTTTACATTAACAGTAGCTGACTGCAGTGTAAGGAATAGTCATTTTGAAGTCCAAAAGCTAATGGCCCTCAAAACATGACCAAAGTTAATATATTTCATCATTTATTATGAAGAGATAACTCTTAACTCCATTTTGTTTTGAGAATCTTTAATGAAGTTGTTGTTAATAGGGTATTTGGCACTAGCATGGTGGAAGAATATGAAGAGATTGCTGATTCCCAGTATCAGTCAGAACGGCAAGAATTATTTGATGAGGAGTATGGTAAGTGACTATTTTGTATATACTAGAGGCCCAGTGAACAAAATTCATGCAGGGGCGGAGGGAAGTAGTTCCCTTAGCTTAGCCCTACACCCTCTTGCAATCTGGGACCACTGGTTCCTAACCACTCGTCTGCCTGATTGCCCCTAACCACTCTGCCTGATCACCCCGGACCACTTGCCTGCCTGTCGGATCACCCCTGACCACTTGCCTGCTTGCCTGTGCACCCCTAACCACTCACCTTTCTGACTGATCACCCCTAACCACTCACCTGCCTGACTGATCACCCCTAACCACTCTGCCTGCCTGCCTGATCGCCTCTAACCACTCTGCCTGATCACCCCTAACCACTCTGTTTGCCTGCCTGATCGCCCCTAACCTCCTCTGCCTTGGCCCCTGCTGTGGCAACTTCATTCGGAATGATGTCCAGAAGGTTGTTTGGCTCTCCAGTCTAATTAGCATATTATGCTTTTATTATTATAGATTACTAGAGGCCTTGGTGCATGACATTTGTGCATTGGGAGGGGTGGGGGGTTCCTCGAACCAGCCTGCACCCTCTCACAGCCTAGAACCCCTTGCTCCTTACAGCTCACCTGCAGCCACTGCTGGGCTTGCCATTCGTGTATCTGAGCCTGGCCTCTGGCTGATTGATGCACCCCTAGGGGCCAACTCCTGGGTTGAGCATCTGCAACCTGGTGGTCCATGCATGTCATGACTGGTGGTTCCACTGTTTGGTTGCTTTGCATATTAGGGTTTTATTATATAGTATTATAGATTTCTTTTTTCTTTTTTGAATTATATAGTAAGGGGAAACTATAAATCAGTTTAAAAAATTAATATGATCATTGTCTTTAGACTTTAGGTTTGTTATTTTTAACCTTAACTAATTTTTTCTTAAACCTATTTTCTAAAATGATTTTCTACTTTGTAACTTGTCTTCTAAGCTTATCAATCAGTATTTGTAATTGGAGCTCCCTTCCATAACATCTGTGCTATAAATTATGATTCTTTCTTTATGCCAGGCCCAAAACTTACTAAACTCATAAGATAACTGAAATAGTAGAATTGAACAGTAATTCCTTTGATTTGCTTTGGAGACAAAAGCAAGCACATTGAAGCCTGAGACTTTGAAAAACACTTGTGAGCCTGAAGGGTTAGGAGGGTTTATGACACTCTTCGTTTCTATTTTATCAAGTCCTAACTCGTTTTAAAATCTCTTAAACCATAATCTGAACAATCTAAATTTTCTTTTCAGTGTTTCTATAAATGAAGACATTGCAAGGGGTTTGCAAAGTACATTGAACACGTGAATAAAAGGCTTATATATGCTGATTAAAATTTTGTTAATCAGTAGAATTACTTTCCTTGGTTTACATCTATTGGATAAGTGACTTCTGAATCTCATTTTCTTTTTGTCAACCTATTTTAAATGTATAAAGAATATTTATACTAATAAAAGGGTAATATGCTAATCAGGGTGGACGTCTTCCAGACGTCCATCCAGACAGAGCCACAGTGGCTGCGAGGGCCTAGGCTAGTGCCACGTGGAGGAGGTGGGTGGGACCAGCACTTGCACGTCGGGGAAGAGGGAGGATGCTGCTGGTCCAGTGGCCCCTTTTGCAGAGCCAGCAAGAAGGCGGCACTGCACCCCCTTCTGCAAAGGTAGTGCGGGTCAGGTCGCGGCACGGCACAGTTCAGTGCTGCCCCTTCCACAGAGGCAGCAGTGTGGGCCCAGTCCAGGCACCCTGCCTCTACAGAGGCTGGACGGGGTGCAACCTGCTGTGCCTCAACCTCCCACAACCCCTCCCCCAGCCAGCCTAGCCCCAGATCACAGGGCAGTGCTAAGAAGCAAGGGCCAAGGGCCTGCAGCTGCAGTGGCCAGCATTGGCAGCAGCAGCAGGGTGATCGGGCTTCCCCTGATCATCCTGGTCTCCTCCCGCAGAGGAGGACATCCCCTGAGGGTTCCTGGACTATGAGAGGGGGCAGCCCAGGCCTGTGCACGAGTTTTGTGCACTGGGCCTCTAGTTTATTATAAGATTTGTTTTAAATGTCAGCCTACTCTGACATAATCTGCGCTGTTAAATATGTTATGGAGATAGTTCTCAGTGTAAGTACCTTCATTGTCTCTTTAAACAGATTATCCATTGGATTATAATACTGGGGAGGATAAAGCCTCAAAAAACCTTCTTGGTTCTGCTACAAGTAAGTATGTTGAGGGTTTTCCCATTCACTGTTAAAGTGTTTCTTAACTTTTTCTTTCTGACATATGTGGTCATTTTGTTGTAGTGTAGTTTGGGAGGCTCATCCTCCAAATGTTCAACTTTGAATTGAATTTAGATACTGATTTTTGAAAGATAGTTCTATGGAAATAAAATTGAAAGGATGGATGAGAAGAAAAAGGAGAGGTAAAAACACAAGCATAAAGTTACCTCTACTCTTAATTAAGTGTTCATAATATTAGGCAAATTTCTTACAGCAAGGAAAGGAGTATAAATTCACTTAGGGACAGACTTTTAAAGAGGTTCCAGACCTTATGAGTAGGAGCAGCTAAGTAACCATATTGCATGGAAAAGGAGTTTGAATTGTAATTTCAGAGGTCATTACCCATCAGTGAATTCCTACCAAGGGAGGATTCTTTCATCTGTGGATATGATTAGTTTCCTACTTAAATATAAACGCTGTTCCTTAATAATAATGATTCCCAAGGAATAACAATAATAGTAATATTAATACACTCTTTGGAAACTAAAGAAATAGTGCCTATGATTAGTGGTTTTGTTCTTGTCATTCCAACCTACTATGTGAACCTGATAGTAGGCTAGCTAAGGAGACTTCTGGAAAAAACTGTTACTGACTGACACTTTGTTTTTACTGTTAGAATGAGGGTAGGTATATTTTAATGTTTGTTACCTTTTATTATTCGTGAAGAAGGTAAAAGTTACTAGAAGAAGCTTCCTTTTTATTTGGAGATTAATTTAGAAGACCTTAGTAAAATAGGTTAACTGCTTGTGCTTTTTCCTTGTTGTTTTTAGTGAATTAAATTGCTTGAGTTCCAGTCTCACAGCTCATTGACTATAGCTCTTTTAGATATTCCCCCATAGTACATATACTAAGCATATGTATCTAAGCCATGGTATGTGAAGTTGAGTTCATTTCTCTTTCTGTTTTATGTTCTCCTTCCTGTCTTCCTCTTTATATAGACTTGGGTGGATTTTTATTTTAGTCCTCACCCAAGGATATGTTACTGATATTTAGAAAGAAAGGAAGGGGAAGAGAGATAAACATTGATTTAAGAGAGAACTACTGATCAGTTGCTTCCTATATGTGCCCTGACTGAGGATCAAACCTGCAACCTTTTGCCTACCTGGTTATTAATATTAATTTTGATGTTTTTAAACATGTATTTAAAAATTATGTAATATTCTTCATATTTCAGTGTTGCTGAATTAGCTGTGAGGAAGCATCATTATTTTATAGTCAGAAAATAGTCCCAAATAAAACACCTCTAATTTTTTTTAAAGATTACTGGAAAGGAGGGAGCCTCTTAGGGAAATAATGCCTTAGCTATAATTTTAGATAAAGAAAAACCCATTGGTATTTTTGGTTTCTTTTTCTATCTTCATACAGTATTAACGCATGGATACCATTAAAACCTAGTTATAGTTTAGTGGGGTTATTTCCCTATTTGTAATTACTACCCTGACCAATGTATTGTGTTAATTAGATACAGAATCTATTTTAGATCCTACTTTTTGGATTTTTCTCTTTGAAGGTGTATTTCCTGTTAACATATCACTTACTTTTCTTTTTATGGCTCTTGAATGGCAGCCTATTTATCTCCCAGTGTTCTAGGTATTGGCAGGATTTGTAAAGTGAGACTAGATGGGTGGGAGAATGTCAGCGGAGCCCAAGCATAGAAAAGGGGTTTTAAAAGATCTCCATCTCTTGAAGTTTTCAGAAGGAGAAAGGCAGCGGGAGCTGAGTTATCATAAGGCTGGTAGGCGTGACCTAACACTGCTGCCTTCTATGTCTGTGTCCTAGTTTTCTCTGAAGAGTCTGGGACTGTTTTTGCGTCTGAGCTAGGTACCGCCTCCAAGATGGTGTACCTTTAAGGAGTAAATAACAGAGTGGAATCAGGTCAAAGAACTAGTCTCTGGAACTAGAATGTCCAAGTTTGACGACAATCATCACCACATTCTAAATTAGATCAGTTGGGCAACTTTGAACCTAATTTATTGCTGGTATTTACAGAGCATCTCCTAAACAATTCTGTCTTTAATCTTCATAGAAACTCCTTTTTCCTTTTGCTATTGAGCTGTTAGTAGCCATAGGTAATATATGTCACCAGAGTGTGTTGCTTCTGTGGGACTTGGTTATCAAAAAGCATGCATCCTGCATATTTATGAGTTCTTTTTTTAAAAATTTAATCTTTATTGTTCAGATTATTACAGTTGTTCCTCCTTTTTCCCCCCATAGCTCCCCTCCACCCAGGTGACAGTTCCCAGCCTTCTTGATTGGCTCCTTTTCCTCCTACATCCTTTCCAACTCTTCACATCTGTGATTTTCATGGAAAGAGTGATAAAAACCCTGTGGATCTCTCTAGGAATCCTAAGGAGACTAAGATGGAAATACTGCTGAGTCTTAATATGTAGCCCATGCCAGATCCACTGTCCATAAAACATTGTCAAAAGTTATCAAAGAAAATTGATTCTATGCAGTATTAGTTTGGGGTTTAATCACATTACCAACAGATAGTATATGTTTATAGTTGAAAATAAAATCTTTCTGTTGCCCTTTGGGTAATAATCTTTTAATTTTGTTTATTTTTACCTATGATAATCACCTGTTTAGGAAAAATTTGTTTCCTCAGGTTTTTTGGCTTTTGTTTTAAACTGTAGAACGTTCTTAAAGAAAAATAGGCTTTTCTGTAAAATACGAATTTGGTTGTCACATTTCTTCCTTGCCTATATATTGAATTAAACTTGAATTTTGTAAAGCTGAAGACAGTGTTTTGGTAAAAAGTTTGGGCAAGTTTTTTTTTGTGTTTTTTTAAAAAATATAGTTAACTTTTAAATTCCTTCTGAACATAACAATTCAGATTTATGCTTTATACTTTTTGGCTGAAATTTGTGTCCTATATTGGACTTACATAGTAAGGTGAATAAAAAAGTAATTAGTCCAAAAAATGCAAAAAGACCATTATAAATGGTTCTTTTATGATCTGCTATTAAGTCATATGAGAATATTTAGGTGTATTGGTATTTCTTTCTGATTGAATTTTGTTTTAGATGCCATTCTAAATATGGTGAATATTGCCGCTAATATTCTTGGAGCAAAAACTGAAGACCTGACAGAAGGTACCTAATACTTTTATGGGTCTTTTAAAATATCTGATACTCGAGGGAAAAATCCTAGTTAGGAAAATTAGTTAATAAGCCAAGCAGTTTGATTTTTCATTTAGAGATATAGAAATAATCCAAAGGAACCTACCAGTCTTCTGTTATTCATTGTTTATTTCAGTTGCACAAATTCTCTTTTATAATAGGATTCTATCTTTATAAAATTCATAAATTTGGTTTTTGATTCTTCTTTGCTATAGAAGTAAAATGATCTTATCTCTTTTCTGAGGTTTTGGTGCCCTAATGGTACTTCACGTATGCTTCATTTAGCAGATAGCTACTCAATTTAGAAAGCAGTCCCCTCACCCCCTTACAGAATGCCAAATAAGAGTGTTATTAACAAGGAGAAGTAATCTTGCCTTTAAAAACAACTTAGTTCCAAGTATAAACTTAAAACTACCTATTTATTTCTTTTCATTCTCTTTAGAAACTCTTTCAGGTGTCTAGAAGGCATACTAACCGTGTGAGATTACATGGAAGTTGCTCATCCTATTTGCTTTAGTTACTAGAAAAACTGAGAAAGAATACATATTTTTTGTGGTTGTGACCTTGTACAATCATTTCTTTCTAAAGAACATGGACGGAAATAGTCTGCAGTAACAAACCTATTTGACTTTTTTCTTCTATCCTGAGAAATTAAAGATCTTTATTTGTTATAGTGAAATATTTTCTTGGTATAGCTTTTAAAAATTAAACTCAACATGGGCATCTTTCTTACAATAGGAAATAAAAGTATATCTGAGAATGCCACTGCTGCAGCTGCACCCAAAATGCCTGAATCCACTCCTGTTTCAACTCCTGTTCCTTCACCTGAGTAAGTTAAATCGTGATATTTGACTTCTCTTAAAATGTAGAACCAAGTCTATTAGTATATAAAAAGTACTTGTGATTTGTGAGTGAAATGATTATTATCTATAGAAACCTTCAAATCCTGGGGCAGACATACTACAATGACTTAAAACATCTTTGAGTTGCTTTTGGATACTAGAAATACACTTTACTTCAGATAAACTATTTGTTGTTTTGGTATTATGTATTACTTTTATTATTCACAATACTGAATTGTTTTCTTTTTTTTTAAATTAAATCTTTATTATTCAGATTATTACATTTGTTTCTCTTTTTTCCCCTCCATAGCACCCCTCCACCCAGCTCCCACCCCTCCCTCTGCCCTTAGCTCCCTCCCATTGATCTCATCCATAGGTGTATGATTTTTGTTCAGTCTCTCCCTGTACACCCCTCACCCCTTCCCCCCTGAAAATTATCAGTCCACTCCTTTTCTGTGCTCCTGATTCTATTATATTCACCAGTTTATTCTGTTGATCAAATTTTTAATTCACTTAATTTTTAGATTCACTTGTTGATAGATATGTATTTGTTGTTCATAATTTTTTGTCTTTTACCTTTTTCTTCTTCCTCTTCTAAAAGAGTATCTTTCAGCATTTCATATAATACTGGTTTGGAGTTGATGAACTCCTTTAGCTTTTTCTTATCTGTGAAGCTCTTTATCTGCCCTTCAATTCTGAATGTTAGCTTTGCTGGATAGATTATTCTTGGTTGTAGGTTCTTGCTATTCATCACATTGAATATTTCTTGCCACTCCCGTCTGGCCTGCATCGTTTCTGTTGAGAAATCAGCTGACAGTCGTATGGGTGCTCCCTTGTAGGTAATGAACTGTTTTTCTCTTGCTGCTTTTAATATTCTCTCTTTGTCTTTTGCTCTTGGTATTTTAATTATGATGTGCCTTGGTGTGGTCCTCTTTGGATTCCTTTTATATGGGGTTCTGTGTGCTTCCTGGACTTGTAAGTCTATTTCTTTTACCAGATGTGGGAAGTTTTCAGTCATTATTTCTTTAAATAGGTTTTCAGTATCTTGCTCTCTCTCTTCTTCTGGCACCCCCACAATTCTGATGTTGGTACGCTTAAAGCTGTCCCAGAGTCTCCTTACATTATGTTCACATTTTTGGACTCTTTTCTCTTCTTGCTTTTCCAGTTGAATGTTGTCTGCTTCTTTATATTTCAAATTTTTGACTTGATTCTTGCCTTTCTCTAGTCTGCTGTTAGGACTCTGTATAATATTTTTTATTTCAGTCAGTGTATGTTTAATTTCTATTTGGTCCTTTATCATCTTTAGTTGGACCTTTTCCATCTCTAGTTGGCTCTTTTGCATCTTTAGTTGGTCCTTTTTCATCTCCTCTTGGGTCTCACTAAATTTATCCAACTTTTCTAGCATATTCTTGAAAAACCTTATAAGTGTGGTTTTGAACTCTATATCCAGTCGTTTTTTTTCCTCCATTTCTTTTGTTTGTAATCCCTTCCCTTGTCTCAGCATTTTCACTATGCCGGGGAAACTTCTGTGTTGAATTCAGCCTTATGATACCAGACACAAAACCGAAGAAGCCTCTGTTGAGCTTGGGAGGGGTGGAGTCTCAGGGCTTAAGGGACCGCCTTGCCTTCCAGTCGGCCCCGCCCTCCACGGCCCCCGAGTCTCACATGACTCGGTAATGGCTGGAGCGGTCCCTGTGTGGTCCCTGTGTGCACGCACCCGCAGTGCCTCTAACCGCTGCCTTTCCAGCTCCCCTGCGCACTAGGACCACACGAGTCTAGGTCCCCAGGGTTTCACCCGAAACAGGGGCCCAGTGGACTCAGAAGTGGCACAGTTTGGAGGGTCTGTCTCCCGCCCACTGGCGAAAGCCAGCGGCACAATCAGCAATCTGTCCTCCGCGCAGCACCGTACGAATGCGAGACCGGACCTGATCTGCGACTCCCCTAAATATCCGTGCACCTCTCCCTTTTCACAGTCCAAACTCCCCCCGTATGAGTTTCTGGGTTTTAGTGTCGTAAGATAAGGGGTTCAATGCCGTTGGGAGTCTCCGTTTCCCTCCCGCCAGAGAAAGCCAGCCAGGTACTCCGGCACCCGCTCTCTCAGCCCGCACGCCTCCGTACCTCGGCTTTTTGCCGCTCCTCTGGGTTTCTGTGAGCCCCTCTCTTTCCTTCTAGCTGTAGAACTTACACTCGGCCAGCTTTCCTGTGGTTCTGGATGATGTCCGTTCTGTCTTTTAGTTGTAGTTTTGAAATTGTTGTGTGAGGCAGCAGTGTAGGTGTTTACCTATGCTGCCATCTTGGATTCTTGAATTGTTTTCTTATTGCAAATAGTTGACATAACTCTACAACATAAGTTTGAAGATAAATTTCAAAGGCCTGTTTTTATTAAGTTCACATTTAAAAGCATTGATTAAGTATCTGTGCTGTCTAGAAAACTATGAAGGGTACCTGAAATACCTAGAGCAGTGACTCCTAAATATGTGTTTGTCGCACAGCAAACTCTTACACTGTTGACTTTCTCAGATTGAATGATGTAGGTCTTTTTCAGGTTCCAATGAGGGGAATGTATGTATGTAGTTAACATGTGTGAATGTAACATATGAAAAATTATCTTTATGTATTATTTTTTTTACCAGAGTTGATTAAAGTGTTTGGCACTTCTACTTCTTATCTATAACAGATAAACTATAATGACTTGAATAATTGGGTGTAGTTATCATAAATTATTGTATATTTCATTGGATATACTCCCTGTAAAACTTTCAAAGGCCCTTTCCCCCTACCCCCAGAGATACTCTATTTAAGAGTATAAGATATTTGAACATGAAATAGTTCAAGGTATATATGTATGATGCAGGCAGTGGGTATGCTTGGAGTTATGATTCTTAAGTATTACATAGTTCAAAAATGAAGATTTTTGTGATTTGAAGGGCATGTGACAAATTTGTATTTTCCTGTGTTGTTATTACTATTATTATTTAATCCTTACACAAGGATATTTTCCATTGATTTTTTAAAAATATATTTTATTGATTTTTCACAGAGAGGAAGGGAGAGGGATAGAAAGTCAGAAACATTGGTGAGAGAGAGACATCGATCAGCCGCCTCCTGCATGCCCCCTACTGGAGATGTGCCCGCAAGCAAGGTACATGCCCCCAACCGGAATCGAACCTGGGACCTTTCAGTCCGCAGGCTGACGCTCTATCCACTGAGCCAAACCGGTCTCGGCTCCACTGATTTTTAGAGAGAGGGAAAGACAAAGTAAGAAACACATCAATTGGTTGCCCCCTGCATGGGCCCCAACCAGGGCTCAGGCCAGGGAGGAACCTGCAACTGGCCCTGGAATCTAACTCAGGACCCTTTGGTCCACATTCTACACTCTTTATCTACTAAGCCAAACTGGCTAGGGCCCTGTGTTAACTCTTAAAGGGTCTAAAGATATTTATTGAGTGATTAGAGAGAAAATACCATATTATGTGTGCTTCTTAGAAGTTCCTAAGCAATCTATTTGGAATAGGGATGTTCTTGGTGTTTCTAATTATGTAGAGTTGTGATTGCTAGTCTTGATTTTGTAACTAGTCTTTTTCTTTTTCTTTTTTTAAATATATTTTTATTGATTTTTTTTTTTTTTACAGAGAGGAAGGGAGAGGGATAGAAAGTCAGAAACATCGATGAGAGAGAGATATCGATCAGCCGCCTCCTGCACACCCTCTATTGGAGTTGTGCCCGCAAGCAGGGTACATGCCCCCGACCGGAATCAAACCTGGGACCTTTCATTCCGCAGGCTGACGCTCTATCCACTGAGCCAAACCGGTCTCGGCACTAGTCTTTTTCATTTAAAAAAGCATGGTATGTCTTATTTTTCAAAACTAAATGAAACTAATTTTATTTACATATATACATACCCACACATAATCATACATGCTCACCCCCATATATACAGGAGTATTTGTTGGAAGATCAGACTACTGTGACATATATTAGAGTTTGCTTTTTAAATACATATTTTTGCATAATTGTTTTATTTTCTTTACTTAAGTTTTCTTCATGTATGTTTGTCTTAATTTTTAAAAAAATATATTTTATTGATTTTTACAGAGAGGAAGGGAGAGGAATAGAGAGTTAGGAACATCGATGAGAGACATCAATCAGCCGCCTCCTGCATGCCCCCACTGGGGATGTGCCCGCAACTAAGATACATGCCCTTGACTGGAATCAAACCCAGGACCTTTCAATCCACAGGCCGACGCTCCATCCACTGAGCCAAACCGGTTTCGGCTGTCTTAATTTTTTTTATGATTATGTGACAATCATCTGATGAAAATAAAAAAATCCATGATAGAGTGTCATGATTTGTTATTATGAAACGATGACTTTTCCCATTTTAAGTAAAGCTCTGAATAGGGCATACGTAGATGGTATATATAACTTAATTTTTACCAAATTAATTACATATAATTTTGCTCCCCCTCTTTCTTTAGACATTTTCCTATTTTACTGTCATAATTTCTTTGGTAGATAATAAATGATATACCACCTTCATGTGTAAGAAATGTTATTAGTATATCTAGTATCTGTATAATCTATTTAGAGAAGCATAGCCTACCTATGGTTTAGTTCTGGTCCATTTACTGTTTTACTATCAGCAAAATAAAAGTATAGCTTTTAGATATTATTTAATTTATTCCTATCTTTGCCATTAAGATATGAGTCTTTATTCAAAGACATTTTCTAGCATTTTTAGTAATTTTTTAGAGGAGAAAAATTTGTATATGCAACTTTTTTTTTCTTTTTTATTCAAATTGGTTCATGGTAGTTCTTTGGGTTATTTTGGAGATCCGTTCCTATGGTACAACGTAATGCAGTTTTCACCATCAGAACCCACCTACATAAGCACCTACGCCACTTACATGGAGTCACATACGCAGCAGTCATGAAGTGAAACAGTAAAAAAAATTTAAAAGAAATATAACAGTTCCTGACCTTTGCCTGTGGTAAATAAATAATAAAAAACATAAAGCACATTTATCGAAATGACAACTTTTTTTTTTTAAATAAATAAATGGGAGATGGCAACAACGTATCATGAGGACTGCCTGTATTTTTTTAGATTGCACCTTTTCTGCAATGTGGGCCTCGTCCAGAAATGAATTCTCTTTATCTTAGAAAGAACCACAAACATTATAATTTACAGCACTTGTCCATTAACTTTATCCCTCATTCTCTCCTGACCTACACACATACTCCAGAGCTCAAGGATAGGATTGAGTTAATGGCACTGTTAGTTTATTTTCACTAAAGTGATTAAGTATTTGTTTTTACATAACAGAACATTAGCCAGATAGTATTAAGATTATTTTGGGGAAGTGGGGATATGTTTCTTTTCCCTAAAGAAGATAACTGTCATGTATGTGGTACCACATTGGAATTCCTCAAACCATCTATTGAAAATACGGTGATTTGAGTCATCTGTCTGGTCACTTGATAAATGGTCTTACTCTTACCATTTCTGAATAATAATTTGTTTTTATAATGAAAATTATTTGACAGGAAAAAAGTCATCCAAAAGAGAAATTGAATTTCATCTGTATTTCTAGCCTTCCTTTTATCTTACGTATGATACATTTTCCTTAAACAGAATTTTAATTTTAGATTTCTAATTAAAGTGATTTATAATTATGATATATATTTCTAGGTTTGTAAACACTGAAGAACAGAGATATGACGCAGAACCATCATCACCAGATACTCCAAAAGAGAGCCCCATTGTACAGCTAGTTCAAGAGGACGAAGAGGAGGCAAGTCCATCTACAGTGACCCTTCTGGGTAGTGGAGAACAGGAAGATGAATCATCACCCTGGTTTGAGGCAGAGACACAAATATTTTGCAGTGAACTGACTACAATTTGTTGCATTTCTAGTTTTACAGAATACATATATAAATGGTGCTCAGTTAGAGTTGCTCTTTATCGACAGCGCAGCAGAACTGCTGTGAGTGAAGGAAAAGATGATCTTGTGTTAGCTCAACCATCAATACCATTACCTGCAGAATCAGATGTTTCGGTATTACAACTTCCAGGTGGAGAATTGGACAGTAAGAATAAGGAAAAGGAAGCTGAAACTGTTGTTCTAGATGACTTAAGTAGTAATATGCACCAAGGTGATTTGATTAATCACACTGTAGATGTAATTGAACTTGAACCGAGCCGTCCTCAAACTCTTTCTCAGTCTCTTCACTTAGATGTTACTCCAGAAATCAATTCATTATCTAAAATAGAAGTCTCTGAGCCTATTAAATATGAAGCAGGACACACACCATCGCAAGTGATTCCCCAGGAGAGTTCTGCTGAGGTTGATAATGTATTAGAAAAGAAGTCAGAGAGTTTTAGTTCTACAGAGAAGCCAACTGTGGTGATCTATGAAACTAAACATAGTGAAGTAATAGATAGAACTGTAAAAGAAGACATAAACTTGATGCAAACTATTACAAAGCTATCTGAAACAGTAGTGCCACCTATAAACACAGCTGCCATGCCAGACAGTGAAGATGGGGAAGCCAAAATGAACATAGCTGACACACCAAAGCAAATGTTGACTCCTGTTGTGGAATCTTCTTCCTTATCTGAAGTGAAAGAGGAAGAACAGTCTCCAGAAGATGCCCTTTTGAGAGGGTTACAGAGGACAGCTACAGATTTTTATGCTGAATTGCAAAATTCTACAGATCTAGGATATGCTAATGGAAATCTTGTGCATGGATCAAACCAAAAGGAGTCGGTATTCATGAGACTTAATAATCGTATTAAAGCCTTAGAAGTTAACATGTCTCTCAGTGGTCGCTATCTGGAGGAGCTTAGCCAAAGGTAAGCTTTATTATGAATTAGCATAATCCACTTTGCACAGTGAGTTAAGTAGCGAAATGTGATCTTGACTATAGAAGAGGATTTAATTATCTCCTGATATAATAGTAGTAAGCACCATTTTTCACTGGAGGGAGAAAGTTACTTAGATATTGATCAGTGACTTAAAGGATTTCCTTTCTGAGGAGTACTAAGTGACATAACACATTGATTATTAGGTTAAATTTAAATTATCTATAATCAGTTTCTTCTTCTATTGTTTAACTTTAGCCATGTTTACTGTGTTTTTTTTTAAATCTTCATTCAGTTTATTACAGATGTTCCTTTTTTTCCTCCATAGCTCCCCTCCACCTGATTCTCCACCCCCAACCCCATGCCCTTACCCCCCACCACTGTCCTCATCCATAGGTGTAAGATTTTGGTTCAGTCTCTCCCTGCACCTCTCAGTCCCCTTTTCCCCTGAGAATTGTTAGTCCAGTCCCTTTCTTTGCCCCTAATTCTATTATATTCACCAGTTTATTCTGTTCATCGAATTTTTTATTCACTTGATTTTTAGATTCACTTGTTGATAGGTATGTATTTGTTATCACTTTGTTGTTCATAATTTTTATCTTTACCTTTTTATTCTTCTTCCTCTTCTTAAAGAAAACCCTCCATCTTTCCATATAATCCTGGTTTGGTGGTGATGAACTCCTTTAGCTTTTTCTTGTCTGTGAAGCTCTTTATCTGACCTTCAATTCTGAATGATAGCTTTTCTGGGTAGAGCACTCTTGGTTGTGGGTTCTTGCTATTCATCACATTGAATATTTCCTGCCACTTCCTTCTGGCCTGCATAATTTCTGTTGAGAAATCAGCTGACATTCATATGGGTACTCCCTTGTAGGTAACTAACTGTTTTTCTCTTGCTACTTTCAAGATTCTCTCTTTATCTTTTGCCCTTGGCATTTTAATTATGATGTGTCTTGGTGTGGTCTCCTTTGGATTCTTTTTGTTTGGTGTTCTGTGCGCTTCCTGGACTTGTAAGTCCATTTCTTTCACCAGGTAGGGAAAGTTTTCAGTCATTATTTTTTCGAATAGGTTTTCAGTATCTTGCTCTCTCTCTTTTTCTGACACCCCTGTAATTCTGATGTTGGTACAATTGAAGTTGTCCCAGAGGCTTCCTACACTATCTTCACATTTTTGGACTCTTTTTTCTTTTTGTTTTTCTGTTAGGGCAGCGGTTCTCAACCTGTGGGTCGCGACCCCTTTGGGGGTTGCCTAAGACCATCGGAAAATTCAGATATTTACATCACGATGCATAACAGTAGCAAAATTTCATGGTTGGGGGTCACCACCACATGAGGAACTGTATGCAAGGGTTGCAACCTTAGGAAGGTTGAGAACCACTGTGTTAGGGTGTTTTTTTGTTTCCTCATATTTCAGATCTTTGATTTGATTCTTGGGGTCCTCTAGTCTGCTGTTGGATTTCTGTATATTATTTATTTCAGACAGTGCATGTTTAATTTCTGAATGGTCCTTTTTAATTTTTTTGGCATTCTCATTAAGATCCTTGAAGGTCTCACTAAGTTTCTCGGCGGTTTGTAGAAGATTCTTAGTAACCTTGTAACTGTGGTTTTGAACTCTTATGTCCAGTCGTTTGCTTTCCTCCATTTCTTTCATTCGTGACTTGTTTCTTGGTCTGTGCATTTTGGCTGTTTCCCTGTGTTGATGGAGTGGCTTTGCATACTAGTTGTCCTTTAGGGTCCAGTAGCTCTACCTCCCCAATCACCTGAGGTAGACACTCTTGGTGCACCCCTTTGTGGGCTGGGTTCACAGTCTTGTTGTAGGTCAGCCTTGATTGCTATTGGTACACTGGAAGGAATTGACCTCCAGGCCTATTAACTATGAGGATTAGCTGTGTCTATTAATGAAAGAACTGCTGTGCTGGAGACACCCCTATGGGACAGGACTTGCTTCAATAGGGCTTTGGTGCTCACTCAGTCTGCCTCTTGAGTGTGTCACTTATGTATGTGAGGAGTCGAAATCTGGTGTCGTCTCACACTGACCTCTGGGTACACTGGTTCCTGGATCTCCAAGGAGGTGTAAGTCCGCTAGTGTCTGAGGCCACCCAGCAGGAGCTACAGGGAGATCTGCAGATTTCTCCTCTTTGCTTGGAGTTTGGAAGTTTTGGAGTTGTCTGACCCAGTTGCAATTTGTTAGGTTAAGCTGCCAGAAGGCAGGTCATACAGAAGTCTCTGCACAGCTGGGTGGGTTTGTAAATTGGGCGGGGCAGGGTCTAAGGGAGTCTCTAGGCTAGGGCGTGGCAAACAGCAATGGTTGCCAGTCAGCCCTCTGTGCCGCGTTCTGTTCAATGTCCTGTGTCCTGTGCCCCAGCGCAGTAAACAATGATTCCAGTGCGCAACTCTGTGAGAGAGCCACCCTCCCTTTCCGATCCTATGGCAGACAGTCCAGTTTCTTCCTGTATGATTCTGGGTCCCCAGAATCTCGCCAAAAACTGGATTTCAGAGAGTTGGGAACTTTAAGTCCCTCCCAATTGAAGAACAACGCATACCAGCCCCATTCGAGCAAGTCTCCATACCTCTGCCTTTCTGAGCCTCTGCACATCCTACTAGGTCTAAATGCACGTTTTTCTTTCCTTCTAGTTGTAGAACTTCCACTCCTCCAGCTTTCCTATGGTTCTGAGGGATAGTCTTTTTGTCTTTTAGTTGTAGTTTTGGTGTGGTTGCAAGAGACAGCACGTATAGGTGTATACCTTATGCCGCCATCTTGGTTCTCCCATGTTTACTGTTTGATTCCCAGAGCACTCATGGGAAAAATTATAATCTCTGGACCTTAAAGCTCTTAATGGGACTTGACTAGATATTTTTTAAAAATTTAAGTGAAGTCTAGAGTGAACTAAACGGGATGATGAGGCAACATTTGCAGTCTTTCAACAACTAGGATCCTGATTCTAGTTGTAATCATTTATGCTCTTAAGTGCTAGGGGTGTGCCAGGGTGCTTGTGCAGTAATCCAGACCCTAGGCCCAGTTCTCCATGTTTTTAAACTTGTTTATTACTCTTTTAGTCCTTAAGTGTTCCTGTCCTTAGGGTTTCTCCATCATTTTGTAACTACCTAGGAACTAAGTGTCCAGAGTTTCTGATACACTACCTTTTCCTACTCTTCTTAAATCAAAATGCTACAAGGTAATTATTGTATCATAAAGAGGTTTTATTCCTAATCCCTACATATAATGTATTGGCACATTGTGTGTGTGTGTGTGTGTGTGTGTGTGTGTGTGTGTGTGTGTGCATGCGCGTGCGCGCGTGCCCTCTTAGCTACCATGTACCTGCTTTTGCCTTTTCCTTGTGCCTTCTTGCCCCCTACCTCCCCCCGCCAAAGGAAACCACAGAAATCACTAATCTTGTTTTAAATTGAGGTAATTGACATACAACATTATATTAGTTTCAGGTGTACAACATAATGATTCAATATTTGTATCGCAAAATGATCCCCACAATAAGCCTAGTTAACATCCATCACCACATTTACAAGTTATTTTTATTTTTTCTTGTGATGAGAAGTTTTAAGATCAATACTCTCAGCAAATATAGCTCAGTGTTATTAACTATAGTCACCATGCTGTACATTACATCCCCATGACTTAAAATTTCATAACTGGAAATTTATACCTTTTGTCCCACTTTACCCATTTTGCCCACCTCTTACCCCCTGTCTTGGACAAACATTAATCTGTTCTCTGAATCTGTGAGTTTGGTGTGTTTTTTCTCTTCAGTTTTTTTTAAAAACCAATATTGTTATCCCACAGGTAAGTGAGATCATACAGTATTTGGCTTTCTCTAACTTATTTCACATAGCAATACCTTCAAGATCCTTCCATGTTGTCTCAAATAGACAATTAATATTCATATTCATGTGTGTATGTTTGTGTCATATTTTTTTCTTATTCATTTATTCATCAGTGGACAGATAAAAAAGGTTGCTTCCATGTCTTGGCTGTGGTAAATAATGCTAGGTGTGGGGGTGGGAGGATGCATATATTTTTTGACTTAGTGTTTTCATTTTCTTTGGATAAAATAACCCAGAGGTGGAATTGCTAGGCCATATTGTAGTTTTATTTTTAATTTGTTGAGGAACCTCCCGAATGTTGTTTTGTGGTTTTTTTTTTTTTCAGTTGAACTTCATTGAAATTATTTTAAGCATTTCTAACCGTGTGTAGTCTGAAAGAACACAGCATGAATGCTTGGCATTGAATTACCTTACAACCAATGCTAAATACAGTTTCTCAGTTTATAAAATTCACCATAATCTTATATTATGGGGCTTTGTTTAAAATAATAAAATCAGGTTGTATGGGTAATGCTGGGTTTGGTTTTGCCCGCCATGTTTAGCTTACAGCTGAGGCCCAATGTGTGCTGAAAAGAGTGTATATGGAGGTCATTGGGAAGAAGTTACTTTTGGTAGAAAAATCACTCCTGATGAATGCAGATTCTTTTCCTAGGCTCCAAATGCCAAGAACAGATTAGCAATTGTTTCTCTCCACTTTCCAAACACATCAAAACAGAATTCACAAACAAACCTTGTGTGCTGCACAGTTGGATACTGTGTGGACAATTAAGTTGGACTTAATGAGCCTTAAATTGCTCTTCAGAGATGACATGTCGATACTTACATAAGAGGCTGGAACACAATGGGGGAGAGCAAATTCTAACTAGAAGTAGAGGGCGAGGTGCTGTCCATAATATTTTTCATAGTAACTGCATCAATTTACATTTCCACCAGCAGTGTGCTGACTTTTCTTCATATCCTCACCAACATGTATTTCTTGTCTTTTTTATGATAACCATTCTAACAGGTGTGAAGCGATAGTCTTACTGTGATTTGTATTTCCCTGATGATTAGGGATATTGAGCACCTTTTCATGTACGTGTGGCCATGTGTATGACTTCTTTGGAAGAATGTCTATTCAAATTCTCTGCCCATTTTTAAGTCAGATAGTCAGGTTTGTTTGTTTTTTTAAAATCTATTTTATTGACTTTACAGAGAGCAAGGGAGAGGGATAGAGAGTTAGAAACACCGATGAGAGAAACATCGATCAGCTGCCTCCAGCAAACACCCTAGTGGGGATGTGCCCTCAACCAAGGTATATGCCCTTGACTGGAATCGAACTTCAGTCTGCAGGCCCATGCTCTATTCACCGAGCCAAACCAGCTAGGGCAGATTGTCAAGGTTTTTGTTAGTTTGTTTGTTTTATGTGGTTTTTTGTTTATTTGTTGCTATTGAGTTGTGTGAGTTCTTTATATATTTTGGATATTAACCCCTTATCAGATATATGATTTGTAAATATTTCCTCCCAATCTATAGGTTGCCTTTTCATTTTATTGATAGTTTCCTTTATGTAGCTATTAGCTTTACAGAAGCTTTTAGTTTGATATAGTCCCACTTGTTTATTTTTGCTTATGTTGCCTGTGCTTTTTGTCAAATAAAAACATTGCGAAGACCAATGTACGGGAACTTACTGCCTATGTTTTCTTCTAGGAGTTTTATGGTTTCAGGTCTTACATTCAAGTTTTTCATTTATTTTGAGTTAATTTTTGTGTATGGTGTAAGATAGTGGTCCAACTTTAGTCTTTTGCATGTGACTGTGTGATTTTCCAAACTCCATTTATAGAAATAACTGTCCTTTCCTCATTTTATATTCTTGGCTCCTTTCTCATAAATTAATTGACCATATACAGTATACAGCTAAAATAACTCTTCTGTACCATGAGGTACATAGACTTAATGCTAAAATTAATAGACACTGCAAGTGACCTCTTATTTTACCTATGAAAGTGGTCCTGTCTTGCACTGGCCTCAGTAAGTCATTTATAGAAAAATGGATTTGTCTCAGAAATTAGAAGTGTTTCCAGTAATAAATTACTAAGTAAAAAATTTAAGCTAATTTAAATAAATTCTTACTCCACAGGTACCGAAAACAAATGGAAGAAATGCAAAAGGCTTTTAATAAGACAATAATAAAACTCCAGAATACTTCAAGAATAGCAGAGGAACAGGTTAGTCATCTTCATGCTTTATTTACTTTTTTTTTTTCCTATACGGTTTTATTTATTCATTTATGTTTTATTTAATAAATATTTATTGTTCAGATTATTACATTTGTTTCTCTTTTCCCCCCCTCCATAACTCCCCTCCATCCGGCTCCCACCCCTCCCTCTACCCTTACCTTCCCCTGCATTGTCCTCATCCATAGGTATATGATTTTTGTCAGTCTCTCTCTGCACCCCTTTCCCCCTGAGAATTGTCAGTCCACTTCCTTTCTATGCCCCTGATTCTATTATATTCCCCAGTTTATTCTGTTCATCAGATTTTTAATTCACTTAATTTTGAGATCCACTTGTTGATAGATATGTATTGGTTGTTCATAATTTTTATCTTTACCTTTTACTTCTTCCTCCTCTTCTTAAAGAGTACCTTTCAGCATTTCATATAATATTGGTTTGGTCTTGATGAACTCCTTTAGTGTTTTCTTATCTGTGAAGCTCTTTATCTGACCTTCCATTCTGAATGATAGCTTTGCTGGGTAGAGTAATCTTGGTTGTAGGTTCTTGCTATTCATCACATTGAATATTTCCTGCCACTCCCTTCTGGCCTGCATAGTTTCTGTTGAGAAATCAGCTGACAATCGTATGGGTGCTCTCTTGTAGGTAATTAACTTTTTCTCTTGCTGCTTTTAATATTCTCTCTTGGTATTTTAATTATGTGTCTTGGTGTGGTCCTGTTTGGATTTCTTTTGTTTGGGGTTCTGTGTGCTTCCTGGACTTGTAAATCTATTTCTTTCACCAGATGGGGGAAGTTTCAGTCATTATTTCTTCAAATAAGTTTTCTGTATCTTTCTCTCTTCTGGCACTTCCATAATTCTGATGTTGGTATGCTTGAAATTGTCCTAGAGGCTCCTTACACTACCTTCACATTTTTGGATTCTTTTTTCTTCTTGCTTTTCCAGTTGAGTGTTTTGCTTATTTGTATTTCAAATCTTTGACTTGATTCTTGCGTTCCTTTAGTCTACCGTTAGGTCTCTGTATAATATTTTTTATTTCAGTCAGTGTATGTTTAATTTCTAGTTGATCCTTTTTCATCTCCTCTTGAGTCTCACTAAATTTATCCATTTTTTTCTAGGAAATTCTTGAAAAACCTTGTAACCATAGTTTTGAACTCTATATCCAGTCATTTGTTTTCTTCCATTTCTTTCATTTGTGATCTGTTCTTTGTCTCCACATTTTTACTATGCCGGGAGAACCTCTGTGTTGGAATCAGCCTTATGATGCAAGACGTGCAAAATTGCAAAAGCCTCTCTGTTGAGTTTGGATGGGATGGAGTCTCAGGGCTTAGCAGAAGGCTTTGGATTCCAGTCAGCCCCGCCCTACTCGGCCCCTGGGTTTCATGTGTCTTTCAGTAATTGCTGCAGCTGTCTCTGTGCGTATGTGTACGCGTGCCTCTAGACCTCTGCCTTTCCGGTTCTCCCGCGCTCTGGGACCCGTATGAGTCTGGGTCCCCAGGGTCTCACCTGGAACTGCGGTTCAGTGCAGTTAGAAGTGGTGCAGTTCATAGGCTCTGTCTCCCGCCCACTAGAGAAAGCCAGCGGCACAATCAGCAGTCTGTCTCTGCGCACCCCCAGACCTCGGCTCTTTCGCAGCTCCCCTAAATTTCCGTGTACTCCTCCCTGTTCACAGTCCAGACTCCCCCCGTATGAGTCTCGCCTGGAACTGGGGTTCAGTGCCATAGGATAAGAGGTTCAGTGCAGTTGGGAGTCTCTGTCTCCCTCCCGCCAAAGGAAGCCAGCTAGGCACTCCGCCACACACTCTCTCCACACACGCATCTCTGTACTTTAGCTTTTTGCAGCTCCTCTGAGTCTCCATGAGCCTTTCTCTTTCCTTCTAGTTGTAGAATTTCTACTCAGCCAATTTCCTGTGGTTCTGGATGATGTCTGTTCTGTCTTTAGTTGTAGTTTTGAAATTGTTATGCGTGATAGCAGTTTAGGTGCTCACCTATGCTGCCATCTTCTACTTTTTTATAATAATTTCCATTTTGTAGATAAGAAGGGTAATGATTAAGCCTGTTAATGCCATTTTAGAAAGTTTAGGTAGCTATTAGTATTAACATGTCCTGTAGGGAATATTTTCTTGAGCATTATTGATAATTGCATTTCAAGATTTTTATGTGTGCAGAAGTGCATTGTGGTGATTGCCAGGGTAGGGGCGGTGGAGCATGGAGCGTGGGTGAAAGTGAAAGAGGTATGGGGGCATAAATGCTGATGGAAAAAAATAAAATAAAAATTTTTTAAAAAGTGTTTATTATCTTTATTCATTAGGAGCTTTTCTTATTAATACTTTCCTCGCACTGAGGAATGTAATAGTTTTTCCAGATTATTTTACATGAACTTATAGTTTAGTGTACAGGAAAAATGCAAAGACAAATAATACTTATGTCTTCTTTTGTCTCAGGATCAGCGGCAAACTGAATCCATCCAGTTGCTGCAGGCCCAGCTGACCAACATGACACAGCTTGTATCAAACTTATCAGCAACAGTAGCAGAATTGAAACGGGAGGTAATTATTGTATTTTAATATAGTACATATGTAAAGGTTGTCATAAAAGCAGGCATGTTAAAAACATGGTATCTAGCATTCGCAGGTTTGGTTGGCTCAATGGATAGAGCATCGGCCTGTGGACTGAGGGGTCCTGGGTTTGATTCTGGTCAGGGCATATGCCCGAGTTGCTGGCTCGATCCCCAGTAGTGGGCATGCAGGAGGCAGTCAATCGATGATTCTCATCATTAATGTTTCTATCTCCCTTTCCTTTCCTTACTGAAATTAATTTTAAAATTTTTTTTAAAAAGAGCATGGTAAGTTTTGGAAATATATTAATTATCATAATCTTTTCGAAAACATGGCTTTCATAATTGAGGTCTTACCTAAAATAAATACAGTTAGTTATAAAACCATTCTTTTAGGCCTTTTGCAAACCATTGATAGTTGCAACACTCACTTCATTTTCAGTTCAAAAAGGTTTGAGTTACTTAAAAAGGAAACATTTCATTGATTCAGTATTTATTGAGCAACCAGTACATGTGAGGCATGAGTTTTACCGTCCCAGGTTGGGACACACAACAGTGAATAGTCCCTTGCCTTAAACATGGGGAGGACAGTGGCATAGAAAATGGTGAGATGTGGATGTGGGGAGTGGTAGTGATAAGGATTGCAGCTGTAGCCAGTGATGTTGGGAGGCTTATCTGGGGAGGTGGCATTAGAACTGAGCACTCAAGAGGAGTTAGCAGTCAAACAGAGGTTGGGGTCAGAACAAACCTGTTACCAGACGAACTAGAGCAAAGAACTTAGGTTAGAAACAGATTTAAGTGCAGAAAGAAAGTTGGTGTGACTGGAGCTAAGTGAAAGACATGAGTTCAGGATATTACAGGAGCCCAGTCATAGGCCTTTGTAGGCAATTTAGATTTGAATTTTATTCTAATCATTGCAAATCATTGGCAAGTACTATTTAAAGAACTGATATGAGTCATCTCATTGACAACACTTTGAGAAAGTCCTCATTTATTGCTCTGTGGGGATTTATCTCTTGGGGAGCAGAAGTAGGGAGGAAACTTTAGGAGGCTGTGGCAGTGGCCAGGTGAGGAGATGTTGGCTTGGACTAAGATTTTAGATATGGAGAAGAGTGTGAAGTTGTTGAATTCAAGATGTATTTAAGAGGAGGAGGATAAGCCTTGATGAAAGTTTGGATGTGTGGGATGAGGATGAGGAATTGATGATCTCCAGGTTTTTGGTTTAGATAACTAGGTATTGGTGGTTCAGTTTTATAAGATGGGAAAGACCAGGTAAGAGCACGATATTTTTCTCTCCACGGAGAAGATAGTGCAAATGGAAAGACAACAAATGTGACAAAACGTTAACAATTGGTGAAAGGCACAAGTATGCTCATTGTACTACTTTTAAAACTTCCATAGGTTAGAAACTTTCAGTGAATTAGGGAAAAAAGAAGAAACATTAAAACATTGTCTTGGCAATATGTTTCAAAGAACAGACCCTGCATTATGATTATGAAGCACATTAAGAAAATGTTTAGATTTGTCATTTGAATTTTAAATCCAACTATAATTTTCCCAGCGTGATTTTTACAGTACTACTATTCTCCCTTCTCATCTCAGGTTTCAGATCGGCAGAGCTATCTCATCACTTCTTTGGTTCTTTGTGTGGTCTTGGGATTGATGCTTTGTATGCAGCGCTGTCGAAACACCTCTCAATTTGATGGAGATTACAATTCAAGACTTCCTAACAGTAATCAGTATCCAAGCCCAAAAAGGTAATATCAGTATTTATATTTCACAATTTTTTTACTATTCTTTATATATTTTTGAGAATTTTGAGCAAATGGTACTGAGTTCATTTCTTAGAGAATAATCCTAAATACTTCTTACATGTATTAGCAATAATGAGTGTTACCTTAGAGATTATTCTTATGTGGTGTGTACAGCTCTCAATAGTTTCCATCTAGCCTCCATTACGGAGTAAATTACATGTAGTGTACTCATTGTGTTCTCTGTTTGTTTTTCTTAATGTGTTAGGTGTTTCTCTTCCTATGATGATATGAATTTGAAAAGGAGAACTTCATTTCCACTCATCAGATCCAAGTCTCTACAGTTAACTGGCAAAGAAGGTAGGTGTTTCTGAATATGTAATTTGTGTGTGTGTGTGTGTGTGTGTGTGTGTGTGTAATCTAGCTTACTTATGGGATAAGTATAACATCAGTGTTGTGTTGGAGACCATCTGAAACAAATAATGGGTATAGTCAAAAGCCACCTATCATTTTCACACTTTATATCTATCTCTGTTCCTGAAAGCCCAGAGGGTGGGAGGGGCTGAGTTGAATGAGCCATTGGTAGTTTTGTTTGCACTTGCTCCTGTTTAGAAGTATTTCTTTTTAGAAAGGGATGTTTGAGACAGTGCATCAGATATGGAAAACCTGAATGTGCTCCCATAGCATCCTGTGCTTATCTGCTTCCTCTTCCTGTACAGGTAGGACTCCTTTTGCCTCTAGTTTAGAATTACGAGGCAATTCTGAAAAAAATCTGGTCTTTCTCCTTTTTAAAGCTCAGAGTCTATAATAGCATTTTATTTTCATTGGCTAATACTCAGTGAATACTTAAATTTCAATGAATAAATATGTACTGAGTGGCTGTTTTCCTATATTAGTACTTTTTATAAGTAGTGCTTTAATAAGTGCTTATTAAGAGAGTTATAGTAATACTAAAATAACCAAACTAATGCTGTATTTCAATTAGCAGTGCTTTCTTAATCATTGGCTTCTCCCTTTTTTTTTTAGGATTTAGTAACTAAGCAGCCTCTTTCAATTGATTATATTATTCAAGTAATCATTCCTGAGCTTTATTGGTTTGCTATTACCACAAAGGTTTACAGACTTAACCCATTACATGTGTGTTTATTTAGGACTAGTAACTCTCTTTCTCCTTCCTTCTTCCTCCTGTTTTTATATCTTTTTTTCTTCTTTTGGCTGATATGTCTATTTGCATCTGAAATTTTTAATTGAAATATCTCCAGAACTTTTTTATTTTGTAAATCTAAAATTCTATATATATTACACAGCTCCCTTTTCCCCCCTTGTAATCACCACTGTGTTTTCTGAACTTAATAACTACTTTAGATACCTCATGTACGTGGGATCATATAGCAGTTGTCTTTCTGTGACTGGCTTATTTCACTTAACATGGTGTCCTCAAGGTTCATTCATGTCATAGCATGTGACAGGATTTCCTTCATTTTTAAGACTGAGTAATATTTCCATTATACATATATGTCACATATTGTTTATTCAAATGTTATCAGGCATTTGGCTTATTTCCATTCCTTGGCTATTGTGAATGTTGTCAGTATGAACTTGAGTGTGCAAAGCTCTCTTCAAGACCTTGCTTTCAATTCTTCTGGACATATACCCAGTTGTGGGATTGCTGGATCATATGGTAGTTCTACTTTTTGAGGAATCTTTGTATTGTTTTCCATTTTACAGTCCTACCACCATTGTATAGTGGTTTCAGTTTGCTTCACATCCTCATCAACATTTGTTTTTTTTCTGGGTGTTTTATGTGTTTTTTTTTGTTGTTGTTGTTGTTGTTCTTTTTTTTGTAGTAACTGTCCTAATGGGTCTGAGGTAGTATAACTCACTGTGGTTTAGATTTCCATTTCTCTGATAATGAGTAATGTGCTTGTTGACTATTTATAAATCATATTCAAACCCTTTTCCCATTTTTAAATTGGGCTATTTGGTTTTTTGTTGTTTAATTGTAAGAATTCTTTATATATGCTGGATATTAATCCCTTTATCAGATATATGATTTGCAAATAACATTTCTTAGGTTGCCTTTTTATTTTTCACCTGAGGATATATCTTTACTGATTTTTTTAAAAAGAGAAGAAGGGGAGGGGGAGAGAAACATCAATGTAAGAGAGAAACATTAATCAATGGCCTCTACTATACATTCCCCCACTGGAGATTGAACCTACAACCTAGGTACGTGCCCTGACTAGGAATCAAACCTGTCATGTGAAGGACAATGTCCAATCAACTGGGCCACCTGGCCAAGGCCATAGGTTGACTTTTTTCTTTAAAAAAAAATAATATTTTTATTGATTGCAGAGAGGAAGGGAGAGGGGGAGAGAGATAGAAACATCTATTTAAGAGAGAATCATTTATTGCCTTCTGCATGTCCCACACTGGGATCAAGCCTGCAACCCAGGCATGTGCCCCAACCTGGAATCACCTGTGGCCTACTGGTTCATAGGTCAGTGCTCCCCCACTTAGCCATGCTGGCCAAGCGTAAATTGACTTTTGACTCTGTTTTGTTTGTGTTTCTGACAGACAAAAGTGTTTACATTTGACATAGTCCCATTTGTCTATTTTTGGTTTTGCTGCCTGTACTTTAGATGTCATATATTCAAGAAATCATTGTCTCCCTTGCCAATGTGGCTCAGTTAGTTGAGTGTCATCCTAGGTACCGAGAGGTCACTGAAGGAGGCAGCTGATTAATATTTCTCTCCCTCTCATTTCTTCTCTCTAAAAATAGCAATAAGCCGAAACCGGTTTGGCTCAGTGGATAGAATGACAGCATGTGGATTGAAAGGTCCCAGGTTTGATTCTGGTCAAGGGCAGGTACCTTGGTTGTGGGCACATCCCTAGTAGGGGGTGTGCAGGAGGCAGCTGATTGATATTTCTCTCTCATCGATGTTTCTAACTTTGTATCTTTCTCCCTTCCTCTCTGTAAAAAATCAATAAAAAATATATATATATTTTTTAAAAGAGTAGCCCCTGCCCTGAGTCTCCAGTAACTCTCCACTGGGGACAGGGAGAGGCATAAATAAATTAATTAATAAATTAATTAATCAATTAATTAATTTAAAAAGCAATAAAAACATTACATTATTGGCAAGTCCAGTGTCATTTTTTTTTAGAAATGTCATAGTTTTAGGTCATATGTTTATTAGGTCTTTATCCATCTTGAGTTAATATGGTATGAGGTTGTGAGGTAAGGGTCCAAATTCAGTTTTTTGCATATAGATATCCAGTTTCCCCAGCATCATTTGTTGCAGAGACTTTCCTTTCCCTGGTGAGTGGCCTTGGCGACTTTTGTTGAAGATTATTTGATCATGCATGTGAGGGTTTATTTCTGGGCTTTAAAAAAATTTCATTGGTCTATTTGTCTTTATGCCAGGTTATTTTGGATTTCTGTGAATATAGGCACGTCTTTTTTGAATTTCTGTTTAAATTTGTTGGGCTTTTTGAATCTCTGAATTGATATCTTTTTATCATACTGGGAAATTCTTAGGTAACTTCCCTCCTTCAATACTACCTCTGCTTTATTTTAGAATCTCCATGTTATTAAATGTGTTAGTTCTTCTCTCTATTCCCTTTGTCTCCTAAACTCTTCTTATTGCCCATCTTTTTTATTTTTTTTAAGCTATATTTTGGATGATTTCTTCTGATCTGTTTTCCAGGCCATAGCTGTTTATAGTCCACTATTACATTCGTCCATTGACTTTTAAATATCAGTTATTTTCCATTTCTAAGAGTTTTTTTAGTATTTTTTAAACATCTAGGTCCTTTTGTTTTATGTTTATTGAAGGTATTTTCAAGCTTGGTTTTTTTATTTAAATGTATAGTAAATGCTCCTATTTATAGTCTGTATTTGATCATCCTAATATCTTAAAATTTTAAATATCTATTCATTAGTTGTCTTTGCAGACACTTGCTCAGGTTCTTTTAGGTTTGTGTTGTTGGTTATCTGTATGCTGATCTTTCTTTTTGAAAAGTTATTTATAGGGACAGTTTGAGTGCTTATGTTTTGGAGAATTTGTGTTTGCTTTACATTCAGTAAAACTTCACATTCATGGCTTTAGGCTTGTTGGACCTCCAGTGATTTGGACAGTCACTCTATGGGTTCATTCCCTGAGGGTCTAGTCGTTTGGAGTCCCAGTTTACTGTTGGGGAGTCAGAAGGGATGTTACAAACTGCTACTTTGGGTGGACCCTGGGGTGTGATTTTTGATGTATTCCCTTATGCTGCAAACTCAAGTCCGCATATTCTTGCATTGGCATATGCTCTCTGGACAAATAGGACTTTTGTGGTCCACTTGACTTTTGGATTCCTACTTTTCCTTCGATTTTGGTCTGTAGATTGCTCACTTATCTTGGCAGCTTTTAAATGCTTTTAGTGATTAAAAAATGCATCATATTTAGTTGCTTTCATTGGAGAGGTTGTTCTGAATAACACTAACATCCACTTCCAAAGTAGACATAATATATTTTTTTTAAATATATCTTATTGATTTTTTACAGAGAGAAAGAGAGAGGGATAGAGAGTTAGAAACATCGACCAGCTGCCTCCTACACACCTCCTACTGGGGATGTACACGCAACCAAGGCACATGCCTTTGACTGGAATCGAACCTTGGACCTTTCAGTCTGTAGGCCGATGCTCTATCCACTGAGCCAAACCAGTTAGGGCATAGACATATGTTTTTTGAAAAGACAATGTGAGTGAGAATAGTAAGGTGATAGAAGTGACTATTTGAGGAATGGTTAGATATTTTTATATATTTTATGACTTTCTCAATAAATTTCTAGGATATAATGTAAAGATATAATTGGTTGAATCATGTTAATAAATTTATGGCATCTGAAGTTTCATAGTGAATTTTCTCTTACAAACTTCTGCCTCTGTCATATCACAGATCCTTTATTCTTAATTGTGTCAAAGGGACTAAAGTCTCATAGCCCCTCTTGTGGATATGTGTTTATTGTGTCCATGTGGATAGCATAGGGCTATCTTGAATGTGCTTGAAGTAATGAAATTTTAGAAACCTAAAACTAATATTTCTAATTTCCCCACCATGCCAGAGTGATCGCTCATTACCCTTTGGTCATTTATATTGCATGTTCAAGCTGTTCTTAGGTTTTGGAGTTCATAGCTTTGATTATAGTAAATCACAGTAATAAACAATTAGAAAAAAGTCTTAGACCTGGTTTTATATATGTGTTCCTCTGACTTTGATACATGGTCATAGCTGCTTGTTGCACAATGTTGACCCACATTTGTGGCACAGTGTAGAGGTTAGGAAAAAAGATGATCTGTAGGTTTGGTATTAGCATACTGCTGGTGATGTTATTTTCTCAACAGGTAAGAGGGGAGGACTGGGCCTGAGGGAAGGGGACCAAGCACAAAATAAGAATGGAATCCTCTCCCACATTGTTCCAGCCTTGTTGCTTTTGATTTACTAATTTAAAATGCATAAGTATAGGTTAAGTTTCTTTTAGGAAAAATCTCTAAGGGATGATAATATAATATTTTATTGTGTTTAATTAAAACCTAACCTGCTTTACATCTCCTTTTTATTTTTTTCTTATTTATAGTAGACCCAAATGCTTTGTACATTGTAGAACCCCTCAAGTTCTCTCCAGAAAAAAAGGTAATATTTTATTTCTTTTTAAGTGTCTTGGTAGTAGATGAAGAAATAGGTTTGAAAGGTTTAATATAACCTTTAAGTGGTACTTAAATTACTCTTTCTTTCCACTCATGGTAATTATATAAATCAATGTTTACAAGGGTTAGCAGACTACTATCTGTAGGCCATATCTGGCCTGTAGCATATTTTGTATAAATCTGGAGCAGTTTTTAAAAGGTTGTAAAATAAAAAAGAATATGCCAGAGACAAATGTGTGACCTGAAAGCCTAAGATCATTATGTGTGAATGCTTGCTGATCCCTGGCTGGTAATCATGGATGGAGGGGCCAGTGTTTGTCAGGCACAGAGTGTGTGCACTGTCCTGAAATCCTCAAACAGCCTCATTTTTAATGTTATTTATTTATTATTTTTTTTAATCCTCACTCGAAGATCTCCCCCTTTTTTTAAAAATTGACTCTAGAGAGAGAGGAAGGGGCAGGGAGAAAGAACATTGATGTGAGAGAGAAAACGTCACTCAGTTGCCTCACATATGAGCCCTGACTGAGAATGGAACCCACAACCTAGGCATGTGCCTGACTGGGAATCAAACCTGAAACATTTTGGTGTGCAGGATAACACTCCAACCAACTGAGCCACCTGGCCAGGGCACAACCTCTTTTTATAAGTGGTTTTATCGTTATATGACCAATAGGTGGCAAAACTCAGAATAGACTTAGGCTTTTTTGTTTCTGAAGCTTGGGCTTTTTCCATTTTGCCTCTCCAAGTAAGTTGTGCTCATCTTAATTAGCGGTGAAAGAATGTGGGCTTTAGAGTCAAATAGCCTAGGATTCAGTCACAACTTGGCTACTTACTATCTTCTAAGTTGGCAGGGACCCAAAACCAGTGATAAAATCCTCACCTATCAGGGTTGGTGAGTAACATATACATGAAAGCAGCTAGTATAATATCTGATGCATCCTAGGTATTCAGATGTGAGTTAGCATCCCCATATCTGTATTCAGAGAAGGCAGTGAGAGCTTTTACTGAGTGGCATTTACTTAGTAGGAAGGTAATGAAGGTATTGACAAAATAGACCATTGTTACTTTCACCAGGAGGTGGCACTTCTCTTCCATTAGCTCAGTTCTCTAGATGTTTGTCTAACTAACTATTGGAGATCTAATTCCTTCCCCTCTTTTACTTGTGTTATAGAAGAAACGCTGCAAGTACAAAACAGAAAAAATTGAGACCATAAAGCCGGCAGACCCATCGCACCCTGTAGCCAATGGAGACATAAAAGGAAGGAAGCCCTTCACGAACCAGAGAGACTTTTCTCACGTGGGAGAAGTGTATCACTCTTCTTACAAGGGTCCTCCCTCGGAAGGGAGCTCGGAAACTTCGTCACAGTCAGAAGAGTCTTATTTTTGTGGCATTTCAGCTTGCACGAGTCTGTGCAATGGACAGTCCCAAAAGACAAAAACTGAGAAGAGGGCTTTAAAACGAAGGCGTTCTAAAGTCCAAGACCAAGGGAAGTTGATAAAGACTCTGATACAGACTAAGTCAGGGTCATTGCCGAGCCTGCATGACATCATCAAAGGAAACAAAGAGCTCACCGTGGGGACGTTTGGTGTGACAGCAGTCTCGGGACACATCTAGAATAATCGAACTTTTCATACTGGAACCTTTCTGTTGTTCTTTGAAGAACATTCTGTGGTATTTGAAGGGTTGAGGGGAGGGAGGAAATCATAATGGGAAAGGTATTCAGAAATTATGGTTTCTGCCTTTTAAAAGTAGGTGGGATGGTGTCCATCAGTCTTGGTCAATGAGCTGCCGTTCTGCAAGGCTGATAACTTCCCACAAGGACAGTGGTGGAAATTTTCTAAAGATGTTTTTCCACAGATTAATTACTGGTAATTTGGAAGCCCAGTTCTCTGGGTGAGGTAGGAATGGAAGCCTGAACCTCTTCCTGTAGCTTTGTTCCTATTTCTTGCACCTTCCATATTTATGTGCCTTTTGTCTATTTATAATGCACTGGAAGAGGAGGGGGACCTTTCCTGTCATTTGATTTCTTTGATAACTTTGTTAGTTTTTTTTGAAGCTGCAAACACTACAAGGCTTTAAAGTGATCTGCTCTTGGAGCTCAGTAACGTGGGTCAGACGGTGTGAAGAGCCTGCAGACTTGCCAAGTAGACCTCTGTCTAGCAAACTCACCTGAAACAAGCCCTCCTGGAATGTTTGTCTGTTTTTAGGTAAATGGTGATACTGTTAAATGTTGTTTTCATTTAATTTATTCACACTCGTTTTCAGTAGTTATTAACTCAGTGAAGAAAACAAAACTACAAGATCTTTTCTTACAAATGACTGGTATTTCCAAATAAATTTTTTATAAATTCACCTTTTAAATATATGTAACCACTGGTAAAGGTTTTCTGTAGCCACATTACATTTTAAACATTCACAGTAAGCACCAGTCCTGCAGACATTCCTTACTACAAATAGAAAATGTGAGCATTTCTCCATGAGTCCAAGTCCCGGGTGGCACAGTCCCTGCCCAGGGATGTGCACAGAATCAGCCAATGAGTTTGTTGAGCCTGTCCAATTGGTTAAGTCACAGGGATTGCTAGTCCTCGGTGTTGGCTTTGTATTGGCTACAAGTGTGCTGTCCATGTGTCTGTCTTCATTTTGTCCTTGTATTTCTTTAATTGGCAGAGACTGTATTTGTATGTATTTGTACAGTAATGGGTGAAAGTGGAAAGTTTCTTTTTGAAAGGGAGAGAGTTGACCATTTTGTGTTGTCAGACTTAAGTTATAACTTATTGAGCACTTTTTGTAGTAACTGTTTAAACTTGTCTAATACCTCTCTGGGTATTGTTTGTAATGTGACTTATTTAAAGCCTTTTTTTGTTTAAGTTGCTGCTTTAGATTAACTGTGTTGTAGGTGATTGACATTTTTTTTTCTCAGTCTGTACAATTAGCCATTCAGAGCAAGAGGGTCTGATTGCACAGAAACCCACTGAAGAGCGGTTCAGGGGAAGCAGAGGCAGAGCGAAGCCAAGCACTGCAGCACCTGGCCCTATACGGGGCGACGCTCAGTGTATAACCACGGAGCTGTAGTGCCGTTAGAAACTGTGAATTTCCAAATAAATCTGAACACTTGTCTTTATTAATTGCTGCCTCCTCTGTTCTTTGAAGGAGAATGTACAGATTTGTAACTCTGAACATAAATTTATTTTTGACACTTCAGAAACCAAGTTCAGCAGCATTCTGTTCTGTAATTGGTCACATTTCTGCCACCTGCATGCTTAACTATCCCATGAACATTTTATTGCCATACAGTCACAATTTTATTCTTTCAAACACTAAAAGGAGGCGCTGAATTTTTATTTAGTAGATAGAATACATATATATATGCTTTTCTCCTATCAGGGGCTCTCTTTATGACTACTCATTTAATTTTTCCACATCTAATTAGAGCACAGTATTTTATAATTTGGTTTTATTTTCCTACCCTGAGATTATACCTAAATAAGGAGAAAAATGTGAAAATTCCTGTTAATAGATTTGTGCCTGGTAAGAAGCAAAGCTATGTATATATGAATAGGGTGGGTAAAAAGTAGGTTTACAGTTGTGAGTACACGGAACATAATTCTCATATTAAGTATTGTATTATTTCCCACACATTTTAAAAATATATATATTTTATTGATTTTTTACAGAGAGGAAGGGAGAGGAATAGAGAGTTAGAAACATCAATCAGCTGCCTCCTGAGCACCTCCCCACTGGAGATGTGCCTGCAACCAAGGTACATACCCTTGACGAAATTGAACCTGGGACCCTTCAGTCTGCAGGCCAACGCTCTATCCACTGAGGCAAATCAGCCAGGACTCCACACATTTTTTGACATTAATAACAATTGTAAACCTACTTTGCCCACCCCTGTATACAGCTGCTCCTTGCTAGTCCACCTCAATCTACTTCCCATGTTAAATAAAGCATTAAAACAGTATAAAGTAAGAAGAAACAGGATTTGAAGGGCAAAGACACAAAGCAAAACACCTTTTACTTGAACTTTTTAAAAAGTTATACATACATGTAATTTGAGGAATTTTATTTTTTTTTAAATATTTTGTGTTGATTTTTTTACAGAGAGGAAGGAGGAGAGTTAGAAACATCAATGAGAGAGAAACATCCATCAGCTGCCTCCTGCACACCCCCTACTGGGGATGTGCTCGCAACCAAGGTACATGCCCTTGACTGGAATCAAAACCTGGGACCCTTCTGTCTGCAGGCCAACGCTCTATCCATTGAGACAAACTGGTTAGGGTCAGAATTCATTTTATAAGGCTTATACAGAGTTCTCTGCTCTCTACCACTACACTTCTGCTAAGTGTCCAGGAAAATAAGGGAGAATGGGAATCGAACTTGCAACCTTTTGGTGTATGGGATGACACTCCAACCAACTGAGCTACCTGGCCCAATGGCTTAGCTCTTAAGCTTGCCTTCTTTTCCCAATAATCTTAAACCCAGTTTTTTTCCTCTAAACTAGTATCTTTCCATATCATGTTGCCTAATTTAGCTGATTACTTTGAACCAATGGAGTCCTTGATTTTTGATTCCATTATGCGCTTCTAGTGGAATTTTTCTGTCTTTGCTCTTCCCTGTATGAATTGTAGGGGATTTGCCTTTCTGGATGCAATATATCATCAGCTTTATGTCCACCTGTGTACTGTCCAGCTATTTTCTAGGAGATGCTCTGTTTTATGGGTATGGAAAGAATGCCTGCAGCATATTTATTAGATGAAAGTATATGAGTACTTCCAAAAGATACTTTGGTTTAATGAGGTAAAATAAAAATATTTCATGAACACAATTGACTAGGCAGGGACTGCCACACCCTTGACCTTTGGGGTCAGGAAGTCCACACAGGGCAATTCTAAGAACCAGGCAGCAATGAAGAGAAATGAACAGCTTTTGCATTAGTGGTGAAGAAAAGTCTGCTCTGCCCAGGAGCAGACAATCAGAATTCTTATTTATTGGGGTTTATGGAACTTTAAAAGAGGAAGTACAAAAATGACTCAAAATCCCCACATGAAAAAGAATAATGATTTGAGGGAGCAGGAGATGCTAATGAATATCACATCAAAGAGATTCTAAGTGAAAATAACAAGCGGCACAGCAGAGAACGGAAACTGTGGCTCTTCCCCCACCCCCAAGAGACTCTGATCTCCCCCCACAACCCCAGAAAACCTTGCACATGTATCACAAGAGCCCCATTTGAACTTGAGCCCTGGTCAGTGTGTGTCTATCCCAGAGCAATCTAACGCATCATGTCACTCAGGAATGCCTGCACTATTTAACTGCAGGACCCTGAGGCCTGTCCCAGGGTAGCTCTTGGCCCACTGCTGCTTGCCTATTACAGTTCCATCAACTAAGTAAAACTGGGCATTTCAGAGTGTTTATTTTTCACTGTAGATAGATCACTTTAGAGCAGTGGTTCTCAACCTTTCTAATGCCGCTTACCCTTTAATACAGTTCCTCCAGCCATAAAGTTATTTTTGTTGCTACTTCATAACTGTAATTTTGCTACTGTTATGAATCGTAATGTAAATATCTGTGTTTTCTGATGGTCTTAGGTCTTAACCTGTGGGTCACGACCCACAGGTTGAGAACTGCTGCTGTAGAGCCTAAGACCATCGGAAAACACAGATATTTACATTACAATTTATTAACAGTAGCAAAATTATAGTTATGAAGTAGCAACAAAAATAATTTTGTGGTTGGGGGTCACCACAACATGAGGAACTGTATTAAAGGGTCGTAGCATTAGGTTGAGAACCACTGCTTTAGAGCCATCTCTGCTGGCTATTGGATTGCAAACATTAGTGAGCTCCTTGTAAGTTACCAGGAATAAGAGTCTGAGCCTGGTGCTGACCAGATCACCTTCAATCAATCCTGTGCTGACGATAAATTGATTCATACTGTTAGGAAAAATGTCCATCCATCACTGAACAGAGGCTGTGCATTAAATTTTCATTCTACCACAGTTCCCATACTTAAAGACAATCTGTACATGAAGTCTGAGATTATTTTTTAAGTTGATTTGACAGATACTGATTCGTTATTCACCTACTCATGCATTCATTTATTGCTTCTTGTATGTACCTTGACTGGGGATCAAACCTGCAACTTTGGCATATTGGGACGATGCTCTCACCAACTGAGCTACCTGGCCAGGGCCAAAAGGAAATGGTTTCTTGTTCTCAAGATTACCCTGGAGGAATATTCATTGCTAATATATTCCATACCTCCTGTAAGAGCAATTATAGATGCAAACCTCCACTGGTAAGGAGCTGAACTAATTTTCCCCAAATCTGTAATCTAGCCCCTGTTGAGACCGTAGCCTGTGTTTGAGATGGTGGCTAGCTGGAAGTGGCTGTGATGCAGATCTTTATGGGTTATTTTGGGCTAATCAACTGAATTAACTTCTGTTTCTAAAACCTATGAACACGATAGGAATTTTTTAATCTCTTTCAGAGGGCAACATGAGTCACTTATCTTCTTCACTACCTTTCTCCATAGAGGACATAGAAGAAATTTCCAAAATAAAAATATAAGAGAAAAACCTAGTTTTTTATAGTAAAGAGGATGCAAGAAACTAGAGACCAAATGACCAGGGAGACTGAGTCAGAAGGCTGGGTCAATGACAAGATCAATCCTCATAGGCATTTATGGCAAGTAAATAATGACTCTCCCTCACACAAAAATATTCACATCCAAGAGGTAAGCTACCTGGAAAACTACTACTTGTGTAACTCGAGACTGAGGACATGTGGAATTCCTTTCTTGTCTTTCTAGAGCTGTGGTTCTCAACCTTTCTAATGCCGCGACCCTTTAATCCAGTTCCTCATGTTGTGGTGACCCCCAACCATAAAATTATTTTCCTTGCTACTTCATAACTGTAATTTCGCTACTGTTAATGAATCGTTATGTAAATATCTATGTTTTCTGGTGGTCTTAGGCTCTACAGCAGCAGTTATCACAGGTTGAGAACCACTAGCAATGTTGCCTTAAGATCATCAGAAAACACAGGTATTTACATTATGATTCATAACAGTAGCAAAATTACAGTTATGAAGTAGCAACGAAAATAATTTTATGGTTGGGGATCACCACAACATGAGGAGCTGTATTAAAAGGTCGCGGCATTAGAAAGGCTGAGAACCATTGTTAGAGGCTCCTCAGATGGTGTTCCAGGCAGGTTTCTGGGGGCAGGGGGGTTGGGGGGGTGGATGTGGGGTAGAATGGGAACTTCTGCCCAAGGACCCTGGGTTTTATAACTTGTGATAGGTTGTCTCTCAGTCCTTCAGGAGGGGAAAGGCATCTCTGGCAGAGATTTATTTCCTGCTTTTAGGGGCACAGAGCAGTCAGCTCTTCCCACTGCTGCTGCTTTTGAGATGATTTTAGTGCAAAATAACCTGTATGCCATTGTGGGATATCTTGGGGCAGCCCAAGGTCCCAAGACTATCATGGTAGGATTTTTATTTTACTTTATTTTATTTTATTGAATTTATTGGGGTGACATTGGCGAATAATACAGGTTTCAGATTCTACAATACATCATCTGTATATTATGTTTACCACCTAAGTCAAGTCTTGCATCACTATTTATCCCCCCTTTGCCCTTTTTTATTCCCCGCCCCCCTCAACCCCCAGCCCTTCCCTCTGGCAGTCACATACTATTTGTTGTCTGTGTCCATAGTTTTCTTTTTTTTCTTTGCTTAAATGTTTCAGCCTTCTCACCTACTCTCCCAGACCCCTCCCATCTGACAGCTGTCAGATTGTCTCTATATCCATGAGTCTGTCTCTACTTTGTTAATTTTGTTCATTAGATTCCACATGTGAGTGAGAGCATATGGTATTTGTCTTTCTCTGACTGGCTTATTTCACTTAGCATAATGCTCTCCAGTTCCATCCTTGCTGTTGCAAAAGGTAAGATTTTCTCTTTTTTTATGGCTGAGTAGTATTCCATTGTGTAAATGTAACCATGGCGGGATTTTTAAGCCAGGCATTCTGAAGCCACGCTAGAGGTTGCAAACTCATGCAGATGGAGCGGACAGGTGACGTGAGGAAGGACAGCCTGAGGCAAGACCAGAGGAGACCCTGTGGATAGAGGGCACAGTCGTTAGGAGAATTTCTCCCTGGCACAGCCCCTCTCCCAGCAGCTCCTCTGGCTCTGTGCTGTGGTTTCATCTGCCTCCTGCCACCCGAGTTTCCGCTGGTTAAAGCCTCCTTTGTCTAACGCTCTGAGAACCCCAGCGAGGGTGCCTGCAGGTTTTCTCGAAGACCCACGTCTGGGCAACCTCTCCCCGAGTGTCACAGCCCATGGAACAAGAGGCGGGCTGAATCACGGCTGCTCAGCGGTGGGGCACGCACATATTCCATTGTGCTCTGGAACGCCAGGCTCCGGCCCAGACCACAGAGGGCTGTGGGCAGAGCAGCCTCTGATCTGTCTCATCTCTGGAAACCCTGACTTTCGGGCTGGGTCAGAGCCAAGCCAACAGAAAGTGCCCAGGCTAACCCTGCAAGAGGAGCAGCAGCCCCTGGCCGGGCGGCAGGCGGCTGCTTGGGGTGCTCGTGCCCTGGAGGGTGACGGAGGGGGACAGCCCACCAAGGGCACCACGTGTGTGTCTTCCCTCAAAAGAGCAGGGCTGGTGCGGGAGGGCTGCAAGGGCAACTAACCTCACTGCCCAGTGGACAGGATGCCGGCTGACAGGAAGGCTCTGATCACCTGAGCAACGAGGAATCCGGTCACTTCCCAGATTGACAGTTTCTCTTGAACTGGTTACTTGCTTAATCTTTTTTTTTCCCCCTTTTCTTAGACACAAACGAGTGGGCCTCATTCTACAAGCTCCATCTCAGATTCAACCTCCTCCAAGAAATGTTTCCTTATCTTCCAGCTCCACCCTCAGTCCAAAGGGGACTCGACTCCTTTCCAGCCCACTACTAGCGTGCATGCATCCGGAGCGGTTATCACGCTGGTAACGCAGTTCCTGTTCCCTGGGGCCTTCTCTGCTTGAGCGAGGTCTGTGCTCTGGGCCACCTGAGTGCGGGGACTGGCCACCAACCCTTTGTCCCCTAAGGTGGGCAGTGCTGAGCTCAGCACGCAGGAGCTGAGGGATCCAGCGTAGACCCTGCCCTTGCCCACTCCTCGTCCCGGATGCGCTGCACGGGGCAGGGTGTTGTGAGGCCTTCCGAACACATTTCAAATAGATCAGGTCCGGCTGGTGGAGCCCCCAACAAGGCACGTGCTTCTGCCTGCCCATAACCTTAATAGTCGTCATGTAATCTGAGGGCACCCACTGATAGGTGCCTGTGGAAGTGCCTGAAAGATAGGGGTGTTTCCGTGTTTCCCTTGTAGCCCCATAGGGCAGTCAGCAAACTGTGGCTCTCGAGCCACGGTTTGCCAGTCTGTTGACAAATGTGTTTGCCGACCACTGGGATAGGAGCTTAATCACAAGGAACAACAACAGCCTGTCATTATTGGAATTGAGAGTCTAGGCCAGTGGTCGGCAAACTCATTAGTCAACAGAGCCGCAGTTGGCTGACCATTGCCAGGCATAGGGGTATATGGTGCCTGGTGCTCAGGGAGTCGGCGGCAGGAGGACCGAGTAGCTCCTGGCTTTGTGGGGCTCTTTAGCCTGCAATGTGCCCCTTCTTCCAGTTCCATGTGGGCAGGAGGGACTGATGGTCGCAGGGAGTCGGCCAGGCAAGGCCGCAAGAAATCGAAGAGGCTACTGAAGCACTAGGAGTGGCAGTCAGTCATGAATGCTGCCCCTTTGTTAAAGGACCAGTGTCCACACAGGCCGGGACAGCGGTCACAGAGATGGAAGGAAAGACTTGGGGATTGATGTCTATGATAAATGGAGGAAACACGGCTGATGAAGAACCCCAATTCATCACCCTCTTTGGGTGCGTCTACATTAAAAATTACCCTTTGGGGATCTGGAAAGCATTGTGGGAGTCAGAGGAGGCGAAACCTCATCGAAAGCAGTTTCATGCTCAAACTGAGTCTCACTGGGAGGTTGGGTGGGTGGAGGGAGGAGATGCAGCCCAGGATGGGCTCTTTTCTCTGGGTGAGCTGGGCTCTGCCACTGGCACCCTCGTTAGAGCCAGCATCCCCATTTGGTGGGGTTGACCTTTCCTCCTCTTAGGGGCTGGCAGGCATCAGGCCAGGAACAAAACATTGGCCACTGCCCTTTCACTGAAACTTGCTCCCGTTAAGCTCCCAGTGTTTGTGTGCATTTTTAGGTCTCTTGGTTTCAAGGGTCAGAAACCCACCTCAAATAGACTTTAAAAAAGAAGGAAGTGATACGTGCTCAGTGGAGTTGGGGAAGATCTTTTATCTCAGATTTCCTGGACAGTGAGAGGGTCACATTGAATGACCACACTGTGCTGACAGCCAAGGCAGAGTCCATGCATGACCCAGGCCACATGTTATGTCAGAGCAAATGAATGAACAGATGACCATGTGTTGAGATTGATTTCAGCTCTCACTCCCATGACTGTGAACACAGGCATCTCTCCCGCCAGGAGGTGCAGGAAAATGTGAACAGCGGAGAATGTAGAAAATGTGCACCAGTAAGTGAGAGAAGAGATTTCTGAGCAGAGAAGCCTGGACACTGAGCGTCAACCCCAAGACCTTCTGCGAAAGGAAGTGGTTCCTGCCGTCTTCTGATGGCTTCCGCAGTTTCCCACCCATCCTGTGCCTCACTCTGGGGAGAGGGAGCTGAGACAGAACCAACAGAAGGTGTGTGGGGGGGGATCAGATTCTTTAAGGACCATAGTTACTGGGTCCTTATTCTTTGCTCCAACCCTCTCCAGGCCCTTCCTTCGCCCTTGTTAGCCGCAGCCCAGGGGAGAGTGAGTGGGGCCTTTGCAGGTCACACACACACACACACACACACACACACACACGCACGGCACGCGGCAGGGTGCAGGTGTAGAGTGTAGAGAAGTATTTGCTGTGCGGGGAGAAGGAAACTGTGGAGCCATGGGGTGAGTTAATTCAGAGCTGCCAGGGGAAGGGAACGGCAGGCCCTTTGCTCCCTCGCTGGAATTCCTGCCTTGAGGGATGGAGCCCGAGCAGGCCCCGGGAGAGCACCCCTTTCTTTACAGGGCAGTCGCCTTCATATGTGAGGTGAGACGTGCAAGGATGGATGCACCGTGGGGTCGGGTGCTCCTGGGCCAGGAGTCTGCAGAGCAGAGGCTGACTCAGACAGGTGTCCGTCCCTGCCCGGGAGGCATCAGGTGTGCCAGTGCATGTCCAGGTGTTTCCGGTGTGTGTGGGGAGGGCCAGTACGAGGAGACAGAACTGGTATCCTTCCGGACTCTTCCACACACCGGCTGTGGTCTTCGGGGACTCCCCTTACTGCAGTGGAGCTCAGGTCCTCATCGGTAAGGCCTCTAGAGACATGATAGGGTGACCACAGCATTCTAGCGTTGAGATTCTGGAGCTATGGAAGGTTCTGGGCTGGTGAGACAGAGCTGCAGCTGGTTTGCAAACCAGGCTCGGGGGCGAGTATCTCGTTTGTGAGATAACAAACAGGTGCGGCCTAGCGCTCTTCACTCCCTGGGCCGAGGCTGGCTGGCTGCCTCCTTTCTGCTGGCGCAAGGCTGGGGGACCCAAGGGTGAGAGGCTCTCGAGGCATCCAGCTGCACAGCCTTAACCAACATCTGCCAGACACTCAAAGGAAACAGTGGGTGACAAGAACAACGACTGACATTTCAGCCGGTCTTTGGTGCATCTGGCTTTCCCACAAACCCACCATGACACACGTTTATGCATTGAAATGTTTCAAACATCAAGAAGGGGTTCTTTAAAGAGCCCACAAGATCAGGCATTTCCAGTCTTCAACGATGGTGTTTGGGGTGTGTCTCACACCCCACCCCACTTCCTCGCTGCACTGCAGGTGGGCTCCAGGCCTGTGCTCTGGGGGGCGCTGTTCACAGGGAAAATGAGCATTCTTGCTTCGTAATCACTCTCCTGTGACCTGTCAGGGTTAGACTTTTGGCTCAAATGCACACAAGTTGTGGGACCTTTTGGAAGAATGTGTATAGTCTGGAAGGATGAGTTGGTGGGGCGGGGGTTGGGGTGGGGATAAGCTATGAAGCATCACCAAGTTACACCAGGTGAAATCAAGAGAGTGAAGATGACAGAGGCAATAGGGTCAAAATGATCACTTAACTTTTATGAGTGTCAGTCTTCCCATTTATATTTATAAAATCAACAGTTATTTATGGAGTGTTTCCAACACTGGGGATGTGCCTGAGCTTTATCTATCCTCCTAAGAATCACCCACTTAAGTGCTGCTTAGCAGCTAAAACTATTGGTTGTAGCACAAGTTTTGCATTTCAAGGTTTTGCATTTCAGTGACCTCCCTGACCTTTGCCTGTGCAGCCTTCAGTCCCTGTATTAACCCTTTCCTTACTCTGCATATTTGGAGTGGCTTCTGCTTTCCTGACCAGCCTCCGAGTGAACCACAGGGGCAGGGCAAGAAGGGGAGTATCTTGGATCTGATCATCCTGATCTGGGGAGTGGGCCTGAAGGATCATTTTGACCCCATTGCCACTGTCATCCTCACTCTCTTGATTTCATCCCTCAACCTGGTGTAACTTGGAGAAACAAGAGTGATGCTTTATAGCTTATCCCCCAATTCATCCTTCCAGACTACAAAAGACACCAAAGTTGCCATTCTCTTGGACACAAGAGATCAAATTGAAGCATAAAGCAAATGGTGGCTACATACCTACTCAAGTTGAGAAAACAACCCTTCTGCGTCTTGCAAATTTTCTGAAGCCAATTAGATCTTGTGAGGTGGGAGAAGAAAAACAGCACAGCCTGTGAGAGCAGTCAGAATTGGTGTCAAAGAATCTTGGTCCTGCCTCTCACCTTGTGGAGGAAAAAAGCAAAATGCCTAAAATGGAATAGGAGTTGGATAGACCACCAACTTCTCTAAAATGGCTCTGGATGTGAGAAGACAAAGAGTCTTCGCTGAAAAATATTGGGGGTGGAGTGGGAATATCTGATTTGAGAATGTAGATCCTAAACTATCCCAAACCAGAATTAAGGTTCTAGGCTCTCCTTCTGACAGTGTTCCCTTGTGTGAACTGTACCAATGGGCTCCTTGCCCTCTGGCTTCTAGTTGAATTTGTGCAAAGTGGAGCTCCAACAGGAGAAAGAAGGTGGTGGGACACACGGTATTTTTCTCCAGGCTCCTCTGCAATTCTTGGCTGGAAGTCACAGCTCCTATTTGTGTCTTCTGCACACAAATTTCTCTTTCTTGGGTTCTATTAACTTGTCTCTTCCCTTGTCTTCTGGTCATAGCAACCCTGTTCCTTCTGGCTCAAGAGCAGCGTACCACTCCTTTGGGTCTCCCTACACCTTACCTCTATGTTTGTCAACAGTTCCTTTTATTAAGCCCTCCTCAAGCTCTCCTGGATTGAGTGTTCCAGCTGTTTGCTGATGAGGTCCTGAGATTATGATAGAGAATTTCTCTTAGTGACAGAAGCAGTATATAAAGAACAAAAGCCTAAGAAAACATTACACTTGAACTGAGAAACTGTAGATGCTTATGATGACAGTTACTTCTCTACATAGTTCTTGAGGTATAATCGGGTTGGAAGGGAAGATTAAAAATTGTCATTTTTTTTCTCATCGATTTTCTATCTACCTATCTATCATCTATCTATATAAAAGGCTAAGTGACCATCCAACCATCCAACCATCTGACCAGCTGGTTTATATGACATGCACTGACCACCAGGGGCTAGACATTCAGTGTAGGAGCTGCCAAGCTGTGGTGACTTGGCAGCGGCAGTTCTCGGGTGACACACCCCGGAATCAGAGAGAAGGGAGCCCGATTCCTCATGGGGCCATGCAGTTCCACCTTCGGCTGTGGGTTATGTTGCTGCTGGGGCACTGTTTTCTGGTTCACTGCACACTTGTGCTTGTATTCCACATCCTGTACGACAGCAACTTTGCAGAGGGCCCTCTCGCAGTCTGGGACCCCTATCTATCTATCTATCTATCTATCTATCTATCTATCTATCTATCTGTCTACCTACCTACCTATATCTATCTACCTACCTCTATCTATCTATCTATCTATCTATCTATCTATCTATCTATCTAAAAGGCTAAGTGACTGGCCTGTGTCTGACAATTTTACTAATTTTCTTTCATCTCTGACACTTCTATTGTAGAGAAAGAGTGAATAGTGATGTTAAAATATTTCTTTTCTTTCCTTTTAATTTTCACGAATCCATGCACTGGGCCACTAGTATCTATATAAAATAAAACAACCGAAGTCCACAAACACACCACCTGAAGTAAAAAGAGAGTCCCACAAATTTGTGAAATCAAGATTATTTATTATAAAATTAGCATTTATCTAAACCAGTAATGGCCAGTAAATACTTAAGTAGCCAAATCAATTTGAAAAAAGAAGAGTGAAGGAGGGGGGACTTTGTCATAACTAGCTCTGGAGACATTCTACAAAGCCATGATTATGAAAACTGTGTGGCCCTGGACCTGGGATAAGGAAACAAACCAATGAAATGGAAATGAGAGCCCAGAACAAGACTCTGTAAAAAGTTATGCGATGAATATACCACTGGGATTGAACCTCCCACCAAAAGGTTTGGGCAAGGAAGTGAGAGAACTAAATTTGTTTTTCAAAAACACCTTTCTTGCAGCATTTTGCAGGGAGACTTGGGTTTGGGAACAGCTGGTGGCAGAGTGAGCAGTAGGGTGCCACTGCAGTATTTCAGGTGAGAGATTAAGAAAAAAATAGCCGCAAGAAGAATGGGAGTGGAGAAGGTGTGATGTGAGAAACAGGTCTCAGGGAAAATCAGTTGTCCTGGGAGAGAGGGAGAGAGAGGAGTTGACGTTGTCACCAGAAAGAGTGATCTTGGGTGATACACGTTGTATAGGGAGGGGTGGGGCGGGCAGAATGTGGCAGGGACCCAGGGTTGGTGTTGGTTTGGTACTGGGGGAGAGCCAGAATGATAATCACGGAAATGCCAAAGCATGATGGAGAAGCTAATGACATTGAAAAGCAGGGCCGACCGTAGAACGAAAAGTACGAGTTTGTGGGAGGTTTATATGGTGTATAGGGAGCAGGATTGTGACCAAAGCTGAGCTGGGAAGCTGTTGGCACATAAGTGGTATCTGAGGCCAGAGGAGGCAGAGTTGCCATCTTTACTAAAAAACAAATAAGTAGGACAATCAGTTCAATTTGAATTTCACATACACAATGAATAATTTTTAAAACATACATTCCATGTGATCTTTAGGACCTATTTACCCTACACATTACTGACTATTGATCTGAAATTCAAATTGAACTGGGCAGCCTGCATTTCACCTGCCAGCCATAACAGCTCCAGCAAACAGGAAAGTGCCTCCGGGGACCAGGAAAGCCTTGGCCATGGCGAGGAGGGGTGCAGGCTGGGCAGCCTGGAGAATATGTCTCATGGGGTGGGGGTAAGGATGAGGGCAGCTGGTGCCCAGATCCTGCTGATTGCATTTGCAGAGATGGCCTTCAGGGTGTCCAACGTTCTCATGTTCGAAAACAGAAGAGAAAATAGATGTTTATTATCCCACCGATATCGAAGTATCCCACCTCGATAAAGGGACACCCCATGAAAAGAAAAAAACATGGGAGGCCCAAGCAAAGCAGGTCTGTGGGTTCCATAAGGCATATGGGCCACGGGTTTGCAGCCTCGGGTGGAAACTGAGATAAATTATGGAGCTTGGAAGATTGGGTACAAAGGCTTTGTGCAGGGAGAGGGTGACAGCAGGGGCTGAGTAGCTCAGTGCCTGGATGCCCCCGTGGGTAGCCGCTCTGCTCGCAGCTGGGCGGCGGCTGAAGCCCGGGCCTGCACCTGGGGGCCTGCACCTGGGGGCCTACATGTGGGGGCCTGCACCTGGGGGCCTACATGTGG